>CM026552.1:35257180-35914680 GCA_015143295.1 Tetracentron sinense | reverse complement strand
TTTCCTATTTACATGAGATTGAGGTTGATTGTTTCCAACAAGCTTCTTGGATGATTAGGCCCAAAAAATTTGGCAGACTGAATTGTATAGAAATATTGGGCAGAGGCACTAAAGTAAATTGCAGGCATGCTCGAAAGGGTTAACCAGGAAATCTTTTCAGTCTTGCTGAGTGCTTCTATAGTTAGACTGCTTACCCGGTCTGTGAGAGCCGCCTCCAATTCGTTAGTTGGTGAGACTGCGGATGTCTTTGGAAATAGGATGAACTACTCCCAAGGCCATTTTCTTCACCCATGAACTGTTCTGAATGACTAGAAGCTGAAGGAGACCAAACTGGAACTATACCCCCATCCCTCTCTCTCCTACTACTACTTGAAGATTCTGCTGTGGAGTCTTCTGCATTTTGAAGCCCTAATGTAGGGCTAAACAGTGGCAGAGTGCTATTGTTTCTAATTGTTTGCAGACCCTCTTGGTTTAATGGTTCTCTCCAAGGTTCTGGAATTCTATTTATGTTCGGTGGTACTTCTGGTCTGCCATCTCCCAATGAGTTTCTGAGGTCCAAAGAAGGTTCTTCCTCTTCGACTCTTACCAATGAAGAAGTCATGCTAGGGACCATCTGATCCTCATAGCGTCGGACCACAGTAGTCGGGTTGTTCCTGATAGGCTCATGATCTACCTCCATTTGTATGTCTTGAGGAAAGGCAATTGGTGGGGAGTCGGACGATTCGCCAAGCCCTTCCTCAATTCCATTCTCAATCGCAGCTCTTGAAGCTGCTTCTTGCTGCCACATCTCTGAAAGAGCTGCCTCCAACCTGGCTTTTGCTGCATCCATTTCTACAAGGGGAAGAGGGTAGTTTGAACCCAGCTCAATTCCAGCGGCTTGTAGTACGGATTCTGGTGCGTTCCATGGGTGGTGTATCCATTCAGTTGGTAGCCTGGCAAGCTCAGGAAGCCACCGTCGTACATATTCTCCGTTTGGGTCGAATTTGTAACCTTCAAACTGTTAAAAAGAACAACAATTAAAAAAATATATATTTGTATATATATATATATATATATATATATATTAGTTAAACTCGAAGTTAAGCAAAGCAACTGACAACTGCATAGTTCATTTGCTTTCAAGTGTGTGTTCTTTCTGCAACATAATAAGGTGTAGAAAATTACATCATTTTAAAACTTTTCAACAAATAAATTCAAAATGGAATAGTGAAACTGTAAATGAAAAGTGAAGAAATTTTAGAAACAAGGACTCATAAACATGGAATGACTTCATAACAATAAAACGAGTTTAAACAAAAATTGAATAGCCACCTGGGTTGGGAGTTTTGCGTGGATCCCTACCAGTTTAATAATTAAAATGGTAATTATAATCTAGGAGGGGAATAAAACAAGGTGAGTGATGTTATTGGCAAATTAAGTTTGCAGCTCAAACCCATGTAGTTAGTTTTTCCCACGCTTCCAATCTGTTGCATTCTAATGAACAGTTGGGGAAAAAAAGATGGGAAAGCACAAGGGTCCAGAAAGGATTTTATAAAATGGATAAGTTTTAATCACGAGAACTCCTTTGTGTGGTCCACAAAATTATCAACCTTGAAATGATCATTCTATAACTTGGAAGGCTTTAAAAGAGAAAATAAAAGTTAAGGGCAAGAAACTTCATATAGAGATGACTAGAAGCATGTAGTCACTCTGAGATTCGAGGCATTCTCCATGTAAGAGAATTAGAAAAATCCAGTTTTCCTGCTATAAATAGATTAGGATTAATAACACATGATATGGAGTTCTGGAGTTACAAATAAAAATTGTGTTGGTGTCATGGTGTGGGTATGTGTGTAAAAACTGCAGAAGGTAGAGAGAAACAGCACTTAAACCAAAAGTAGAAAAAAGGGACCAAGCTGAGCCAAAACTTCCAATAGAAAACCATCCATACCTGTGCATTATCAATGCGGTCAAACTCACGACCATCAGGGAGAGTCTCGGATATATACTGCCAGCCAAGAGCATCGCTCTCCAGATCTGCATCCAATAGGGTATCCCAGAAATACTTCATCCCCCATCTCCATGGAAGCTGCAGAACCTTCACAAAGAAACTGGACACCACGAACCGTATCCGGTCGTGTAGCCAACCAGTGGCCCACAGCTCCCTCATTCCAGCGTCAATCAATGGATAACCAGTTCGACCTTGTCTCCATGCCTTAAAGTAATCCGCATCAACAACCCAAGGAAAGAACTTAAGGTGTCCAAGAAGAGGCTTTTCGTGACTGTAAGGATGATTAAAGCTCATGTATCTTGAATACTCCCTAAGACCGATAGACTTAAGGAACAAGTTAACACTCTCTTCACCTGATGTGTTCCCTTCATTGGCCCAGAGAACCTGCTTGATACGGACAAGATGGAAGACTTTGCGTACGCTCACCTCCCCAAAATGCAAATGGGGTGAGAGAAATGAGGTTGTAGCACTATCGGCCTTTTTACGGTTGACAGAGTACTCAATCAATGGTCCATTAACAAAGGTGGTTAGAGCCTTATCAGCATTGCTCCATCCTGGTGACCATGCCCGGGAAAGAAGCGCATTGCTTCCCTTCTCCGATTCGTCTTCAAATATCAACACGTCTGAAGGGCACCCAGACACATCACCTGAAGAGTGCAGGAAATGTTTGAATACAAACTGCATGTGCAAATCGGTGGTTTGTTCAAAGAATTATAAAATAAAAGTGCCTTGTAACTCTAGTCTATATAAATCACATAAAAGGTGACAAAACATGCATATTGTCCAGCCTGCAAGCCACCTCTGAACTAAATGGTGTCTAGTATCTACTCTAAAACAACCCAATTATACGCCTTCAGTAAATGTGGCAGCACTCTATTATGTTGTTACATAGTCTGTTACTGTGATTATCTGAATAGAAAGTGCATAGCCTAGATGCATAAAGATTGTAATTAGTTATTCTTGCTAATGATAAAATTATCGACAAGCACATAAAATTTTGCTTACTATAGACAGCATCTATTGTATTTGGAAAAATGGACGAGGGAGCTAGCGGAGAAGTCAAGCCACTCCATGTCATAATCCAGAGTTGGCATGCTAGTTTAGTGCCTAGCTCCATGATACATGGGCTTGGTGGTCCGTTTTCTCACTCTACAAAGGGCGCAGTGGCATATAGGGACAAGGGCGGCGTCACGGCAACTCTCAGGGTGTGTGTGACGTCCCAAACCCGCACCTAAGGAATCAAGTTCCGAGACGCGTGCCCGTTCGTCATAACCACGCATGCGGAAGACTTTACCCGCGAAAATTCTTATGAGCTTACATAAGCAATAACTGGTCATCACAATAACCCATCATAAGCAAATGCGTTACCTCACTGGCTATAGTAGTCCTTACTTTGGCGCCGCAACTGCGCCGGAAAACTCTCCAGACTCTATCAAGCGTAGCTTCTTGCCAATCTACAATCGCTCCAGAATCTAAAGACATAAGATGAATGAGTGAGCTATAAAGCCCAGCAAAATCCACAGCTCATCTAAACTATTTTCCATATATTAACATTCATCAATAATGATATATTAGTACAGTACAATTCTCATATTTATAATAATATCGTAATTCGTGACCCGAGGTCACTCAGAGCTATCTCACCCTATTCGAGGTTCCCAACCTCCAAGTTGTCAAATTCATCAAGTCATTGTCCACGACACCAGGTTATCGTTTCAGATAACCGCTCACGCTTTATCCTTGAGTCCACAGACTCGATCGACTGGGCCTTCGCCGGTGTACAACCTCTATCCATGAGTCCACAGACTCAATTATCAACCAATCGGGACTTCTCCCGATTATAACCAATCATTGGGTATGTCAACCCAATTAATCCTTAAATCATCATATTCTACACATAACCCGGGTCTTCACCCGATAACTGCCAGGAACAATACTTCTGACACATCACACTCTGTCAGGAACAATACCTCTGACATATCACACTCTGTCAGGAACCACACCTCTGACACTTACTTTATATTTTCCCTCTATGGGAACACCGACACACACACAACTACATTTGTCAGGAAACACATCTGATCGCCAGGATACACATTTGATCGCCAGGATACACATCTGATCAGCCAGGATACACATCTGATAGCCAGGAAACCCATCCAACCTGTCAGGAAAATGAAACTCATCTGACAAGCCAGGGACGCACCTCTGACTAACAGGAAACACCTGACCATCAGGAAACACCTGTCTATCAGGTACACATCTGACATATCACTCTGTCAGGCATAACACCTCTGACATGATACCCTTGTCAGGAAACACATCTGATTACCAGGAACACATCTGACCTGCCAGGAATAACACATCTGACATGCCAGGAACACCCATCTAATAACCAGGAAACACATCTGACATCAAATCCTGTCAGGCACAACACCTCTAACATCAAATCCTATCAGACAAAACACCTCTAACATCAAATCCTGTCAGACAAAACACATCTGACATCAAATCCTGTCAGACAAAACACATCTGACCTCAAATCCTGTTAGGCAAAACACATCTGACCTCAAATCCTGTCAGACAAAACACATCTGACATCAAATCCTGTCAGACAAAACACATCTGACATCAAATCCTGTCAGGCAAAACACATCTGACATTAACCTTTGTCAGGCACAACACCTCTGACAGGCAAAACACATCTGACATTAACCTCTGTCAGGCACAACACCTCTGACAGCTACCATCATATATCATCACAGCCTCTGTTGGGTGCATACCTGCCAACACAGGTCAATGCCCCCCCAAGGTAACATCATTGAGTTCGTAAACTCAATACATCCCTGGGTTCATAGACCCCAATCCAACCTTGAGCCCATGGCCCATTGCCGTCCTAACTCTCCCGACTATCAGTCACGGAGGAACCCGGGCTCATAATAGATACCGCCTCTCCGAACCTAGCCAAAGAGGGACCACAAATAGCAGTTCACGTAGATTAGGTTCTCTAACCATAGGAAATCCCCAATTATTCAAGCCTTGCTTGAATAATTGAACCAGTTGGGCCTCACGCCCGTGGACGAAGGCCGATGGTATACCGTTTCGGTGTGGAACATTACCCGACCGATGGACCATTTCATCACCTTACCATGTCCCAACAACAGCACATCATTCACAAAGGTTGTCCCGAGGTGGGACTTTTACCAGGCCAATGGACCCTACCAATGCCTTTAAAACATCACATCATATCAGATTCGTTCCGATAGGGAACTTAACCAGGCCAATGGACCTACCATTGCCTTTAAAACATCACATCATATCAGATTCGTTCCGATAGGGAACTTAACTAGGCCAATGGACCTACCATTGCCTTAAAACAAACATCACATCATACAAGAGTAGTTCCGATAAAGAACTTAAGCAGGCCAATGGACCCTACCATTGCCTTACAATGTTAAAATCACATCATATCACACATATAGAAGCCCAGTCGGGCTCTCATAATTTCCTGCAGTCGATCATACTTCCCCTGCGATCTATCGCAAATCACACTGAGCCTAAATTCCGAGCTAGGCACAGCCCGAAACCGAGGGCTCCATCCCTCTGCTCCATTTTCACTCTCATTCATCCCATCCATACATCATTCATAAGGTCTTTGACCTTTTTTTCATCCACACATAATATTACCTAACCATTCCATGTAATTAAAGTAGCTTAAATAAGGGAAAAGAGAAGAGATGGAGAGGGATTTTACCTACTACACGACTTTCGAGGCTCCAGATGTTGAAATGGTCGTCGCCAATGTGATCAAAACGCTGGAAAACCTCTAGGTGACCCGCTTCTCTCTCTAACCTCCCCTTTCTCTCTTTCTCTCTCTACACGCCAATCGAGACACCGGGGAGAAAATCGGACATCGCCAATGCGTCGGAAACGTCGAAAAACCCCGGGGTAGGGTACATGCAATGCGCGGCCACCCTTCTCTCTCTTCCTTTCTCTCTCTCTCTCTCTAAAAAACCCATTCGGTGGCTACTGTGTCCGAATGTGGGAAATAAAGGATTAAGGCTTTGCCTTAATATAGAATATGAGGTTAAATCGTGTGCAACGGCCCGTACAATGTTTGGTGTGGCATTGCCTTTTTGACCATTGACTTAGTTTGACCAAGGTTTGACCGATTCCGATTTTTATGGAAATGCCCCGTGTAACCATACCAAACGACGTCCGTTTTCAACGAAACTTCGGGTGACCGACCATGAGGTAGTTCGACACCTGCTATAAAAATTTCAGGGAAAATTACTGAGTTTTGACAGCTACACTTTTGTCCGGAAGAAAACTGTAAAACCCACTAATTTCCTGCTTTCGGACACAAAACAGGCCGCCGTTTCTTCGTTTGAGATCACTAACTGCCGAAACGACAGACGTTAGTTACCACGGCCGACCGGCACGTGCTGGTATCAGCCGCACGGATTTCTATTAGGATCCCCAAGAAATATTGAGCCCCACTTAATTTCTGAAAATCTGGAAATTTCTCATTTTCTTGATTTTCTTACATGATATGATCCTGCGGTCCTGCGAAACGATACCTGACGGAACCAATACGACAAGTGAAGGTCCCGGTAGTCGACTAACACACTGTGCACGGTTTTCGAGAAGAAATACTGAGATTTTATCGGTACAACTCAATCCCGAGTAAAACTCCCTTTTCATAATTTAATTAAAAACTTAACCTATTAACCCCAATTAAGGACCAATAAACCCATAATTTTATTATATTAAAATTCTGGGGCGTTACAGTGTGTCTACTAATCAATTCAATCATGGATGTTTTAATCGCCAAGGGGTGTCTTGCAAGGGGTCGTCTTCTATATGAATGATCTCCACATCTTCATAGTGAGGAAGTCACTTCTTTATTATCAGCATCCAACGGCTATGTTGGAGCTGGCCCCAAGGGAGAATCAAGCTCACATAGGAATTGGCCGGCCACATTTAGATCAATCCGAGTTATAACCAAGAACCAAAAATTTTGACATAATCTTACTGGTGAAGGGAATAATGCATTATCATGCTTCCTCAGTTGAATAAAGCATATGGATTCCGGTCATCAGTTTCTCTTCCAAAATTTCTATTAGACTGGTGTTATGTACATGATGAGAAATTTTAATGGGTTTACTTTGTTTGGAGTTATTTTGTGCATTGTGTTGCAACTTGCAAGTTGGTCTTGTTTATGGTACATGTAAAGTTTCTTCAATGCACTCACCGCAATAGACAATCCTCACCTTTAGGGAGCATAAGAGTGCTGCCTTCTTATTTTTCTCATATGTAACAGAATATCCCAGCTTATACAATCCATCAGAGAGGCTTGCATTCAGTAATGTGCTCTCATATCTGCTAAATCTGTATATTCTTTTTAAACAGAATAAGCTTGAGTTAGCTCTAGAAGTTTGTTTGTTTCTCTCAGCAATTTGATTAGGCATCTGATGAGACCAAACTATAATTGAGAAGCTACTGTAGGGTATATGTTAGACCTGTGGTTTTTTTAAAGTAGTGAAAAGCAGAGTATGCCACTTGTTCAAATGCTAATGCTGAATACAGGATCATGGAAGCTACCATGTCTGAACTGTGGGTTCTGACATTTACTCTATGAACTGGATATTTTGCAGGCGAAACTAAATTTGCCCGTAATAAGCAGAGGGCAAATAATTCTCATCTGGACAAACATAAAAGCATCAGACGAATATAGAATTTGTTATGTTGAAAAGAAGTTCCTCATCTATGTTATATATTCAAATATATATTAGTTAAACAGATCTATGTCTGCTCCTCAATTCTTAAACCCGTTCCTCTACCCATCTTAGCCAATTCTAGAGAGATCAATCTGTACGAGTTTCCCATATATGTTTCCGAGAGAAGACATTTATATACGAAAACCAATTCCTTGCTACAATTCTTAAGCTGAGTAGAAACAAAACATTTGTACTGATTAGAACATGATTAATCTTTTATCATATTCATACCAAAAGGTTCCTAGGAATTAATAGAACATAAAGAAGAAAATTCAAGAAAAAGACATGAGAGAAGACAGACCTGAAATTATTCTCTTAGGTGGGAGCATTGGAGCCACTGGATCATAGGGCATGCTAAGGCACTTATTCCAGGCAATGTAATATTATCGGAATTCCTAAAATTAAAAGAGAAAATATAAATAAAACAAAATTAAAAGTGAAAAAAAAAGAAGTAGAAATTAAAAGTGATGGAAGACAAGATCAAACTACATGATCACAATACCCAATACAAGGGAAATGAAAAAGAAGTAACTCTAATTGGGAAGAAAGAGGGAAACAAAAAGAGTGAAAGGAAGAATATATAGAACTGACCATACAAGTGGTTGAAGAAGAGCTGAGTAGCACCAGTGGATTTGAAAACCTCTAAGAGAGAGGAGACACTATCAGTAGACCTCTTGGTGATGAGAGAAGAGCCAAGACTCCTCAAAGAGGAATCAAGGTAAGCCAAGCTCTGCTTAAGCCACCACCTAGAGACCCTGCCAGGATAGTAATGACCCTCCTCTTCAGGTGCCCATATGAAGACAGCATAAACAGTCCCTGCTCTCACACCAGCAGCAAGTGCTGGGTTGTCCTCAACCCTCAGATCTCTCCTGAACCATACTATGCTACACCCACCACCTGACATCTCTAATACCCCAACCCAAGTCCCAACCTCTCTCTCTCTCTAAAAACCCAACCCAAGTCCCAACCTCTCTCTCTCTCTGTATAGCTTTCTCTACTGTTTTTTTTCCCTTTTTTTCTGGATGGCTCTTTAGTCTATCTATAAATCCCTCTTTCTTCTTACGCAAGAAGAAAAGAAGTAAAATTACATAAAATCTTCCAATTCATTTACTAAGATAGAGAGAGAGGGTGGTGGGGTTGGGTTTGAAAGATTGTTTTTGGTCTTATCCTTTATTGTAGTAGAAGAGAAGTGGATTTTCATTTTAGGCCATAAGCAAGAGGGTATTTGGAGGGGGAGATTTCACTCTTATCCTTTGTTTATTTTTTATTTTTCTATTGGAGGGTGAGGGGGAGAGGGAAAGGCCAACTTCCAGACCACAACTTTTAACTTTTCTGCATTCTTTCATTCTTATCCTACATACTCTCCAGATTCCCTTTTGTCTTGTCTTCCATGGAGAGTTGTGAACGACAGAAACCTTGATTTTCATTTTTTATTATTAGGAAAATAATCCACTCCCTAAATGCCGACATGTGTTTCCTTGTAACTCATTTTAACTGTGGTTAAGATTCATTAACCCTTAAAGTTAATATTTCTGACCTTAGTTTTTAGAAAAAAAATTATAATTACAGATATTAACCATAATTAAAAGGACAGTTTACAAATATTAACCACAGTTAAAAAGAGCTAATCACTATTAAAAGTATAAATCAGCACACATCTTGTGCCCCTAATGATTAGAGCACCACATATACAAATTACAAATTGTAAGTATATTGGTAAAAAACTAAAAACACTGGAAATGAATTCCACCTACACAAAGTGACTTCTCCCCAACTGATATCTCTTTCCCTTTTTATCACTATATGGCTGGAGGTAATCCGTTGCCGCACAAAATTTGTGTGCCAAGTCTTTTGTTTATGAAATTATGAAAGAAAACAAGCTATACACACTACCCAACTCCAGAATCGCGCCAAAATTCGTCGACAACTTGCTGGTTGAAGAAGCAATTCACGAAAAAACACTCCTGCGCCCCAGCATCAATCGAAAGGCCGCTATTCGATGCGCATAAGCATTAGCCCCGAGAAAATTTTTTGGGGGTAGTTTTTTTTTATTTTGAGAAATTTTTTTCCCCGGTAATGTACTTGAGGTTGCCACATATCCCTATTAATACCCTCTTACTGTGGTTAAGATCCACCCATTTAAATTTTTTTTCAAACCTAGTTAAAATTTACTAACTCCTAAGGTTAAAATTTTTAAATATATTTTTTTAAAACCAATGATAAGTATGTGAACCCTAAGAGTGGGTGAATTTTAACTATGTTAGGTGGATTTTAACCATAGTTAAGGGGTGTCAATAGGGACATGTGGCAACCTCAAGGGCATAACCGGACTCCATTGGGGGTCCATCATATATATGACAAAAAAAAGTTGGGGGTGGGGGGGGGGGGGGGCAACCATAGTAAAAAAATTTGAAAGAACCTCTTTTTCATACTACCTCATGTAGGATTTGCAAAATATTTGGGGGGGGGGGGGGGGGGGGGCACTATATTATATAAGATAAAAAAAATTGGGAGGGCCAACCATAATAAAAAAGTTGAAAAATTTTGAGGGACCCTCTTTTTCATACAACCGCATGTAGGTTTTGCAAAAAAAAATTTGGGCCGGAGAGGGTAGGGGCATGGCCCCCTGCCTCCACCCCTGATTAGAAGCACGAGGTGTGTGGAGGACAAAAAATCCAGGTTCTTCCCGCAACTCAGACCTGGATATCTTCAACTACTACCTACACCTCCCAATGCACTGCAACTCCACCATCAGATAGGGAGTCCACCAAAACTCTGGCATCAGACATAAACATAAACAATACCTGCTTCCATCTAGCAGGGCCGGCCAAGCCATTTGGAGGCCTAAAGCGAAATTTCTAAATGGGTTTTTTTTTTTTAATTTTTTAATATTATAAAAAAATTAACTATAAATAGAGCCTTTTTAATATTTTAAATGGGCTTTCTATTTTTTTTAAATATTCTAAATGGGGCCTTTTTTAATATTACTTTTTTATTTTTTTTAATGGGGCCTAAAGCAAAGGCTTTGATGGCCTAATGGATGGGCCGGCCTGCCATCTAGCAGACCGAGCCCAAAGAATGGCGCAGCGAACATCAACCGCTTCTGCCACAAGCGGAGACCCGCCCCGTAGAGCTTGAGTAAAGCTGCCGAAAATGTGCCAAGTTTTACACTAAAAATTTGGCTCTTTTTTGGTTTTTTTTTTTTAATAATACTTATTATAAGGGATGCCAAGCCTACTCTCACAATTCATTATTACTAGTGATATTGTGTGTTCCTTTTCTTACCATTTTCTCAGTGAAATAGGAATTGTTTCCTTCCTTTTTCTTGAGGTTGGTGGGGTAGAGGACCGCTTAGAAGTAGGCTTAACATGGCGAGCCTATCAATTGCCACACCATCACTAGGGAATTAACCTTAAATACCCCACATGAGAGATATACAAGCCCTTGGACAGAGAGATGAGAGATATGTTGCCCACTTGGATTTTGACTTTTGCCTTTTTTTTTTAGAAAATTCAGATTCCATTACCATGTAAGTATAAAAAGTGGGGGTGGACTCGCTTTCTTTAGGGGAAGTTGTTGATATGCACAATAGTTCCCTAACTTAACCACTAATATACTAACTGCGGTTATAGCCTAATGGAACCAGGAGGAGTAGTACCCCTCGACTTTTGAGAGAGAAAAAAAAAACTAAGTTTATTCTATATTATTTATTTTCAGAGGGCGTAGGCATGGGCAAGTGAGTCAACTGCCCTGAACTTTTGAAAAAACAGCAACTAAGTTTTATATTATATTGTTTAACTTAAGAGGGCATAGCCATGGCCAAGGGGGCAACTGTCCCTTAACTTAAAATATTCTTTACAAACTATGATAAAGGGACGAGGCGGCCCACGAAACTTTGTCCTAAAAAAAATCTTAGACCAAAAATATTTTATACCTGCCTAATCATTCTATACAAACTCATCAATAATAATTACTCACATTATAATCAACCATTGCTTCCCCCTCCTACAAGAAAATCCTGACTCCACCATAGTGATTTGTACCCAAAATAAAGGACATGTATGGTGCAGCTTGTAAGTATAGACCTCAGACTTGGTGCGTTTCAATGGGGATATGTTAGCCAAACAATGTTGGTGATCGAACGAACAACCTGACTGTCATGCAGGCTACTTTAGGCTCTCATCCATTAGGGGCAGGGCATGGAGAAGTTATACAAATTCTGATTTATTGAAAAGTTTGAATGGATTACAATGACCCATAGATAGTTTACATAGATAATCCAAAACTCTTAACTTGGAAAGCAATATTAAAGATAACCCTAATATACTAAAGATACTAATTCTAAGATTATCTATGAGATCCTATCTATCTCATAGATATTACATCATTATTTCCATAATATAATATTTCACTAATAAAAGGTTGTTTCATGTTTGAGTCAGGGCTCGACTATTAGTCAAAGGGGCTACGATGAAGAGCCGGAGACTCACTATGTTTCTATGGAGATGCAGTACCAATATATTATTAGGGACATAATATGATAGGAAAATAATAATGTAATATTTATGAGGTACACATGTTTTATAAATAATTTTAAATTAGTATCCAGATTTAGATTGATAGTAATTAGGTTGACTGAAACTATGATTAGATTACGTTGAATATATTTTCTTCTCAGTATGTACCATTCTCTATATGAACTCTTTTTAAGGTAATGTGTAATTCAGTCAAACTATTCAATAAATCAATTTGTTAACATACATTACCTGCTGGCAGCAATCTTTACCCACGACACACCTTTACCCATACAAAATTCTCTTTATTCATTCTAACTTTCAAGATTTTGTATTAGTTTCGACCAGGAAGGTCGTTGATATGAAATTCTAAAGAAAGGGCCGGATTCGATATTTTTGTAATAATATAGTGCATGACTAGCTATTTATCAAGTTAAATAGTTTATTTGTAGTTATGTTTATAGGCCAAGCCCACATGCTTACAAGAAGTTTTATGGTCCCATTGGGTCTATTGAGACTTCACACCCTAGGTTACACTATAGGCACTAGCCTTGAGACAGGAAAAGATTACCTCTGGTGGCTGCCCGACCTAAGCGCTCAGGCATCCACAAACCATTGGGCAGCTGGCCAGATTTTAGGTAAGAAGTCATTTCATTGTCTCCCCTTGATTTTGACTTCTTCCCATTTGATTTCTTTCCTCCTTTAAAAATGTCAGGTGTTTAATGGTTTGTGGATGCCCGAGAGCTTAGCTCGGGCAGCCACCAGAGGTAATCTTTTGCCCCTTGAGACAACTGGTCAGACACTGCAACATGTGACACGTGGAATCATGGGATGTCACCCTGTTTCTTTATTTTAGAGAGAGAAATAGTGTTTTGTGCATACAAGTAGGGGACACAAAATGGGCCCAAGGCACCCGCCTTGAAAGATAGGTTGTCAGACGGAGAGAAATAGTTCCCTT
Organism: Tetracentron sinense; assembly: GCA_015143295.1. Classification (NCBI taxonomy): domain Eukaryota; kingdom Viridiplantae; phylum Streptophyta; class Magnoliopsida; order Trochodendrales; family Trochodendraceae; genus Tetracentron; species Tetracentron sinense. Next base: position 35,901,438 of record CM026552.1, on the reverse strand, counting down.
GTTTAGTTACTCCTTTCAGATCTGTGTTGATAAGAAAGGAATATGAAATTGGGATTCTCTGGCACAAAAGAATAATATTCAAGCAGTACTCATAAGGGATGGCAACTGGGCAGGATTGGGCCGGGGTGCCCCCAACCCTACCCCGCTCATTAATGGGAAGATTCCCATATCGTTTCCGTCCAAACCCCGGGTCGGGTGATTCATTACCGTTTATCAAAACCCTTCTTAGCCCCCGTCCCGTTCAACACTAGTCGGGACGGTATTTCATATTATACACAAAATATTAAAATAATTTTAGGAATAATTTAAAGGTAAAATATGCATTTAAATTATAAACGCACTACAAAAAATATCACTTTTAGCGACGGTAATAAAGTGTCTCTATTGATCACATTACTGTCGCTATTACCAATAGCGACGGTAATTTAACCGTAGCTCTTCTGTGGCAAATACCTGCGTGGGTAAAAGTATCAACGACGGTAATTTGTAACCATCGCTAGCGTAGGGACAATTTTTTTCCGTCGCTATAGATAACATTTTCCGTCTTTAATTTTCCAAAAACACACAAGTAGTAGCGTCGGTAAGCTCTTTTAACGACAATAACTACTACATCAGTGATGATAATATTATCGTCGCTATTGATATGTAGCGACAATTTTAATTCCGTTAGTATAAATGTTTTAGTGGCAGTAAGCATCTCATCGTAATTAATCATATATTTTCAACAACAGTTATAAGACCGTTGGTGAAACATTATTATCGACAGATAATTACCGTCTCTACTAGCAATTGACTAATAGCGACGGATTAACAACCGTCCTTAAAACTTTTTTTTTAAAAAAAAAGATTTAGTAACAGACAATAAACTGTCGCTACTAATTTTTTTATACATAATATTATTTGAAAAAGTGCACTTAACCTATTCATTTTTAACCTGTTACCTGTTCGCATTCAAATTAAGCAATATATAAAGCAATCAAAATGGATTAACTGAAAAAATCATAAGATTAAACACAATGTAAATCCATGAAGGGATATAAAAATAAGTCTATATACATATTACTTCCAACAAAGTGGAAGCTCAGGAAAAACTAACAAGGCAATAGGGTTGAGATTTGGAAAGCTCCACTACCATTCTAACATGGTACGTGGAGACTCCTTAAGTAGATGAGCTATGGTATAATCCAGATAAACTAGATATTTAACTAACATAAAATCCAGAGTTAAAACAAATATATCAACTCTTATTTTTTACTCACTGTCAACTATGACATTCGGAATAAGCCATATTAGAAATCACAATCCTCCATGAGAAATTTTATACCAATTCTAAACAAAATAAAATATAATAGAAGTTGAGCTAGGAACAATAAATAGGACTAAGAGATGCCAATGAATCTTGATTACAGTGTCAACTAAAGGAAAAATATCAAAATAAATATTACAATTTAAAGTCAAGCAGTTCCGAGATTATGGACAATAATCTCAACCCCTGTCCATTGTAATGTAACCAAAACATCTTATTTTAGTATATTCAAGAAAGGTACCTAACCCTAGCTCTAGATAATAAAGAAGAAATATTATTAGAAGCTCCTTTTCCTATTATATTATGGCATAACTACCCAAATTCACCGATTCTAGAAACAAAATTATCCAGATAAAAATTAGGGACAAAGACCAGGTTTTTTTTTTTCATGGATGGATTAGGGATGAAAAGATGGCTATTAATGAAGATGAAGAATATATAAATATCCGGGAGAAGAATTAAATTGAAATGGGTCATCACGATTCTCCAGGGTTAGGATTAGGGTGTTTTCTGCATGGAAGAAACTCTAGATTTTCGCATAAAGGAAGAGATAATGGAGGATGCGGAATGGAGAAGAAGATAGCCATTAACGTGCAGAGCACAGAGCAGTGCTGAAGATTTGTTCCACAATTGCTCTGTATTTATGCTTAAATTAGGCATAAATATGACATGGAGGAGGAGATAGCCATTAAAACTTTGAAATTGTGACATAATACAAAAGGTAAGATAAAGAATAAATCTGGTGGGGGTCTGCATAACCTAAGCTTACCGATTCCAAAAAAATAAAAAAAAATCTGTTACACTCCTTCAAGAACCCTTCCCCGATGGGTAGGAGGGGAAAGCAGGTATATTCGGCAAAATTATTTGAATCTCTGGTCGTTCTTAGAAGTTGATGTGGGGGTTGAGAATTAGTGCCCGGAGAAAAACAGGATTAAAAGTTTCGAAGAGTAGGAAGAGGGTGCCATTTCTAGAGTTCGGAAAGAGCTTATACGAAATATACCGTTCTTAGTTATAATTGATAACTTGGAGAGTGAGAAGAACTGTGATCAGAAATTTATAATGGATCTACTTCCTCGCTTTGGTGGAGAGACCCCCTTCATAATATCCACGGTAATGAATTTGGAGCCCTTGAAACTCTCTTACTTATCCGGGGTGGAGGCAATGTCTTTGATGAAGGGAAGTCTCAAAGACTACCCAATTGCAGGAAAAGACTCTATGATTCTAGGGTTTTGAGCAGGGGTGGAGCCAGGAATTTTTCATTGGTGGGGCCAAAATACACGTATACAAAAAAAAATTTGGTTTGAGGGTATGGGATTTGGGGGTTTGGGGGCGTAGCCCCCGAGAAATTTTTTTTTGGGGTAGTTTTTTTATTTTGAATTTTTTTTTTCTCGGTAATACCTTTGAGGTCACCACCTGTCCTATTAATACCCCTTCATTGTGGTTAAGATTCACCCACCTCCTTGGTTTAAAAAAAATATATCAAATTTCTTTTTGAACCCTTGTTAAAAATTCACTAACTCCTAAGATTAAAATTATTTAAATATTTTTTTTTAAAATCAAGGATAAGTAGGTGAACCATGAGATTGGGTGAATTTTAACCATAGTTAAGGGGTGTCAATAGGGACATGAGCATAAGGGGACTCCATTGGGGGGCCACTATATATGTGACAAAAAAAATTGGGGGGGCCACTACATCATATAGGACAAAAAAATTGGGGGGGCCAAGTATACTAAAAATATTTTTTTTTAATTGAGGGGCCCACTAGTCATACTAGTAGAGAAGGGATTTACAAAAAATTTGGGGGGGCCATGGCCCCCGGCCCCCCTGGCTCCGCCCCTGGTTATGAGGAACAATCAATAGAGAAATTAAGAGAGAGAGAGAGAGCAGAGAGAAGGAGATAGACAATAAGCGGGAGAGAGAGAGAGAGCGCGCACAGAGAAGGCTTACCGGAAAGTGTTTGGCGGCACCTTGTGCGACAACGGAAACGGCAACAGCGACAACTGGCGAGCGTCAGAGATAAGGGACTTCGATCTACAAAAGGTGAGAGAATGGAGATGATATGGATCGAGTTGTATATATCGTGGTGGCCGAGTTGTACGTGCACGGGAAGGGATTTAGTACCCACGAATTCACTTCGCCCGAGAGTTTTATGCAAAGAGGGAACATGTGGGTTGTATTGTGCGCGGGAAGGGGTTTATTAAACGTGTAGTACCGACGGTTTTATTACCCTCGCTGGGGTGTTTAACTAATACCTACGGAATAATATCCGTAGCTAATTAATTTCTTAAATAGCGACAATTATATATCTGTTGCTTAAAAAAACAGTTTTATTTTTTTTGCTAATTTGTTAGTATAATGACTTTCAGTGACTCAATATAAGCGACAATAATATAATTATATTATCATTTGTAACGACAATTTTTAAGACAGTCACTGAAATTTTGTTGCTAAAAGTCATATTTGTTGTAGTGATGAGACAAGACAAACTTAAATCCCGAACCCGGGTTGGGTTTACCCATCATTTCCTATCCCCGCCCAACCTTCCAAACCTATCCCAATAGGGTGGGTCCGGGCCGGTTACCCGATTAGCCCAACCCGTTGCCATCTCTACCAATATTTCTCATTTAAAAAAAAAAGAAACTACCGGTTTACACCAGATTGGGAGCCGTGTCCCTCATTTGAGGAAGGTCCTGTGATGATCAAGTCCTAGTCCCATAGAGCAAGATGTAGCTAGGAAGAGGCTTACTCACCAATTACTAACCCAAATTGCAATAGGCTGAATAATCATAACAATATGATGTATCACATTCTCTTCAAGAGAAGACTGTTGTGAGTGGGCCTACAAAAGTCTATATTATCTAGTGTTTGTTTTCACCTGATCGGATATTTCTTACATGCCTTCCAAGGTATTGAAACAAGAGTTAAAGCTGCATGGGGAGGGAAGATGGGCTTGGCAAGGGCCAGATCAACTTCAGCCCAGCATGGTAGACTGTGAACCTTAAGCCTGAACTCTGACCGTGTGATAGCAGTTTGCAAAGTCCAGTCCAATCTAGGCTAAATAGTGTTTTCAAATTCTTCCCTTGGGCCGGGCCTGGGTCAGGCCTAATATTTAATTCTCTGCCACTCTTTTCTTGTTTTTACTTTTGTTTAATTTTTTTTAAATACAAGGCATCATTTATCTACTATTAATTGTTAGGATTAATGAGATGACTTTTACTCCAACCACATTACCAAGGGAATTTATAGTGCTTAAAAATGCATCTCTGCTGCGAGAGCAAGCGACACCCGAATATATTCTGAGTTTCATGTGTGATTAGTTCATGGGGGTTTTTGAACCGAGCCGTGGTATCACACGCACACGCACACGCACATGAGTTATAGAACTAAATTAATCAAATATAATAAGCTTTAATTTTTTTTAAAATTTAATTGTTTGATAACACTCTAATGTGTAAATAAGCTCTAATTATTTAGACTTCTCACCTTAGTATCTGTTCACATTTTTACTCTTCCAACATGTGATTGGTGTTCTCCCGGGTTTAGTCCCACATCGATTGGTGGGTGTATAAGGGGCCATTAACCCTCTGACAGGCCCTTTTGGAGTGGTTGCTTGGACTTACCCTTATGGCATCTTAACGGCTACTTTAGGTCTATCTGTGTTCTGTGTATGTGTGAGAAGGGGTTTCAATGCCTCCGACTAATGCCATTTCGCTCGAGGCATCTATAATTGAATGTCAGACATGATTTACTATGTATTATAAAAGATCGTTAAAGCATCTGACTGCATTACTAAGGAAAAGAAACATGGTTGTATTTATCTTAATCAACAATGATTAGATCCGTCGTCGTGGAACTATACCACCATAGACGATCCCGAGATCGATCAGTTGGCAATTAGATTAATTAATCCAAATAAACTGCAATCCCTTTCTTGATGTTGCCACTCATAGCCATCGTTTCGCCATGTCGTTGCTACCAACTATATATTTTCTAAGATCATCTGATGGTAACCCTATCATCCACCACACGGCCTTATACACATAAATTACAAACTATATATAATCTTCTTTAACTTAGTTGTAATGACATATGAAACTTTGGGTAGTATCCAACTAATAATGGGGCAGGATTAGGTAGTGAAACTATTTCTTTCTATTTTAGATTAGAATATGTGAACAGATGATACCTACCCATTTCAAGTTTTCTCTATGTTGCTTTGACAAGCATGACCAACTTGACTTTAATCAAGTTTTTCCTACAATAACCCCAAATGTGGCTTACTCAAAAACCTGATTAACCATTCGAAGCCTTCGAATTATTGGCGACACGACACGCGGATGGTATTCTTTTGGAGATTAATGAGGTAAATGGGTCTGTTAATTTGAGGGTTTTACAGTCAATCTCTTTTTAGAAAAGGAACTATGTCTACCTGCTCACTAAGGAAATTAGGTCCTCGTTTTTTTTTTTTTTTAATCCAGCCTTTCGTTTATGCTAGGTAATTGTACGGACTTTTATTTTAGTTATCATCTTCACCTAGCTTTAATGATAGTATATATTATTACCATTCTTTTTAATCTAGACTTATTTTTATTTACTATTATTGCTAATGAGAAGGGGTGTCGATAAGAACCAAAAAACAAATGGGGGTGGAAATGAGTTGGGTCAGGTTAATTGTCAACCTTCTAAGTTCTAACCCATAAAATTTACAAATAAATTCCATATAAAATTATATATATTTAAATTTAAAATGTTATATATATATATATATATATATATATATTAAAAAAATTAGTAGACATTGTCACCCGACAAGTCAAGAATTAGGGGGATCAAAAACTTGGATCAAATATAAAATAAGAGTCAGTTATGATATAGAATTTTATAATTAAAGTTACCAGATATTCCTAGAATTAAAATTGTACTACTTTTTAAAAAAAAATCAAGCTTTGCTAGTTTCATTGGAGTGCTTGCTCGAGCTGAGTTTGCAATGGAGCTCAAAACTTGGATCAAATATAAAATAAGAGTTAGTTATAATAAGGAATTGATAATTGACGTTACCAAATATTCATAAATATATTAGAATAAAAAGAATGCTTAAATATTATATAAACTCAACATGAACCCAGCGAAACTGATTAGAGCTCGAATTCAGCACTTTTTGTGATACAAGCTCATGTTGTTAGCTCAGCTTTGTAGAAGAAGGTTGCTCGAGCCAAGGTGAGAGGGTTTATGAGCCGGCTTGGCTTGTTGACACAACAATTGTACCCGACCCAATTATAAGCGAAGCGGGTAACTTGATACTAACAAATGGATTAAAAATTTCAATCCTCAGAGGCTTTCGGATTATCTCTGACGGATGCCCCGTGCTCGGGCATCCACCACAACAACACCATCTGACATGTGACAATAAAAATAGAGAGAGATATCTAATGGGGAGAAGTCAAAATAAAACATGAGGAGAAAATGAAATGGCTTCTCCTTTTTTTTTATCGTCACATGTTGGATGATGGTGTGTGGATGTCTAAGTACCTACCTTAGGCGTCCGTCAGATATAATCCGATGTCATCTTGAAAAGGCAATTCGGATTTTACGACTGGGTCTAAAATTACGTTGCCAAGTAATGAGATAAAAAAAAAAAACGCAATTCCCGAAGGCCAATAAGGATTGACAAGGGATTGTCCATGCAGAAGCCGCCATAAAAAGGGTCTCACATGTGACAATAAAAAATGAAGAAATTATATTTTCTCCCCTTGTTTTAATTGCCACATGTTAGATGATGTCTTGCAAAGCAAAGACAATCTCATGCCATATAAGGAGTGGGTGTTGGGAAAAAGCGAATCAAAGCATGCCATGTCGGCAAAGGCAGTTGCCAATCCAAGTTGCGTTGTCGCTGTCATGACAGTGCGTTTCTTAACAACTTGGGACCCCTTATCATTGCGAATCATTTTACGTCACTTATTTGACATCATGATTGCCTTTGTCAACTCTCTTAACTACATTTTTACGAGAGTGACTACTTTCAAGAAACCATTTTTCAAAAAAAATTCACCCGAACTTTTTTTTTTTCCATGTTTGTTTGATTTCTGATTACGAGCATTATTCATTTATCTTAGAGGATTGCTAGCCTTACTCAAACATTTCTAATGTTTCTATTCCGAGCCAACAACTTGTCCATTCTCACGAGATAGGATTACAGCCGATTGCAATTGTATATGTGACTTGATCGGAAGAAAAAAAAAATCAAAATTTAAATTTTTCACTCATTTTCTCTTATCCAATCAACATTAGTCACATATGTAATTGCATTGGCTTGAATGTCATTGTAATTGACTGTGATCCGATCTCCATTCTTACTGTTAAAAGCACACACTTTTTAATTGATTGCACTGCTTTATCATTCAAAATGAACAAGTGGTTAGCTCAATTTGAGAGTATGGAAGGACCGTGAGTCAAAGGTTAAGGTTAGTGGAAGGGTGTCAATGGGGTTGGCCCAATTAAAAATTTGGATGGGCTTGGGCCCAAAGCTTTAGGCCCAGATTGTGGTGATATTCTTCCAAATGGTTTGGCCTTGCCCAATAAGGTTCGTTTGTTAAAAAGGAGTCAAATCCTCTACGTAGAGGTCGCCACGTGTCTCCTTTGACACCCCTTAACCGTGGGTAAGATCCACCCACCCCTAGGGTTAACCCACCCATCCTTGGTTTTTTTTTTAAATATTAATTTTTTTTAAAAAAAATTTTAAAAACTGTTTAAAAAGTTTTTTTAATATTAAAAACAGTTTTTTAATTAAAAAAAAATTAATTATTTTTAAAAAAAAAACCAAGGATGGGTGGGTGAACCTTACCCACGGTTAAGGGGTGTGAAAGGAGACATGTGGCGACCTCTAGGGGTGATAACCGGATTTGCCAAAATCCGGTTATCACCTTAGATGATTTGGCTCCTTGTTAAAAACACCCCCACAACAGCCTTTAAAAACCTTAAAATATTAGGCAGGTTTGGTCCAAGTCTGGCCCAATTTTAGCTCGGCCGAATTATTCATTGTACCAACTCAGGCTCAAATTGGGCTGGGCGAAGCTAAACCAAACCTAGGTCAATGACAGACATTAGTTAGTAAAGATGAGGGGACCTCTCGGGAAAGGACTTCCTTGGATTTGATCCCACGACCACTGTCAGGGCACACCTCAGCCGAGCTAGAGGCTTGATCTTATATAAGGTTGAGAACCCAAATCGTTTGTCTTTTCTTCAGGCAATTTAATGATAAAGAAGATAGAAAAATGGCCTATTTTCTGAGTAGTTGGCTGGTACAGGTAGAAAGGTTTAGGTCAAGGGCTTAAAATTAATATAAGAGACTGCAAAAAAAGAGAGAGGATAAAGGAAACCCTGTTGTTAATGGGTGTGAAACCCTTACCCTATGTTTGGTTGCCAAGAAAATAAGTAAAAACATGGAAAAGAAAAGAAAATGAGACAAAACTCAATTAAAAATTGTATTAAAAATTCAAAATTTTCTTTTCTTTTCCATATTTTCACCTATTTTCTCGACAACCAAACATAGCATAACTGATTGTAGGCGTTTCAGATAGCCCGTCCTCAATATCTACTACTAATGATATTCTAATGTCCATCTTTTATTTTTCTAAAATGGAAAATCTCGACAATGATTCTCCCTCTACAGATCAAATCAGAAAGTAAACACACAGCATAACTGCCTGCTTAGATGAGACAAATGATTCAAAACCACACTAATTAAATAATAATTAATGTAAGAATATACACTGGATCGATATGTATGTGTGTACGTGTATGCATATGTGTGCATGTGTGTGTGTCTGTGATGCGTTCTGTATTGTAATGAGTAGCATATAGTAACAGCAACACACAGTAAAAGGGTTGAAGCAACTCCAAAACCTCTCACACATCTCTAAGACAAAGCTATCTCATGGATAAAAGGGTCTTCAAGAAGTAGGTCCGGCCAAAAGGAAGGAGCTCCTCCTCCATAGCTAGAAGTACTACAGGCATCCCCGAGATTTCCGATCGAAGTATGGTTGATCGGTGGAGGAGGAGGAGGAGATGGAGATGGAGGAAGCCATAGAGATTTAGGTGTGATATCTCCATGGCTGAACTCACTAAAGTTGGAGCCTTGGCCCAACTCACTGTTCAAAGGTGCTTGAAAGCTGGAAGAGATTTGCAGGTCTGGCAAATGAGAGAAAGGAATAGAATCATGGAGTAATTGAGAGGTAGCTATTCCAAGAGAAAAAGGGGAGGGAGTCTCCAATTGGGAGGAATTCAAAGATGGGTTTTCTTTGATTTGAGAAATTGAGTTCAAGAAATTGAAAGCATCCATGTCTGCGTTAATGCTGATTTGGCTGTATGAGTTATTCGTTAATGGGGTCGCAGATTGAAGGAGATACTGTAAGTACTGAAGCTTTGCCAACTGAACAGCTTCTGCTTGTAATCTCACAGCATGTTCTTCCCATGGGTGATGCTCCATAAGCTCTCTCATGTTAGCCAGTGCCATTAAATGAGGCAAGCTTGAAAAAATGTCTGATCGAGGCCGGTGAGTCATTGGATCGAAACCCATCTGAATCAGCTTCTTCTTTAGATGGGTGTTCCAGAAATTCTTGATTTCATTGTCCGTACGGCCCGGAAGGTGGGTTGCAATCGCCGACCATCTAATAGAGAAGTTCAAAATAAAATTAATTTCAGATTATCAAACACATAAAGACTCAAACTTTGTTATTCAACCAAAGAAAAATAGTATTATAATTACTTGTTGCCAAGGATGGAATGGAGATTTAGAATTGTTTGTTCTTCTTCTTGGGAAAACTTCCCTCTCTTAATATCAGGCCTCAAGTAATTTGTCCATCTAAGTCTACAGCTCTTCCCACATCTGTTAAGGCCTGCAGGTGCAAAGAAACAGCCATATGAGCTAGAGAGAGAGAGAGAGAGAGAGAGAGAGAGAGGTTTTTTTTGGACCTGCAAGTTTAGGGAGAGCTCTCCAACTTCCATGACCATGCTGTTGGATGTAAAGGACAAGCTTTTGATCTTCTTCAGGAGTCCAGGGACCTTTCTTGAGGCCAATATTCTCATCACAACAAGGAGATCTTCCCATTTCTATAGTTACACTTTGATTTGGCTGCTTCCCTGCAATACTACCAAAACTATGGCCTACTATTTATATACACTCTTCTCTCTTTCTTTCTCTTATTTTTTTTAATTAATTCAACAGAAAGTGATTGATGCGTTCTCTCATTTGGGTACATAACTCGTTATACCCACATTATTCAAGAAATGACTCCATGTAGCTAGGTTTCGAGCACTAAGCAATGGACATCTTTGTTATTTTACAATTGGCAATACAAAAAAAGAGATTATCATATTAGTCTTTTGACACTAAACTGCTTAAGAAGGTACTAATCAACATTAAAATTTTCAAGAAAAATCAAAGTAGAAATCAACACCATCTCTGAGGAATCTATCCCATGCACGCAATAGCAGAGATTTTCGTCACTGATAGCATGGCTTCAAATGATTTACGTATTATAATTTTGGGGTCCATATGTAGTGCTATTTCTCGCCAGCTTCCCTGTATTTAGGAAAACAGTCCATGACTGTCGCAGTAGGCACCCATAGTATACTATGGGAAGTGCTAGCCCCACTCTTCCTCTATGCACTCTCCCCCTTTTTGAGGCAAAAAGAGATTGTATGACACAATATATTTACCTTTTTGTCCTGAAAAAGGGAGAGTGCAATAGTGCACATAGGGGTGTCAATTGGGCCGAATTCGGGTTTCAAAGCCTCTTGTAAATGTGTTAGGTTAGGGCTGGACTTATTCAAAAATTACTAAAATTCAAGCCCAAGCCCAGCCCAGCCCAGCCCACCGATACCCCTAAAATGGGTTTGGAAACTGGACCCACTAGTTTGTGGGCATCATCCTTTTTCTTTTTGGTAAAGTGGGTCTCATGGGCCATGGCCCTAATCCAAGAGATATCACATTGTAGAAAAGAGTACCTTCATCGATCAGGTGATGTATTGTATCATCAGTAGTACTCATGCTATATATCTAAGTAAAAGGAAAAAGCCTTATTTTGATTTGATATTGACATCATTTATTTACGCTTAGTTGTTAGGTTAGGGTTACTGAGTATGGTGAGTAGGCTATCATGTCATATCACCCAAGGAAAACTTTAATTTGTTAGGATTCGAGAATGAATCTTAGGAGTACTGCCTCTTCTAATGAGGGGCACACTTTCACCTCCTAGCTAGAGGAGGCGGTTGCAGAAATCCTTGTCATGAAAGTTGAAATTTGAGGTATATAATTTGATTTGCTAAACATTATGTAGAATAACGGCATTATTGCAGCAGTACATTAGAAAAATTGTGGGTAACATTGGCTCATTTTGATGAATTGCATGCATTTCTAGCTATAATGGTCTTCCAAAATGGCCATTTGATGGATGCATGGTTGTGCTTAAACCTATTCTTTAGTATAATGAAAATCTTGAAGAATTGGTCCGTGCCTTCAAAAGGATGAATATGCAAAGGGTAAAAAAAAAAAGTTTGATGGTGTGTGCAAGCCCCTCCATCTCGTCCTCCCCTTCTCGGCCTATCCGTCAGTGTAATCCATACTCCATCTATACTATCTTACCACCATCTGATCAGATGGAATTTTTGGGCTAGGTGATCTTCGAGGTGGGGTCTACTAATCGGATGGTACAAAACCCGCTACACTAGTCCCAGTGTAAAGAAGAGTCTTATTAGTGTGATTTTATGGTGAGATAATCTATTTTTGTAATGATTTATAGTATCTAAAGAGAAGGTATTCATTTCTCTCCATCCCACCAACGATTTCAACAAGAACATACTGAACTGAACATTAGAAGCATTGAATATTGAGATAAAACATAAACTAGCATTAGAAATTTTGACATATTTATATTAGAGTTAGGTGTTCCTCGTGTGAGTTTTCAAATAGAGGTCTCTTTCCCCTGTGGATGACGGGTTTCTGACCCTCACCAACTACAGCTCTCATAGGTGAAATGTGTACATTTTTTTGGTTAGCTGCATAGATATTTCCCATGTTTGTGAGAGACCCTTAAAAGGAGAAGAAGAAGAATATACAGGAGGGAGGTGACCCCTAAATCCTGCTTAGATTGCAATAATTATAGAGAAGTAGATAACTCTAGCATCATACGCCATTCGTCAGAGTTATGTGAGCTAGTCATGGGCCATAATAATAATAATAATGGATATTTAGCGATGGGAAAACAAAGAACAAATAAAAATAAAATAAAATAAAATAATCATCAATATTTTTTTTTGGGAAGAACATGATCACAAAATGCTAATATCTTCTAGTGAGGAGATTTTATGTTTCATCTCTTATAATGGTGGCCTAACACAATTGATTGTGTATCACAATCAAATTGTTTTAGCAAAATTTTGGTGATGATCAGGCACATTTTTCAGTATGTTAATTTGTTATCAAAAATTTCAATGAGATCCCAACACGTGTAATAACAAATCCAGAGAAATCTTCAAAAAATAATACCAATTTGTTAATTAATGGGAGAGCTAAGGAAGGAAGAAACCTTGAAGCCAGAGACTGTTTAGACAGAGACATTAAAGGAATGGACCCATTTGACCATGAGGGCTGGTTAGGGGAGAAGTTGGTTCAGCCAACTCCCTAAATCTACACCACCTTTGAAACCCCAAAGACATTCTTTTTTTTAATCCAGAGATTGTCGATCGCATTCGCTGGTGGCTTGTTCTCTTCCTGTTTGTCCATTAACAGATTTTCCTTTGTCCCACAAGGAGGGGAAATTTTGTTTATTTATATTGTCTAAGCAAACTACCACAGGCATTACCCTCTACAACAAGCTTAATAAACAATATTAAGATACTGTTGAATGTTTATTAGTTATTTAATCTTTTATTTTTTATTTTTTATCATATGATATTCATGATACTGTTGAATGCTCAAGTGTGCTACTATTTTTCTTTTTTCCTTTTTCTATAAAAAAAATGGTATTCATTTTTTAGGATATTTAATGTTCAAAGTCATCCATCCTAGAAACACAAGGTAAAGCATAATCCCGATTTCTTCTGTCCAAGAAAGAGCTATCCCTACACAATTCCCCTAAAAGGCTAAAACCCATCATCATTCAGTGCCTACGTTCAAAACTTCTTCTCAAATAGAGAGCCATTTTTTTTTTCTTTCTGAGATTGAATCCTAACTTCACATTTCTACACCATTAAAACTTTGCTAGTATTACTCTCCTCCTTGTTAGGGAATAAATCGAAACTTTTTTTGTTTTGTTTTCTTTCCCCAACAAGGAGGTGTAGGTGTCTTGTATTCAGTTTGAGTTAAGACTCTAGTACTTTATTATCACTCAGACTTTGTCTTTAGTTATATCTGAATTTTTCTAGGAATTTCTTATTGTACTTGTGGTACTATTTTGGGTATTGGGCCACATTTGTAAAATTATATCAGGTCTAGGGTTTTAAGAGAGACTGTTGAGATCGTGAGAACTAAAAGGGGAAAGAATCCTTGTAACCTTTGCTAATGACTAATGATAGGGTGAACCATGTAAATTATATGTATATTCTCTGTAAATTATGTGTATTTTCTCTGTGTGTTTGACTTAATTGATTTAATTTGTATCTTTAACTTCAACATAAAGTATTGCGTTTGAAAGAGAGTAAAACTAGCACTCCCCTTCTACAGTATAGATACACCTATGCAAGCAATGCAATGGCAGCTTCCAGAAATTAAGTAAGTAATTTCACCAAACCCCAGGTCCTATATGTCCAAGCAAGCTCTTTTAAACCCTAAAATTCATATCAAGTGTCCACATCAATTCCCAAATGAGAGTCAAAGTAACGACGAAAAATGAGAAACCATTTTCTTCACCTTCTTTACCCTTTTTTTCTCCCCTTCTTACCTCATTTGCTGTCGGCACAAGTTTTTCTCTAAAACAAACCAAAAGATTTTCAGACAAAACCCCATTTCACCACCTTCTTCACCAAAGTTAGTGAACTATTTTTCTATTTTAGAGAGAGACTAGTAGGCCCTGAACATGCAGGTTTTCCTTTCAATTGCTACTAATTAACTAATTATAATAAGCCTGAGCAGTGGCATATTAGGGGAAGCTTTAGCTTCTAAGATATCTATAAGCCCAATCTTGAAAACGATGATGCATTCTTAGTTAGATTATAAATGTAGAGTGAAACTTAGCAGCGATGCCTTTGGTAGCCCTAGGTTACAAAGGCCTGATTTTTAGACACGTCAAACATATATGCCACTAGGCGCCACCTAGGATGTAATAACGGTAACGGCAAGAAATCCCGTTTGGAGAAAGTCAAGAAAAGCTGCCCGAGCAGTAAATGAAGAATTATACTTTAAAAGAATATTTAAATAATAATTCTAGGGACGTGTGTCTTTTAAAGCTTGACGTTTGAGAATTGAGAGACTTTATTTTCTCTCTAGTCTCTCCTTCAATTTCATCTTACCTCTATGGTTTATTGTTTTGAAATTCAGGCAATAAAAGGAGTTGCTGCTAAAGAACAGCCGTATGATCCTGTGAAGAGAAGAAACCGAAGGCTCAAAAATGAAGAAACCCAAATTGGCCAAGGCTTCTCACCCCTCATTTCATTGTTACGAATTAATGGTGGACCTTTAGGACTTTCCGTCCTACGGGTTTTTCTACCGTGTCCCCCCATAACTAAAAAGGCAAACTGAAATTCAAGGGCATGAATACATGATTATCACAATGAAGTGATATAGATTCTTTCCCATCAAAAGTTAATTTTTTTTCATAGTAACAGCTACTGGTTTATGGAGACAAATATTTTTTTTTCGTGAAAGATAGTTATTTATAGTGAGGTAATAAGTGTTATAATGGTGAACAGAACAAATGAACAATGGCTGTTGTTTGCATATATTATTTAATAGGAGTGCTCGGATTCCACAATAACGCCATTATACTTAGTAATAGAGTTATAACAACTTAAAAATACCACGAACTAACTAATTTCATTTAAAATAACTTCTGAGGATAATATCAGAAAGTTGTTTGGCAGCTGTTGATTCATTGGTTCCTATTAAGAACAGCCTTCATCCAGAGAGGAAGAAAGAAAAAATTGGTTAAAGGAGAGAGAAAAAGGTTAGAGGAGAGGGAAAATGAAATCCAAGTCTCAGACCTCTCGTTATTTGTACAATAGTTTGAAATTCCTGCTCTGAAATCATTTATTATTTCGGCCAGCTTTTCTAAACTTTCTAAACGGAGCGTTACCCTTGTATAATCCTAGGTGGTGCCTAGTGGCACAGTCATTGACATGTATAAAAATCATTCGCTCTTTTTTGCCTGGGCCTACAAAAGGCATTGCTGCCAAGTTTCACTCATAAAATTGCCATGGTGGCATAGAAATTATTCAAATAGTGGGGTGTTTTGGTCATTTGAAGTCATACCTTAACTTTGATTAAGTTCTCAATCAATGATATATTCGTAGTTTCCATCAAATTGAGACCTTCCTGGCCACTAAGCTCACCTCCATTTGAACTTGTCGTATCGTATCTACAAAACCACCCAAATTATGTTCCCACTCTCCCGTGGTGCAAAGCGGGTGACCTAGAAAGAGACAGTGCAAGAAAATCAATCAATCCATTTAATATGCATATATATAAGCCAGTATAACCATTCTAGGCGGTAATGATTCAAGATAGTCATTTGATCTTTGGGACATTAAATATGAACCAAAATGTTATTGACGCCGAAGAAACTTTGGTGTACAAATAGGAAGAGAAGCCATGAAAAGAGTAGAAATCTCATGAGAGGGTTAATCAGACTCATGAGATTGAAGAGTGAAGATGTATTTGTGGTGTTTTTAGGAGGATTGAGACCCATGAACTTATGTCGACCATAGTGGAGAGTTAAAGAAAATATCAACCTAGGACTTTGATATTAACGGGAGCCGCATGGAGATGGGTACGTAGAGTAAAACGTGGCAGCATAGAGGAAAATTTAGACAGATGGATCTACTAACTTAACCTACTACTTGTGGTACGGCAGGGCTCTTCAGGTGCTATACCACAGGCACGTTAAAGTTTAGGGGTAGGTTTGGTAATAAAAAAAGTTGTTATTAATAGAAATAGGGATAATTTTGGAAAGAAAAATTAATATTTTAGACAAAGTGAGGGCATTAAAGTGAGGGTATTCTTGGACTAAAAAAATGGTAAACCAAGTCTTGGGGGGAGGGGGGAGGGGGGGGGGACAGTTTTGGAATTAAGAAAATATGAAGGAAAGCTTCAACAGCTGCCGTTCACCTTTTATATATATGTTAGTAGAGAGAGAGAGAGAGAGAGAGGTTTGCTTCTTCAACCAAGGTTCCTTGTCGGGAGGATCACATCTAAAAACATAAAAAGAAATTGAATTTGATAAAAGGGCCTCTGATGTCACCAAAGTAATAGATCTGAATTAGATATAAGCCTTGTTTCAGTGTCAGCTAAACAACTGAATTGCTTGCTCAACTGGGTTTCTACCCGTTACATCTAAACTCGGACTTTGTTACCATCTCGTTAGCCTTCAAATGCCACCTATTATATCTTTCCATTTCCATGCAGATTTCCTAATGCGGAGGCCATTGAGAAAGATAAGTTATTATATGTTATTCGAGTTCGGATGGGCAACAGCGCTAGCTGTTGCGCTGTTGCCCCATTTTCAGACACAACTGGGCAACAGCTAGCGCTTTTGCCCATCCCAACTCATGTTATTCTAATGTTCGTCTCATTTGGTACATGTGGTTATCATTCATTGGAAAGATAAGTTCAAATATCTCATAATAACATATTATCGCATGCATATTTGTAAAAATTAAGTGAATTTGGTGAACTTTTACTAATCATTTAAAGAAAAAAACCATTTTATCGTATTTTTCTTTAGATATTTTGATTATTTGTTTGTACTTATTTTCTCCCAGACTCCCACTTCCGATCCTCTGAATTATTCCCCTTGTTTTTCTTTTAAGTTGATCAAATATTCAAAGATTAGTGAATTTTACTAAGCTCACTATATCTTCATCTTCCATGATGACCGCCATTACCAAGTTGTTTTTGAATTCAACCATTGTATGTTAAATTGGACCCCCTTGGGCAGCATGTGACAAAAAAAAAGGCTAATAAAATGTTTCCAAATCATCAAAATTAAAGGTTGAAATATCAAGAATTTCTATAACCTTGGTAGTATCTAATTAACTCTAAATGAGTTCATGCTGACAAACTAGGGTCTAGAACCGTTTGATGGGACTATTTTTTTGCCTGTGTCTCCATAGGGCCCATCTTAACATCCAAGATTTCCAAAATAAAAATAAAAATATGCCACGTGCCAAGATTCTAGAAGGGCACTTACTAGAACTTCTAGTAAGCAGCAACGCTAAAGGGAACCATTCCCTATATGTTTAGGAACAGACATATGCACCTCATATCAGTAGTGAGTCTTGCATGGTGTGACATGAGCTTGACTCTAAACTTGGCTGTGAAAAAAGAGAGATTCGATTGGGGTCCACAACCTTCACTCCAACATGTTTTGGTTTTCTCATAGGGTGATGGATTCCCAACAGAATCTAAAGCATTTCCAAGATTCTTTCCTCACTTAGTAAAATGTTGTTATTGTTGATCTCTCTCTCTGCATTTTTTTATCTTTTGAGTAAAAAAAGCTGAAGTTAAGCCTTAAGTAGAATATGAATACTACATTAAGCATCATCAAATGCTTGACTAAACCAATGAAAGCCGCTATTAAGAGCACACCAAAGAGAGTAAAAACCAAATACCTCGATTACGTCGCCTACACGTGAATCGTATTTGCTGAGAGTACATCAAACACCAACATCCCTTTTTAACTTAACAACCCTAATGCAAGTATAAAAATTTGATGGAGGGCCAAGAAATCTATACTAATTTCATCGTATCTTTACCATTTCAATGAAAATTACGTGTCGACAGGTTTTCCTTCTCTTCCGGGGCTGAGCCCTTGTACCTCATTGGTCCCGGGCGACCAGAATACCTGCACAGTGATATGTGGAGAATACATATATGTGTTAATATTTAATAATTAAGACTAAGTGAGATTATGATTGCTTCCAAACACAAGAAATTGTATAATCCGATCGACTCGGAGTCATCAATTAGGATTTTCTAATATAAAAGGAGAAGATGAATTTGTGCCAATTAAATCCCTCAAACATTCATTAGCAAAGACAAACAATATTCAACTCTTTCTCAATGACTTTGAATGAATAACTTTTCCCAGTGTTAGTTTTCTCAACTGTTATGCCCAACATCATGGGATTGCAAGTATTTTATGACTTAGTTAATTAGTCTGATGCATATTATAGGTAATTTGATGAATATACATGCTTAAACACAATATTGTAGAAATACTCTACTTAATCATTGTCTTAGTCATCAACCACTACCTCTTATTTGATGGCTTAACTTCCATTGGTAGTGACATCTAGACCACAGCTAAGGATAGTGAAAGATGGTGACAATGATAGTTGATCACCATAATTTAGACAAACATATCAGACAAGTGAACTTAAGTATAATACCTCTGCGATTTTCTCGCCGAGTTAGTATTCAAATTCAAGGCATAATCTCTTCTATAGAGAAGACAATAGGGTTGCAGACCACCAAAAATATTACCAACTTGATAAGTGACACATAGCTTGTCATGGACAAAAGTTTCAATTCCCTAATTACCATGTTTGTGGTAAAACAAAGTGGGTCTAATATCATTATTTCTTCATTTAAGATATTTTCAATTTACAATATCTATGAACCTGTAGTAATTGAGCAAGCAATTAACCTCCCTCATGGTTTTAACAGCAGCATTATGATGGTTTAGGATCATCTGTTATGTCATGTGTAAATGATGCCAATTAAAATATCCACCATTAATCCTATTACAATCAGTACCTCGTCATTTCAGGACAGTCATAACATTTTAATATTATTTCCAGTTAAGCATATGATACATCTATTTTAATTGGAAAAATTTAGGAAGAACCCACCATTTCAACAACTATTATAACCATTATAATAATGGTGAACAGTTGTAAAGTTCCCCTGTTTTACCGCTGTTATTTTCGTTATTCGACCTTATGTCTATTGGTGTCTGTTCTACACACAGATACATTTACTTTAATGTTATAGCAACAGAACTACGTACCATAGCTTCTTAGGACAACTTTTACTAGCTTAGATGGTTTGGTTTCATACCCAATTCAGGCACTTCACCATATTATTTCGATCTTTGCAAATCTACATTTCTATATCTGCTTTGAAAGAACTTATAAATTATGGGATTGGTAGAATTACAACATTATAGCTCCATCATAGTAATTCAAACATAAACAAAAGACTTGCATTATTGAGTGCACGAGTCTTGTTATTCTATCCACAAGAAATTTAAGTTACATTCAACATTTAATAATCTCAATTATTTTGCTTGATTGTGATGTAAATAGAGAAAAACAATAATTACCCCTACCCCAATGACTATATTTAGGAACATGCTGCATAAAGAAACTGGCTCCATTCTATAATGCTTACTGTAAATAGTATAGAATTATGATAATATTTTGAAACTCTTAGCGTCCTAGTTGAGAAATTTTAGATTTAGGATGTTACTACATGACATAATGATGCACACTTGTGTTTTTATACGTGTATATACTATACACTACATGGTAGAACATATGTTTTGAATTGGAAGGATGTGCAATAAAGATCTAAACCATATCAAAACTCTCAAATTATCAAGGTGATGAACACAATACTGGGGTCGAAAGTAAACGAATAATAATAGTAGAGTTCTGAATCAAAATATTTTTGACGCACAATTTTAGAACTTATTAATACTCGGTCAAAAGAATAGAAAAAAACTTGAAGACCAGTGGCTTTGCCAACACCAAATCACGAATTACATATTGGACATTGTAGTACTCTGCTTACATACCAGTGCAGCCTGCTGAAGCCTGCATTAATATGCAATTACGTTATATTTCAATAGTCAATATCTTACATAATTTATTATTTTTCTGGACAGTAATGCAATTACTGACAAAAAAGCTTGTATTTTTTTTCCTAGGTGGGGATCATTGTTTTTTCCCCATCAAGCAAAATAGTTGAAATTTTAAAAGTTGAACATAAATTTCTTGTGAGTATAATATTAGGACAGAAAGAAGAAGAAAGAAAGATAAAAAACAAACAAGAGATATTAAACAAACCAATGCACTGAGATAATTAAATTTCTCAAATACACCAGCCCAAATGAAGAAGTTGATCTTCTACTTCTATTTCTTGCGAAGGGTTATGTGGAGAGGGTGCACAAAATCAGATAAACCTTATTCAACAGAATTTAGATCATTGATCAAGCACAGAAAAAACCCCCTTTCTCCAATAAATACTAATAAATATATCTATTTATCGTCTACAAAAAATACAAGTATCATTTTGTACTTTAAGAAAGTGAAAATAACAAAGAGCACATTTTGCTCAACTGTCGCATATTTCAGTATCTTAAACACATACACACGCTTAAATTAATCAGCCAAGGTCATTAGAACATTTTATCCCAACACTTAGATGCTCAAATCAATTATGTATAGAGTTGTATGATGCAAGATTTGTTTGATGTGTAGGAAAATACTCTGTTTTTTAACTTTTGTTTAAGTTAGTGTAGCTTATTAAGTTTCTTCCTTTTAAAAATAAGTTACAACATGATTTCATAATGTCTGCTCTGAAAGCACAGATAGGTGCTTTTGTGTTATGACATGTGTCAAACAACAAAAATTATAACTAGTTGCTGGAATGGTTAAGATGATACACGACAAATCAAATTATTAGTAAGGAAGAGAAAGGATTTGTGTAATTGTAGAATATATGTCCTTAAAATTCTTGATCATTACTAAGTTAATTTTACTTAAATACAAATTTATTGATGTGAGATTTGACCCAGCTCCGATCACAAGTCAGCTGGGCTTTAGGGGCATGGGCTCCCAAAGTGTGTCATGGGAGTGATAAAGAAGAGGTTTCATGGTTCAATATCTCCTTATCGAAGGAAAAGGACATGACGCTTTCTTTCTTTCTTTGTGTGTGTGTATGAAGAAAACTGAAAAAACCTAGTGTGTGTGTACATGTGAAGAAAACTGAAAAAAAAAAAAAACCCAATTTTCGGATCATATGTCAAGTATTTGATGTTTGACGATGTCGAGTTTTTTTATTTTTATTTTTCACCACAATTGAAAATTCTACACTTATTTTTTTAATGTAGACAAGCTGGTTTCGAGTTTGGGCACATTGAGGCTAAGCGAAGATCAAGAATATAATGGCACTAGTTAGGAATGAATTGTTTTTAGTTAATCTTATGTTTGGTTGCCCAGAAAATAAATACAAATATGGAAAAGAAAAAAAAATTAGGCAAAACACAACTAAGAATTGTATTAGACATCTGAAATTTTCTTTTCTTTTCCATGTTTTCACCTATTTTCTCGGCAACCAAACATAACATAAAGGTTCTAAGAGTATGACAAAAAGGCCAAATCGATGTGAATGAAAATAATGAAGATAGATTTGATTGTCCAGGCTTTAAGTGAAGTTATGACTAATTCATCTTGTCGACCTTGTATAATTAGGATATAAGGTACTCATGATATTATGAAAAAGGATAAAACAATAGAAAAGGTATTCATGATGATCTAGGCAAGCAGCAAGCTAGAGGTTGGAACTTTAGCAGTTAAATGGTGAGGCTGAGTTTAAAACTTAGGTCGTGGTTTCTATGAGCATGGATTTTACTCACTGGTTTAACCAAGAGTCTCCACCTATTTAGTGCGGGAAATAGGTCCCAGATTTAGATTAAGACCGATGCTCTCTAGTAGAGTTAGGGTAAGTAGTTCGATTAAGTCTCAGGGAAGGTGTTAGGCACTCTGGGATCCCCGTCTAGGACGATTACCTACTCCCTAGGTCTAAGTTAAATTAAATCGAAATTAATAAAATGCCTAAGTATTTAGAGTGATGCTAATCCAAGAAAATGAAAAATCCTAACTAGGGTTGAACCCAGGTTGGGTTGCCTACGTACTCATCTGGG
Source organism: Tetracentron sinense (assembly GCA_015143295.1). Classification (NCBI taxonomy): domain Eukaryota; kingdom Viridiplantae; phylum Streptophyta; class Magnoliopsida; order Trochodendrales; family Trochodendraceae; genus Tetracentron; species Tetracentron sinense. Next base: position 35,878,991 of record CM026552.1, on the reverse strand, counting down.
TGAGATCAGACAAGCGTAGTTCTGGCACATGAACCGGTGCCGGGGTTAAGGAGAGTGAGTGTGTGTGCACCAGGGTGGCTTAGGGTTAGCCCGGGGCCTATGGTTGATTGACCGAGGAGGTCAAGTGCGCCGGAGTGGCTAGGGTTTAAGCCCGAAGGCTAAAGGTTTGGTCCCGGAGGCTAGGGTATGGGCTCAGAGGCTAAGGATTAGGTCCAGAAGCCTAGGATTGAGCCCAGAGGCTAGGGTATAGGCCCGGAGGCTATGGATTGGGTCCAGAGGGAAAGGTATGGGCTCGGAGGCCAGGGATTGGGCCTGGAGGCTAGGGGTTGGGATTGGAGGCCATGGGTATGGGCTCAGAGGTCAAGGATTGGGTCCGAAGGCCATGAGTTGAGCCCGAAGGTTAGGGATTGGGCCCAGAGGCAAAGGTATGAGCTCGGTCGCCAAGGAATGGACCCAGAGGCCTAGGGTTGAGCCTGGAGGCCAGAGATTGGGCCCAGAGGCCATGTGTTGAGTTCGGAGGAGGTCCAGGGTATGGTCTTGGAGGCCAAGGAATGGACCTGAAGGCTAGGGAATTGGCCCATAGACCAAGGAATGGGCCCGTAGGCCAAGGAATAGGCCTGGAGGCCAGGGTATGGGCCCGGAGGCCAAGGAATGCGCTTGGAGGCCAAAAAAATGGGCTCAGAGGCCAAGGAATGCTCTCGAACTCCGAATCGAGTTCCATTTACGGGGTCAAACGAGAATGAAAAGAATATAAAAATTATTTTTTGGGAACTTATGGATTTATTGGTTGATACATATTTCCAGAATGGGTTTCGGCTAAAGCATGGTCTATTTGAAATATCATCCCCAAAAAATATTCAAAAATCATATCCGTAATCTACATAAAAAAATAAGTATCAGATCCAAGATTATATATAAAAAAAACAGTCATTTTGTCCCTCAATGGCAAATCCAAAGTTTTGCATGAAACCGAAAAGTAGAGGTTTCAGGCCGACAACAGGGAGTTCGGCTCAAGTCAGGGGTTGTTCTCTGACTGTAATCAGACCCAAAGAACTCTCCGGACCCCTTTCTCTCTAATATGGATCCCTCGGCATTCACAACATGTTCATATGAGCACATACATGCACATAAAGTAATGGAGTACGACAAATGATACTCAGATGCGGAAAGCATACATTTACAGTGGTTGATCGAGGCGTTGAGGAGGCAGCAAGATGGCCGTTAAAGGGACTGCTCTGTGGCTGATCTATGTGCGCAGCTACTGCTTTATGGCATGGACAGATGTGAGAGAGGAGTGTTGCCAGAGCTTGGAAAATGTTTTTATTTTTGGAGACCCGGGGTTCCCCAACCCTTCGGGTCAGGACTATTCCCGCCACACCGGATAAGTCCGGAAAACCGTGCAGGAGCTGCCACCAAAGGGGGAGTGGGGAATGGAACCCAAGACCTCCCGCATGGCGAGAAGACCCAGGAACCATTGGGTTCACCCCTTCGGTGGTAGCTTGGGATAGAGATTGCAAATGAGGGCAGAAGTTGTAGCTTATTGGGTTCTCCACCAACCAAGCCAGAGGGGTAAGGGACGAGAGAAAGGGGACTATGCTGCTGCTACTGTGGAGGATGAGGGAGAGATGTATGGATGTTGATGATGTCGCGAGTTTGCAAGAAATCCCTCTTGCTGCCACCGAACTAAGATGGAGGGAAAGCTGGCCGGAACTAGCTGGTATGAAGGACGAGATGACCGGAGCTCCTGGTGCTGCCTTACTGTCGACGAAGAAGAGAGATGGTGCTCTCTTGCTGCCGGCGAGATAAGAAGGTAAAAGGGGGGCAAGAGAGAGAGAGAAGTCTCTGCTACAACTGAAACGAAGGGAAGAAGAAGATGGGGAGGGAATGAGAGAAAGAGAGACTTCTCTCTTATTGCCGCCAAACCCAAGGACGAAGAAAGAGAGTTGAGGAAGTGAGCTCGGTTGTGGCTGGGGAGAAGTGAGACTCTTCAAACCCCCCCGCGTCCAGAAGAAGGAGGAGGTGGGTGAAACAAACTAAGACCATTAGAAGGTCAAGGAGGTCTTTTCTCTGCTCAACTGGCCGAATGCCTGCAATTCTAAGTTAAGCCATTAGACTGGTGATCTTCTCCAGTTGGAACCGGTTTTTGATAAAACCGGTTACTCCCCTGTGGTCACCACATGTCCCTCCCTTTTTATACCTCTTAATTATGGTTAAGATTCAATTACTACTCCTAGGCTCACCCACCTATATTAGGTTTTTAGAAAAAATATTTAAAATAAATTAACCTTACGAGTTGGTAAATTTTAACCATGGTTAACAAATTTTTTAAATATTTTTCTAAAACCCAAGGATAGGTGGATGAACCTTAGAGGTGAAGTGAATTTTAACCATAGTTAAGAGGTATCGAAAGGGACATGTGGCCACCTCAAGGGTGTAACCGGTTTTGGCAAAAGCGGTTACAATTGGAGAGGAATAGGTGCCTAAGCATTAAGGAGGAGGAATGAAAAAAAGCAAGATAAAAAAAAGGCTGGAATCTCTCGAGTTGGAACCCCTAGAGGTCGCCACGTGTCTCCTTTGACACCCCTTAACCATGGGTAAGGTTCACCCACCCCTAGGGTTCACTCACCCATCCTTGGTTTTTTTTTTATATTAATTATTATTTTTTAAATTAAAAAAATATTTTTAATATTAAAAAACTCTAAAAACAGTTTTTTAATTTAAAAAATAATAATTAATACAAAAAAAAAAACCAAGGATGGGTGAGTGAACCTTACCCATGGTTAAGGGGTGTCAAAGGAGACACGTGGCGACCTCTAGGGGTTCCAACTTGAGAGAATCCTGTGCCTAAAAAAAACAGTTTAAATATCAATAATTACAAAACCGTTATAGTGTAAAAAAGGGAGATCCGCATCAACATTAATCTCTAAAAAAGGCTTTGGATTCTTTTTAGCCCGTGCCAGAAAAGTGAAGCGCCAGCTGAGTTGGAAAAGTCATTTCATTTTCTCCCCTGATTTTGACTTCTCCCCACTTGATATCTCTCTCCATTTATCTCACCAAGTGTCAAATAAGGGCCGGAGAAATCAAAATCATGGGCATAAAATGACTTCTACAGCCTAGCTGGCACTTCATTTGTGGTTGCCCGAGAGCACTTTCTGGCACGGCTAGAGAGAATCCGAAGCCCAAAAAAAAAAACAAGAACGAGAGCTAAAGGTAAATCATAGAAACGATGAGAGAGGAGAGAGAAGAAGCGGAGAAGGGATGCTCGGTAATGTGCTTATGGGGTGAAATCCCCTCTTTTTATGGGATTTGAGAGTGTGGGAGGGGAGGGACTCCATTGGTTGGTGATGGTGGTGGCTAGGTGAGACACGTTATCTTTTCCAAAAATCTCTGCATGTGTAAGTTTAGTGTGTGGCTACCTACATGCTAACATTACAAAACTAAAAGCAGCATGTGAGTTTGGGTCCAGTTGGGTGAAGAGGGTTTTCTTGGGTGTTTAGCTCTAGGACAATGCTTGCTATACTTCCTTTCAAATTCACTTAAGCAAGACACATGCTTTTCACTAACACCACCTCCAATCAAAAGATGAGTGAAACTCTAGAGAAAGTGGTACTAGCATTACCCTTACTCTAAATTTTTAGAAAGGTTGTACGATTAATGGGTTTCTTTTGGCTATGGGCTTGGATTTCGATCCCTTGAACTTAGGGTTTGGTAGAGCTAGGGATTGGGCTAGGATAGGCAATGGTATTGGGCCTTGAGGTAGGGCTTAGACATGGGCTAGGCTAAGTTTAAGATAGGGCTAGGCTAGGCTTATGGTTAAGTGAGGGTTTAGGGCTTGGAGCTTGGAGCTTGGAGTTAGGGTTAGACTTAGGGTTAGGGCTAGGTTTTGACCTAGGGTTTGGCCCAGGTTGAGGTCAAGGTTGGTTCTAGGGTAAGCGTAGGGCAGGCTAACTATGGTTAACGATGGGGGTGTAAAAATTAGGTGCTTACAGTTTCAACACTCAATGACTTTGCAAACTTGGAAAGCTGATTGTTTTCAAAGAAACTTAACTTCCTTTTTAATAAGACCCTATCGGGACCAAATTAAGAACAATTATCATGATTTTCAAAGATTATCAATTAGAGAATATCGACATATATATTTATAAAGTCTAAGACCTAACTCTCTCAATACTAATCCACAAATCTTGCAAACATCATCTTCCTCCGTAAGGCTAAACTAAAAGAAGTGAAAATACTTGAATACACATCAATGTTTGGGCTTTTTTTTTTTTTTATCGAATTTGACAATTAATTATCAACTTACATTTATATTTTGGGACATATAACTCATTATTTTTCCTGTTTTACCCATTGAACATAGACGGCGAAGGCAATTCGTCTTGTTGGTCTATATGAATGATTTCACACGTTTTCCTGCAACTCTTTAATCTTTTCCCTTTGTTTTATTCGTGTCAAAATGACATTTTAACAATATTTTAATGATAACATGTATACTACATAAGCATCGATCTACAATTTAGGTCTCTTGCTGGTCATGGGATGCCTCTAACATTTGTATCATTGCATAACCAACAGCCTTATTTAGGCGTTAAGAGAGAACCTTGTTCTCCATTGCGGGAGCAATAATTAGGTAGACTGAAACCGTCCTTGTATCGAGGATCAACTCCCGAACTGCTAAATTTTGAGGTCTCGGGGCGGGAGCAACACCCAGTAGGAGATTCTGCACACTAGGGTTACACCCATAAGATCTGAGTCAGCACAAGGGATCAAGATGCCAACCTACTATTATGCACATGAATCCCCTTCTTTCTTTTTCCTCTACCACCAGGAAAATTGTGAATAAAAGAATTTCATGTTCTTATGTACAAAAGTTGTCCTGAGGAATCAGATTAACAACAGATGAAGCAAGGTAAGGACATATGTTTTGAGGGTTGAGGCTACTCGCCAAGATTGACTGATAACTATGTTCATCTCCTCATGCAATTGATTCAACTTGTCTGGACACAAGAATTAGATTTTGATAGTCTTATATAAAAAGTCATGTTCAGGAGTTTGAACTCATTTATGTGTACTAGAAACCAGTGTAGTCAAAGCGTTCAGGCAACACCTAGGCAGTAGAGATTCGATGGGCGGGGCGATGCCTAGGCAGCTGAATGTTTTATTAAAACATTAACAATTACAATAATAAATATTTTGTTTGAAAGGTAAGTGAGCAATGTTATATGAAAAATAGCAACATACAACCCATAAACGGATACAAAAGTTTCAGAAAGAATATGAACAAAATAAAATGAAACAAAATAATCTAACAAATTAGGAACATCAAAATATAGGAGAGACTACTCTACTATAACACATAGAACAGCCCCTCGTCTTCAAAATTCCTCTTTATCAAGCACCAAGATAGGAGGAGATGAAGAATTCTCTAATAAACTAGCTCCTCGGAAGATGCAACACCATAAAATACTCTCATGTTTCTTTCATTCTAGAGAGCATCCTATAGATCCCGAAAGCATAGCCCATACTACCGATGTTGGAGTCTCCAAAGGTGTCAAAACCAACCTGATAATGAGTCACGAAGGGGACTAGGAAAGATCAGACAATCCCTAGTGGAAAAAGGATCTGACTGCAAATGACGGAAGCAAAGGGCATAGTTCGGAGAAAGGTGGGTGAGAAAGGGAGAGCTATTTATGTAGTGGCATAGTTTGTACTGACATTTTGTTGGGCGATACGTTGTTGGCCTAGGCGACACCTAGACTCTACGGCTAGAAACAGTAGAATAGGAATTTGCAAAGATAATGTGTTTTACCATTTTGTTGAGATTGGGTGTACGATGATGTAGAACCCTAAATTTATTACCCGTGATATTTGTGATGATTATTAAATTTTATGGAAACCTGTGTTTAAAAATTTAATGTAATTAAGCTTATATATTTTATGTGAAACGCATTGATTTTGAAACTCAAATAAATCACATAATTTAAAACATTTTTAGAGTTAAATTGCATGAAAAGAAAAAAAAGACAAAAAGTAGCAAAAAAGTTAAAATAAATAAAATGATTGGCCCACCAGCGCCGACGGCGATCGATCGCCCCTGACGGCAATCGATCGCCAACAATGCCGTTTTGGCCTCTTTTTACGTGATTTTTTGATTTTTGAAGTCCCTAGGGCTCCCAACACTATAAATACTCCTTATAATCATAGGTTGAGGGTTTCTAAAGCTTTCTAAACCTAAAAGAGAGAAAGAGAAGAAGAAGATTTTGAAAGATTGAAGAGGAGAGATCAAAGATTTTGCAAGGGAAAATGGTGAAAAGGTTTAGTTCAATCACATTCGCAAACGCTTGATCGTAGGGAAGCGATCGGGAGAGGTAAATATAACTTCATTACTATCAATATAGTGATTTTTGATATAAACATTATGAAAGTAATAGATCTAAAGTAAGAACAAACAAGATTAAGCATGCTTGTGATGTTTCAATCTCTTATGGAAGACGTATATGATATTTAGAGGGTGTTTTAAATTATGATTTTCCAATAGAAAATATATATGATGTTTAGAGAATGTTTTAAATTATGAATTTCTTATGAAAAATATATATGATGTTTAGAGAGTGTTTTAAATTATGATTTTCTTATGAAAAATATAGAGAGTATTTTAAATTATGATTTTCTTATGAAAAATATATATGATGTGTAGGAGTGTTTTCAATTATGATTTTCTTGTGAAAATTATTATGTTAGAGATGTTTCTTATGATTTTATTATTCACATCAACCAGAGGATAAAGAATGAAATTATGGTGTATGTATGATGGAGAATGGAGGAATGAATGATAATTGAATTTGATGGAATGATTATGAGTTTGCTTTGAAATTATGATGTGTTATGAAACTAGGGTTCTGTGAGATTAATTTTACTAAACCATGCATTGAAACTTGAGGCATAATAAATAAAATTGTTCCTTACTTTATTATTGAAACCATGATAGACATCGTTTTATATAGATCAACTATGAGAAATTCTACATATTTTAAACTGGTGTATGATTGACACTCATCATTATTTCACTCACACTTATTCACGAAATTAAATATGTACTAGCATGAGAATAAGCAAGATAACAAGTATTATGCAAGTATATAAGAACATGAGTATGACTGTATGATTGAGTTTTGCACTGATCGAGTACCCACAAGCCTAAGATCAAGGCAAGACAAGCCGTATACACCGGACAATGTGTAGACAAGCCGTATACACTGGATAATGTGTAGACAAGCCGTATGCACCGGATAATGTGTAGACCGTTTGGTACCTCGGAAAGTAGGGTATATGTTAATCTCTACCCAATATATGGGATACAATTATTTTAAGTTATTGCACCATGCATGTTGTTGGATACATTCACAAATAAGAAAGATAAGTAAGATAAACAAGAAAAACAAATACAAGTGAGCACGTATAAGAACTGAATTTGAATTATGCTTCCGCACTCTGAATTGTTTATATGTTTACATGTCGTGTTGAATTCTAAATTATGTTTTATATTAATTGTTGTTATATTGTTAGCTAGGAGTTTATATATGAGCGGGGTAACTTGTTACTCAGTCGATGACTATTGTTGTCAGCAGGTTCTAGATTTGAAAATTATGTTCAGGAGCCTTGAGTTGAAGAAGAGTATGTAAGATCTTGCAGGTGATCATCTCGAAGAGGAATGAGATTTCGATAGATAGTTTTGCTATTATGTTAGTTTATTAGAAATTGTTTCAATTCTAAAGAGATTGTAACTAGTTTATTATGTTTTAGTTTTAATTTATGATATTTAGATTTGATATGGTTAATTAAAGAGTTGAGAATCACGAGGATGATTCAGATTATGTAGCTTCAGTTTAATTACAGATTTTTAATTGATGTTCAGTTAAAGTATTTAATGAAGAAAATTTTAAGTTCAGATTTTGGTATGCCTTTAAAGCTTATTAAATGAATTAAGTCAAGTAATCACGTGTCAAAGTTCCACATTCTCGTAGGGGGGATTTTGGGGCGTGACAGAAGCTCTGCTCAAACGTGAGAAACTACTGACTAACATCATTCACAATATAGAACCTTCCTCTGTCGTCGTCCCTCCTTGTACCTCTCCCTTCACTAGTCTATTTTTTATTAGTAAAGTAATGTACATATTACTGTAAAGAGATAGATGAATGAAGAAGTTCACCAATCGGTGAACACTCTTTAATTACACTAATTCACATCAAACCAACATTCCCCCTTTAAAAACAAGAACCCTAGCCAATATGTGAACGAGAATCTACATGCAGATTGTCAGTCTCCCTTAATAAAAACACCAAGACCGCATGTGTGCCTAGATTCTCTCTTTTTGAATGAAAATGTTATCAAACACCCACATGTTTCATTCCTTCTATAGGCTCCAACAAATGGCATCCAAAAGCATCCTCCATACTATACTCAGGAAATCGTGCACATCACGCAAGAACGGACTAGAGATGAAGCTCAAAAATCTAAAGGAAATATCCACTACACTCCCTAACAGAAAAGAAATTGACCCTGCATCCATCTAGCAAGAGAAAAACATAGCAATAGCAGATCTAGAGTTTCTCCTCGGATAGAGACAAAAAGCATCTGTTAGCCATCCTCCACCATATTTCTTTAAGTGGTTTGTGGTAAGGATTCTATCTAATATAATTGTGAAAAGAAAGAATGCAATCTTAGATGAAATACATGGATTCCAGGCAACTCGGTAATAAAAAGGGAGGCTAAAGCTACCACCCAAACAAAACTGACCAGGAACTGACCCTTGTTATTCCTAAACCAAATCCTGCCATCTCTAGCAAGAATATTGGGATTTATCGAGATAAGGCACAATAATAGTCTTAAGAGATTGTTTGTCTCCGTATTGTTTAGGCCCTTTCTCAAACTAGGAGCCCAAATCACTTCATTGGACCTAACATCGTAATAGGATTCCACCATACAACTTCTATCTAAAGCCACATAATATCCATTCCCAATATCCCTTCTCAACGTATTCTGACCACACCATAAATCCTCCTAAAACTTGACTTAAAACTTGACTTAATCACCATGTTTGATTCGGCTCGGCTAGAAGCTTGACCTTTTAAAGCTTGATTCGGCTTGAGTTCGGCCCGACATGAACTATAAATATCCTATATCATACTTGATACATGCTATACATGTTAACATTTCTCCTAATAAAGTTAAAATACTTCTTCCACAAGTAACAAACCAAACCCTTTTTCTTTCCAAAGTATAGAAATTGAAACCCACCCCCGTCCCCTCTCGCCTCTCAAACCCACCCCTCCCTCTCGCCTCTTCACTCTGTTTTTTTTTTTATCGGTAATCAGAATACATATAAAATCAGAGAAAAAGTACGCAACTAAGCAACTACAAGGAGTTTACAAGCATGTACACTCGCTACACTATAATACTATGCAAACAAAAAGTATCTCTAATAATACTCTCCCTCGCCTATCCTCTCTGTTAAACCTCTACCCAATGTAACGAAACCCATCCCCGTCCCTCTCTCCTCTCCTCTGCAAGAGCTCTTACCTAAAGTAATGAAACCCAAACCCACCCCTAACCCTCTTGTGTATGGAGGGAATGGGGTAAGAGGAAATGGAGTACTTTTGTATTGCTTGAGGAGTTTCATGTGTTGGAGGTGGATCTAGCATTTGCAGTTGATAATGTACTAGATCTAGTTCGCGTTGTGTTTACCCCACGGTTTCACTGCAACCATTTTTTTTTCCTTTTTAAATTGTGTGTTATCCTCATTATCAAACTCTTCTACATCCTTGCAGATGCTAATGTGGTTACGTGCTGGTATACTGGGTGATTGTAAAATGCAAAGAGACTTCAAACAGGTGACTATAAAATCCAGGAGAATGTAGCAAGCCGATCTCAAGCCAAGTTGAGATCGGCTCGAGCTCGAATCAGTTTGAGCTCGAGCTTGATAATCAATGTTCGAGCCAAGCTTCGAGCCTGACTGTTTGAAGTTGATTCGAGCTCGAGCCAAGCCAAGCCTAGTCTGAACACCTTCAAGTCGAGCTCAAGCTTAGCTTAGCTCAGCTCAAACACACCCCTAACCAAAATCCACTCTAATTTTCATAAATAATTGCAACGAAAAAACCAAAGGTACCCTGGGCCTCCTAGAGTTCCCACAACGACCTTTCTCACTATGTGGTCCCAATAGCCTTCCCTCCTTTTAGGACTGTAAACGGATGCAGGTATTATCTTATTCATATCTGAATCCATTTAATCAGATAATTATCTGGCGGAGCATATTTGGATAGTAAAATACTATCCATTTATAATCGGATACGGATTCGGATACTGTTATATCCGATCCGATTATAATATATATATATATATATATATATATATATATATATATAATATTTTAAATTTATAAAATTAATATAACCTTTAAAATATATTTTTCAAATAAAAATTTATATATTTTTTAAATATTAATTTATATTTTTAAATTTTAAAAAAATTAATCAGATAATTCGGATACTATCTGAATCTGGGTATTTTAATTGGAGTTGGATACGGATATCATATTTTACTATCCGCCGGATATTTATTCGGATTCGGATATCCAGATATATAATCAGATACGAATTCAGATATATCAATATCCGCTCCGTTTATAGCCCTACCTCCTTTCTGTGATTCTCCACAATCATTTACTTGACAAAGCAATGTTCAATTCTCGTAAAGTCCTTACTCCTAAACCTCCTTTTCTTATCGAGTGCCACATATTTCATCACTCTTCCAAATGGTATTTCCTAGGTTTTATTCTATGATTCCATAAGAAATTTCTTTGAATTGTTGAGTTCTCTCAAAAGTGTCTGCCATGGAATTCGGAATAGCCAATAAAGGCATAAAGTATGAGGGTGTATTCTTAAGAGTGAATCCACCTTCTTTTGAAAGGTACATTGCTTTTCAGACTGCTTACCAGGGTCCCAAATAGATTTGACCTTGAAACTAACTTCCCTTTACTCATCTTGGTCGTTGTCTTCCTAGTTCCTACCACCTTGCTAAAAATTTAAGCCTATTAAAGAAATATAAATTTCTTTCTAATGGATAACTTTCCAAACACATGGTAAAAAACTAATCCTAGAACTTGAAGTCTATGTATGATTTAACTCCAGCATTCCATACGAGAAGCCACACACGTGGGTTCAAATTACTCTCAGTGCTGTTGTGACATGCATATATGTGCAATTTTATTTTTTTTTAAACACATTACAGCAAACTATTTTCAACGCAAGGCATAAATGCAATAAATTAACTAGGCATCAATCACTATATGTAGCATGCATGTTCTTTGTAAATAGTCTTCATAGCATTTTAGGTGAAAAAATGAAAACACATGAGAAACAATTATAATGGTTTCGTCAACTCCAACATCATGCTCGCTGGTCTTTGACTAGGAAAAAGAAAGATAGCATGACAAGAATGGCAATGTGGAAAATTGCTTATGCAGGGAAAGCACTCCTTAGTTATAGATCTAGCAGCTATTTTTTGCTATTGCCACGCACCACAATAGGCAATAGTTAGCTCTTATGGGCAATGGTTAGCTCTAGGGCCACTGTTAGCCATTCAACTTTTCATCCAAAATCTTTATCTATCTTTTGATAATTGTTTTGCAAGATAATTTCAGTTTTTTTTCTTTCCTTTTCTTTCATTCACTTTCTCACCAACCGGACACACCCTCTTCATAATATAAGAGATAAGGAGCGAACCTCACAGCACTACTATCCTCAACTATAGGCCTGCTCCGCACCCGAAGATAGAAATCAGTCTCCCTAGCATGGTGAATCCTAAATTGATGAGACGCCAACATAAAAAAAAAAACAACCCTCAACGAGTTCGGATGGGCAACAACGCTTGCTGTTGTGCTGTTGCCCATATGTGTCTTGCAAAACGGGCCCATATCCATCATTTGGTGATCCCCATGTGAATAGTAAAATGACCCCATTTTGCAAGACACATATGGGCAAGTTGCCCATCTGAACTCACCCTTAACTTCCCAAAACAGGACCCACAAAAACCCGAAAATTGCACAGTCGATGAATGAAGAGCGCTCTTAAATTACCCGTCATCCGGATTTCGCAGGATTTAAGATCAGAAAGACTGAAATCTCCCTCTTCCGAACCCCCAAAATGCTTAACTAAAACAACACCCTCCTGATTCCTAAATCTGGGAGTATCCCGAGACTGAAAAATCTCTCTCTCGGCTAACCCTGAATCGGAAGCCCTAATACCGGCTTCTTCAACCACATTGGTTTGATCTTTCTTTGCCGCCTTATTTTTAAACGCAAACTTCTTTTTCGGCAACAACTCAGAAGTCAAATTTTCTAGGGTTTCCTTCAATTTAGAGATAGACTTGAGAGACGAACGGACTTCATAAGAAGGCAAAAAGTAGGAATTTTCAGCCACGAGTTTCTCAAGCTCCACAATGGAGATCGATACCTTATCAAGATCAGGTTCTTAAAAAGTTTTCGATTTTGGGTCGGAAACAAGATGACAACGATCGTGCTCATTCTGGATCGATTGCTTGCCTTCTGAGAATCGATCTAAATAAGATTTCGTGGATTCAAAAGGAAATGAAGAGTTCGAATCGGACTTACGAGAATTGGATAGTTGGATTCGAGATTCGAGAGGCGTTTGAGCACTGCTGCTTGTTTCTTCTGAGTGACTGGATCTAGGGTTTTATCTGAGATCGCTTTAGGGTTCGACGGATCCTCTTCCATTGTTCTAGAGGAGGAGAAAAAACAGCGTGGATGCCACTGTGTCAGTCCAATGAACTGGTGTTTTTTGGGGCTTTAACGGGAACATCATGTGTGTGTCTTAGTTAAATGATATCATTCAACCGAAAAAACAAACGGGAACATCATAGGTTAGGAGGAACCGATTACACATCAACCCTTAAGTTTTGTTGTGTGTGTCTAGAGAGTGTGCTAGTTAGATGAAATCATTTTAACCAAAAAAAAAAAAAAAAACTCTTATTGAGGCCGTCTTAGGGCCGAGACCACGGAGACTGTGTTGCCCTATGGGAATTCCAAGTGGAATTCATTTTCATATTGTGGGCCCCACCTGAAATCTCGTGAAAGGTAGCACGGTCTCGGTGGTCTCGATCATAGGACGGTCTCAAAAAAATTTCCCAAAAAAATAAAACCTGTTTGTGGTTGGGTGGTACTGGCCCCTTTTAGTCTCACATCCGGGTGAGTACGAAACTTCATAAATGTGTATAATGGTCCACAATTCCTCATTGTGCCTTTTGAGAAGTGAGTGCGTGAGTTTACTCTTATAGTACCTTGGTGGTTACCTTAGGTCCGATCGTGTGTGCTTAGTGTTCCCTTACCTATATCCTAAAAAAAAAAGCAACATTATAAGAGAAACATGAAATTAAATCAACCAAATTTTACGAGAGATTATTCGAGTTTGAGTCCAGACGGTGTGATGGTTGAGAGACCTCACCATTTATACTAACTTAACACACTAACCTAGATAAATGATTTCCCTAAAAAAAGACATTAATACTAAACTCTTCTCGTGCCTAATAGTTTTTATAAGTTGTTTCCATCTAGTTTGGATTCTTCTTACGAAGACCATCTATTAGTGCGATGCATTTAAACAATTCACAAATCATAAATTCAACCCAAGATGAGTATGTCCTCCATCTTTAAGGTTTACGAATGGAAAAACATATGTTGAAATTACATTCAAATCTACTAAAAGAAATTTATTAATATAGGGTTACCTAGTTTTCAAAGATTGATGTCACTTTTCAATCAATCAAGAAATAAAATATCAGGCATAGGACTTGAGTTCCTCTACTTTGAAACGCGTCTCTTCTTTTGCAAGGAAGAATGTCTAAAAATGTGAGAAAGGTAGTGATGAATGGAGGAGTCTGTTGGCTAATTGAGAAGTTAGTTGAAGAAGAATGAGGTTTTGACTAGGTACCCATATGAGAGGGTTGAAAATCTCAAATTAAAATAAATTTTTAGGGTGGTGGTAGGTGCATCCCAACACAATTTTAAAAAATTGTTGACTATATACTATTGAATTAAAAAAGAAGAGTGGTGTTATGTGCACATCAATATATGATGACTACTCTCCATTTAAAAATTTTCTTTTATTTTGAAGTTCTATATATTTTTATTTTTATATGTGCGCCTCATTCATAATTCTTTTATTTATCAACATGACTTCTTATCTACTCGTCATCACCTCTCTATGGCCTTAATTAGTTATCATTTCTCCATTAATCAAAATTTTCTCATGTTCTCAATTTTTAGTTTGACAAATTTTTTATTTAATATTTTATTGAAAATTAATTGTATAATTTCTCATATGCCTTTGGTTTTCTTTGTTTAATCGATATTTATTGAAAATTTAATTATTTATTTGACAATTTTTTATTATTTGAAATTTCCTCTATTTAAGTCAGAGAATTTGATAAAAATAAGAGAAAAAAAATAGATTATTGCTATTGAATTTTTTTTTAAGCCACCATTGTGTACTTGCATAGATTATTGCCCATAAATATGAAATGAGAAATTCTAACCTTTAATTAAACAAGTGGTGATTGCATTATTTATTCTTGGGTAAAGTGACTCTTAAATGAAAATGAAGCTAGCATTACCCTCTATTCTTATAATTAATAAAGTTGAAGTTTGGTGTGTAACCATAAATTTTAAAAGTATTTTTTCTATTTTGGTGTGCATTTAAAATTTTAAGAAACTATGGTGTGCAGTCATTAATTTTAAAAAATAGGAGTGTAATCATCAAATATTATGGTGCACCTAACACCATCCAAAAAGAATTATACTTTTTATCTGTCTCCAAAGAGGATAATTTTCAGTTGAACTAATGTGAGTAATTGTAAGTTTCTCTAATTTAGCAACATTTATGGAAAAAAAAATGTTCCATGTCTTTTGTCTAAAAAACATATGGGAGAAATTTTAAGTGGATTTACTTGCAAGAAATTTTTGTTTTTCCACTTCTGCCTCTCTCCTTGGTCCAATGGAATGCCATCGTATCTTTCATCGGTAAGATGACTCGAGTTCGAGTAGAGGGGTTTGGTGTTGTGACCCAAAATTAGTTCTAACCCAACTCACTAACTTACTAATGGAGTTGTGGCCTAACGTACAACGAAGTGGGAGTTGAACATACAACCACAGGGAGCAAACCTGGGATGCTACCCAACTGCACCAACCCCTGGTGGATGCCTATAGCTATTGGAGTTAAACTTTCCATATTCCTCAGAATTTGGCTTATTTAACGCACAAGAGATGGTGGATGTCTATAGCTATTGGAGGTAAACTTTCCATATTCCTCAGAATTTGGCTTATTTAACGCACAAGAGATGGTGGGATCCATAGAAGTTGAGAACAAATGAATGAAGATACTGAATTTGGATAGGCAGCAGAACCGAACCATACATATCTAGCATGATCACATTCTAATAGCAGATGGATTCTTTCCGACTCTGGCTCCATAGATTGGGCATGACGATTCAATAACCCCTTTCTTGAATATCAGAATGGATTCACCCCCAAATTATCCCACATTGTTCGCCATAGAAAATTTTATAGTTTAATGGATTCCACGCTGATCAGTGGTCAGGCTAATTAATGAAAAAGAGCAGTGATTAGCAGACCCTGTGTCTGTTTCCTTTTTTACACCGTGTCCTCGTATTCCTTTTATCACTCATTTTCCCCCTGGTTAAGCTTAAATTAATTATAATTAATATTTTTGTTTTTTTTTTTAAAACCCAAGTGGATTGCTTAACCTCAGGGGTGAGTGAATCTTAATCACAATTGATGAGTCTTTAATATTTGGGGCATGGACCAATTATGAGGACCGGCCAATTCGTTACAAAATGGAAATCTCAAGTATTTTCCAATGAAAAATGCTGATTGAATCACAGCCAATCGCAATTGAATTTAGGGAGAGTTCAATCGTTTCTAGAGGTCAACACGTGTCCTATTTAACCCTTATTTATCATGGTTAAGATTCTCTAACCCTTAGTATTCAATATATAACCTTAGTCTTTTTTTTAATTATAATAAAAATATTTAACTCTAATTAAGGAATTTTTAACTCTTAGGGTTAATATTTTTTAATATTTTTTTTAATAAAACTAAGGTTAGATTATTGAATACTAAGGGTTAAAGAATCTTAACCATGGTTAAGAAGGATTAAATAGGACACGTGTTGACCTGTGGGATCGATTATAACATATAATTTTTTTTTTGGAAGGTAAGCTTGGGAATAGGCAGACCCCGCCCAGATTCATAAAACCCAAATCTAATTAGAATTATCTAATTAGATCCTACAATATTTACATCCAATCCATCCTCTCTAACAAAGTGCCTATGAGGGTCAGGAAAATCGTGAGGGAGAAGGATAACAGTAGAGTCTAAATTACAAATGAGGCAATGAAATCAGCTGCCCTATTCCTTTCTCTCCATGCATGTATGATATTGACTCTATCAAAATGACTGAAGGCCTCTCGGATAATCTCCACCACGCCACCAACTTAAGCGATTGTGACGTCAATTTGGGGGGAATCAAAGAGCACAGTGTACTCGTTCATGGTACCAAACAATAGGTATATTCCAACTGATGAAGAACTCTCTATGATCTGGGCTACCAAGGATATTCAAGTTTGAACTATGGAGGCGAAGAGATGTATCAAAAAGAATCTTGCCACATAAAAGATCAGCAGGTAAAGAACTGTCCCTGAATCCAATCGCGATTGGTTGTGAATCGATCTCTGGATGTGAATGTGACTGATGATGGAGTCCATGTTGGGATCATAGTCAATCGCCATCGAACTTAAGAGAGTTCAATCACACCCACAGGTCAACACTTGCCTCTTTTAACCCCATTAATTGTGGGTGAGATTCACTTACCCTTATGATTCAACCATCTAATCTTGGTTTTTAGAAGAAGAAAATATTAATTTTTTTACCCTAAAAATTAAAACTTCTTAACCAGATCGAGTTAAAAGGCCGTAAAAGGTTGAACTCTCCCGAATTCAATTGCACTTGGGCAGGACTCATGGAGTCCATCCACGGGTCACTGGCTAAGTTTCAATCCTGAGAGCCGCATGCAGGCTTAGATATCCTGCATTAGTGCACCTTCTTGCAGTGCGGTTACAAGTTTATGAAAAATGAGGTGATGATTGTCACTCGGAGGCATTTTTACTTTCAGCCAAAAACGTAAGGCTTGTCATTGCTTCAACCGGTCGATTGATTGGGACTCTCTCATTAATAGAAATTTTTTTAAGCAAGACGTGTTATGTTTTCGTGAATAGGGAATACTTTTTTTCTCTTTTTTTTTTTTTTTTTGGTTGAAATAATATCATATAACACACTGATAAGGTCATTGACGTGGACCTCGAAGATAATGTGGCAGACTAGAAGCATGGAGATATTTATTTAGTTATTAGATTGCTTTCCTTATTAGGAATCTTTAATTGATCGGAGTCTTCATTAGATTGCTTTCCTTATTTGGAGTCTTTAATTGGTTGGAGTCTTTACTAGTTTGGAGTCTTAATTGATAGTTGCTATTATTGAGGAATGCCTCTCTTAAAAGTGTATTACAGTATTCCTCCATTCTTGAAGGGAGCAAGAGAGGCATGCCCATCCTCTTGGACACCCCTTTATCTTTCAAATCGATACCATATCATTTGGTATCAAAGCATCCATCCTACTTATGCCCAAACATAAGATGCCCGATCGAAATTTCTTTGTTGGAACGTGATCATGAAGTCTTGGAGCGCAAGATGGACGACTTTTCTAATCTCACACATTCTAAGCACACACAGCCAGACCTAAGGTAGAAATTGGGAATGCTTAGTAGTGCTAGCATGCCTCAAAAAAAAATGGTAGGGTATGATAGATATATAAAGTCTCTTTCGTGGAGAACCAATCACAAGTAATTGCGATCGAATTGGGGAGAGTTCAATCACACCCATAGGCCAACACATGTCCCATTCAACTTATTAAGTGTGTTTCACTTAGGATTTGATAATATAACTATAGTTTTAAAAAAGATATATTAAAAAAATATAAACATTAGGGTTATAAATTCTTAATTTTATTTAAATATTTTTTACTAAAACTATGATTATATTTTTGATCTACAAAAGTTTGTAAATTTTAATCATAGTTAATAGAGATTAAAAGGGACACGTGTTGAACTTAGGGTGCAATTGGCTGTGATTCAATATCCTTTTGATGTGCCCCTAACACCAATTGCCACTGAACTCTCCCCAAGTACAATCACATTCATAAGTCCACCACGTGTCCCTTTTAATTCTTATTAACTGTAGTTAAGATTTATTAATCTTTAGGATTCAACAATTTAATCTTTTTTCTTTGAAAAAAAATATTAAAACTTTATTAATCCTAAGAATTAAAAAATCTTAACTAGGGTTAAAAAGAGGACAATGTCAGTGCAATTGAACACCAGACACTTCCACCAACAAAAAAAAAAACACCAAACGCAAGATATGTTAGTAAAAATACCGACTATGAAAGTCGAACTTGAACTCTTGGTTGGCAAAGTCGAATTTGTCTCATTATATGATTATTTATTTCCCAAAATATCCGCAGTTGATGTACGCGATGACGCACTCTCTGCCACGGATAGACAACATGTGGCCCACCTACGCACAAAACTGATTCCACGTGGGAAATAATAGCTTAAACGAAGGTGCCTCGAAACCAACTTACCAGCTGTTGGCAAAGAACTCAAGCATAGTCCATCATTCACACACCCGAGCCATTGCCAGATAAATCCCAAGTCCCCACAACGTCGACGAATGAACCAAATCCAAACTTACGTGCTACATGATAGATCCATTTAATGCGGTCGCACCTCTGGTGTCAGCAGCATTATTTTAATCAAAAGTCATTAACCACAACCATCTCCCGCAACGTCTCTTTTATTTAATTGAATTTAAGTCAACAATAGCAGCCTGCCAGCCCTTTTAGCCTTTGCACGACAAAAAAGAACCTTCCTTCCTGCCTGCCTCCCTCCCTGGTCTTCGTAGATATGCATATTTATATTCCTCAACGTGGGCTCTGTCAACTTTACTTTATATTTTTATTATTAGTGGCCCACCAACTTTCAAATCAACGGTCATCATCCTTTAATCAAACGGCAATCTTCTTTTTCACTTGACTGAATCAATGTGATACGCCACGTGTAAAGCTGTAAACTGGGATCCACTGAACTGAAAATGATACCCTTGTGTTTTGAGAGATTTAAGCTATAAGCTTCGATACGAACACCAGCTCGTCTACCTTCGAATATGATGGATTCCGGCGGGATTGGAACCAGTGCTAAGTTCCCTGGCGTCGGCGTCGAAACTGGAGAAGATTTCCGGGAGATGACTCTTGGGATCGCCGATCCTCGGGTCCCACTCAACAACCTTTCGATACTTCAGCAGAAAATGGACAACGTTCAACAGTTCATCTCTGAATCGTTGAGTCGAAACAGCTTAATCGGAAAAGATCAGTTGGATATGGTGTCGACAGAGATCGTCTCCGCCATTCACCAGATTATCGTGAACGGAGCGGCTCTGATTGCGTGCTCGCAACAGTCCAATCTTGGATCTCAACTCGGAGAAGGCACGGTTCTGATGGCCACAAAAGTTGAAGAACAGTTAGATCTGAAAGCTCCGACGAGTTCAATGGTCACCGGAAACTTATTTGATCCGAGCCACTCCTTCTCGGCGAAAATTCCGATGAGTTCTTTGGTCACGGCAAAAGCAGCAGAAGCGGAGGAAAAATCCATGAAATCAACAGATCCACGGGATCGTAAGTGTAGCTCGATCTCTGCACCGAGAATGGCGGACCTTGAAATTCCGACGAGTTCTTTGGTTTGTGGTAAGCGGAAAGATCGAAAATTGGCAACAGCTTACGAAGAGGTGAAAGAAGAGATAGACGATGCCGCGGAATGTGAAATTGTTGAGCTGGATGCGGTAGAATTATTAGCCGAGCACATCCATTTTTGCGACATCTGCGGGAAGGGATTCAAGCGCGACGCGAACCTTCGGATGCACATGCGCGCGCACGGGGAGCAGTTCAAGACCCCGGAAGCCTTGGCAAAACCAGAGAGATTCGGGGAATCAATACGAAAAATACGGTTCTCGTGCCCGTTCGTTGCATGCAATCGGAACAAATCTCATAAGAAATTCCGGCCATTGAAATCTGTAATCTGTGTGAAGAACCACTTCAAACGGAGCCATTGCCCAAAGATGTTCTCCTGCAACCGCTGCAACAAGAAGAGCTTCTCTGTTTTGGCCGATCTCAAGAGCCACATCAAGCACTGTGGCGAGTCGAAGTGGCGTTGCTCGTGTGGAACAAGCTTCTCGAGGAAAGATAAGCTCTTTGGGCACATGACGCTGTTCGAGGGCCATATGCCTGCTATTGCAGAAGAAGATGGGAAATCGAAGGGGGCAGTAGTAATGGAAGAAGAAGAAGAAGAAGAAGAAACCCAAATGGAAGAAGGAGAATCTACTGGTACTGGTTCTGGTTCTAATAACGGGTTCTTCGATAATCTGCTCGAGAGCTTTGGGACAATTAGTAGTGATTGTTTCAATGATCTCTTCGTATGTCCTAGTTTGTTTACTGGATTAATGGACGATTTTCACGAAATTTAGCAGTCAAGTACGTTCTGGGCTTGTATATTTTCCTTCTTTTTTTATGTGTAAAATAAAGGAATGTCCTTCTCCTTGAGTTGAGAAGGTTTTTTTTCATTTTAATTTCATTGACATTGGTAGTAATAAATCTGTTCTGTTCTGGTTTTGAGTTGCAATAAAAGATTAGTCTTGATTATTTCTTTAAGCTCTAGAGATTGTATTTAATTTCATTTTTGTAGACTCTAGTTTTGACCAGACAGGGAGATTTCATAATTGTAGCTATTTTCTTTTCTTGGAGTTCCTATTGCTTTTTCCGCTTTCCTCAGATTAGACAAATGGTCTGGCCCGATTTCTACCAAGATTCTAATTAGGTTTGGCCATTTGGTAGCATAAGCTGATCCACATCAAGCGGGGAGGATGGTTTTCTTCTTTAGTTAGATCACTTTCATCAATGCCAAAAAAAGATCACTTTGTGCGTGTGGATCTTTGTGTGTGTGTTTGCATGTGGAGGGGGGGGGGGGGGGGGTGTGTGTTTTCCTTTCTTTGCCTTCAGTGTTGACCTTGTGGTGTTACTGAGTTTACCAAAAACAGAAGGATTGGGGGGTGTGTGTGTGTTTTCCTTTCTTTGCCTTCAGTGTTGACCTTGTGGTGTTACTGAGTTTACCAAAAACAGAAGGATATACCCATATGACCTTTTCAACAACAGACATTAGTCCGTTTTTGTCTGCTAAGTCGGCACACAGATCTTGTGTGCCGTGACGAAACTGCACACGTATGTTAATTATGGGTATATCGGTAAAAATAAATAAAGGATTTTGCTATCCCAAATTCTCCAAAGACTTAACTTTGGTGGTTACAAATGTCAATCAGTTCTTGTATTTTATTTTTTTAAACCGTAAAAGTAATAAATATCTTTACGTGTTATAGCTCCTCTTGCGTCATTAGAAATGTTCGAATTAAATACGACTGTCTACCAATCCTCAGAATAATAATACTCATGATATAATATACAACTTTAACATCTATATTATAATTTTCTTAATATAGTAAACCCATCTAGTAGTGGATTGGAGGGCACACGACTACAGATATGTGTGCCAACTTCCACACACAACGGAATCTGCCCACACAATTGTGAATTTAAAATGTGAAAATTTGCGGAAAGAAATATCGGAAACTAAAGCTTTTAGTAGAGAATACCGTCTTTTGTGAGGTGGGGACTGTTAGCACCAACCTTTAATTAACACCTAAAGGCAAATGGGAAGTGAATTAAAATTGACCTTTCGATTAGAAATCCAATGATGTCAAACAGTAAGTGGAGCTCACCATTTAAAACATTGTTGCCTCGGTGTCATTGGATTTTCAATCCTTCTAAGGCAAGTGAATTTTAGAAAAAAAGTGATTTGACTTTATTTTAACTTTTAAGGGGCGTTAAGACTTGAGCAATTGCCCCAGCATTCTCCGAGGGGAGAAAATTACATTTCTTTTCTTTTAGCTAAAGAGCATTAAAAGAAAGAGTGCTTTTGCATATCAACTGTTGAATTGTGTGTTGTTTGCAAATACACTGTAATGCATAACAAATTTGTAAATTACCTCAACATTTTTCCCACTGTCAACAAAGAACCCCAAACCTTGGTTCCATGAGACTTTTTGTTATAATTATTAGTAAAATTATCATTATACCCTTAAGATATTTTACAACCTCACAAAACCTCCCTTTAACAAGCCTTGAACTATGGTTAACAAGTTTTAACCCCTCTGATTTATTTATTTGTTCAAAAACTAAGGTTAGATGCTTTATGCCTTTTTTTTTTGGAAGGTAAGGGTTAGCGGATCTCAACCAAAGTTAAAGAGGTGTCTCCTATTAACTCCCTTTAATTGTGGTTATGATCCACTAACCATTAAAGTTAAAGCATCTAGCTTTGGTTTTTGTGTTTTTTTTAAATAAATGTGTCGCATTGTAATTCCTATTAACTATGGTTAAGATTCACTAACACTTAGGGTTAAAGCATATGCCCTTGGTTTTTATTTAATTTTTTTAATTAATGTTTCATCTTTTAACTCTTTTTAACTATGGTTAAGATTTACTAACATTTATTATTAAAGCATCTAACCTTAACTTTTATAAAAAAAATTTAAAATAAAGTGTCCCCTTTTAACTCCCTCTGCAGTTGAGATTTACTAACCTTGAGGAATAACCGAATAAAACATCTAATCTTAGTTTTTAAATATTTTATATAAATAATTACAAAGGTTAAATTTATTAACCATTGTTCCACGACAATTAAAGGGATTTTGTGAAGTTATGAAATATCTTAAGGGTATAATAGTCATTTTATTAACAATTATAAACAAAAGTCTAACAGAATTGAGGGTTGAAGTTCTTTGTCAAACTGTTGAAAAATGTTGAGTTAATTTGCAAATTTGTTATACATAACAATATATTTGTAAACTAGGTAAAACCTAACCGTTGATATGCAAAAACCCCAAAAAAAAATTGTTTTTTTTTTGTAGAGTCATCATTTACCTACCTTAGTCAATATGATCAGAAATTAGTTGGGCATTGGAGCTCTTGCAACTCATACCCCAAGGGGATTAGATCCCAGACCTCCCCTATGGAAGGCCACACCCCTACCACTCCCGCTCCGCAAGGAAAGGATGATCGACAGCCTGGAGTCATTATTCATACACGCCTCTGGCAATGTGAACATAATATAACCAACCAAACCGGACCGGCCAACTGTTCTGTAAATTTTTTGCTTACTGTTGGCCATCTGTTTTGTGTAAGACTGCGATCATCCAAAAGAATGCAATATAGATTGAGAAGTTATGGCCTTCCAAAGAGACCTGCCGTTTGGATTGGGTGAACTCCTTAGGGAAGCTAGTAAATGAATGGATTGGGAGGTATTAGAGCATTTCCAACCGTCCTCTATAACTCTAAATATAGAGTATTGGCCGGAAAAGGGCACTCCAACCGTACTCTATATTTAGAATACTTATACTCTATAATGCTAAAGTAACCCTCTAAATTTAGGGGAGAGAAAATAGAGAATGAACTCGAAAACACTATTCATCCCCTTATAATACCATTTGTGTCCTTTTTTTTGTCTCTCAATCTTTTTTAAAATGTCAATTGTATCCTTTTAATTTATTTTAATAATTATCATTTTATATTGAAATTATTTTTATGTTTTTTTAATAATTGTTTAAATTTTAAATTAATTCATCAATAAAAGATGCAAAAAATAAAAGCCAAATCCTCTACGGTATCACCCCTTGAGGTCTACACGTGTCCGTTTTGACACCCGTTAACCATGGTTAAGATTCACCCACCCATCCTTGGGTACAATGAACTCCAAAATGTTCATTTCGTACAATGAATTATTTATTTTTAATTATTAGTGGTAATTTTGTGGGCCAATTATTTAGTTTTGGAGGCAAAAGTGGTGAATTATTGAGTTTGAGAGAAAAAATGGGAAAGAAAACATATGAATTGTTTTTTTAAAATAATAAACGAATAATGTTTTGGAGTAGGAATAGTGATTTGAAGTTTCCTTGGAGCAAAAAACTTTAAAGTGGGGCCCATCTCCTCTATATTTAGAGGAGATGCCGAAATGGAGGAGAAATTTAGAGTATTGCGTTGGAGATGCTCTAAAGGGTGATGATAGACATAGGTTGTACCTAATGGGAACCTTTAGATATCCTTAGGTGGAGAAATAAAGTGCTGCGGAATTTACTTAGGTTCAATTGAGAACAAAACCGATAGCAACCAAACAAAGAGGAAAAAAATAAAACAAGGATGCAAGCAGTTATGTGGTTCACCTTAGTCAATATTCACGGGCAATGATGATCAAAGTTCTTCACTGTGAGAAACATAAAGGAATTACATAGATCATCCTCTCGCAGCATCTCAGACAAAATTATTTTTCTTTAGTTGAGAAAATCTTAAAACCGAATATTATACTACATATCTACTCAAACCTAGAATTAGAAATGGACTCCAAGTACTAATAGGAAAACCCCAAAAAACCATACTGACTGTACGAACACAGTGTGCGTGAACCAGAAAAATTTCCTAGGTGGAGTAAGGTATGAGTGAAAAGAGAGGGTTGGGTGTACAATCTTCCAATTTGAGCCAACACTCAACACAAATGATATAACAGTAGTCATATCTAAAGACCCAACAAAAGAAAGGATTAAGAATACCATGAGATAGAGAATGGAGTAGGGTAATAAAGTGAGATGAGATACAATGTAATTCAAATTTGAATTACATTCTGATGAGATACAATATATCTCATCACACTTTATTACCTCTACTCCATTCTCTATCACCATGAAGTGGACAGGGGTATTAAGCAGATGTTGATCGATACAACCCAACTATACCCTCACTCACTTCCTGAGATCATGCCCTAAGAAAGGAAAATCAAGCTACATCATAATATTTTTTTTGTTCATGTTTTCTGTGGGTATTCTGTTAATTAGACAATCTCCTTTAGGACAGTAAAGAGGATGAGCAATAAGGTTGTAGTAAGACCTTGAAGTCGTTGGACACCAAGAATAAGGGAGAAACTTACTTTGGTTGATGAGTGTCTCCTCTACTGGGCACGACAACCTCTAACAAATAATGCAAATGCATGTGATTCATCCACGAATAAAAAACACAATACACAAGACATACGTGGTTCAGCTATCACGAGCTACATCCACACTTAAAACGAACTAGATATACCTTCACTAGCAAAATGAAAGATTACATGAGAACAGATAAACAAGAATACACAAACTTAAAGACTCTACCACAACCCTTGAAAGGCTCTCACACTACCCATGATCCTTTGTTTTTTTCTCAATCCAAATCTGAGCTGAATCTCCACCAATTTGCTTAAATACGCATGTAACCAACCGCTCGAGCGGAGCTCAATACCACCCTGGCGGAATCCCCCATAATTGAATTCCTCAGAATTGAATCCCTCGAAACTGGTCATCATCTTCTCGAGCAGCTTACCATCTCCGCCCGGGCGGAATCCCGCAGATCAAAGTTTGAATCCCCTTCACTAGTCCTTTCAAGTACAAAAGACAAACCGGTACCCTCCCCCATTGAGAGCACATCGAACCACCGAACCAGCACTCCCCCATATTGAAAGCACACCAAGATACGAAGTGAGCACGCTCTTCTTACTCAAGAGCTAACTAGTGCTTTCCAGAAGAGTCAACCTCCTCTCCTTGGAAACCCTACATCTCACATCTCCACTTTTCTCTTCCTCTTGATTTTTGGTTAGTTATTGTAAAGACTCGAATCTTTTTCATGCTTTTTATGCAAGTATTAAGGGTATTTTAGTCTTTAGCATGTTTTAATGTGTGTATTTATATTTAATTAGTGTGGTGTGATCTAGACTTAATCGAAGTTGTTAAGAGAGGGAAGTCTTAACACACCCTGAACTTTAGGAAGCTCTAGTTTTATCACTGTTTATCGGAATTGAGTGATTCTTGAATCTTTATAAAGGTTTTGGAATCCTCTTCGAGGTTGATGTTTAATATTTTTCCATATTTTTAGTCTAAGCTAATTTAAAAGTAGGTTTTGCAATGTTTTGACAGATCAGTCAGATTTGAAGTCAATTTAGACCTTTAAAAACTCAATTATGATTTTTGTAAAACATCAAAGTTGTTCCCTTTCAAAAACGAGTCCAACGCAAGTTGAATCGTCAAAATCTGATGAACGAGTCAAAAGTTATGGTGGAATTTGGACGATTGATCGTCCATATTGACAATCGATCGTCAGGACGCGACCCTATTTATTAAAAGACGTGGATTTTAGGGTTTTTAACCCTTGGGACTATAAATAGGGGTCCTATTTTGAGGTTTTAGAGTATTCTAATCCATTCTATCCTAATTTGATAAAAAAGGAGAGAAAACCTAGGGTAAGAAAGAGATAGCTTGGATTTTGCAATGAGAGCTCGGAAAGCTTCCCCAAATCACCTCAGGAGCGTTTTGAATCCAATGGAAGAATCCTTAAAGTCGATATACTATCCAAATCAACTCTATTATAATATTTTGTGAATGTTAATATGATAGAAATGATAGAAATAGAGATTAGATGTGTTTTTCAGCATTTTTGTATGAAGTAAGCTATTATGGATGAAAATATGGTTTAATAATGTGGATGGAATGTATGAAGGATGAGAAATACTATGGAGGATAGGATTAATATGTGGATGTAAATTATATTTGGGTTATATGGATGGATTATGGTTTAATGAAATGTTGAAAATGTGAAAGGGCAATGGATTCATAATCTACATACCCAAGGTGTTTGTGAAAATGCTTGAGATGATAAATACTAATATATCACTATGAAATTGTTGGGAATTGACTATGAATTATGCTAAGAATCATGATAGGATATATATGTACGTGATTGCTTGTCAAGTTATGCTTAATTATTTGCATGGTAATTGATATTCGAGAAGGTAAGAACTTAAAAGAAAATCTTTCAAACCGGGAATTCTCTAACTATATGAGGCAGCATAATGGAGTTTCCATGGTGGGAGATCAGAATCTAAGCAATTACCTACTCGAATGTTAATTACGACACTTATGCACAACGCACGCGTATGTTAAGATAAGAGTCTCACAAGTCACATATGTGGACCACAAGCATAAGCATTGCATACGCCTGATATTCTGAATAAGCCCAATGAGGGATCTTAATAAGTGCATGTTCTGAATAAGCTACTCAAGACTTATAAGCATAAGCATAACATACGTATGACATTTTGAATAAGCATGGCATGAGCATGGTCCGTATCCTCCAAGACCAGCATGTCAATTAAGTAATTGCATGGGCATGGTTCATATCCTCCAAGAGCAGCATGTCAGTTAAGTGTATGATTTGAATAACTGCATAAGCATAAGCATCTCACAAGCACGTGGTCTCACAAACATAAGCATCTCATAAGTATGTTATCTTTTAAGTCTAAGGTTCTCACAAGTACACGAGTCAAGGTGATGATATGATGTAAATGAGCACATGTTCTTCTGCACTCTGATTATGTTATTATGCTATTGGATATGATTCTAACTAAGTGCAGGTATACTATGTTGTTGGTTGGATTTTATATACACTGAGTACTTTTGTACTCAACCAAACTTTTGTCTTGGCAGATTTAGAGTAGAAACACACAGCGGTGCCATGGATTGAGGAGGTATACGTCGAGGAAGGAGGAGAAGGTGAGCCTTCCGAGGAGGGAGCCAGAGGTTTTGATGGTTACCCCTATTAATTTGTGTTTTGTTTTGTTTAAGAGAATTGTAATAGACCTTTAGAAGATGTTGCTTATTAGACTACTTTGCAGTTAGTATCAGACTATTTCGTTTATGGTGGGTTATGTTATGTTGAACAGATGACCGTTGTACAGGATGATTTTAGTTTTATATATCAAAAAAATTTTTACTCTCATTTTTGGAGACTCGTGTAGTATGCCTTGTATGTTATGGGATATAAGCAGGTTAAGGAAATGTGACGAGTCCAAAGTCCTATTTTAGCTTTGTAGGATTTTGGGGTCGTTATAGTTATCAAATAAACCTCCACCATAGGCCTATTTATAAGCACAAAACAATTCCAAAACCAATTAGGAATTTCCCCAAAACTAAATCCTACACCAATTAGGAATTTTCCAAATCAATTAGGGCTTGTTTGGTTTGGATTATTATGAGCGCTTATTTGTGGATAATCACTTAAATCTGGATTATGTCCCATAATAGCGTTTGGTTTGACTCGTCATAAGTGCTTATGTAATAACCAATTATGAAAATAATCGTTGATACCATAATCTCGTCAAAAGGTGATTATTGTGGAGTGTAACTGTTTATGACATGTAGTAACCAATTATGAAAATTAATCTCAATATTAGTAAAAGCTTTTTTTCTAAAGAAACTGCCGGTTTATTAATAAGAAAATTAATGGGGGACATAAAACCTTACCCCTACATGGACAACACAAAGACACATGCCTTAATTGTGAAAATAAAATTACTCTTTAAATCGAGTAGGTTTTTTAACCTCCCTCTTCAGTCTGCATGCCTTGAGAAGAATCACTGGTTGATGTTTTATTCTTCTTCTCATTTTTCCTTGAAGTCTCTATTTGAAAATCATCTTCTTCATCGGATTCTTTAATAGGAATGAATATCATCACAAACTTGCTTTGGCTCATCTAATATATTTCTTTTATCCATAAAAATCTTCTTCATCATATCAGTAACTGCTTATGATCTTTAATATTATGTGAAAATCATTTTCTGTAGAGGGAACTACCATTTTGTTCATAAATAAATGAAAAATAAGTCATTATAAATATTATTTTTCTACATCAATAAATAAACAAATAATACAAGAAATACACTGAAATTATGTAAAATGTGAGTTGAGAAAAGGCGAAATGGGTTTTCATGAGAGAATTGTGAGGTTTTGAGTAACAGTGTCCACGAAAGCTCAAATTTTAGACTGTTGTGTAGCAAATTGAAGTGTGATAGAAGAAGCAACATGTTTAGCCCATGCTACCAATCTCGCCTTCACCTCTTGATCGTCGAGCTTATCGTCTATACAATAGCCATTCCATTCTTCTCTTCTGTGCTCTTTATCAGTCAGTAGGTACGGTGGCGTCTGATCTATCTCTCTATCTCTACGACTCAACTCATCAAAGTGGATACCACATTCGGCATAATCAACACCGGCCATGGCTAGAGCTTCAATTGACATGGCCGAATTGTTACTTACACCAGTTGACATTAAAAAAATATAGCATTTTCCTTGGTAGAAACAGGTATATATATATATATGGCTTTCCATATTCAAATGTCATAGAAGGTCTGCTCCAAATTGAAGATCACGGGTGTAACGTTTCTTTAACCTTGAATCTTCTTCTTTTATCCTTTTAACTTTGTATATAGAAGAACGTGAAAGACAATGGAAGAAATAAGAGAATTTATGCATGAAACTCTCCATGGAGTGGCGGCCAAGATGACCGTTCTTTGGCGACCCACACGTGCAGCCGTACAGGGAAGACGGTTTGTTCGAATTACTGCAAAGGGGACTATCTATCTTTCTCATAACCGGCCTTGGATTGTCTCTGGCGAAGCCAGAAAGGGCTTGTCTCGGGGTTCCATAGAATAGGTGACAAGTGGTGGAGAAGTCAAAATCATGGGGCCCATGATTTTGAATTTTCCACCCATTATAAGACATGTGGCGATAAGTGTATGAGAATAAGGGGGAGATATATCATATGGGGAGAAGTCAAAATTATGGGGAGATAATGGAATGACTTCTCCCCACTTTTTTGCCAGCTGTCGCACAATGTATGGAACCCCGAGAGGGTTTTCTGGCTTCGCCAGAGACAATCCAAAGCCCTCATAACCGAAAGGGAAAGGAAAATAGTAAGTAAACGTACCGCACAAGGCCGATCGAGACTGCACGGGATCATGTGAATCCCGTGTACGGATGTACAGTCTCGGTGATCCCCCTTTTACGGTCTCAGTAACAACGTGATGTTCAACTTGTAATCTTTGAGATAACTCATAAGAGCATTCCTAGCTGCTCACCGAAAGGTTATTTTGATGAGCCAAATGGTTAAAAAAATGCTAAAAACTTTCTCCAACACTCTCATTAAAACTCAGTAAAATAAAGATTTAGGTTTGATGAGTGAACACTACTCACCAAGTTTGGTGAGTATTGTACACTCACCTAAGCTAAAATTTCATTTTTCCTCATTTTTTCATGAGCCCACACAAATAATAAAAGGGCATTTCACCTAAAAAGGCATGCTTTGCATTTGTATTATCTAAAAGGGCATGCTTTAGACATATTTATCAAAAAAAATGCTTGTTTTGCATTTTTATTACCTAAACGGGTATGCTTTTGACATATTTATCCCTTAGCTATGCATATAAAACCCAAACACGGATAAGGGTAATATTGGAGTACATACCCTATTTGGTAAAACTTTTCAAGCCATGCTTTTTTAGGTGATATTTTTGATTTAGGGTGACTAAACGGTACTTATCTCTCTCTCTCCCTTCCTTCATTGTCCCACACAAACAATAAATTAATGTTTCTCTCTCCTTTTCCTTTTTGTTTTCTTACACGAATAATAAAAATATTGTTTCTCTCTCCTGCTTTTTTAGTTAAAATGGTGAGGTTGCTAGGAGTGTTTTTAAAAAGTGGCTCACCAAAATAACTTTTTGTGAGTTTTGGCTATTTTGGTGAGTAAAATTTGGTGGGGCCACTAGGAATGCTTTAAGAAGTCGAGACTAACCATTCTTTGGGAGTCATTCAAGAGAGAATCACAAC
This sequence comes from Tetracentron sinense, assembly GCA_015143295.1. Taxonomy (NCBI): domain Eukaryota; kingdom Viridiplantae; phylum Streptophyta; class Magnoliopsida; order Trochodendrales; family Trochodendraceae; genus Tetracentron; species Tetracentron sinense. The sequence goes on along the minus strand of CM026552.1, from coordinate 35,847,947 downwards.
CACTCGATTTGTAGACTTCTTTTTGGAGTCAGTTTGCTAGTGATTACTAACTCAGTATTATCTGAGCTTCACTAGCCCTTGTACTAGGAGATATATTTTAGTTGGGATTGGATTTGATCTTGGCTAGCCTAAGGAATGCATGCGACATGTGGCGATAAAGGGAGAAGTCATTTCATTTTCTCCCTTATTTTTTGACTTATCTCTATTCGATATCTTCTCTCTTTTTTATCGGTACATGTCGCATTTACTCCTTAGGTTAGATGATTTAGATATGGCGAGAGGCAGATCAAAACCCATTCCATTTTAGTCGAGTTGTAGTTGATACTCCAATTCTCTCTCTCCTCTCTCTCTCTCTCTCCATATATCTTCTTTACTATTACAATGGGAGAGACAGGCGTAGATGATTTTTCCAAAATTCCCATACTACCCTTATATAAAAACAAAATTTTGATTTAATGTTTTGCTTTAAGACCCAAACTTCCCCTTGCCTTTGATTTAATTTCCAAACTACCCCTTGCTCATCTAATCGCGATTGAACTCGGGGAGAGTTCAATCGCACCCGTGGGTAAACACGTGTCCCTTTTAACTCCTATTAACTGTGGTTAATTCCTTCCCCTCGCTCTCACGTGCATTGCATGTGCCACAAGCGAGTTCAATCGCACTCGTGGGTTAACACGTGTCTCTTTTAACTCCTATTAACTGTGGTTAACTTCTGTCCCTCGCTCTCACGTGCATCGCACGTGCCACCCGCTAGTGAATGTTATTGCATTTTGTAATATGTATTTGTTAATTCATTATTATATTTGTTTTACTATGGGTTAATGAGAGGGTTCGGGTTGAAAAAGTCATTTATTCGGTTAGGTTCGCAATTGCCTTTTAAACCCGCTTATTAAGGGATTGGAATTCGGGTTGGAGACTTGTTTCCGAATTCAGTTGTGACCCGCTAAATTCGGCCGAACTCAATCTGTTGCCACCCCCTGGCTGTAGGATTGCTCATTAGGTAGGGCACGGATTTGTATTTAGCCCATTTTTATATGGAGCGGGTTTAGGTTGAATTCTGCCTCCCATGCATGGTTTCCCTCCCTTATCTAGATTTCGAGATGACCCTTATCTTTTTATAAATATCTTTTTTTTTAAATTGGAAATTTGAATAGAGAGATCAGAGATGAGTTGGTACATTAAACGAAGTTAAGAGAGAGATTCCAATTATAGTTTAAATCCCCAATTAATAAATGTTTTCTCTCTTCCTTCTCAACTCTTAAGTTGCAGAAGGGAAAGGCACAGGATTCTCTTGAGTTCAACTCGAGAGAATCTCTCGAGTTGGAAGCCCTAGAGGTCGCCACGTGTCTCCTTTGACACCCCTTAACCATGGGTAGGGTTCACTCACCCATCCTTGGTTTTTTTTTTTTTATTAATTATTATTTTTTAAATTAAAAAAACTGTTTTTAGAGTTTTTTAATATTAAAAATATTTTTTTAATTTAAAAAATAATAATTAATAAAAAAAAGAAAAACCCAAGGATGGGTGAGTGAACCCTAGGGGTGGGTGAACCTTACCCATGGTTAAGGGGTGTCAAAGGAGACACGTGGCGACCTCTAGGGGTTCCAACTCGAGAGATTCTCTCGAGTTGAACTCGAGAGGATCCTGAGCCGAAGGGAAAAGGGTATTTCTCAAAGAGATCAGAGAGAGATTGCATCAATTCTTCATTGAAGCTGAGGTACGTGTTCTTTGACTCGTTATTTTTAGTCGTTTGAGAAGAAAAGCTTACATCCTGGCTTTAATGATTACAAATTACAATATTGTATCATAGCTTTAATGATAGCTTTAATGATTGCATTCATAAGCAAACATTGCATCATAGCTTACATCAGTTTTTGGGTTTGTTTGAATGTTTGTAAGAGACCAGAAAGAGATACTGAGGAACTTTGAAGTTTGAATTTTAAAAAAACCCACTAGAAAGATCACGGGTATATCAGATTCGAATAGATTTCCCTTTACAAATTTAAATGAAACTTTCCTTTGAATATGAAGCAAACCCGTGATCTTTGAATATATAGATACCCAGTTCTTTCTCTTATGATATAAATATAATCTGTGGAGAGAACTTTTCTGTAAGAACACAACTAGATCTCTTCTAAATTTATAATTAGCTCTTGTCCTAGATCATCATCTTGATAATAATTCAATAGCAATCACAATAATCTGAGCAGGTCATGTCGATGGAAGCTCTGGCAATGGCGGGTGCAGATTATCTCGAATGGGGTTCCAATCTCGAAGAATGGGAGCGTAAAGACCTTGAGTCGCCTCCACCCCATTTACTGGCAGAAGAATTCAAGAAGGAGATGAAGTATGGCTTTCTCTTCACCCATTCCTTGTGGGATCATCACAACCAACCGAGATTTTTCGCTGGGCGAGAAGAAATCTACTAACTACTCCCCATATGATAATGACGCCGGCTGTCGTCCGAAAGTAGGTCCTTACAAAATCATGGCGAATTCAGCCGTGGGACGACTGATGTCAGTGGGGATGATGATGGTGAGGACGATAACAAGGCTAATGAGGACAGTAAGGATTGCCATGAAATTAAAGAGCAACAGGAAGTTGCCGGCACAGCTAATGAGGGGACTAAAATGAGAATGGAATAACTAACTGCAGACATGAGATCCAATTAAAGCTGGATATGTTGTCATCTTCCCTGCTTACATTTCTAATTTCTCTGTCTGCCTTCTGTTCTAACAGTTTCTTATTCTTTAGGCACTTCTCTTAGTAGGGAGCTGCATTTCTGTAATTGGCTCTAGTTAATCCAGTTTTGTTGTACTTACCACACACAGAGAGGATTGATGCTTTGTATTTGGGGTTGTGTTCTTAGTTTTTGATTAGTACTGAACCGTACGTTGTAATGGATAATGGCGGCCGGGGGTGCATATGTCTCCCATAGGCCATAGGTGAGTGACGAATGGTGCGATCCATTTACAGCAAAATCTTGGAGTTTCTGTATATTACTTGAGAAATTGGTGAAATTTCTTTTGGGTGCAATCCCAACTTCATACATGGATTCAGCTCATACAAATACTAGGACATTTCCTTGGATACAGCACTGCCTAAAACCAGACTGATACCAAATGATAGTAAGTTTTCATTTGAAACACAGTCAATGATTAGTGGTGCAAGTTGCATTTTACAGGGCCATGTAGACCATTAAAGGGTTAGGTTGTTCTTTGGACTGGCCAGCCTCAATAAACCTCAGGTACTCATCCATCGGCTTACCGGAATCCTCCCCAGCGGCTATCCCACTTACATTCGAAAGGTGAGCAGCCCTTAAATTTAAAAACTGGTGATATTTGAACAAATCTTGTTCCCTAATCTTCTGAAAAAATCGCATGTGTAACTCTACTGATTCTGAATTAGTAAAATTTAGACTCTTGGTAGGATATATGATACAGCAAGGACCATCCTGAGAGCATAGACATGCATCTAGTGCCACCAATCCAAGGGGCCGGCAGCCCAACATTGAGCAGTCTGGATATGTGATGGTTACAAGATGTACGTGGGTTCTGCATCTGCATCGACCTATAATCCTACTATATAATAACATCATATTAAAATTTCCATTTATATTCCCAGTTAATTGAAATTAGCAATGATGAAGAGAAATCTCAATTTTGGTTTATAGAAACAAAAATGGTTGTGATTAATGGAAAGCCGGTGCTTAATTTATACTGTATAATTGTTTATTATTTATGGAAATTCAATGGAAATGTAAGTAAAAGAAGAGTTAAATCATTCAAGAGTGTATTTATCAAGAAAAAGAAAGAAATTTCTTTTTCGCTTTTATACTATCCAAGGGACTATGAAAGCGTCCAACTCAAAACCAATTGACAATGAGTGGAGAGGCCTTACATGTATATAAGGCCACAACAATTTCTCTATTTAATCGATGTGGAATTGGTTCTCTTACAGGGACTTTCCTAGTGCTCTTGGTCGTTTTGTCGAAGAGGACGCTAGGGGTTGTATGTGGCATGTAATTTCTTTTTAACTTTTATACTATCTTTCATTTTCCCGAGAGACAAAAAAAAAAAAAGAAACTTGTATTAGTTGAGTTGATCTATATTTTTCCCTCATGCGAGCTTGTGTTAGTTGTTCTTTCTTCGACGAATCTTCATCAAGGTTTTAGGAGGAATATAAATTATTGTAAACAGTCGTTTTTTTCTGTGAATTAAGTTGATCTGAGACCTCATGGTTGTGGTCGCGTCACAGAAAGTCGACCAGCTGAGAAGCCAATAAGGCTGAGGTTATAGCGCGTTGCCGCGGCAATGATATATACCATGTGTTGGCACAACTTAAATGTCAGTCATGTAGATTTACCAACGTTTTTTCATGAAGGGTGTGGATCATATTGCAAGTCTCCTAACTTGTCTTTAATCAGGTATACCCAGAAGAAGTTAGTAGAAAATAACTATTGAAGAAGTGTAAGGAATAATGAAACTTCTGTTCTTAGCAGGTAATAAATAAGATTTTTTTTTTTTTTTGTAGTTAGTTTTAACTCAAAAACTGCAATCCATTTGACCCAATGCTTGAATTTGATCCATGGAGGTATAAGAAGAATTATGTTACTATGCCTTCACACACGTGCGTGCCGGATATAGCTGTTACCATGACATCATCTACAGATAGAAATCAACAATAAATTGGAAAAGAAATAAAAGAAAAGAGAATTTTTGCTGTTAGTGAAGAACAAAATCATGGTTTTGTTTGCTCTAAGGATCTTGTGCAAGCCATCAACACTGTAGTAGTCGGTGGTTGGGGGTGGGAGACTTGTCCCCTAAACTTTTGAAAAAAAAATCTAGTTTAATAAGGCATGAAAAAAAAATTATACTATATTATTTAATAGGTCATAATCATAGGGCAGTTGCCAGCACTTTTGAAAACAAAATATATCTTTTATAATGTGTTATTTAATTATTCAATAGTGCATATATAGTCATGGGTCAAGGGACAGCTACCATTGTAAACAATAAGAAACAATACTCATGTAGGATATGTACAAAACTTATGGATAAAATGGCACACGAATTTGGTTGTTAAAAACAATCAAGGACTACGCCCCGGCACCCCATTCCCCTAGACCCTTAATATTTTGTACTCACCTAATCATTTTTTAAAAATTCATAAACAATTACTAATATTTTCAATCAACCATTGCTTGCTCTTTCCGCCAAAGACCTAAAAAAAATACATTTCTTGCCCCCCTACAAGAAAATCTTGGATCTGCCCCTGAACATGGTCATTGATATGATTCATCTAAATTATCTAGTTGATGGAACACCTCATGGACTTGCACAGCCCATAATTCACTTTTCCTTATTGTCTATTTTTGGTTGATCTGTCCTTATTGTCCAAACAAAGCATTTGCTCCAGACATTTGTTACGTGCCTTTAATTAATAAGTAAATTGATCATCCGCACCTCATCAGACCGGTTTTTGAGAAGTATTGGTCAAGGTACTTATCATTGGTATCAGAGTCAAACACCACGTCACGAGTTCGAGTCACGCACGGAAAGGGTTATCTGGGGAAGGCTATGGAAAAAAGGGCCAGAGAAGTGTCCCGCCCCAAAGTGAAAGCCGTGGTGGAAAGGGCTACTTAGGGAGGGCTATGGAAAAATATCATAAGTGGTGGTGTTTGGCATCGTTCCAAATCAGAAATTGATTCTAAAAACGAATTTCACAAATAGAATTCTCCATTTTAACGCTCGGTTTTTTTTTATCAGGCCCGAGAGAAATCATTTGGTTCCGTGAGGAGGATCAACTTTCATTTGTTCCTTAAAAATTATTCCGATTGCGAAAGAAACGGGTTATAGCAAATGCGTTCTTAGAAATGGAAAAAGAATTCGTTCTGCGGAACGATACCAAACACCCCAGACACGCTTCATTACAACGATAGAGTTGTTCTAGCAATGCCTAATAATTCCAAGGTCCACACCATGGCTTCCCTCCGTATACCACTTTCAGCTTCATGTACATGTTGGTGAACAAGATTTAACATACCTCTTAACGGAAGCAAATTGTGAGGGGAAAAATACCGGAAAGGACACGCGTCAGCAACAGCTTCTCCCACGCTCAGGTTTACCGGTAGAAGGTTGGAGTGGAGGGTGTGGCACCCTGACCTGTACTCCGATGGTAAAGTAAGTAGATGTAGAAGATGATGAACAGTAAACACTGAAAATAGGCACTGAAAGTTACGCAAGGCACTGGGAAGCACTGGACAAAAATGCTCTGAAGTATGGCCAAAACGTGTGTTAAAGTGATAAAACGTGATCTTTAGCACTAAAAATCACAGGGTATTTATAGGGTAAGGTTGGTATGGCCATCGATGACCATGGATGACCATAGGTGTCCATACCACGTGTTTTTGCACTCATTGCCAAATATCTCAGACATATCTGCCGCCGGTTGCATCACACGTGAGAGCCTCCCATGAGTCCAATCGGACAGTACGCAAAAGTGACCAGCATTAAATGCCAAGACAGTGCTTTCGGCCCAAAACGGCGCATTCGGCACGCCTGTCGGAATTATGGATCGCCTCCTGATCACTTCCTCCTACGAGTCGGTCTCGTTGTTGACTCGAGCTCGGTTACGGTGTAGATGTCTTAAAACACAGCCAGGATGTCGTTGTCGGTGAGACAACGGGCTCGTTGTTCATATAACGACAAAAACGTTGTCAAGAGTACAACGGTTACGTTGTGCTTCAGACAACGAGCACGTTGTGAAGCCACAACGGAAACGTTGTTCTACAAGAAAACAAAGACGTCGTAATGCGCACAACGGGAACGTTGTGCATCAGACAACGTGTGACCCCTCTATTTTAAGCACGTGACCCCAACTCGTGTCCACGTGTCACTTTCGTGAACAAAACAACAAAAACGAGCTCGTCCTCCAACGCTAGGTTGATTTTACGAATTTTATCCGTTACAATTTGCCCCTTTATGATGTTTGGAACGTAGTTCGAAGCGTCATAAACGGACAAAAAGATCATACCTGGCACTGCTCCGGAAGATGAAACGTTGCGCGCTTTAAACGCTCGCTGAGAAGCTCGACCGTTCACGCCAGCTGGTTACGCGTGCGAACCGTCACGTCTCTTTAATGCGGACAGGCTGTCATCATCGCCGATTTGAATTTCAAAACGCTTGGATAACTCTGACGGTTACTCTCTTTTGGTGAAAAGACAATCTTGCCACTGCTCTACTCCCCTTTGACACAGGTGTACGGCTCTGATGAAGGGTAGTGGTGTAATTTCACAAATCTGAGATGCTTATAAAATCCCCATCGAATCCTCCTTCTCTTTTACCCTGTTTCTTCAAGCACTGTTACTCTGCCGAATTTCTTCTCAACCGAAAGTTCATCTTCCTCAAGCTCTCAACAATCTCTCTCAGTCGTCTTCTGTTCGGTACGCTTTTCACCCTTTCCTTATTATTTCTTACTGTTTCTCCCTTTCTCTCTTCTCTGATTCTTGGAGTGATTCTGCTCTGTGTACACTCCGTTGCTCTGTTCACTGTTCTTGTCCCTTTTCACTGTTTCTTCCAATCACTATGGCTGCTATCATTCCCGTAGAACCCGCTAGGTTAGAGGAAGTTAGGGGCCCTACTGAAGATGAGGCCAGTTGCACAGGTAGCGCACCTCATGGTGCCTACATCGAAAAATCCTCAGCTCTGCGCCAACATCAGTTGGGACATCTGAACCACTACAGGGAACGTTTCGACTTCCCTTCCAACGTCAATCTTCATTTCAAGCGAGATGATGCTATCATTGATAGGCGTTTGGCTTGTACCGTCGTCTACCTCTCCCAACTCGAGGCTGGCCTCCGCTTCCCTCTCCATCCTGTCCTGGACAACGTTCTGCCCACCCTGCAACTCGCACCGGGACAGATGCATCCGAGCTTCCACAAATACATGTCCATGATGATCAAATTCATCAAGGACGGCTACCCAATAGAGGCTAGGCATCTATTCCACTTCTGCCATGCTGTCAGATGCCGAGGCAATGACGATGGTTTGTTCTCCTATTACTCGTGGAACAAGAAACCTCGATATCCAGAGCTCGTCTCAGGCATTCTCGATAGAGAAAGAAGGTGGAAAGCCATTCCTTTCGTTGTCTCTGGCGGCTGGAAGGCAGAGAATTCCATGGTCCCCAATGTCTTCCGAGCGGAAGCAGGTATACTTCTTCCGTTGTCCGTTGTCCGTTGTCCGTTGTCCGTTGTCCGTTGTCCGTTGTCCGTTGTCCGTTGTGCCCCATTGTTCTGACTCTGTTTTCACTGTACGTTGTGTGCTTTCGTCCTGCTAACTCTCGTTGTACTCATTCTATTTTTCTGTGTGCAGTTGACGCAAAGAAGATCCCATACAAGAAGTTGGCCCCAGAAGAAGAAGGTCTTCTTACCGATATCCAACGTGCTCGAGGTGGGGAATACATCCGGTGGAAACCACTGGAGCCTAACACGTGGGTCGCCTTCAACACTCCTACCGCAACTGCTCAACAACAACCACAACAACAGCAACAGCATCCAGGTGCTTCAACTTCTGCACCTTCACCAGCACTTATTCTAGCCGAAGAAGAGGAAGAAGAAGGCATGGCTGGCATGGATCCACCTCCGTTGAGAAGGAAGCCAAGGTCTGCTCGCCCTGCGGTTCAGCTGCCACCACCGCCACCACCGCCGAAGAAGAAGAAGAACCCTCTTTCCAAGGGTACAGCGACTGCTGACCTGAAGAGAAAGATGCCGACCCAGGCCGAGTACGAGGCCAAAAAGAAAGCAAAGGCGGAAAAACGCCTGGAGAAAGAGAATGCAGCCATTGCTGCTCCCCCCTCCACCTCTGCCGTTCCTGCAACAAGTCCAGGAGCAGAGGTGACAACGGCGGTGCCCGAAGCCAGCTCAGCACCTACCCCCTCTCGAGCTGCAACTGCCCCAGCCAGCACGAGTTCTACTGTGATTGCCCTGGCCGCAGCGGAAGCTGGCACAACGAGTCTTCCAGCTCGTATGCTACCGACAAGCGTTCAGGACTGGTCGCCCGACTTCACTCGGTACGGGATACCGACTGTGAACGACTCGGTGCAGAGTTCGGAGAAGACCGCCCGAGCTCTGACTCATGCAATGAGGTTGCCCCGGGACATCGCTGAGGTCGGCAAACTCCATCTGTCCGATCTGTCCTACGCCGCCTGCCAGTCTGTGGCGACAATAAGTTTCTCACTTCCTCTTCTTCTTACTCTACTGCTGAAATTTTACTCCTCGTTGTGCTAACGCCCGGACACTTCCTTGCAGATGAACGTGCTCGTGCAAGAACTCTGTGATCGTAGCCAATATAGCTAAAATCACCTGCGAGATGGGATCAACTACTGGAAAGGCAGGACTGAGACGCTGGAGCAGACTCTTGTTGAAGAGAGACTCAAGGCAGACTTTGATCTGTCTCAAGCCAAAGCTGACGCTGTTCGCGCTGAGGTGAAGTCGAAAGCTGCCACCAAGGCACAAGAAAAAGCTGAGGCTGAGACACGATCAGCAAAAGAGGCCGAGAAGAAGGCCAAACAGGAGATAGAGAACGCTGTTCTACGCATCAGCGAGCTGGAGCACGTCTCCCAAGCTTTGGGCAGACAGTTGGAGGAAACTGAGGCAGCCAAGACAGCACTGGCGGAGGAGCTCGAGGAGGCCAAGAAAAGTCAAGAGACCACCGAGAGGTCCGTGACCCTGAGACTGCAACAACACTATCAGTCTCAGCTGGACACGCTCTTGGATGAGGATCGGGCTGAGACCGAGAAAGAGGTTCTTGAATCGCTCCGCCAACAAGGCCGTCTGAAAGAAGACAACGAAGAGGACACCACCACGTTCTCCGAGCTTTAGAGCAAAGAATTGATCGAGCTAAACAACGAGCCCGAGGTCCAAGGCGTCGAGCAACCTCACTCTCTCGAAGGTCCTGCACCCCTCCCTGTCGAGCCAGCTGCTCCCGAAGTTCCTGCTGCTGCCGATGAAGCTACTCCAATGGAAATCCCAACTGCTGAAGCCTCTACTCCTGCCCCTGCTGCAACGACGATAGATGCTGATCTTGAGCTCGTCTGATCTGCTGTTCCTCTTCACATTTTCGTTCTCTTTTTTTTTTTGATGATGTAAATTCTTCTCTTTCCCTCTCACGGGAGTTCGTTGCTGTAATTACCCAGAGATGGGCCTTCTATATGAATGGATCACTTCTTTTTCTTATGTTTGCATTTCTTTTCACCTCGTAGCGTAGCACAACGTATGCACACAGAAAAAGTAAAAATACAACATGAGTAGTTGAATAAATTTTCACAGTTCACAGCACTGATGTGAATATGGCACTTTACTATGTGAATGTATGTATGAGGGTGAAAATCATAACTGATGCACATACTTAAACAAATTATTTCGATCAAAGCACTACGACCAGAACACTGCGAGTAGAGCACTACGATCAAAGCACTACGAACAAGCACTACGAGCGAGCACTACGAGCAAAGCACAACGAATTGAGCACTACGACCAAGCACTACGAGCAAAGCACAACGAATTGAGCACTACGACCAAGCACTACGAGCAAAGCACTACGAGCAAGCACTACGACCAAGCACTACGACCAAGCACTACGACCAAGCACTACGAGCAAAGCACTAATCCAGATACATCATTCGCGTAGTTCACTGTGAATGCAATCTGACAAATAAAATTCATATGATGAACACAATGTAACTCAGTTTCGAAGCACATGCTCAGAGGATGTCATTAGGATAAGCCACTAGATTTGCTCAGATGACATCCTTATATAAGCCACTCGTGTTCGTTATGAGTACGTTGTTCAGTCAAAACTTTATTTGAATTACTTGCAAAACATTCACAATATTACACTGATGAACCAGACAGAGAATAGTGTAGACAACGAGCAGGCACATAATATTGCAAGTCACATGTTGAAATATGAGCACTATGATAATGTAAAATCAATGAAAACTCGTAAGCACAACGATGCATGTAGTAGCATATCATGGATTCTATTGAAAGAATTGCCTCAGATTCATAATGTTCCAGGATTTTGAGATGAGGTTACCTTGTAAGTCTTTCAAGTAACAGACTCCAGGACTTCCCAATCGTTCTACGATATAAGGCCCTTCCCAGTTTGGTCCCAACTTGCCACTGTTAAGCTCTCTTGTGTTCTGGAACACTCTTCGGAGAACGAGATCACCGACCTGCAGCACTCTCCGTTGTACTTTCTTGTTGTAGGCTTTCCTCAATCGTTGCTGATACCTCCTCATCTGAATGTTGGCATCTTCTCGCTTCTCTTCTAGCAGATCGAGATGAATAGCCATAAGCTCTGTGTTCTGATCTTTCTCTCTATCCTTCTTCTTGTTGTGCCAAGAACGCACTGTAGGCAAACTGATCTCAGTAGGAATGACAGCTTCCATACCATACGCTAGAGAGAACGGGGTTTCATTGGTAGGACTCCTCGGAGTTGTTCTGTACCCCCACAAAACGTTGTGCAGCTCGGTGGTCCACTTCCCCTTCGAATCTTCCAGTCTTCTCTTCAAGGCATTAAGAATATTCTTATTGGCTACCTCGGCCAATCCATTCCCCTGATGATAATATGGGGAAGAGAAAACATGCTTGATCTTCAGCTCGCTGCAAAAGTCGGCAATCAAACGTCCTGAGAACTGCTTCCCGTTGTCACTAATGATGGATTGCGGTATGCCAAATCTGCAGATGATATGCTCCCACAAGAACTTCTTCACCTCTTGTTCTCTGATACGCGCAAGGGGAACAGCTTCAATCCAACGAGAGAAGTAATCAGTCGCCACTAGAAGAAAGATCAGATTCCCTGGAACCCTAGAGAAAGGTCCTACAATATCAAGTTCCCAACGCGCAAATGGCCAAGGCTGAGATACAGTGCTGAGCTCTTGAGCTGGAGCATGAATCAAACGAGCAAACCGCTGACACTGGCTGCACTTCTTCACATACTTCTGAGCGTCAGCCTGCATGTAGGGCCAGAAGTAACCTTGCCCCAGAGCTCGATGGGCAATGGTTCTCCCACCTGAATGAATGCCACATATACCTTCATGCAACTCAGCAAGTATTCTCTCCACATCTGCAGGATGAACACACTTCAGCAAAGGCCCACCAAAAGATTTCCTGAACAACTCTCCTTGCACCAAGGTATAACGAGATGCCTTGAACTGAATGCGCCTCGACTCCTTCACACTGATAGGAAGAACTTCATCCTTCAGATAAGCCACCAGCCTTGTCATCCAGCTCGGAACTGGATTGACAAAAAATACTTCTCGCTGTGCCTGAAGAGTTATTGAAGGATACTCTTGGAACTCCATCAGAATAGCCTTAGGCTCGTCATCCTGCACCATGGAAGCTAGATACGCCAAAGCGTCAGCATGCCTGTTCTCATCTCTCCGGGTGTGCCTGATCTCCACAACGGTGAATGCTTCACACAACGAACGAACGAGAGTAGCGTACTGCTTCATCCGGTCGTCCTTACAGTCATAAACACCATTCACCTGATTCACCACGAGCTGTGAATCACAAAAAAACTCTCAACATGGAGATCTGCAGCTCTCGAGCACTGTCCAGCCCAAGCAGTAGGGCTTCGTACTCAGCTTCGTTGTTGGAGGCAGTGAAACCAAGACGCGACATCTTCTGCACTTTGATGTTCTCCGGACTTATAAGCACAACACCCAATCCTGAACCACTGAAATTAGAAGATCCGTCCACGTACAGCAACCAACCATGCCACTCTGATGACTCGGCTCCATCCACAACGGCATCTCCGTTGTCAACTTCAATAGGAAGTTCCCGAAGATCAACAACCACCTCCTCTACTTCCTCCTCCACTGGGAAATTAGAAAGAAAACCTGCCATTGCTTGCCCCTTCTCTGAACTCCTAGCCCGATACTGAATATCGAACTCACTCAGAGCCACAGCCCACTTCGACATCCTCCCCGCCAGCTCGGGTCGTCCCAGCACGACTTTCAAAGGATACATTGTGATGACAACGATAGAACGAGCATGAAAGTATGGACGAAGCTTCTCCGCAGAAAAGACGAGAGCTAGACAAACCTTCTCGAGCTTGCTATAATTGCACTCCGCCTTGAGAAAGGTTTTGCTGATGAAATAGACAGGTTTCTCCACGCCATCGCAACTCCTAACCAGGACGGAACCAAGGGTTTGGTCTGAAACAGACAGATAGAGATATAAGATTTCACCTGGCTCGGGTACCGAAAGGATAGGAGCTGAGCCTAAATACTCCTTTAAGGCAAGGAAAGCTCGGGAACACTCTGGAGTCCACGCAAAAATGGAGTCCTTTCTCAGCAACTCGAAAAGAGGTTTGCAACGATCGGATGACTTGGAGATAAACCGATTGAGTGCAGCAATCCGACCTGTCAGCTTCTGGATCTCCTTCTTCGACTTAGGCTCTGGCATGTCCAACAAAGCACGGATCTGAGCTGGATTAGCCTCAATCCCCCGCTGACTCACAAGATAACCCAAAAATTTCTCTGAGGTAACCCCGAAGGTGCACTTCTCTGGGTTGATCTTCAGATTGAAAGATCGCAGAACAGAGAAGGGCTCAGCAAGGTCTGTCACCAGAGTACCTCGTACTCGACTCTTCACAACGATATCATCGATGTAAACCTCAACCGTCTTGCCAAGAAGTGCCCCGAACATGAGATTCATCAGACGTTGATAGGTGGCACCTGCATTCTTCAAGCCAAAAGGTATCACTCGATAACAGAACAAGCCCCGCTCCGTTATGAAGGTAGTCTTCTCTCGATCTGCTTCCGCCAGGAGGATCTGGTTATAGCCCGAATAACCATCCATGAAGGATAACATCTCGTGGCCAGCAGTGGCGTTGATGAGCCTGTCTATCCTTGGCATGGGAAAAAAGTCATTGGGGTAAGCCTTATTGACACCAGTGAAGTCAATACAAACTCTCACCTTCCCGTTCTTCTTAGGCACAGCCACAACATTTGCTATCCAATCAGGGTACTGCACCTCCTGAATGAACTCGAACTGAATCATCTTGTCAATCTCTTCGTTCACTGCATCATGATAAGTTGGAGCAAGCCTCCGAGGTTTCTGCTTCACTGGAGGGATAGTAGGATCAACGTTGAGGTGATGACAGATAACACTCGGATCGATGCCAGTCATGTCTTTGTGAGACCATGCAAAGACATTAAGGTTCTGCCTAAGGAAGTTCAGCAACTCGAGCTCTTCCTCCGTTGTCAAGCTCGTCCCGACCTGCAACACCTTTGGCTCTTCTTCCGTTCCCAAATTGACAGCTTTCGTGGGCTCAACGGAAGGTTTGCACAACGATGTTTCCGAGCTCTCTTCCACAACGGGGACGACCTGTAACTGCTACGAAGGCACAACGGAAGCAGGGAAATCGCACTTCTGCGATGCCAACTGATCAACCTTGATCTCCTGAGGCCAGTCCTGCGTTGGGTATTTCAACACCTGGTAGTACGAGGACGGAACAGCCTTCATCTCGTGGGTCCACCAACGACCCAATATGACATTGTACGGTGATGGCGCGTCCAGGACGGAGAACCTGGTCTGAAGGACAACGGGTCCAGCCACAACGGGTAAGACAACGTCGCCTACAGGCTTCATCGAGCTGCCATCAAATCCGAACAGGGGAGTCTAAGCAGGGATGAGAACGGAATGATCCAGCTTCATCTGGGTGAAAGCATGGAGATACAAGATGTCTGCTCCACTCCCAGAATCCACGAGCACTCTCTTGATGTCGAAATCTCCTATTCTCATGGTGAGAACAAGAGCATCATAGTGAGGTCGGATCACTGCTGCCAGATCACGATCGGTGAAAGTAAGCGCCTGCTCAACGCTTCTGCTAGGCACTTGCACCTGACACACTGCAGCATCGTGAGACAGCTTTCTGGACTTCGCCCTGAAGTTCCTCTCCACATCTGCTTCCAGCGCTTGTACGCGGCAAATGACATTGATCGTGCCCAAGGAAGCTCCTCCACTGGTACTTGGGTTGCTGGCAGGTTCTCCTCCACGAGACTGGGACACCGGCTCCCTGGCTTGCTCCATGCCGCCGCTGCCAGAAGCAAGATACTCTCCCAAGTATCCTTCCTGAACAAGCCTCTCCAAGTACTCCCTCAGAATACGGCATCGGTTGGTGAGATGACCACGACATTTGTGATAATAACAATACTCATGCACCCGTGGTCCCGATGTAATATCCTGCACAGCCCTCGCCGGCCACTCGAAGTACGGCTGATCCTCCATCGACCTCATGATGGTCGCAGGACTAGCTGTGAAATTGATGCGCTGTGCTCGATCTGCAAAAGATCGCCTCTCATTAGGCTGCACGCCTCTCTCGTGCTGTACTTGAGGCTGCACCTGGCGTGGCTGATACTGCTGCCTCGCCTGCTGTTGATCATTAGGACGCCTCTCCGTCCTACTCTGTTGCTGATGAAAATTTCTTTCCAGCGGGCATCGATCCGACTGATCCCGCTGAGTCACATAAACTACTCTCTCCTTCTGCTTCCTTGGTGGCGAGTCCTCAGATGATGAAGACTCGTACCTCTGCTTCTTCTCCTTCCTCTTCAATGATCGGTGTGTCCTCTCCACGACATCCACCACTCTCGTCCTGGGCTTCGGCACCGGCACAACGGATACGTCCTCCTCGTACCTTCCGTTCTTGGTGGCACGAACCAGCAACTCGTCCATCTTGACAGGATAGTCAAGAGCCAAGGACTTATAGAGCTCGGAATTCTTGGGGATAGTATTCTTGAAAGCAGCGATATAGCTCGCTTCGTCGACCTTGTCGATGTTGTGGACATCATCGGTGAAACGCGAAATGAAGTCCGTCAAGGATTCGGCCGGCTTCATCCTCAACGAGAAGAGAGTATCTGCACCTGCTTTCTTCTTCTTATTGATGATGAAACGGTCAATAAAAGCTGACCTGAGCTCTGAGAAGTTGCTGATGGAACCAGGAGGCAAGTTCCGAAACCACTTCGATGCTGCCCCAGACAGGCTGTTGGGGAAAGCCTTGCAATACAAGTCATCATCCGGATTACGAACAGTCATCGCGTGCTTGAAATCAAACAAATGCTCCTCCGGATCCGTCCTTCCAGTGTACATGGGGAAGATCGGAGTTATGAACTTCGAAGAAGTATACGACTGATTGATGGCGTCCGTGAAAGGAGAGTTCTCAACGTTATCCTTTGCTGACTGAGCAAAGTGGTCAGGAATCCCTCCCTTCATGCTCTTAACACGAGCACTGATCAAAGCCTCCACCTCCTTGGCAGTCACCCAAGTCTTCTGGGTGTCTGCACCTCCAGTACCCCCTCTCAAGTCTTCTCGCCCTGCCCCTTCTCGGAAATCCACACGATCTGAGGGAATACTCTGCTCTGCCCGAACCTGAGGCTGCCTTACATCCCCTTCAGTAGGATGAAGCACAAACCTGGTTTCACGGTTCTCCGGTGCAGAAGGAGAAGAAGAGATGTCAAGCTGACGTCTCACAGAAAACCTCTGCTGTGGCACCTCATCCACCTCGAGCCTGCTATGCTCGAACGCCTCCAGTCTCGCCTGCATCACTTGCTGCTGCCTGGTGATCTGATCCAAGGCAGACTGCTGCACTTGCAACATCGCCAAAATGCGATCTGAAACAGAGAGCTCAACAGGAGGAGGCACGGTCCTCTCTGGTTGCCCAGACGAAGGACTGACCCCAGGGATATGCACGACAGATGGTACAAAAGAAGTGGCCTGAGGGGTTTGATCCTCACGCCCGAACACTAATAACTGATCAGCCATGATCACAAAGAGCAAAGGGGGGTTCGTTTATTATTTCCCACAGACGGCGCCAATTTTGTGAGGGGAAAAATACTAGAAAGGACACGCGTCAGCAATAGCTTCTCCCACGCTCAGGTTTACCGGTAGAAGGTTGGAGTGGAGGGTGTGGCACCCTGACCTGTACTCCGATGGTAAAGTAAGTAGATGTAGAAGATGATGAACAGTAAACACTGAAAATAGGCACTGAAAGTTACGCAAGGCACTGGGAAGCACTGGACAAAAATGCTCTGAAGTATGGCCAAAACGTGTGTTAAAGTGATAAAACGTGATCTTTAGCACTAAAAATCACAGGGTATTTATAGGGTAAGGTTGGTATGGCCATCGATGACCATGGATGGTCATAGGTGTCCATACCACGTGTTTTTGCACTCATTGCCAAATATCTCAGACATATTTGCCGCCGGTTGCATCACACGTGAGAGCCTCCGATGAGTCCAATCGGACAGTACGCAGAAGTGACCAGCATTAAATGCCAAGACAGTGCTTTCGGCCCAAAACGGCGCATTCGGCACGCCTGTCGGAATTATGGATCGCCTCCTGATCACTTCCTCCTACGAGTCGGTCTCGTTGTTGACTCGAGCTAGGTTACGGTGTAGATGTCTTAAAACACAGCCAGGACGCCGTTGTCGGTGAGACAACGGGCTCGTTGTTCATATAACGACAAAAACGTTGTCAAGAGTACAACGGTTACGTTGTGCTTCAAACAATGAGCACGTTGTGAAGCCACAACGGAAACGTTGTTCTACAAGAAAACAAAGACGTCGTAATGCGCACAACGGGAACGTTGTGCATCTGACAACGTGTGACCCCTCTATTTTAAGCACGTGACCCCAACTCGTGTCCACGTGTCACTTTCGTGAACAAAACAACAAAAAGGAGCTCGTCCTCCAACGCTAGGTTGATTTTACGAATTTTATCCGTTATACAAATCATTGTGTTCTTCCCTGTGCCCATGAGTGTTGGAAGGCTAGGATCAATTCATCTGTTTGGATTTAAAAGCTGTAACCACCTGTTGGAGAAGTCCTAGCCTTTACAAACTGACCACAGGGAAGAACACAGACTATATGGTTCCCCTTTTAACTACATATGAAGCAGCGGCAGCCTAAATATGGAAATCGTATTTTCCATAATCAATGTGTGTCGATCGAAGTGGTGACCAAAAATTTGTAGGGGTCCAAATTAATTATAGTCACCGTCATCACTACTGGTTAATCGTCTGAAATGAAGTTTCTTGGATGAAAGTTAGGAGTGTATTCAAGCCGAGTCGGGGCCAAGCTCCAAAAGCTAGGCACGAATACAAGGCTTGATTAATTAAAAATCTATTTTGAAATAAAAATATTACTATTATTAAATATATATATTATTATTTTATATATAATATTTGAGCTAAGCTCGAGCCGAGCTTCGAGCTTAGCCGAATCAAACAAGCCTTAGCTCGAGGTCGGCTTGAACAAATTTCAAGATCAAAAAGCACACATCGGTTCGACCGAGCCAAATATCCAAGCTGGAACTTGGCTTGATCAAGCCGAGTCTTTGAGTTGGCTCTGCTTGGATACACACCTAATGAAGATTAGTGCTGTTTGGATGCTTCAACTCGATCCATGACCACATGTGCATGATTTCTAATGACACATGACATACCTGTGGTGGAATCTGAACATCACGTTTTTTTTAGAACGGTATTGAGGTTGCTTCTCACGGATTTTTAACACTAGGCTTACGTAGTGTCTGATGAGTTTATTACATCCTCCATGACATATAATTAAATACAAGGATTCTTTTTTTGGGGGGAGGGGGTTAAATGTTTGGCGGACCGAGCATTCGGCTATATGGTGGAATGTTGATCTTCATTATTTCGCGTCCTCCTTTGTAACACTCATTAATTGTAATTAAGAATCACTCACCCCCTAGGTTCATCCATTTTGTTTTGGTGATCAATTTAACCTTGTTTTTTTAAATATTGAATTTAATTTAATTGAGCTTAACCACCATTAAAAGGAACCCGTGGACCAGCATTGGGCTAGCTAGTCCTCATTTTTTTTCTCCAGTCAATTGAAACTACCCACCAAAATATAGTGAAGGATTTCACATGTTTAGAAAGAGAGAAGTGAGTCAATTAAGTAAGGCCACTGGATTCACGGACATAACGATATAGAATTCAATATTTCCACGTGATAGCAAACGTGAGAAGAAAGCTTGATGACTGATCAAATACTTATAAATACCTTCTATAGTCTTCTCTTTGGAATCAGTTTCGAGTTTTCTGAAGTAAAAAACCCAAGCAAACATATATACTGTGTAGTACTCATGTCGATTGAAGCTCTAGCAATGGCAGGTGCCGATTACGTGGTTTGTGGCGTCGACCTTGAAGAGTGGGAGCGTGGTGACTTGGAGCAGCCACCACTGTATCTTCTTGATGAGCGAAGACCAAGCAATGAGGATTCGAGAAAGGATGCTGATCATAAGTTAGCCATTGATGAACAGAAGGTGAAGGCAAAGATGCAAGCTTGGGCTAAAGCCATTGTCGCTTGGAATCATATGTTACTTTTTTCGGTTCTCAAATGAGAGATTTTATCTTGTGTATAAATTAAAAATGATGGGTTCTGAGAACTCCTTTAATTCAGCTAAGGATAGAAGAAGACTAGCTCTGCAAAGTCTGGTTATTTCCTAAGAGAAGGATCCCCCCAGAATGTCAGAGCACCCGGTACAGGAACACATATACACCATTAGTGCCGGCCTGAGTCACGCCGGAGTAGAAAGCTGAAATCTATAACTGAAATTCGAATAATGAAAATGGTTGGATGCCAAATGGGTGACCTGTCCATGTTTCTTGTTAAAAAAAAAAAAAATGAATGCGAGCTGTTTTAAAAACAACAAAATGTGTAGGGGTTCATAGGTTCTTCTAAGTTCTAAGTATTCCATTTTCTATTTCTAGGTTTGGTGATATTTACATGAAAATTTTCTTTCATTTTCTGATAGTAACCTGGGATCAAGCCATCAAGCTCAAAGTTTAAAATATGCACGAATGGGCTCAACTCAACAGCCACAATTCAATATTTGGAGATATCTTTAAATATTTGGACTCCCTTATGCTTAAGGCTTATCTTCTTGCGTGACTGAGAACAAAGTATCAGAGAAATAAGATTTGATCTCCCAAAAACAATCTTTAATTTTTTTTTTTAATGGGGCAAGAATTCTGAAATAAAAGTCGTCACAATCCTTGTATATTAACATTCAGAAAAGCTTCATTATACAAAATGTGAGGCCCATTAACTGATCCCATGAGAATTTTAGCAGGACAGTGTGGTACTTTCCGGATACCCGAGTATTCTTCACTGGGAGCCACCATCAAACCTTAAACTAACCCACCGAAAGTAATTTACATCCTCCTAATGCAAACAAGGCTCGAGACATGGCTCAATGAATTGAAGTACTTTACCTAAACAAAGAGCTCACATGTTCGAGTCCAGCATACCCACCAGGAAGAAAAAGGAGGGAATGATTCAGATTTATCTGTTTCCTCATCTTCCACCAGACAGTTCAATAGCATCCTGGTTGTACATCGAATTGTCTCCCCAGTCAAATCTCCTCTGTAGTCGCTCGTCCTCTTGCCTACGGGTAACCTCAACCTGTTGCCACTCTTCCCACCTCTCAGCCAGCCCCTCCCCTTCCAGCATCCGTACCACCTCTGACATTGTTGGACGGTCCTCAGGCGATGGTTGCGTACAGAGTAACGCAACTTTAATCATCATCTCCACCTCCTGGCTGTTGTAACTCCTAATTAGATTGCGGTCTACAATAGCATCTAATCTTTTCTCCCTTTCCAGCTTCTTCACCTTCACGAACAGAAATACACAGAATAAAGCAACCAGCAAATGAAAAGACATAAATGATCTAAATCCAAATGAATGCGATATGACTACTGAGTTGGAACACAAGTGTCTCCATCGATAAGTTGACAACATCAGAATGGAAGAGACACTCACGTCTACAAATGTTATGTTGAAGCTTTCAGGGCATGGCAATTAGAAGTCCTAATGAGAAAATGGAATCTTGCATCCTAAAAACAGAGGTAAGACGGTGCACATATGTATACCCATGTTTTTGTATATATGTTATTTTTAGAAAAAAGCATAGCGAGATATCTACAGCTGCCAACAAAAATGAAAATGTTGTCTTTGCTGCAGTTGTAACTTGTAACATATTATGCAGCTCAATGCATGTCCTATTATCACCAAAAGTTACAAATGTTAGTATTCCTCCACATGGTACCTAAACCGTACTACTCAATCCTTCGTTATAGAAATTAGCCATTCATCTATCAAGATAAAGACTTAAAGTAGTAACTTACAGAAGTTAAGTAATCTTACATGGTCAAGTAATAAGACATCATCTTCTTCTTCCAAGCGTGAAAAGTCAATTGCGCGCTGGCCTGTGACAAGTTCTAAAAGCATAATCCCATAACCAAAAACATCAGTCCTCTCTGATGATTTTCCAGTGGATAAGTATTCAGGTGCTATGTGGCCCATAGTCCCACGAACTTGAGTTGTCACATTAGTCTTTCTTACATCCACTAACTTGGCCAGGCCAAAGTCACCAACAACTGCTTCAAAATCTTCATCTAGTAATATATTAGCAGCCTTAACATCACGATGAATAATCTTGGGATTGCAATGTTCATGAAGGTATTCTAGTCCACGGGCAGTGCCTAAAGCCACTTGCTTTCTTGTAAGCCAATCTAACACCGCTTCCCCAGGTTTAATCTCTGCATTAGTGTAAGCAAAGCATACACTATCAGAAAAGCTATGGGAATGAGTAGAGAACCATTAAATACATAGCAGTAAAAAAATCCCAATCAATTGTAACAGTTTCCTAATCACATTATCAATAATTAAATTTCAAACGGGTTTCGTATGACTATAATGAACACATGTCACAACTTGTATAGATAATGTTCCCATCAGTAATTTCACTTTTCTGGATATGAAATAAAGCATTCGAAGAAATAGTTGGAATCAGGCTTAGATGATTATGGTGATGGTGAGAGGAAATAGTGAAGTCTTCACTATATATATGTGTGTGTGTGTGTGTGTGTGTGTGTGAAGTCTTCACTATATGTGTGTGTGTGTGTGTGTGTGTGTGTGTGTGTGTACTATGTAGCATTTGTTTATGTAACGACAGGATCACAGGAAATATGTCTTCAGGAAATCAATCTGTTTAAACCCAAAATATTATACTAAAATTCCGACCGATGGATAGACACTCCATCTTGCTGAGAACACAAACTTAAAACTACTACAGTAAACTTGTTGCTTTGGTTACCCTAGACAGGCACCATAGTCTCCACTTTGTAGATATTTCCAATTTAAGCCTCTCCACCCCTCCCTCTGAGAACACAAACTCAAGACTAGTACTGTAAACTTGTCCTTCCCTCCCTCCCTCCCTCCTTCTGAGAGCACATACTCAGACTCTACGGTAAACTTGTTGGTTTTGTTACCTGTTGACAGGCCATGGTCTCCATTTTGAAGAGTAGGCACACACCATAGTCTTCATTTTGAAGATATTTCCAATTTAACTCTCTCTCAACCCATGGATAGATGCTCCACCATGAAACAATCTAGGAACCTCCACCAATGATTTTTCCCGCTCTCTAAACCAAGCTTGCTCTCCACGAAGGCCATTGCGATACCCGTGACCATGCTCTCCCTGAGAAACATCCACTTACCCCAAGAGTCACCTACTCTCTCCCTGAGAGCCTCCCACTCTTCCTAAGAGCTATCCAGGCTCTCACTCACACATCTTCAAGTAATGCAATAAGCCTACACCCTAGGCCTATTTATAGAGTCTCAAATAAAACCCCTAACTAGGAATATAGAGATTTCACTCCAAATATTTTTTTTTTCATTTTATGAATAACAAGAAATTGTATTAAGAGAAAGAAATGTGATTTACAATAGTTAGGGAATGAGAAAATTCTCCCAAAAATACAAAAAGAGTGACTAGGAGTTGCAAAAAATATGACTCCTTCTATACAAAATGTCTGCCAACGGGACATCCGAACTCATAGAGGTTCACTCCAAAGAGAATCCGAGATACATGGACCGATGCAAGTATGCAGATATTAGGGTTCAGAACTGAATCTTGATCAGGCATGCCTAGGCTCACCCAATCTGTCAGTCCTGCAAGTTTGGGCTGGGAGCCGGTGACATTATAGTTTCTGAAGTCATGAAATAGAGAGAGAAATAAGAAAGGCTTATTGCAAAGCTCAAGTCTTTAATTTGGAGGGAGTAAATGAACCAGCAACCAACAGTTCAGAATAATAAGGCGCCAATCCAATGCAAGTGCCACAATTCAGAAAATATGTTTTGCAGGAAAATTCAAAGAACAAAAAAAGGTGAACGTGGATAGTTCAATTGGAAATTTTGCAGTCAAATCCTTGAGATTACAACTTAAACTCCAGCTTACTTTCTCATAACCTTATGATCACAGGCCAGGCTCCATCACACCCCAGCCTAGCCCACTAGCACTCCCATGAGAAATAAATAGAGATGTAATAAAGAAGATGTATTATTGGCTAAAATCACCTCTCTAATTGGAGGGTGTGAGTCAATCAGCAAACAACTGAACATAAAAAT
This sequence comes from Tetracentron sinense, assembly GCA_015143295.1. Lineage (NCBI taxonomy): Eukaryota > Viridiplantae > Streptophyta > Magnoliopsida > Trochodendrales > Trochodendraceae > Tetracentron > Tetracentron sinense. The sequence goes on along the minus strand of CM026552.1, from coordinate 35,824,445 downwards.
GATAAATTTATTGCCGGTGCCAAAACTTGGCAGATAAGCTTTGTTAAGGCGATGTGAAGGGATGGTATCAAGTATGTAGTGCGACAGGAGATTACCATTTCAAAGTAAACAAATCATTCAGATCAAAATTTTGGTTTGGTTCCAGCTTCATAACAAAAAAGAAAAGGTAAAAAAGAAAGAAAGAAGAAATACAGAGAAGGTTGATGGGTTATTTCATCCAAAATAAATGGCAATCTAAATTCCAATGCTTAGGTTGCTCACAGAATAGATCACTGGGACATGATTGTCAAATTGAAAGTGTATACTTCATCAATCATCATCGAAAAGAATGGATTTGAAACTAGTAGGAGTATACCAAACTCCAAGGAGACTAGAGCATCATGGAAACTTTACTGCCATAACAGGCCAACTCCTTGTATATGACATCATTAGTAGGTTTTAAGACTGAGTCATGTTGCAAGCTTATTCAAGTTGTTCAAATCCAATACGAGAGTATCCATTTCATATGTGATCATTTGGACCAAAATTGAAATTAGCATGTATAAAACCAATTAGAGTTAATGCAGAATACAATGAACTCACCAGTCCCTACACAAGAAAATTAAATGCAAGACCAGGAATTTGGCGATAAAAAGAACAATACCAATAAGATTCGCATTTGGTCACCAATCCTATTCTGTTCAAGGTGCATGTGAGCCCAAAAGTTTGGTGAAAAATATGGTGAGATATAGTCAACAGAAACATGTGGTGCATTCTCTCCCCCATCATAACATGAAAGGAATCCCATCAATCCAACAGATTGGGTGCAGAAAATACTGTCTCAAATACATAACTTATTATTTATGACAAGCACTGAAAACATGCCAGAAGCATTAACCCCAATTCGAGTATATAAATCATAAGAGTTGGTTCATCCACATCAGAATGCAGAAAATGATAAAATGTACAGGGTGCTAACGAAAATTGTTTTGTCTCATAGGGAAGGTGGAGAGGACCAGATGAAACCATGGACTCGTTCACATGATCGAGGGACTTTAAGATAAAATAACTTTTGACTCCTTTTCCAGTCCAACCAATTATCGCACCTAAGGGTGTGATTTACTAGAGTTTGCATTACAGGAAACCATGAGAATGAGACAGAACAGAAAGTTCTCAGTTCTCACTTTGAAGACAATGGAGGCCATCACCACCAAGATCAAGAATACAACAATACTCTCGTGATCGCCACACCACCATGTACATCAAAAAGAAATTACTCCATGTATCAAGTGCAAACCCATCCATTAGAACAAAAGAGTTTTCTCCCTTAAATTAATATTCTCAATTCTTCTCTTCAGCAAGTCACGATGCTTATAATGAGAGAACCCATTCATATGGTAACGATCCATATGGAAATAAAACTAATCTTAGAAGGGAAACTAACTTTAATTATACCCTAATCATATAAGAAACATCCAATTACATCAGAGTTCAGACAAACAAAAAATTCCAATCCCCAAAACTGTGACTAATCAATCTGTCACATCAAGCCTAAATAAAGTATTATCTCAATGCAGGTTACATGTAGGGGTGATACCGAGCCAAGCTGAGTAGTGGGGCGTGCGAGCTCGGCTCGTTGCACTACACAACTATTCAAGCTCGACTCGAGCTTCACAACGTATGCTAAAGCTCGGCTTGTAAAAAACTCTAAGTTCAAGCTCAGTACGGCTTAGCTCGCTCGGGAATACAAAGAAACTTTATGGTGTTTGAAAATGGAGAACGAAGGGAGTAGGCTCAATGACATTAAGTGAAAAATGAGACTCCTTGGAAATGCACTTAATGCTCCGTTTGTTTGCGTGTAAAATATTTTACGGCTTAAAATCATTTATGTAGAAAATATTTACAAGAAAACAATCATTTTCCAACATGTTTGTGCTGTTTGGTTGCCACACTAAAAATTGAGTGGAAAATGACTATTTTACTTTCCGGTGTTTGTTTGGAAGTAAAATTCATCAAGTTGTTGAGTTTTTGGACTATTCTTAGATTGAAATCTCACATGTGCATCAAAACCAAGCTGGGATTCAATGTAATTCCTTAACAAACTAAGAAATCCTCTTTGTTCTTAGTCTGAATCCTAAATCCTTAGGCCACTATTTATGCATCTTTGCCACTGCTAAACACATAAAGAACACATTTGAGTACACAAAATGAAGACTTGGTCTCTGAAAAAAATTCTTAAACTAGTTCTCCAGCACAGGAAATGAGATCTTTGTGACACATCAAACATCCAAATCTATGACAAAGATGACACTCGTGAATAATAGAGCAATAATCTCAAACACTCGAGCAAGAGAAGGCACAGTTCCAGTAAAAAAAAATCTGTCTTGGAGATAAGAGCACAACCTTGCAGATTCTCCATCATCAAAAAGAGGCAACCCAATTCAAACTCAAGCCAGTAATCGCAAATCATATCAAACGAATTGAAACCATGTTCCAAACCAAATATTCCAACCAAAAAAGTAAACAATCTCGATCTGAACCTAGGGTTTGAACCTAGAACTAGATTGGAGGATTGAGATCTCTCTGTCTCGTATTTGTAGGGTTTACTCAAAATTGTTAGTTTCACACAAGAAACCAGAGAAGATAGAATGGAGAAGAGGGGTTACCGTTGTGAAGGGATGGCGATTGCGATGAGTATTGCGATGGAGAAGAGAGCTACGCAAGATCCAGTCACCTTTGTAGCTTGTAGCTCTGGTTGATTCAGAAAAATGAAACTGGTTTGGGATTTTATTTTTTTTTTTTTTGGAGTGGCTCTCCTTGGGTTCCCCGATGCTTTTCCCCTATTTTCCTGGAAAATGACTTACCACATTCTCAAATGTAAGTCATTTTCCTGAAATACTATTCATTTTCGAGAAATTAATATCCTTGGAATAAATTTTCCGTATAAACAAACACCCAAAAATAATGTTTTCCAAGGAAATCATTTGTTTTCTCCTATTTTACGTGTAAACAAACAGAGCCTAAGTAAAAAAGGATATTCATTGGAAGTTGGGCTGAAAAAGGCGACTCCTTGGAAGTTGGCCTTAAGTGAAAAAGGAGACTCCTTGGAAGTTAGGAACCAACTATCAAAGAGTTTCTTTGGACAACAAATACGAAGCCCTATTCAATTCCTTATATTTACTTTTCATGTCATTTTTTTTTAGCATTTTACTCATATAATTACCTTTCATGACATCCAAGGTTCTAAATGTCAATATTGCTCGACATGTCGAGCCACGGAAAAAAGATATATTATTTATCAGTGATTTTTAGAAAAATAGCAAAAATATGGGGCAAAACATAGAATTTTGCAGTGAAACTTCATGAAATATTAAAATAGATGTTAATACTCATTTTAGAATAAAAACATTTAATAAACAATAATGTACATAAGAGATGCAATGAGAAGAGAACAAAGATGTGCGCTGATGAGTGACAATAATGTAAAATTGATTCATGTTTAATTAATTTCTTAATAAGATGTGCTCTAACCTTTATGTTAATTGTAATATAATCAATTTTACTTCATGTTAAAAGGGGACATGTTCATTTAAAAAAATCTAAAAACCAAGGTCAGATGCTTTAACCCTAAAGGTTAATGAATCTTAATCAAAATTAAAGGGAGTTACAAGGTGACACGTTTATTTTTTTTTTAATCATTTAAAATTTAAGTTAGATGCTTTAACCTTAAAGGTTAGTAAATCTTAACCACAGGTAAAGGGAGTTAAGAGGGGACACCCCTTAGGATTAAAGGCTTAAAAAAATTGACTTTAGTTTTTTTTTAAAAAATTAATCACAAGGGTTAAAACTTGTTAACCACAGTTCAAGACTAGTTAAAGCACTTAAAAGTTAAGAGTTAGGGTTAAAATACTAAATAAAATTTCATGGGTGGTAATAGCATTACCCAACTTAAAGTGCTAGGTCTGTGTGTTTAGAGTTTTATGTCTTTAAACAACAAAAACAATGGAGTGGTAATAGCTTACCTCTGGCAGAGTGATAGTAGCATTACCCTTTTTTAAGGGTTTAAAACCTTAACAAAACCTTGTGCACAGTGATAATAGCATTACCCTTAACAAAACCTTAGGCAGAGTGATAGTAGCATTACCCTTTTAAGGGTTTAAAACCTTCCAAACCAAACCTTTGATCATTTTATCCGGAACGAAAAAAAAAAAAAAACTAAGCTGAGCTCTGAGCTCCGAATGGAAGAGGGGAGAGAGGGGTACGGCGACTTGACAACGGCTTTGCAATCGGCAACGGCGATGGCAATGGCGATGGCGATGGCGATGGCACAAGTATGTACCCACGGCCACAACCCTCTTCTTCCTTCTTTCTTCTCTATTGTCTACACTCAAATCTCAAACCCTTTTTTTTTTAAATTCTAAATCAAACATCTTAGGAATCAAAGATTGATTTCTTTTTTCTTTTTTTTTTATGGATGCCTACACATCTGCAAAAAAAAAGGGGGGATTTTTTTTTTAAACTTGATACACGGGTCTTGGTCTTATCGGTGGGTTATCGGCGATACATCGTCGATATCGCCGATATATTGTCGATAACTCATGACATCATGTAAAATTTTCTCTACACCGTATAGATATGTCGGAAGGCAATGACACCGACAAATATCGGCGATGTATCGCCGATATTTCGAACCTTGATGACATCATATAAGTATATACAATAGGCATTTCAAAAAATTCATATGATAAGTGTGTGTATGATTGTATTCATATATTATATAATAATATTAAGTAAGTTAAATATTATTACACTTATATTGATAGACGAGACAAGCTTTTAACGAGCTGAGCACATGTGTGTTCAAGCTCGGCTCGTTAAGCAATCGAGCTCAAAATTCAAGTTTCATACTTCGTTTAACAATTGACCAAGCTTGAACGAGCCCAGCTCAAACTCTTCGCGAGTACCCATGTTCATTAATCAGCCCTAGTTCCATGTCCAATCACACATGGTAATTCGAGAACCTCGATTTATCATGGGTCTTTCTCTAGAAACACATCAGTTGAATGGTCCATGGCACCCTATAATGCCTTCCTGGCCAACCCCTCTAGCAGTATGCATGAGTCGACATTGACTCTAACAGTGGTGGTGGAGAGCTTTTAGGCCCTAGACCAGTTCAAGGCCAACCCTTAATAAGTTAGATGGCAATCCATATTTTGTTGGAGTTGAAGTTCAAAAAGAATGCTAGAAACTACTTGTTTTCTTCCCTAATCCCTAGTGTCTAACTCTGGAACATTCACTAGTTATACATCCTTGCTCAGTATCAGTACCATACTCTGAGCATGATTAATGAAAAATAATGACTATAAGGAAGAGAAGATATGATAAAGGATGTGGTGAGACCATTAAACATAAAAGTGAATAAATTGAATGATACTACAGGAATAGTTTATCTAGTAACGTGCATGTGCATATTGACTGAAAGAACTTATACCTCGTAGACGATATGCAACACTTAAATTTTGCATAAAGGGATAAACCAAAAGCCGTTCAGATGGTGTAGTACAGAACCCAATCAGCCTTAAGAGATTCCTGTGAACAGCTACACTTATCATCTCAACTTCACGTAGGAAAGCTGCCTCTCCACCAGGACTTTCATAATCAGTCAGTCGTTTCACAGCAATTTTTGTATTATCTGAAAGCACCCCTTTATAGACCTTTCCAAAACCTCCCTGTCCAAGAACATTTTTATCACTGAAGCTGTTGGTGGCCATCTGTAGTTCTCGCCATGCAAATCTTTTCAATTGACCAAATGCAATTCTTCGGTCATCTTCTCCTGAGCAGCCAAAATAAACATAATTCGACCAACAACTACCAAGCAACAGTAATGCTAGAAAAGAATTAAGTTTAAGGGATCATTAAAATGAACCTTACAGTGCCAAAAATATATAAAATTGGAATAGTTTATAAAAATCTCTGCCCCAATTTTATTGAAAACAACCACTAATATTTCTCTTGATCTCAAATCTCCAGATGTAATAGGACACTCGATATAACCTCTTTAAAAAATGCCAGCTTATTACAATCTTTCAGTCTGATACCACATTGAGATGTTCTATTCACATAATGAAAAACCAAGGCAGACGTTTGATGCTGATTGTGACCTCCGAAAAAAGAAGGCATGGACATCCATGCTCTTTCCCCATTCTTGCCCAGTTTCAAGTTGCAAAGGTTATGCAAAAAGTACTTGACATGAAAATATGGCATGATCTTTAATTGTTCTTTTATTCCATTGTAGGTAACTAGTGACTGATGATGCATTCATGGTGAGGCCTACAAGATTCACATCTCATCTCAACAAGAGGGCCCAGAAAAAGAATAGGTTGCTGTTATAGAACAGTAATATCATCATAAAAAATGAGGTTTCATCTTAACATGGTTTTGAAGTAACCCTTGGCCTTTAAGTTTCTTGGTAATTAGGTTTCATCAAGTTTTATGAGTCATTAATATTCTAGAGTCCTTAGTTTTGACTTATAATCTTAGGAATTTGTAAAAGTGTCAAAATTTTAGTTCAATGAGTCTTTTGAGTTTTCAATACTTGGGATGGTGCTCCTCTAGGCAGCCAGGGGTGAACTTGGGCATACTGTTAGCCTGATTTTGTATAGTGGTTGTGAGTCCACTATCAGGGGGGCCATCACGGGTTTATCTCTATACTCTTCATGTCCCTAGTATTGGTTCACGGCCTAATGAACTCTGTTCTGTTTTTAATTTTGTAACTCTGCTCTTTTCTATACATATATATATATTTGCTTGGATTATCGATCAAAAAAATAAAATACTTGGGAATTTCTAGAAAGCCTTGTAAAAGAGTTGGTCATATTTTTAAAGTGTCAAGAATAGTCTATGGGCTGTTGGAGTTATAATTGTCTAGATTCAATGTATGTAATCTATATATAAGGCCAAGTGGGCATGTTTGTAAGGATAACTTTTTGTGATCAATCTTAAGGAAAGTATATGAGTAAATTAAGTCAAGCTCCTTTAGTTCCAGTATAGATTATTGTTGCTTGAGGTTTCAAACGGTGATTGCACAATAAAATTAGGATACATATTTGTCCCCATTTGCCTTGTATATAATTCCAACAGAACAGCATAATAAAAATTGCAATATAACATGGGATGAACATAATTAAAAATATAGCATATCAATCAAAGCTAGCTACTTAATTGGTTCTTTAATTAAACTGATAAAAGAAAAGGAATGGTCATCAACTAACAATCAATACAAACCTGCAACATCTACATAAACTTCACGCTTGTAGCCTTTATGCCTACCCTTCCACAGAAAAAATAGAAAGCCTACAAAAAGGAGCCCTAGTACTCCTCCAATAGTTCCAAATATAATTCCGATCTTTAACTTATGGGAAGCACCTGTCAAGAAAGGGAAACACTAGGCGTTAGACCTGTCAGCCAGGAAATAATGAACATCCATACTTAAGAGGACACTCACAAAAACATAGATCTGAAGTATATAAAAAAAAATGGTTAACCTCATTACCTGGATCATTACTATTGGATGCACAAAGGTGTGAGGAATTTATGCCACAATTCAAGTTGTTTCCTGTAAAACTGGATGAAGTAATCCAAACCAAATCAACTGCCAATTCTAACAGGCGTATAAAGGAAAACTAAATGCGCAGAAACAATGAATTGTAAGTGAGAATTTAGATGTGCTCACTCCCATCATTATAAGTTCATATCATAAAGGATGGCATCCATACTTGTATTTTGGAAGTTGAAATAAACTATCAGGTACTCGACCGCTGAGATGATTGCTTCCTAGCTGGCTGTAAAGATAGTTTCAATGCATACTGTCAAATACTGACGAAAGATGTCTAACTAAACAACCTTACAGTAAGATAATCTCTGAAAATGCTAGAATCTTTAGTACAACAAGCTAAAACTCATTTCAAGCATTTCTTCAATAAGCACACACTATATTCCCATATCATCCATCCATCATAAAAGATTTCGTGGGGATCAGGTTTGTCGCCCTGTAAAAGGTGGCAGTCTGAATTTGAAGCCTTTAGTTAAAGTGAACAAGGCTCTGTTGGGTAAATGTGTGAAGATTTGGGGAGGAGAAAGAGAGCTTAGGGAGAAATGTGATTGTTGCTAAATATGGGGTGTCATCTTGTTGGGAATTGAGGGTCGTCAGGGGCTTCTACATTGGGATTGTGGAAAGGTATTGTGGGTTTGGTTAGTTTGCTTTTGCCTCACATTAGATTCAAGGTGACTATTGGGTCAAAGGTTAGATTCTAGAAGGACCTCTAGGGTGGTCTGTCAAGGTTAAAGGAAGATTTTGGGAAACTTTTTCTTCTAGCCCTTGATAGGGAAGTCTCAGTTGCTTGGGAAGTCTCAGTTGCTGATTGTTTTGAGATGTTGGGAAACAATGTAGTTTGATGTCTTAGGTTGAAGCGTGGGTTGAAGCGTGGGTTGAATGACCGGAAATTAGAGGATATGGTTCGCCTTTTGAGGCACCTTAGAGACTCTCCTCCAGGAAAATGATAGAAGGATTTGGTCTAAGGGCCACACTGGTCCATTTTCAGTGAGGTCATTCTTAGAATATTTTGCTTTAGACGCCTGCCCACCCCCACCCCCAAAAAAAAAATTGTGTGGAATCATGACATTTCATTAAAGTATCTTTCTTCCTTTTGACCGCTACTCTAAATAAGACTCACATGTGACCATTTGAAAAGTTCGAGGGTGGAGGATGGCTAATCGCTATTTTGTGTGCCCCCATGCAGAAGAGTCAGTGGATCACTTGCTTTGCCGTGTACCTTTGCATTTGGGATCTGCAACAATTTCTTAATCGGTTAGGAGTGGATTGGGTCTTCCCTTCTCCTTTAAGGACTTTTTATCTTGTTGGTCACTTGTGAGTTTGAACAATGCTCGAGAGGCGATTTAGCCTGTCTTAACTGGGGTCATCTCGTGGATGATTTGGAAAGAGAGGAATAAGAGAATATTTGAAGATTCTTTTTCTTGTGTTTACTCGCTCATTAAACACCTAATCTTAGAATGATGCTTTATTTTACGAGCATGAGTGGATATGGGTGATCAACTAGTGTGAGCATTGTCTTAAGGGATGTTGTACATGCTAATGTTTAGAATTGAGGGGTAATCTGTATTTGCTATTTTCTTCCTTTCCCTTTCGAGTTTATGCTCTTGTACATGCTCATCTTTTTGTTGTTCTTTTTGCATCCTTAATATAATTTGTTGATTATCAATCAAAAAAATAAATAAAAAAAGTTTCACCACGTACAGATTGATCAAGTTTGGAAGATTTGTAATGGACTCAGGCACACTTCCAGTGAGATTGTTTTGACTCAAAATCCTGCTCACGTGATCAATCAAATCACAGCTTCACATTAGAAAATTATGAAAGCATTAAAAAAGAGAAACTAAATACCCCAGAAAACATAAGCAAATGCAGATATTACTACTTACAAGAATTGAAGCTTTTTGAGATTGCCAAGGGAAGATGGTATATTTCCACTTAAACTGTTATTTTCCAAATCCAAGCTTGACAGACTTGACAAATTTCCGAACTCCTCTGGTATCTCACCAGTTATGCCATTACCTTGCAATGTACTGCATGATGAATTCATCTAATAAGTATTAATTGATGAAACAAAATTAATTATTTAGAAAAGAGAAAAATGAGAGCTACAAGCATCTTCCATGGGTACCTATTCATAGATACCCCGGAGATAGCATTGAGATATTTATATTTTATGAACCTAAAGTAACCATGTTGCTAGTTTGACCAGGACCATGAAGATTTGAGATCAGCAAATATGATTTTTTTTAATCATTGACAAGGGCATCTCCTAGAGAAGTGAGTCAGAATACCAATACATTAGTAAGAGATGGTCTTATCTGGAAATCTGGAATTCTCTTGGCCTCTAAGAATGTTTTTTCTTCCTAGTCCTTTTTTTTTCTCCAAATGAAATCTCAATGTTTGTTAGATGAGGAAAAAATAATAATCAGAGTACTAGAACATTGAACTGCCAAAAGAATAAGAAAAGAAGGTAACAAGAGCATATGGATCAAGAATGCTACAATGAATTACCACTGAATTAGGTCACTCTTCCTACAACAATAATGTTTCACACACTTCAGTGTCAGTTACAGAATAATCAATTTCTCAAGTTTTATAAAGCTTGCTAGTAACAGGTATAAACATAATCCACCTGTATTTATGCTCAGTTTTACCTTAATTTTTTCTTCTCACAGTTTAAGGCATAGTAGTCATTTTATAACTTAATGTAATTGTATGTGTCTCTGTGTGTATGTTTATATATATATATATATATATATATCAATGCAACCGTAATCGAGTTTCATAGTCTTCAGCATTTCCTTTCTCCTTGTGTCCAAAACTTCTAATGGAGTCAAAGCAGGTTTTGGAGATCTCCAATTGTTTTGTTTTTTGTTGTTTTATGTATCTACTGTTGATTTTTTATCAGCCTGCGCAACATAATTTGTGTTTCTATTAATTTTTGGATATTTTAATCAAAACTTTCATTCCTTTTGCAGAAAGTTTGAAACGGTTACACTGTTTCTAGTAAATTCCCAGCTTGGGCTCGACTTTTTCACTCATATTCTTATGGTTTGGTCAGCCAAAGGGTACTTTCTCTGCTCATTACCCCTTCGGTTACCATTGGGGTTTAGACTTTAGTCGTTTAGGCATTTCATGTTTCCCCAGGTTTTTACTGGACAAAGAAAGCAATACATGTGTTTGTTTAAGAATTAGAAAGCTGAAAGAATTATCTTTTAATTTTAAATAAGAAACAAATGATATTTTGGCTTGGACCCTACCGGTTTTATTAGATAAAAAAGGGGAGATATACCAAGAAAGGGGGGGAGGGGGCATAAACTTTACCCCTCAAACAAGCGATAATGATAAAACAAAACTTAGCTACCAAAACTTGAGTTTTATCCCTTTTTGGATATCTCAAAAAATATTATCAGAATTTCACAAAGATCAGAGATATTTGTGACACAGCTTGATATCATTTTGATATACTTTCACAATTCTGAAGAATGGACTCTAAAATAAAAGTGAATAAGGAAAAAATGCATGAGTTAAGATCACTCAACCAGAAGATGCCAGCTTTCTAAGTTGATAAAGTCTGTGAGTGTCCTATGATTTTATTTTTAATATTTTTTTTAATTGGCCCAGAAAGTTGTTGATATCTGTCCTAGATCTTTTATTTTAGTAACCTATAAAATGACTCTAACAGAGTACACAAGTTTAAACATGCTATAACAGGTAAGCATCACATTCTGTAAAAAGTGCAAAAGGAGGATTAAATAGCTTAAAATGGCATAGAGCCATACTATGGATAAATAGTCTTCAGATCCTGGTAATATTGAGTTCATTATTTACCAGAAATAAGTATAGAAGTGGCTTCAGGCAAATTAAATATGATTTAGACTTTAGATTAGTGCTCTATTATCCTCCATACGTACAGGGTAGAAAGAGTCTTCAGAACTCCAATTTTAGGTGACAAGAATCCGGAAAATCCCATGGATGACAATGTTCTGCAAACAAGTATAAAAATATAAGTGTACACTATGTCAAAGACCTTAAATTAAACACTGAAGAACATATTTGTATAATATTTGAAGTTAGTAAATGTAAGTACAATGTGGTAGTATGCCTATTATGACAAAAAGAAGGGGAAATTTATGTGATCTATCCATGACCACTGACCAGGAAGAAGTTTGGGTGAATCTAAGTGAAAATCCAAAGAAACACTTGTCCTTTCCTTTGGTATAAAAAAATAAGTATAAAAAGGATTTTTCAGAGAATAACTTACAAGGAAATGACATTGGAGTTAGGGTCACAAATAACATTCGACCAAGTGCATGGATTAACTTGATTTTGGTTCCAATCTGAGAGCTGAATAGAAGCCTTCAGTGAACTCTTCAATGCATAGAGTGCATCTCCTGAAACAAAACTACGATTGAGATATGGGCCCAAACCTGGTCAACCAGCATTCCATAAGGAAACAAAAAGAAACCCGGCAGAAACAGATACATACAAACGTTGTAGAAATCTTATCACATCACATATTCACATCTGCCCAACAGTCAGACTTGCTTTTATTTGATAAAGAAGAGGAGCAGAGAGAGAGAGAGAGAGGGTGTATTGACTATACACCCTATATAACAATGGTTTGGTCTGACATTGCTTGGAAGTCTCTACTTAACCTACTCTCTTGCTACATAAACGAACAAGAAATTCATAGTTGAAAACAGCCCCAATGGGCTTGTCTTTCATGTTTCATTCCAATTGCTTTACTCGACTCTCATCTCTCTTCTGACTCTAACATGGTTGTCATCTCATTCAGTCCAATTATATATATTAAAAAAAACTGATCCTCCATTTATACATTAAAGTGTGAATAAAAGAGCATTAAATTTGGTCATATATTGCGGTTTACTTGTCCTGCCAGATAAGTATTGAGTTCTTGCTCTGAACAAGTATGACTTTAATGTTAGCCAAAAAGCCCCACATATCCCAAATAAGAACATAGATGACTGTTCAGCATCAGATCTGGAAATAAATACAAAAAATTCCGTTCTTCGGTGATCATTCAACTGTAAAGTGCAAGATGAATTGACAAAGTTGTCAAGTGCAACATATGCCAGGTTTTATGGCTTAAATAACATGTAAGATTTTGCAGAGTTATCAATTAACACACTGGAAGGACAATACGGAAAAGCAAACCCAAAATTCCTAATAACCTACTACAAAAAGAGAGAGAAAGGCTACCAATTAGCTGATCAACTGATTAAGACAGCCCTATACATTCCTACGTGCTTTCTGACAAAGATCTAAGAAGAATGAACAGTGAAGTGGAAGCAATGCCGAGTTTTTAAAATGAAAAGTGAATGACACAGCACTGCTGTCTTAATAAAGTTTCCAACGACGAAAGATTAGAAACAAGCTCGTTCACAACATAAATTACAAGAAGAATACATAAGGGGCTGTCTGAACTCATTCGTGTCGGGTTTGCAACTAGATTAAAATCATCCTTCATGTATTCTTCATCCAACTGCACTTTCCGGTCCACGGTTTGCAAGATGGGTAAATTGTTTCTGCATTTAGTTCACTTACGTAGTTCAACAAAATAAAAAATGAGGAGATTTTTTTTGATCGATAATCAGCCGATATATTAATCAAAAGAGGATTACAAGAAATATAAGATATAATACAGAAAGAATTTTTCAACAACGTAAACTAAAAGACTCTAGGATATCAAAAATACCCCAACCTTTCTTGAATTGCCTCTTTGTGAAAGTTATCAAACCAAGGAACAAGGAGCTTGCTTCGACTTGCATACTCAGGTTTACTAAACAATGCCAAGTTAAGGGCTGATACACAGGATCCTGAGTAATGTCATAAGCATACACATCAACCACATCCATATATGTGCAGCCAAAGTACTTTATCAATTCACAAGGAAAACATGCCACAGAGAACCATCATGAATACGCATAAAGGTGTTGCCATAGAGTTCCATTAATTGTAAGGGTAAACATGTCAAAACACGCCAGAATAATTCAATATCCACTTATCTATTAGAGGGGGGAAAAGTGTCAAAAGATAACATGTCAAAAAACAAAAAAAGTCATTTGATATCAATTTATGCAGTAAAATATCAGTTGAGCACCAAAATGTACCTTGAATATCAGATGCCACAAAAAAAGGCAGAGAAGCTAACATCAGAACTGCATAAATCAATTCCATCTTCACTGGTATTATTTCCAGATATTAACTCAATGAATCACATGAAATCCAAGGCATTCTTGGATGAGTGCCATCTCTGCAAAGATGTGCCAGCGTCAGATGAAAAATGTATCAGTTCAGATACAGGATGTTAGCGACAATAAAGCACCTAAACGCAGCTAAGAGATCCTTCAATCCGCATGGCTCCAATTTCACTTTGTTAATGCAGGCATCGAAAGAGTAAAGAAGATGAATCTAGCATAATGCGCTCAATCGCATAATCAGGTCATTTGTAGCCACAGATCAATTTTCTTCATTCTTTATGTTCAGAAGACAAAATATGTTAAAAGCCTAAAAGAAAAGGAAATAAAAATAAGGGGATAGAATCCTCTATATAAAAGGACTGCCTCATACACCTCTTCCTTGCTATAGAACGTGTTGCCATTGGCAATTCTCCAAAGGAATTTGAGAGTACGAGATTATTAAAAAAAAAAAAGAACAGTTCCCTCCACCTCTAAACAACCCTTTAAGAAGATAAAAATAAAAGAAGAAAGAAAGTGGAATAATTTCAGCAACTTCAAAAGATTTACACTACCGTTGACCATATCATAAACTAAAAGTTTTTGCCATAAAATCCCCTGTCAATATATATGTTCCTGATTAATAAACAAATTATCTGGGTACATGCTGTATGAATAGTTTGTGTGTTCCAATTTCATTTCTTCTTTAAGTTTTCCTTCTTTGTTATTCTTATGATCTTATCAGCCTCTTTATCTTCCCAGCTTTTGCACTTACTTTCAATTGTATCTAAGAAATCTAGTCTTCCACCTCTTGTATTAGAAGGCATGAATCATAGACAGAAAGCATAAACAGCACATCTATGTAAATGGAATCATTTAGCTTGCCATACTAAGTAGCCATGTTAATTCCACTGCTACTTATCAAGAAAAATAACCAAAGAAGAAAACAAGCATAGCAATTCAATAATTTCTTACCTCCAAAATTCACGAAGCCCTAACAATTATTAAAATTTTCTACTTTATGAAAATCAGGATACAGATAGCATTTTATCAAACTACAACTAAAAAAAAATCAATTTAATTCAAAGTCTGTTAAAAAAACTCATTAAATCATAGACATTGTAACACCAATCCAGGTAAAACCAGATTATTATTCAGGAATATGAAACAACACCTCATCTAAAGGATTAAACCAGGATCAGAATCATGAAGAACTCAATCCATTCAAATAGAGTGGTGAAATCATACATGAGAAAATAACAAATTTCAAAGAAGAAATCTAAGAAAGTATACCTTTCGCGAGAGATCGGATTGATTCTGACTAAACAGGAAAATTTCTGGCAGTAAAAAGACCTAGGTTTCAGTTTGCCAGCTTGTACTTGCAGCAAATCCAAATAAGCTTCCACCCTTATTGTAAGTAAGCTTTGGGAGGATGATAATAAAGGTTTAAAGCTACAAACCGTGTCACTGAACCAGTAACCATTACGAAAATGCTCGTTGTAGTCTCGTAAATCACGAGAATACCCTCGACCCAGATTTACTTTACCTTGACCCGATCCGAGTAAACGGATTAACTCCGAGTTTATACTTATACGATCTAATAAAAGCTATTTAAGATTATATTTGAAAAATTAAGGCTTTTTTATCTGATTTAATGAAATTTGTAATGGAAGATATAAAATAGGTATTTGAAAAAATTATTAGGACTTTATAATAAATAATTATTAAGGACAACAAAATAAACTTTAAGTAAATCAATTGTCCATGTGCCCAAATACTTTATCCGCTTTAGTGCAATAAGTTTTAAAAGAAAAATAATTTTGAGGTTATTTATTATATCAGAAATTAAATTTTGTATGTTAAATATATTTAGACGTTGGATTGGACAATTACCCAACAATCATACTTCTTAGTAAACTTTTGTTTCTGGAAAAAAAAAAAAAAGGTTCCAATTTTTAAAGTTACCACAGCCTTATTTTAGTTGGACCGGTATCACTAGGTTAGCTCCGGCTCTAATCCGAATCATTTTGAAATAACATATTATGTGATGTAGGACATCTTACAGTATGGATGGTAAAAATATAAATTCTTTGATCCCCGTCGAAGTTTAGATTTCTTAGAGCAAACATAGAAAAATCTCTCCTATAATGTGTTAGTCCATGCAATCCAAATGTTCACAAATAAACTCAAAGAAAATTCAAAGGTTAATTCTAATTTAATAATCCAAAAGTTTCTTAAAAATGCTCTTATAGCAACTATTTATAATAAATAAATAAATAAAACTCTAAAAACTAATTTAGAAGCTAAGAACCTCATCTACATTTAAAATAACTTAAAATCAAATTTTAAAATACCTAATATATCGGTTGCATGGGTCGGGGGTGGCTTGTGCAGCACGTGGGATGTAGTCTGAGTCAAAGACTTGGATACCCACGTTTATATAAAAAAAATGCATACCTACTATATCCTTAATTTGTGTCACTAGTTTTATATTCAAATTTAAATTTCAATTTTGACATTCTAAACACTTAAATCTTGAAAATCTTCGTAAAATATGTATTGTAGATCTCAAAAATTATTTTCCAATGCATCTAACAGATTCTCAATATGATATTTGAGTATAAAGTTATGAATTTTTTAACATTTATTACCAATTTGCGAAATTTAAAAACAACGATCTCTTTTTAACATTCATTGGTTGTGCCTTTATTTGAATTTTATATCCCGCATCATTATGTGAATGGTCTCTTCAAAGAAAATGACTCATAAAAAGGTGACGTAAGAATAAGGCATGGTAATTTAAGGTCCCAGGACTCTAAAATTACTCAATTAAGAAAAATAGCATATGTTCATGGTCTCATCATTATTTTTCTTGGGAGCCCGCCATGACCTAACCAATTAATAAAGCCAAGAAGGATCCAACTATTGAAACAACAATCATAACTAAATTTTCTTAATCAGGATAGTGGTTAGTCATGTTGGTTGTCGAGTCATATCTTTGCTTAAAGCACGATTTTGTTCTTCTTTTTTCGTTCACTGAAAAGAAACTATATGAGCTAAGAACTAAAATTAAAATAACAATTAATATAAAAATACTCAGGGAAACTCCTTTGACAAAATTGTTTCTTCCCTAGCTATTGAACTCACTAAATATCTTTAATTACCCTTTAACTCTAGTTAAGTGTAATTTTCACCCTAATTAAAAAGTTTTAACCCTTAAGATTAATGTTGTTTAAATTTTTTTTTCCTAAAACTCAAGGTTAAATTGTTTGAACCTAAGGGTTAGTGATCAATCTTAACCACTATTAATAAGAGATAAAAGGGACACTTGTTTGACCTATGTGTGCTATTGAACTCTCTAGAGTTCTATCATGATTAAGGTTGTGTTCGGTTCACGGGAGAGAGAGGGAGAATAGAAAAAGAAAATGGAAATGATTTTTTTAGAGAGACAAAAATACCCTTATAGGAGTACCATTGGGAGGAATTGAGAGGATATAGTAGGAAAAATACTTTTTTTTTTCACTCAAAACAACTTAATTTTGCACAAGAAAATTTTTGAGGGAAAGTTGTTGTACGGCCACCACGGTAGAGAAAGTGAATTCTCAAAAAGTTTGAATTCTTGTAAACTGAACAACCAAAAAGTATTTCTTTTTACCCACTTTTTATTGAACCGAACACAACTTAAATATGATCCCAACTATATACAGCTATTACCATTTGACAGTATTTGCCTACATGTAGAGATGTAAACAGAGTAAATTCAGAGCGGATAGCGGTATATCTGAATTTGTATTCAATTACATATCTAAATATCCAAATTCGAATAAATATCCTGTGGATATTGATATTTGTATCCAACTCCAATTAAAATATTCAAATTTGGATAATATTCAAATTATCCAATTACTTTTAAAAAAATGTAAATAAATAAATAAATTGTATTTAAAGAATAATAAATTAATATTTTATCTTTATTTATATTAAAAATAATATTTTAATGTATTACATTTTGTTAAAATTATATATTTGTTAGGTTATTTTATTTTTATAAACAAAATATTATATAAATAAATAAAATATATATATATATATATATATATATATATATATATATATATATTATAACTGGTCATATATTTTATCAAATTGGATATATCAAAAACTCCAAATTCGTATCCGATTATAAACGGATAGTGAAATTATTATTTGAATTCCTTCCGCTGGATATTCGGATAACTATCCAAGTAAACGAATTCAGATATAAATAATATCCGTATCCATTTACACCCCTACCTACATGGGGGTATAGAGGACTTTTTGTTTCATTTTTTGGTACGTGGATTTAGAGGTTTACTCGTGAAATGTCTCTATAAAGTATCTATAGTTTGTCTCTTCATCATGGGATTCTTATAAAGATGTCTGTTCTCGTGAAATATACTTCCAAGATGATCCTTCCTTAAGAGTGAGTGCTGAGAAGTCAAGGGAAGAACTACCTGTTCTACAATCCAATGGTGTAGGAGGGGTAAACATAACTTTTTTCAAAGGACTTTCGTTTAACTTGACTTGACGAGATTTTGGTGAAACTTTTCCTTTGAATTTCAGTTGTATGTGATTGATGACGAGTTTTTTCTTTGAATTTGAACTTGAGTTTAAATATGAAGTGGAGGAATGCAAATCATCAAATGGAATTCCTATAAGATTTTGTGAGCCCAGGTCCACTCCAACCAATTAAAATTTGACAAGTGTCTCATTTTTGCCACATATGTCATCCCCTCAACTAACTAGCAATGCTTGCCCATCGATTGTGTGTGCAGTCCACCATACCCTTGAGCTTGCATCAAGTCCCGCAAGGGTGCGATGTAGAAATATCCACCCGTTTCACTAACCAAACTAACTTAGGTCGCGGTCTACTCGTGCACCAAAAAAAAAAAACTATTTCTAAATACTCAACATTTTAGGATTGATGCTGGCCCATTGAAATTTTAGAAGACTTGTTATATTTTGGTTGGTTTGTGAACTGAGGGGAAACAAAACCCTGAAGGGTTCCTTCCATGCGATATATCAGAGCTCCCAAAGAGAGCCTTCACCCAGGCTTATTGGGGTGGGGGGGGGGGGGGGGGACTCCGCTTCACATTTTAACTCTTTCCAACTTTTGAAGGCTAACACCCCACGACTTGCGCTAGTGGTGGGGTGTGGCCTCTCTCAAGAGAAGGGTCTCAAGATCCAATCCCTCCGGGTGATGGCAAGAGTTCCAATCCCCTAAGTGGGGTGTGGCCTCTCTCAAGAGAATGGTCTCAAGATCCAATCCCTCCGGGTGATGGCAAGAGTTCCAATCCCCAAGCTAACCACTAACCTTGTACAGTTGCACTACCGTAGTTAAATGATATCCGAAGAGGGAAAAAAAAATTCTGAAAGTTAGATTTAGCATAGGTCAACGATGGGATTTTTGTTATAAAAAAACTCGTCAAAATGACCTTTTACGAGATGATTGAAGATTGCTCTAAGTAACCTTTACCAGATGATTTGAGGAGAAAGATATGGAAATTAGAACCCACTAGAAGCCTAGAAGGCTTTATCTTTACTTTATGGATGATATCAACGTGAGGGCTCCACCAGTTACCCGCAGCCGACCACAATTATTGGATTGCGGACCAAGTGAGTGCTATCTTGACTAAGGGTGCATTTCACAACTTCTAAACTATATCTCCTTACCCAGACTTTTCATAGGTAATGGTTGAGGATTTGAACCATTATGTCTTTCGGGTCGGGTCAGATTTGTCTAAGGTCTTAAAATTGGAATTTATTTAGCAGATACAACTTTTTTAGTATTATTATATCAGAGTTTGATCAACCCAGACCTTAGTAACCCAAACCTCTTAACCTGCTACCCGCTCCCGCTCTCAAACCCGCTTTCACCTCGGGAGCTCGATTTCAACTTTTGTAAACCTCGCTCTCACCTAAAGGTGCGGTTTTTGTGTTAATGTTTAATTTTTATCCTAATTTTTCATGTGAAATAAAATGTATTTTGTCATTTTTCTTTGTAGGGTACAGGATTTATATAAGATTTGTTAATTATTAGTGATCTTGTAATTGAATTTAGAATGATACATTTAATAATTCAATAGTCATCTTGTTTGTTGTGATGAAAAATTTGAATTATGAATGATTTAATCAATTTTCTCTTACAGTTAAAAAAAATTAATTAAAGATATATTTACATCTACAAGTAATTTTCAAGAGCATTAATATATATTTTATGTATATATATCGGCACTCTGGAGCCGCTCCCGACCCTATCCTAAATTGAAATTTGACGCTTTCGTGCTCTCGCTCCCGCACCCGCTCTCGCTCCCACTCTACGCTCTGGTTACTTAGACCTAGACAACAATGGCGATTGGTATACCCTGATTTAAATGAGGTCTTGGGATGGAGTACACAGCTCCTATTGAGGTGGTGGAAGTTTCTCTAAGGATGTGTTATAGTGGAGGAATGTTATCCCTACTCTCAGTCAACCGATACTCTCATCCTCTAACAATCATATGTCTATTTTGTTTTTGTGAGAGAGCGCTTTAAACATTGCAGAATAGACAGTTAGTTGAAGGGTGAGAGCTAGGGTTGACTTAGAGTAGGGTTAGCACTCTTCGTTATAGTGTTAGGTGGCCACCCACCCTAATGCAATGTTAAACACACGCGCACACAAAAAAAAACTCCAAATTTTTTCATGCACTTGTTGGAAAAAACATCATCTGAAAAGTACACTTACACCACAGTATCAAGGAGCTGCTCTGCTTGTATAGAGTACGGGACCTCCCTATAGAATCTCAATCTCATCTGTTCCTAGACAGCAAACATTGAAGGCTCATTCTCTTATTTGAGCAACTGCTAAGGTGAGATACGGGTCTTCCGGTTATTTTGCTTTTAAAATGTTCTAGTTTCTAGCCTAAAAAAAGGGTCCAAGGATTAAAACCATAGGCCTAGAGCCCTAGACATGTATTCCAGCCGGGCTTGGCCAAGCTTGAGCTTAGCTTGCGTATGCTTGAATCCGGCTTGAGCTTGGCGTGAGCAAGCTTGATTGAGCACAGTTTGAGCTTGAATTTTATTCAAGTTGATCCGAGCTTAGGTTACCTCAAGCTTGATTTAAATTTTAGGGTTATTTTAATCAATTTACATGATTTTAATAAAACACTTACAATTAAATTAAAGGAGAATGATTGTTTGTGCATATACGTTCTGCCTAGCGGAACGCACATCCGTCCACGGGATGCTATGTGCCCCTTTTAATTTTTATAAATTGAGGTTAAGACTCCTTCACCCTTAGGATTCATCCATCTAACCTAGGTTTTTAGAAAAATAATATCAAATTAGTTAACACTCATTAATTGTGGTTGAGGTTCACTTATCCTTAGGGTTCATCCATCTAACCTTGGTTTTAAAAAAAATAACCTCAAGTTAGTTAACACAAATTGATTGTGGTTAAGATTCACCCACCCCGAGGGTTCATCCATCTAACCTTGGTTTTTATTTAAATAATATATATTAACTTCATGTTAATAAACTTAATCATGGTTAAAAAATATTTAAAAATAGACAAGTGGCGGGTTGTGGACGTGCACGCGTTCCGCCCAGTGGAACGCGTCCGCGCAAAGTATCGGTACCCTAAATTAAAATATAAGAAACTTAATTATAAATTAAAAAAAATGATGATAGTCTTCATTTTAGAAGTAGAGAGTTAGAGTTAAGATTTTTGCCTTATTATTATCATTATTATTATTACTTCCTAAACTCATTTATTATAAATTAAAAGTACTAGTATATATAAATTTAAACAACATTATCAAAAAAAAATTATATATATAATACTTCAAGTTAAGTCGAGCCAAGCTTAGGATGAATTGAGCTCTAAATGAGCCAAGCTTTGAAAAAATCAAAACAGGTTTTGATATAAGCTCGACATGTTTATATATTTCCGTTCAAATAAAAGCTTGGTTTGGTCATTCGAGCTTGAAATTTCAACTTGAGCTTGAGTTGAAGGAACCAATCTCATGTTAGCTTAATTAACTTGAATGCAGCACACTTAAACCCCAATAAAGATTCATTAGAATTTTTTTTTCATGGAATTACTCTAAGTAACTTGCCTTAGTAGAATTACTGTTACGAAAAGCAACTCATTCGCAACAATTCCCTCAAAAAATGACAATCCTTGGACCTATTCTATACTATTGTAATTTATTTTTTTTTTGGTAAACTCAGTCATACCACAAGGCAATGACTGAAGGATACGATTGTGATTCCCGACCCTTTAGAAAAATACTATTTTAAAAAAGTCTGATATATTGTGCAGCTGTTCGTGGATAGCTGTCGAGACAGCTGGTGTAACAGTATACTTGCCAGAGGATTTTTTCCAAAATCCATAGAAGTTTAAAATAAAATAAATAAAAACCCATCCCCTGTGGCTCTCAGGATTGTCTTTGGCTAAGTCATAAACCCATCCCCTGTGGCTCAGGATTGTCTTTGGCTAAGTCATAAAGGTGGTCTCGGGCTACCACATATTATGCGATATGTGGCATGAAAAATGGATAAGTCAGTTGATTTTCTTCATTTTGGCTTCTCCCCATTTGATATCTCTCATCCTTATTCTTACCATTTTATCACCACATGTCTCATAATGTGTGAAAAAATCAAAATCATGGGCCCATAAAATCGCAAAAATTGTGGTAGATTGAGACCACCCTTTCTGGCTGCAGAGAGAATCCGAGGCCATCCCTGTGGGCTACACTCCAGGGAGGTGAGTAGAGGACATTGCAAGACTCAGACTTTAACGAAGAAAAAGATGTATGCATTAAACAAAGTGGGCCATACATCAAACAAAGTGGGCCATGTGATTTTGTCAGTCTTTGACGGACTCTGCGAGAGAGTGAGATATATATATATATATATATATATATATATATATATATATATATATATAGAAAACAGAATTATATATATGATCTTTAAATAGAAAACAGAATTATAAGGGCGTGGCACTCACACATGCACAATTTTTCTTTCGTTTTGTTTTTTTTTTAAAATTATTTTCTATTATTGGTGCTCTTAAAAGGTAGTTAAGCATAGGCGGTTAAGCATGACCACAATTAGTCAACGTCGTAAAAGATTACTTCATCATAATATACTTATATATCAACCACAAGTAATTTGAGAACTATAACCATTCGGGGGTTGGATTGTTTTGTTGACCAGGACCATGTCTCTGGAAGTGGAGGTCTTAAGTTTGAATCCCTCCCTCTGTTGGCCACTCTCAGGGAGTAATCCTATTTTACATAGTTTGTGTGGCTTGGAAGGGTATTGCACGTGCCCGAAAGAATAATCAAGTGCTCTAAGAGGCCTAGATACCCTCGTTTCCAAAAAAAAAAAAAATATTTGAAAATTATCAAGAAGCTAAATTCAAAACTTTGAAAGGGATCGCACAAATTGTGGCGCTCACACATGCTAAAGCATTAAACTCGGTGACATCATAAATGCAATGCATCACCTTTGGGCACGCCACAACTATCCAATTCTAGCCAGCTATGAACAGGAGCTCTGGTTGTACAGCCAACCAGAACAATCCAAAATTTGCCTTGAGAAGTAGTTTGGTGATTATGAACACATAGAAGGGTATTTTTAACAATAGTTTTTTTTTCATAAATGCCACTTTCCAAGGCAATTTTTGGATTGCTCAGAAGCTGTTGATAGTAGATTGAGTTTGCTATAAGAGATTAATTTTGAGTCGGAGCTGTGTTCACGGTATTGAAGTGGAGCTGTCCTTTTTACACTATAGCCATGACATGAATTGAAAGAAGTTGGGGCAATTTGCAATACACCATAATTACAAAATTGCCACTGTGATTGTGTAGAAAGGGGAGCTCCGCTCATTGCGTGAAGCAAAGCTCCTTTTTTGTATTTAAACTCTTGTTATAAAGTCTTTCCATGTTAAATTTTTTTTTTTTTTGGTACGCAATTGGGTAATGATAGGGCTAAGTCTTATCAGGTTCAGCCTCCCTTTATAAAGGTGAGACTCAAACCACTAACGACCTAATTTAGTTAGGCCTAAGTCCTATTTTCAGACACCTGAGCTAGCTTAAGTTTTTTGCGTCACACCCTACCTCTTGCGCTAGTGGTGGGGTGTGGCCTCTAAGTTGAGGGAGGGCAGGGTATCTAATCCTAGGTGATGAGTCGCAAGAGCTCCACTCTCATGCTAACCATAAGGCACTAACCACTGATCTAACCGTAGGTAAATGATACTCCCAACAAAAAACAAAAAAAGTAGCTTTTTGCAACAAACGCGTGAATAAAAGTGTTTGAAACTCCACATGAGATGCTTTGTTAGCTTGTCTCAAACAGTATGTAAAATGGTTATCCTAGGCCCGAAGGAATGGAATGAAACCACTTATTAGGTGCCGATTCGAATAACATATTTTGAGGTTGTGAGGTCAAATACTACCACTAACAATTAATAGCTTTATGCTTATTGTAATGGATAAAATTCGTAAAAATGAGCAAGTATGGAAAGGGTGAGTAGAATATTTGTACTCCGGAGGACGGTGTCCTAAATCGTCGTCATTAGGACAATGTCGTAGCTCATGATCGAGGTATGATATCAGTATTCATGGTCAGATGACAATATCAACGTAGGGGACGGTATCAACGTGAAAGACGAGACTAACGTAGAGGACGTACGGAACCGACATTCAGGATGAAGTAATCAGGAGGCGATCTCTATGCTCAGATAATTAGGAGTTAATGATGATCATCTCAGCCCACAAATAGTCTAAAACTGACCTAAAGGAAGTAGACTTACACATGTGGCAAGTGTCAAAGAAAGTAGGTTTACACATGCGATACGTATAAAAGAAGATTTGTCTGACATATTTGATAATGATCACAATGCAAGTGTAAGATCATGCATGAGGATGCAGAGGCATCCCTAAGCTCAAGCCTATAAATATCCCCGATTTCTCACATAAAAAAGAGAGTTGGCACTCTCGCTCGCCCTCTCTCTCACTCCCCCCTCCCTCCCTCACAGAGAGGATGGAAAGAAGATGATGAAAAAAGAAAAGGGGAAGACTATGACTACTAAACCTTTACCATAGGGGGGCCTTCACCGAGAAGAAAGTCTTACTCAAAAATGAAATGCCTAAAGACGTTCTTTTATTCAAAGTTTGTTCTATATATTACATCTTTTACTTATACTGACTTGATCGTCAGAGGACTTTGACAGGAGGGCCCCCACTCGCTTCAACAAAGGCGAGCTATAATCATATTTACATCTTTCTACTAGACAACTTGAGCTAGTGACGTATGGACGATCCCGAGGAATTTCCCCCTCACTTAATACAAATGAGTCAAATCCTCTACGGTGATAACCGGATTTGGCAAATCCGGTTATCACCCCTAGAGGTCGCCACATGTCTCCTTTGACACCCCTTAACCGTGGGTAAGATTCACCCACCCATCCTTGATTTTTTTAAAAATATTAATTCTTTTTTAAAATTAAAAACAGTTTTTAGAGTTTTTTTTTTAAATTAAAAACAGTTTTTTAATTTAAAAAAATTAATATTTTTTTAAAAAACCAAGGATGGGTGGGTGAACCTTACCCACAGTTAAGGGGTGTCAAAGGAGACACGTAGCGACCTCTAGGGGTGATAACCGGATTTGCCAAATCCTGTTAGCACCGTAGATGATTTGGCTCCTAATACAAATATGTAATATGTAGCAAACTATCTACTTGATTTTGGTAATATATTTTATACTTTTGAAGGCAATATTGAGATAGCCAAATAAAACATTAATAATGTCAGGTCCACTTTTTTTTTCATCTACTTTCTCATTTTTTTAAATAAAAAGACAAAAAAAGGGTGGGCCTCGCAAGAAATTGACAATTTTCTTTTTCTTATTCTAAAAAATAGGAAAGTTGCCCATAACATTAGAGCATTCCTAACAGCCTCACCAAAATAACCAAAAAGTTATTTTGATGATCCAAATTACTAAAACATGCTTTAAAAGGGTCTCCACCAGCCTCTTCAAAATAACCATTTCGGTTTGGTGAATGTCCAGTACTCACCAAGTTTGATGAGTATTGTACACTCACCAAAGCTAAATATTTCTCTCACTTCTTTTATTATGGTCCCACACAAATAATAAAATAAGGTTTCTCTCTCCATTAGTACTACTGTGATCTCACACAAATAATAAAATAATGTGAGTTTTGGCTATTTTGATGAGGCTGCTGGGAGTGTTTTAAAAAAGTGGATAGCTAAAATAAGAAAATGTGAGTTTTGACTATTTTAGTGAGTAAAATTTGGTGAGAGCATTCCTAGCAGCCTCACCAAAATAACTAAAAAATTATTTTAGTGAGCCAAAGTACTAAAATATGCTTAAAAAGGGTCTCCACAGCCTCTTCAAAATAACCATTTAATATTTCTCTCCCTTCCTTTATTGTGGTCTCATACAAATAATAAAATAAAGGTTTCTCTCTTCATTCGTACTATTGTGGTCGCACACAAATAATAAAATAATGTGAGTTTTGGCTATTTTGGTGAGGCTATGGGAGTGTTTTAAAAAAGTGGATAACCAAAATAGGAAAAAAGTGAGTTTTGGCTATTTTGGTGAGTAAAATTTGGTGAGGCTGCTAGGAATGCTCATAAACAGTCTCACCAAAATAGTCAAAACTCACATTATTTTATTATTTGTGTGGGACCACAATAGTACGAATTGAGAGAGAGAAACCTTTATTTTATTATTTGTGTGAGACCACAACAAAGGAAGGGAGAAAAATATTTAGCTTTGGTAAACTTGGTGAGTACTATACACTCACCAAATCGAAATGGTTATTTTGAAGAGGCTGGTGGAGACCCTTTTTAAGCATTTTTTTAGTATTTTGGCTCACCAAAATAACTTTCGGGTTATTTGGTGAGGCTCCTAGGAATGCTCTTAAAGAGCTAAGACAACAAAACTTATTAACTTATTGGTTTATGTTCAATGACACTGAGAATCTTCAATTGCATTTCCACCTACCTATAAGGGGTGGACCAGTGGTTCCTAGGACTTACGCCATGAAGCAGAAGGCCTTGGGTTCGACTTCTCACTCTCCTTTTGGGGCCAGTCCCATATGGGATTTTCCCAGACTTACCTGGTGTGGCGAGTTGCAGGCTCTCATCGCACCTTAGAGGATTAGTCTTAACCCAAAGGATTGAGGACACCTCGAGTTACAAATAAAAATTGGTTCAAATCTTAGGGGTTTACCAGCTCATGGTAAGGTCCATCTCATTTTTAATGTCTCGTTGTTTAAAAAATAAATGAAAGTTCAATTTTGATCTTTACTGCATACAATTATGATCAATTATTCACCCGACATTTTTTCATTTCTCATTACTTTGCTATAGTAGTAATTTAGTCGTATATCTACTACTTATACTATAAAGAAGAAATTTTCTCTCTTTGTTCTCCAAATTCTCATCTCTTCAATTCTATAAGTTTTATTTAGAGATGACATGTGGCTTTTCTCTTTAATCCCCACCATTCAG
Source organism: Tetracentron sinense (assembly GCA_015143295.1). Taxonomy (NCBI): domain Eukaryota; kingdom Viridiplantae; phylum Streptophyta; class Magnoliopsida; order Trochodendrales; family Trochodendraceae; genus Tetracentron; species Tetracentron sinense. The sequence goes on along the minus strand of CM026552.1, from coordinate 35,797,089 downwards.
GTTTAGGAAGCACTATCTCATCCTAAAGCCCTCTCTATCTCCACTATTGTAGAGTCCTCTCTTATATCTAACTCTTGCAAGTTGGTTTGAGACCCACTATCTCATCCTAGAGCCCTCTCTATCTTCACTATTGTTATCTCCAACTTTTGGGTGTATTAATTTAAGTTTAATAATAAGAGACTTATGATTTTCTATTAAATATTATTAAAATAATAATGAAATATTATTATAAAATTATTTAATTAATGCAAATAAAATGTATATCAAATAAAAATAAAATTTATTAAAAATTCTTAAAATATATTACTTAATATTTAAATAAATAAATAATATTATTCAATTTTAGATATTCTGAAATTATTATCCGTACATTGCACGGGGTCTCCACTAGTATATTAAATGCATATATCAAGGTGTATAATAGCTTTAGGAGGGCCAAGTTGGGCTCTATTAGGTACTTCCCATTTTCCAAGTTAGCCCTCATATAATTGGGACCTGAGATTTTGGGCCCAATTTGGCCCTCAGGCCTTAGAAAAAAATATCAATTTTGAGAGCCCCAAAGGGCCAGTTGAAAAACATCAATTTTGAGGGTCCCGAAGGGCCATTTGAGAGGGAACATACAAGACTGCGGGCCTACCATACAAGAACTCAAGCAATTAGCCTCCCAAACGAGGAACATGCTATTTGCCATCCAATTGGATATGTATTTGTGATATTTGATACCTAAGGATTCCCTTTTTTTTTTTACAGATGAAATGTGTGGTGTTCTGAGGAGCATCAAGGTCAATGTTCCATTGGGTTAAATATGATTTTCTCAGTTTATATTTGGATTGGGTTTGGAATGGACTCTCTAGATTCAATGAGCACTACAAGAAATCTACTGACTAGTTACTGAAAAATTCTATCACTTATGCTCAATTTCCGTCACTATTATTATTAGAGACAGAAATCCGTCTGTTATTAATCCATTACTAATACGACCGTAGCTAAAATTTATCAGAGACGAAAATATCTTTCCGTCGTTAATTAGCGATGGTAAGTTTCCGTCACTAATGATGACAGTTTAAACTTCAAATTTAGTGACATAAAGAGAAAATGTGACGGAAATATTTTTGTCCCTAATTAGTGACGGAAAAACATCCATCACTAATTTATAATGAGTGATAAAAAATTTTCCGTCTCTAATTTGAATTAGAGACAAAATTGTTTACGTCTCTAATAACCATATATGATAGAAATTTTTCCGTCACTATTGATCAACTCTGACAATTAGTTTTCCGTCTCTAATGAAGCATCCCTTATTAGCAACGGATAATTTTCTGTCGCTAATGCCTTTTAACATGCACCTGTATCCCTACACCTGTATTCATGTACTTGTAAACTTGTACCAAGACATTTCATTTAATGCAATTTCATATTCATTCCATTCACATGACATATCCTACGCGCACCTGTAGACCCTGTACCATTTCAAGACATTCATTTCATTCACAATGAATATTCCATTTCATTCACATTCAAGAACTCATACATTCAATTCACATTTTCAGCTATTCCACCCATATTCATTCACATTCAATAACCTCCTTATTCCACCCACATCCATTCACATTCATATCTAGTTAAAACACAACCTCCATAGCATAATGAAAAAAAATCAGGTATCAATCACATAAGTCCAAATCATGACAAGTAAATGCTGAAGAAGTTATAACGTAACAAGTAATGAGTAATCAAATCAAATCATAACATACTAAAAAAAAAGGAGTACAAGTATCATAACATAATATATAAAAAAAAACATAGTGAGTAATAATAAGAAGTACGAGTATAATGCAAATCCAAATGTCGAAGAAGTCATAACAAGAAAACATGAGTCAAAGGAGATCATCAGGAGGTTGTGTAGAGTCCGGATCTGGAACATGTGAGCTGGCACGCATATGGGACATCTAGTCCCCAAAAACCATCAGACGGGTGTTTACAGAACTCAGCTCAGCCTGCATGTCCTTATGGGAAGCCACCAGAGTCTGGTTCAGCTCAGCCAATTTTTCTACCCTCCTCCTCTAGTGGTTAACATCTAGAGCGTGGAACTGTGTGGGGGGTAACACCCAGTCCAAATGTACAGACCCGGCCATGCATGTCCGGACCTATAACATGGGTGAAAACCTCATTCTGGGTAGTGCTATTAGTAGTGCCCTCCGAACGCTGGCTGGCCAACTAATCTATCTGTGTCTGCATACACAAAAGACAGTTAATTGCGAAATGGGAATAATAATGGAAATTGAAAATTCTTAATAGTCATTTAATGTGATGATTCCATATACCCAAAGCTCCTCTAATGCCCGACAATGTTGAAGTAACCAACAAAATGAAACAATCAAGAGATGCATAAAGAATAAATCATCTCTTACACTTGGAACCCACACCAATGAAACTAAAACCTAAATACTAAAAATTTCAAGCAAAATTATGAAACCATTTAATTGGTATTAGTCTTACAATTCACTACAGCCTCCTAACTTCCTACTCAAGATCTTGTTATAAACAAAGTAACAGTCATGTACACATCTTTGCAGTATCGAGCACCAATTGGCATAAAAATTAACATTTACACATAGTACAAAGCTATCTCAGTGCAAGTTGACCAAGACCGTATTTCCTAAACCCTAGACCCACAACTCCAAACCCCTAAAGCTCAATCTGTGAAACCAACCAATCACTTACAAACAATGAAAAAGAATGGAAAAAGGTCCAGATATACCTGTTTGATCGCTCAATCTCAGCAGTGATCTAAAAGTAACTTTTAATTGCAATTGCAATTCACCTGTGTCACCACATAAACAAATTAAAGCTCAATCAGTGAAATTTGTGCAAAAATTGACACACAGAGAGAGAGAGAGAGCTTGCCAGGTGAGAGACGGGGAGAGAGAGAGAGAACATAGAGAGAGATGGAGAGAGAGCGAGAGAGAGAGAGAGAAAGAGAACTGAGAAAGAAGGGGGAGGGAGGAAGAGAGATAACCTTACCGGCGGCAGCCACGACGGTCCTGGAGTGAGCAACGCCAGTGGGAGGTTGTCGACGAACAGAGAGAGAGAGAACATGGTTTAATTTTAGGAGGGAAATAGTGGTTTTCACGGGGCACTGGAATGGTTTTTATATACCATTTTTAGAGACATAAATATTTTTGTCACTAATGATGTTTTAATATCGGAGACGGAAATATTACCGTCTCTAATTCTATTTATCATTAGAGACGGACAATTTCCATCACAAAATTTTGAATACTGTCACTAAAACCATTAATGACGGATATTTTTTGTCCCTTATTAAAAAGACTTTTAGTGACGGAAGTTTTCCGTCTCTATAGGCTATTTTTTATTTCCAAAAATTGAATTACTATACAAATACTAATTAGAGACGAAACATTAGTGACTGTACTAGTTTCCGTCTCTAAAAGTCGTGTATTAGAGACGACAATATTTCCGTCACTGCTCGACAATTTTCTTGTAGTGGAGTTGTGCTAGCTTGCTAATTTATAATAAATATGTAATACTAAACTTAATATTTTTGCCACCTTGGGTTAGGCTCCTTTTACAATTCATTCATAATAGTCAGTGCATATATTTAATTATAAATTATATATTTAAAGATATTATAATTTAAAATATAAGTAGTTAAGTAATTTTAATTGGATTGAGAGCATGAATTTAGGTTGAAGAATATCTTATTGGGTTAGTTTGAATTTGTCCTTTTAACCTATTTATGAACGATTGGGTTCAAAGGAAGTGTATTCCTAACCGATCTAAAAACAAAGTCGATCTCAATCATCCCCTTTGCCAGCCTTAATTATGGTTAGTTTTCAATTTTGTTTCACAATGTTCATTCATTTTCTTATGTCTTTATTTTTTTTTTAAGAGAGATGATATAAAAAGATAATGTGGAAGGAAGAAAATTACACAACATGTTGTGCATCGATGGTAGGGAAGTTATTTTTCACATTATCAACCCGACATCAAGTTCGGGCCTTGCAAAAGTCATTTGTGGTAAAGTTTGGCTCTGGTTGCGTTTGTGCATTAACCGCCTTGTAAGAGCTCTTGTGGGGGGCATCCTCCCCCCAACCCTCCAAAAAAAATCCAGAACAAAAAATTTTAAAGTTATCATTAAATGCCTAATAAAAGAGTGTAAGTGGGTAGGATTGATTTATATATTGAAAAAAGATCAAATGAGTTTGATAAAAATTCAAATTTGAGTTTTATGGGGTTCCTGCAAATTCAGTTAAGCCTAAGTTCTGATATTCCAATTGTTCTAAACTGGATTCCCAAGAAGCTGGTGAAAGCAAAAGGAGAACAATGAAGAAGAAGAAGATGCAGAAATCATGGTTCAATGTAAAAGGGAAAGAAGCAATAAAGAACTTTCGGTGAAGCAACATTTCCCAAGGAAATCCATCAATCTCTCTCTCTCTCTCTCTCTCTTTTCTGATCTCAATTCTTAGAAAAAGCCTTGTGAGCACGGATTTTGGCCTGCCCATAGTTAGTTTGATTTGAGATTAGGAGTCGTCACTTATTCATTCAGAAGGGATAAGTCTCCGGGTAATGGATAAGGTCTTGGTCTGCTTTAGAGTTTTAGGTAAGAGGTTTGGTTAAGTCCGGGGAAAGTGTTAGGCACCCCGAGGCTTCCATTTTATAATGGTTCCCTACTTACTAGGTTTAAACCATATTGATGTCAAAAGATTGCTCAAATGCCTTAGTTTTAGTTTATATTAATCCAAGAAAGGAAAATCTAACTAAGGTCGAACCCGGGTTAGGTTGCCTACTTACTCACATGAGGTGAGTGTGAGCATGATATTTTCCTACCCACTTTCACATTTGTGGTTTGACTAAGAGTCGCCACCTATTCATTTTTAAGGATAGGTCCCGGATTGATTTGGATAAGGCAAATGGTCTATTAGAGTTAGGGTAAGCGGTTCGATTAAGTCTTGGGGAAGGTGTTAGGCACCCCAAGACCCCCATTTTGAAATGGTTACTTACTCCCTAAATTTAAGCCAAATTTAATCTCAATATTAATTAAAATGTCTAAATGTTTAATCAAATGCTAATCCAAGAAAGAAAGAAAGCTAGATGGGATAGGGTCGAACCCGGGTTGGGTTGCCTACGTACTCACATTGGGGTGAGATCAGACCGAGCGTAGTTCTGGCACATGAGCCCGTGCCAAGGCTAAGGGTGCGTGTGTGTGTGCATAAGGTGGTCAAGGGTCTAGCCTAGGGGCTAGGGTTTAGTTGACCGGGTTGGTCAAGTGCAAGGTCTAGGTCTAACCGCGGTTAGAAGGGTGTTAACCATGGTTGAGTAGGCTAACCAAGATCTAGCAAGCATGTTTTTGGTCTTTTGGTATTTTTAGATTTTTTTAATATTTTGAGGTTTTATAATGTTTTTGGTATTTTGAGATTTTATCATGTTTTTTTTTTGGATTTTCATATATGTGAGATTTTGGCAAACTTAACTAAAGTCAAATTTAATTCAAGAGAAAGGCTAAGGAAAAGTTAGGCTAAAAGATTATATTTAGGACATAAAGAGGGGTGTGCATTGTGAATAGTAAATGGTCTATTGCCAACACCTATTTTGTTGGATTGGTGTTGATAATAAATCAAATACCATTGTCTTTGATATGAGGTATTTTGGATTAAAGTCCTCTTTAAGTCCTTAGGTCCTTAAGTCATCATTTATCAATTCAAAATAGAACATGAAGAAAAAAAAAAAAAATGAAAAAGTGACAAATGAATAAAATGAAAACTCATCATCTCCTCTCTAATGTAGTCCCTTTACACCATTATGAATGATGTAATGAGATTCAACTATGAAAATTGGAGTGATGATGAGTTTCCCAAATGATTCTAGAAGAAGGACTAGAATCAAAATGAAGAAACAAAATAAAAAAGAGAGGTATAGCTTTAGCTTCCACTCTCTATGGGCCTACCCATATCCACACTAGTGGATACATATGAAAGAAAGAAATATTTACGTGAGAGAAAAAATAAGACATCTCCTTTCTTTTGAGGCGGGGTCCCTCTACACCATTAGATTGGTATAGAGAGACTCAATTAAACTTGAGAAAAGAAAGGTCTTCCCAAATTATTCTAGAAGAAGACTACAAAAAAAAAAGATATGATGTAAAGAAGAAGATAAAGAATAAAAGGAGGAGTGTCTACTCCTCAAATACTACTTCTCCAATGCTCCAAGAGGTGATGAGTTTTTAGAGTCCACAAAGGAAGAGAGTTAGTGAAGAACTCTAGGCTTTTACTCCTACAATTCTCTACACACTCTAAACCTTGGCTTCTTCTAACTTTCTTCAAGGGTAAAAAGAAATAAAAGAGGTGAGAGGAGGAAGAGCTAGGGTTTTCACTTGAGATTTTGGAGATGGAAGAAATCGCTTGTGAGGGTCTTGTATTTATAGAGGTTTCAAGGGGTTGTGGTAATTTGGTGATTAATAGAGGGTTGGGTGAGAAGAAGGGAGGTAATTGGTTGGTCAAAATTGATGTGGTTGGTGATTGGGTAATCAAAAAGGTATGTACTTGATAAGAAGTGATTAGGTGGTCAAAAGGAGTGTAAGAAAATTAATTATTTTGTAAGAGGTGTAAGAATGAGTTGTAAGAGGTGTAAGGGAGTATGAGAGGTGATTGGTTAGTCAAAAAGGTGTGTACTTGGTGAGAGATGATTGGGTGGTCAAAAAGGTGTGTAAACATAAAAATGAGGATATTTGGGGTTTGAAGAAAAAATAAAAGGTCTTTTGTAGAAAAGTGGAAAGTGGACTTGGGTTAGTGGGTCTTGGATATGGGTTGAATGGATGTGGGTATGTGGACTAGATCTTATGGATCATGGGTTGTAGTAGATGGGTCATGAGTTATGGTTATTGGACTTTAGCTATGACAATTGGGCTTGAGTATGGTAATTGGGCTTTCACTAAAGCAATTGAGTTTTGCCTAAGACAATTGGGTAATTAGGCTTGGCTACTTGGGCTTGGGTAATGGAATTAAGTAATTGGGCTTGATTGAGTTGTTTGGGTACAAGTTTGGCCAAATGGGCTTGGGCCTTGGGTAAACCTTGGAGCATTTGAAGAAGTGGGAAGAAGAATAGGGGGTGCAAAAATAGGGTGCTTACAGTGAGATCAGACCGAGCGTAGTTCGGACACATGAGCATATGTCAAGGCTGAGGGAGTGTGTGTGTGTGCATCAAAAGTGGCTTAAGGTCTAGCCCGGAGGCTAGGGTATGATTGACCGGGTTGGTCAAGTGTTTAGTTTAGTTGAGTTGGGCCCTGTAGGCCAAAAGGTGAGCTTGGTGGCTAAAAGGTTTGGGTCAGGAGGCCAAGGGCAAGCCCGGTAGGCTTAAGAGTCTAGTCCGATAGACTAAGGTTGGGCCCGGTAGGCCAGTTTGGGCCCGGAGGCCAAGGGTAAATCCCGGAGACTAGGGTTTAGACCCGGAGGTCAAGAGTAAGTCCGGTGGGCTTGAGATTGGGTCTGATAGGCTAAGATTGGACCCGGATGGGGGGTTTAACCGGAGTTAAGGGATGATCTAACTATGGTTAGGGTTACTAACCATGGTTGGGAAGGTCCAAATTCAGGTTTATGGTCCTTTTGAATGTTTGCTAATTTTAGGATTTTTTTCAAGGTTAAATGAGATTAACTATGGTCAAGAAAGGAGTTAATCATGGTTAAGCTCAGTTTACCCTGGTTTAAGCATGATACAGAGTCTAATTTGCTCATTTTCTGTATTTTCTAATTTTTTAGGATTTTCAGGGGATTTATGGGATTTTTCCCTTAATGTTAGATCAACTAACTATGGTTAAAATCTAACCAGGATTGGGTTAACCCATGGTAAAGACTGAGGCAAGTCTGAAATGGGCCCAGGGGACTAGGCAGGGCCTAGAATGATTTCCTACTAGGCCTGAGCCCTAACAATCCCCACTGTTTTAAAGAACAAAGAATGACGATAATTATTCTACCACAATTTCTATTATGTAGAGAATGAAAATGATGGTAAAATATCTAACGTCATTGTTACTGTTCTTTGAGTAGCGGTTTTGCTAGCAACTAGGGGGGTCAGGGGTGAACCCCAGGGGTTACTGAGTCTCAAGGCAGGTCAAGGGAGCTTGCCACGTGTCTGGGGCCCGTGGTGGGCCCTGGACTTGGCTCAAAAGGGCCCCAACAGTGGGTTGCTATCACTGAGATAAAAAAACACATGGTATGGCGGTATCTACCACCATTCTGGCCAGTTTTCTTATTTCGTATTTTTAACCATGGTTAATATAAAAGGGGATTTTGGAAGGAACAAGGTTAGCTCAGGGAGGTCTCAGGGATCTAGTGCAGGCCTTGGAATGGACCAAGACTCGATTAGGTGGGGGTCACAGTGGCTAAAATAGAGAACACCAGGAATGATGGTACTGTGTTTACTGTCATTCCTGGATTTTCCAAAAATGGTTTTATACCTTTCGGGGCTATGTTGCAGGGATTCCAGGGGATCCCTAATGGACTGAGGGACCCCCTGAAGAGTCTGGAGCTTGTCTGAGGGGCTCTATGCCCGTGAGGGGTTCCCCATACCTACGAAGAAGGTGGGGGAGACCCCTACTGTGGGTTTACAGCAAAAAAAATACCAAAAAGTCCCCTAAAAGGACCAGGGGCTCACAATGATGCTCAATAGAAAAGTAAAAGAGGATAGAGGGAAGCCCTACACCACTGCTGCTATGTCTAAGGTGTTGGTGGTGGTGCACGGTGGTGGTGTTGCTTAGAAGCTGGGGAGGAGCTCGGGTGCGTCCTGAGGACTCCTTGGAGTTGATGGAAGTGCTGGAGGGGGCCTAAGCCTTGGGATTTGCTCAGGGGTTCGAATAGGGAGTTTTTTCCGTCTTCGAGGATTGCTGTGGGGATTGAATTTTATAGAGGAGGTGTTGGGGACTCAATGGGGAATAGGACGAAGGTAGGCAGAGGTGTAGGAGGGGAATGGGGCTGTTCAGAGGCGTGCTTGGTGCGCAGGGGGTGGTTGGTTACTGCGAACACGAAACAGGTAATGGCAGTAGAATAACTACCGCCATTACCATCTCAGGCTAAAAAAGAATGACGGTAAATATATTACCGCCACTCCTGGTTTTTACCCAGAAAGGGTCTGTCCCATGTAGTCACGCGGTACGGGGGTTTGGTTTTGAATTTTTCGAGCCCCATGAGCCCAAACCGAGGGTTTAAGCCCTAAGGGCCTATGGCTAGGCTAGGGCTAGGTCCTAGGGCTTTGACTAGGGGTTTACCTAGGGTTAGGGTTTGACTAGGGTTAGGTCCTAGGGTTTGACTAGGGTTGGTTCTAAGGTTAACTAGGGTTGGTCTTAGGGTTAACCAGGGTTAGGTCCTAAGATTAGGGGGAGTTAACTTAGGGCTTGACTAGGGTTTTGGGAGTTGTCCTAGGGTTTGACTAGGGTTTAGACCTAGGGTTAACTAGGGTTGAAGGAGGACTCGGTTAGGGATAACCATAGTCAAAGACATTAACCATGGTTAAGGAGGGGTGTAAAAATTGGGTGCTTACAAGCTGTAAGCACCCTATTTTTGCACCCCCTATTTCTCTTCCCACTTCTTCAAATGCTCCAAGGTTTACCCAAGGCCCAAGCCCATTTGGCCAAACTTGTACCCAAACAACTCAATCAAGCCCAATTACTTAATTCCATTACCCAAGCCCAAGTAGCCAAGCCTAATTACCCAATTGTCTTAGGCAAAACTCAATTGCTTTAGTGAAAGCCTAATTACCATAGCTCAAGCCCAATTGTCATAGCTAAAGTCCAATAACCATAACTCATGACCCATCTACTAACAACCCATGATCCATAAGATCTAGTCCACATACCCACATCCATTCAACCCATATCCAAGACCCACTAACCCAAGTCCACTTTCTACTTTCCTACAAAAGACCTTTTATTTTTTCTTCAAACCCCAAATAGCCCCATTTTTATGTTTACACACCTTTTTGACCACCCAATCATCTCTCACCAAGTACACACCTTTTTGACTAACCAATCACCTCTCATACTCCCTTACACCTCTTACAACTCATTCTTACACCTCTTACAAAATAATTAATTCTCTTACACTCCTTTTGACCACCCAATCACTTCTCATCAAGTACATACCTTTTTGATTACCCAATCACCAACCACATCAATTTTGACCAACCAATTACCTCCCTTCTTCTCACCCAACCCTCTATTAATCACCAAATTGCCACAATCCCTTGAAACCTCTATAAATATAAGACCCTCACAAGCCATTTCTTCCACCTCCAAAATCTCAAGTGGAAACCCTAGCTCTTCCTCCTCTCACCTCTTTTATTTATTTTTACCCTTGAAGACAGTTAGAAGAAGCCAAGGTTTCGAGTGTGTAGAGAATTCTAGGAGTAAAAACCTAGAGTTCTTCACTAACTCTCTTCCTTTGTGGACTCTAAAAACTCATCACCTCTTGGAGCATTGGAGAAGTAGTCTTTGAAGAGTAGACACTCCTCATTTTATTCTTTATCTTCTTCTTTACATCATTTTTTTTTTTTTTTTTGTAGTCTTCTTCTAGAATAATTTGAGAAGACCTTTCTTTTCTCAAGTTTAATTGAGTCTCTCTATACCAATCTAATGGTGTAGAAGGACCCCACCTCAAAAGAAAGGAGATGTCTTATTTTTTCTCTCATGTAAATATTTCTTTCTTTCATATGTACCCACTAGTGTGGATATGGGTAGGCCCATAGAGAGTGGAAGCTAAAACTATACCTCTCTTTTTATTTTGTTTCTTCATTTTGATTCTAGTCCTTCTTCTAGAATCATTTGGGAAACTCATCATCACTCCAATTTTCATAGTTGAATCTTATTACATCATTCATAATGGTGTAAAGGGACTACATTAAAGAGGAGATGATGAGTTTTCATTTTATTCACTTGTCACTTTTTCATTTCTTTCTTTTTTCTTCATGTTCTATTTTGAATGGATAAATGATGATTTAAGGACCTAAGGATTTAAAGAGGACTTTAATCCAAAATACCTCATATCAAAGACAATGATATTTGATTTATTATCAACACCAATCCAACAAAATAGGTGTTGGCAATAGACCATTTACTATTCACAATGCACACCCCTCTTTATGTCCTAAATATAATCTTTTAGCCTAACTTTTCCTTAGCCTTTCTCTTGAATTAAATTTGACTTTAGTTAAGTTTGCCAAAATCTCACCTATATGAAAATCCAAAAAAAAAACATGATAAAATCTCAAAATACCAAAAACATTATAAAATCTCAAAATACCAAAAAAATCTAAAAATACCAAAAGACCAAAAACATGCTTGCTAGATCTTGGTTAGCCTACTCAACCATGGTTAACACCCTTCTAACCGCGGTTAGACCTAGACCTTGCACTTGACCAACCCGGTCAACTAAACCCTAGCCCCTAGGCTAGACCCTTGACCACCTTATGCACACTCACACGCACCCTTAGCCTTGGCACGGGCTCATGTGCCAGAACTACGCTCGGTCTGATCTCATCCCAATGTGAGTACGTAGGCATCCCAACCCGGGTTCGACCCTAGCCAATCTAGCTTTCTTTCTTTCTTGGATTACCATTTGATTAAACATTTAGACATTTTAATTAATATTGAGATTAAATTTGGCTTAAATTTAGGGAGTAGGTAACCATTACAAAATGGGAGTCTTCGGGTGCCTAACACCTTCCCCAGTACTTAATCGAACCGCTTACCCTAACTCTAATAGATCATTTGCCTTATCCAAATCACTTGGGACCTATCCCTAAGAATGAATAGGTGGCGACTCTTAGTCAAACCACAAATGTGAAAGTGGGTAGAAAAATCCATGCTCACAGCTCTGGCGACTCTGCTGGGGATTTGGTTCAAGCCGGAACCTAAACTTAAGCCAAATTAATCTCAACATTAATCAAAATGCTTAAGAGCTTAATTAATTGCTAATTCTTTATATCTCTTGGGTGCTTTTGTAAATGTGCATTTCATACATATCATTGTAGTGTAAATGACCCATTAAACCCAGTAGAGAGGCTTATTACGCTTACGGCTGCTGGATGACTATCCTCAGTGACAGAGGCTTAACAGTCTTGGAGGTCTGCGGAATTACTCATGTTGGGTGATTACCCTCAGGGAAGGATTCTGAACGCTCCCGCTTACACCAATCGTCCCTTTTCAGGTATGTTCTATACCGGGGAGTCGCATATACGGTGTAAAGTGACCCTATCCTTTTAGGAACACCCTTGCATTACACCTGCATGCATACATATAGACTAGGCTATGGTATAGTCTATAAGCAGCCTACCGGGAGGGATACTCAAAATCCTAACTTGCTTGCAGCCTATACCTGTCCCCCAACCATGGTGGAATATCAGGACGCTCTGTCCAGATAAACACCCATCTAGGGGGCATGTATTGAGCCTTTTGTTGTGCTTGTAATAAAATACACCCTACCCTGCATCTTAACATAGCATATGAGGTTCAAATCCCAAGTAGATAGGTCAGTCTTCGCTAGACCTACCCTCAACTTTGACCTGATAGGCCATCGGTTCCCAATAACCCGCGTTAAAGCATGTCGGACTTCCGTCCGTCTTTCCTATCGGATCACATATGCCTTGTCACACCCAATAAAAAAAAATTCAAAAAATCAAAAAAATAAAATCAAAATCAAAAAATCCTCCCTCTTGCATGTCATATTAAGCTTCCAGACTAGGGGCATTGTCTCTATGTCAATTAGACTGTGCATCTTACCTCATTCTTATCTATTCCGACTCTTACTCCACACCTCCCATCTTTTCAGGAGAGTGGACCCTGAGTCAAGCACGTATCAAAAAAATAAAATCAGTTGATACCTGATCAACCAATTGCAACATGGATCCCCGAGACGGCCAAGAGACAGATCCTGACACCCCGAGATCACAACCTCAAGTCCCGGATTTTGAAGCAAGGTTAATAGAAAATGCCCGGAGCATTGAAAACCTGACAAACATTGTCCAAGATTTCATGCGGGCAGTGACTCATGCCCTCTCTTCCTCCAACTCCCTACCGGTCGAGGCAGCAAGGCCATCACAACCAGATCCACTATCTACTACCAACCCTATCACATCACAACCCACCATCAACATCACACCACAACCTGTTCAACCGTTACTCGCCCTCAACATCCCTTCAACATCAAACCAACAGCAGCTGGAATCCACCTTTAACATCCCTCCTCCACCAATCCAACCCCAACCTACTCACCATATCTCACTACCCATCATTAACCAGTACGAGGAAGAAGAGGCTAGGGGCGGTGAACCTCATACGGGGTCCGCCCATGTATCTTCAAGCACTGCCCAAATCCCGGATGCCTACCGGGAGAGGATCGAGAAACTAGAAGAGCTGATAAAACAAAATCAGGGATCCCGCAAGTTCACAAATTTCAGAGATATGTGCATACATCCTGGAATTCAAATGCCAAAGGACTTTAAGATTCCCGACTTCGAAAAATACAGTGGGAAAGGTTGTCCGGAGACACATCTGAGGGCATACCGTGGAGAATTGTTTCAGCTTGAACACGGGGACAAACTGCTGGTTCAGTTGTTTCAGAAGAGCTTAAAGGGGCCCGCACTACAATGGTTCACCAAGCTGGACCCTAACAGAGTTCAGACATGGGAAGATCTCTGTGAGACATTTATCGCCCAATACTCATACAATGTGGATCTGGTTCCACAGAGAGCGGACCTGGAGAGAATGTCCCAGAGGGACAATGAAACCTTCATCGAATACTCAGTTCGATGGAGGGAAATGGCTGGAAAAATGACTACCCCTCTACCGGAAGAAGAATTGGTAACAACATTCCTCCGCACCCTTAAGCATCCGCTCAAAACTCTCCTGGCGGCACAACCAATTTCAGACTTCAGCACCATGGCTAAGTGCGGTGCCAGAATTGAATCAACATTGGGTGATAGCGGGTCAGTCGACATTTTTCAGGGAACAAAGGGTGCATCTTCCTCTCGTCCTCTCATCCATCCGAAAAGAGATAACAGAAAGAAAGAGGAAGATGGACACACAGTATCAGCCATACCAGTCCGGCTGCCCAACTTGCCCCGCCAACAAGCTCAACGCCCCCAACAAGTTCAGCAACCCCAGGGGAAGCTACTCTCTCACCAGATGACTCTTGAACAGAAGAGAAACCGGGCATTTACTCCACTACCATACTCTCCGACGACACTCCTGTCCTTCTTGGTGGACAAGAAACTGATCACATTGAAGGAGCCCCAACCTCCACCGACAAATCTCCCGAAAAATTACCGAGCAAATCAGCATTGTAGATACCATCAGTCACCAGGATACTCTACAGATAGGTGCTATGATCTAAAGCACGCAATTCAAGATTTACTGGAAATCGACAGAATCTGCTTTGCACCCGGGAACACGGACATCACTCAAGCTCCCCTCCCTAATCATACTCCTCCTGTAAACTAAGGCGCTTCAACCAGTATCTATAGCTGAACTTTGAATAGTTCTCTATTCGGTCATATATCAGTGTTTATGTCTATCTCTTCTTTTTATCTTGCAGTTGGCCACAGTGGCCCATGTCAGTCTCTTTATCATCAGTCCAGTCAGTCAGTGGCCAATGGCCCTTACTTCAGTTGTTGTGTATTCAGGTCAGTGGCTAATGGCCCTTGTCTCATTTGTCTTTTGTCGAGTTGAGTCTGTTCACCCGATATTATCTTAATGAAATGACTCTTTGAAATCAAGCCTCATTGTGCTCTGAGATGCTTAATTTGGGAATTGAACTAGTTTCTAATGCTTATAAGGAAGAAGTTGATGGATGCCCTCCTGAGATTGAACAAACCTAGACAAAAGCAATACAAGAATTGAAGATCTCTTTGAGCCATCAAATGTCCATCAGCCGAGATGAAGAACGATGCAATGACCATACATGCTCTTGACCAATCAAGGAAATGATAGGAGGCCATCTTTGGATAACCCTCACAACACCTCTCTTACCCATGCTATATATCCACTAGCTAGACCTTTAAGCCTAATAGTCTTTCTTTCAAAACCCATACAGGGGCACCCTATGAAAGGCAAAGAACAACGCAAAAGAACAACCAACAAAGAGCAACAACAAGAGTGGCTTTTTAGTCGAACTACGTCATGACCTGATCCCTATTTGGGTACGTAGGCAGCCTGAAATCAGGTTCGGTCATAACACAGCAAATGTTCACAGTACAGGACAACCATGTGCCAAAAAAAAAAAAAATAAACAAAGAAAAGAAAAGAAGAAAAACAAAAAAAGAAATAAAGAAAAAGGTACTTGGTTACAAAGCAAAGCTGTACCAAAAGACAAGGCCTGAAGAAGCTGGTTCCACTCCAACACTGAACAAACATCACAGGGTGCCCTACCCTTGATAAAACAGAGAATTTTGAGCCTTATCTCGTTTCTAACCAAACAACGTTTCATCCTAAAAGCCCTGCTTGATCTTCGAAAGGACTTGAGCATAAATGGTCAGGAGCACTCGTCTCTATCTGTCGACAGGCAATGATGAGAGAAGACTGGAAAATTATCAAAGAAAAGAACAGACAATGAAAAAAGTGCAAAACTTGTATACCCAGTCCTGGTAAAAACCCGAAAGGGCATAGGGACAAAAAGGGGATAAATCAAACTTCACGGGCATAGTAAGGAATCATCAATCCTGTTATTGCGCAAAAATTACGTGAACCCAGTCCTGGTGAAAACCTGAAATGGCCCAGGGGCAAAAAAGGGACAAAGATCAAAATATACAACCCAGTCCTGGTGAAAACCCGTAAGGGCCCAGGGGCAAAAGAGGGAAAAATAAGCTAATACAAGCTTTGCGGACATCCATCCTCAGCAAATACAGATCTACCATGAGGATGATCAAATACAGCACAACTATTCATCTAAAGGCAGAGGGACCTAGATAGGTTCCCAATGCAGGCAATCTCAGACACAGTCAGTCCACTTGTTAATCGCCAGTCTATCGTCAAACCACCTATCAGTCATTCCGTCAGTAAGTCTGTCACATCTCTTGTCAGTCAATCTATCGGTCTCTTGTATTAATCCATCATCAATCACTCCCCAATATGATTAGTTCAAAGTCAGCTCATTTTCGTTAGCACAAGAGGAGCAATGAAACCAGGGCAAAGCAAAATCGGTAAACTATTTTGGGTGATACAGATGTTTGAAGATCAGTATATCCCAAGGGGCAAGTACATACAGTTAAGGCATCCAAGCCAAGGGGTATGTGAAATCCATCAGGCTATACATACAGAAAGACAAGATTCGTGCAATGGCTCAGGGCTACGGCTCTCCCCTGCATATCTGAGTTCATCCGGCTTACCTATCAACCATCACATCAAATTTATCCCCAATAAGGCAATCGGGCAATTGTCTACACTGTCATCCCACTCCATTTCTTGGTGAAGCAGTCGGACGACTGTCTTTACCCCTATCATCTTGCATTCTTGGTAAAGTAGTCGGGCAGCTGTCTTTATCTCTGTCACCTGTATCCTTGCTTGACTAACTCACTGTTAAAGGAGTACTGTCATTCGTGAGATTGAACACCAATTATGGCCTTGGCAATGTTAGTCTAGCACCCATCACCTTACATTTTGCATTCGTCATCTTATCCATGCTTGACTAACTCATTAAAGGAGTATTGTCGTTCATGCGATCGAACGTCAGTTACGGCCTCGGGATGTTAGTCCTGCGCCCATCAACTTCATTCTTGCTTCCACCTCACTCTATCTTTGGTGAAACGGTTGTGTGATCGACCCTCACCCCATCTATCCTCGATGAAATGGTTGTGTGATCGACCCTCATCTCTCTATCTTCGGTGAAACGGTTGTGTGATCGACCCTCACCTCATCTATCTTCGATGAAATGGTTGTGTGATCGACCCTCATCTCATCTATCCTCGGTGAAATGGTTGTGTGATCGATCCTCACCTCATCTATCTTCGGTGAAACGGTTGTGTGATCGACCCTCATCTCATCTATCCTCGATGAAACGGTTGTGTGATCGACCCTCACCTTATCTATCCTCGATGAAATGGTTGTGTGATCGACCCTCATCTCATCTATCCTCGGTGAAACGGTTGTGTGATCGACTCTCATCTCATCTATCTTCGGTGAAGCGGTTGTGTGATCGACCCGCATCTCATCTATCCTCGGTGAAACGGTTGTGCGATCGATCTTCACCTCATCTATCTTCGGTGACACGGTTGAGTGATCAACCTTCACCTCATCTTCGGTGGATGATTGTGTGATCAACTTTCACCTCATTTCCGGTGAAATGGTTGTGTGATCAACCTTCACCTCATCTTCGGTGGATGGTTGTGTGATCAACTTTCACCTCATTTCCGGTGAAATGGTTGTGTGATCAACCTTCACCTCATCTTTGGTGGATGGTTGTGTGATCAACTTTCACCTCATTTCCGATGAAATGGTTGTGTAATCAACCTTCACCTCATCATCCGGTGGAATGGTTGTGTGATCAACCTTCACCTCATCTTCGGTGGATGGTTGTGTGATCAACCTTCACCTCATCATCCGGTGGATGGTTGTGCGATCAACCTTCACCTTGTCTACGGTGGAATAGTTGTGTGATCAACCTTCACCTCGTCTCCGGTGGAATGGTTGTGTGATCAACCTTCACCTCGTCTCTGGTTGAATGGTTGTGTGATCCACCTTCACCTCATCTCCGGTGGAATGGTTGTGTGATCAACTTTCATTTCATCTCCGGTGAAATGGTTGTGTGATCAACCATCACCCTATCTCCGTTGAAGCGGATACATGTTCACTTCTCTCATCCATCATGCATCTCCAGCACTCCACATTTTTGTCTTGGCAAACTTAACTTAGTTTCAAGTTAGTTCATTATCATTTCTTATATTTTTTTAAGTTTCACAGGTTTTACTGTGCAAAAATAGTGGTGATTTCAATCTTTGTCGTTCGCTTGCCCGCACCCTCCAACAAAGAGGGGCAGCTGTAAGCACCCTATTTTTGCACCCCATATTCCTCTTCCCACTTCTTTAAATGCTCCAAGGTTTACCCAAGGCCCAAGCCCATTTGGCCAAACTTGTACCCAAACAACTCAATCAAGCCCAATTACTTAATTCCATTACCCAAGCCCAAGTAGCCAAGCCTAATTACCCAATTGTCTTAGGCAAAACTCAATTGCTTTAGTGAAAGCCTAATTACCATAGCTCAAGCCCAATTGTCATAGCTAAAGTCCAATAACCATAACTCATGACCCATCTACTAACAACCCATGATCCATAAGATCTAGTCCACATACCCACATCCATTCAACCCATATCCAAGACCCACTAACCCAAGTCCACTTTCCACTTTCCTACAAAGACCTTTTATTTTTTCTTCAAACCCCAAATAGCCCCATTTTTATGTTTACACACCTTTTTGACCACCCAATCATCTCTCACCAAGTACACACCTTTTTGACTAACCAATCACCTCCCATACTCCCTTACACCTCTTACAACTCATTCTTACACCTCTTACAAAATAATTAATTCTCTTACACTCCTTTTGACCACCCAATCACTTCTCATCAAGTACATACCTTTTTGATTACCCAATCACCAACCACATCAATTTTGACCAACCAATTACCTCCCTTCTTCTCACCCAACCCTCTATTAATCACCAAATTGCCACAACCCCTTGAAACCTCTATAAATACAAGACCCTCACAAGCCATTTCTTCCACCTCCAAAATCTCAAGTGGAAACCCTAGCTCTTCCTCCTCTCACCTCTTTTATTTCTTTTTAGCCTTGAAGAAAGTTAGAAGAAGCCAAGGTTTAGAGTGTGTAGAGAATTCTAGGAGTAAAAGCCTAGAGTTCTTCACTAACTCTCTTCCTTTGTGGACTCTAAAAACTCATCACCTCTTGGAGCATTGGAGAAGTAGTCTTTGAGGAGTAGGCACTCCTCCTTTTATTCTTTATCTTCTTCTTTACATCATATCTTTTTTTTTTTTTGTAGTCTTCTTCTAGAATAATTTGGGAAGACCTTTCTTTTCTCAAGTTTAATTGGGTCTCTCTATACCAATCTAATGGTGTAGAGGGACCCCACCTCAAAAGAAAGGAGATGTCTTTTTTTCTCTCAGTGTAAATATTTCTTTCTTTCATATGTACCCACTAGTGTGGATATGGGTAGGCCCATAGAGAGTGGAAGCTAAAGCTATACCTCTCTTTTTTATTTTGTTTCTTCATTTTGATTCTAGTCCTTCTTCTAGAATCATTTGGGAAACTCATCATCACTCCAATTTTCATAGTTGAATCTCATTACATCATTCATAATGGTGTAAATGGACTACATTAGAGAGGAGATGATGAGTTTTCATTTTCTTCACTTGTCACTTTTTCATTTCTTTCTTTTTTCTTCATGTTCTATTTTGAATGGATAAATGATGACTTAAGGACCTAAGGACTTAAAGAGGACTTTAATCCAAAATACCTCATATCAAAGACAATGGTATTTGATTTATTATCAACACCAATCCAACAAAATAGGTGTTGGCAATAGACCATTTACTATTCACAATGCACACCCCTCTTTATGTCCTAAATATAATCTTTTAGCCTAACTTTTCCTTAGCCTTTCTCTTGAATTAAATTTGACTTTAGTTAAGTTTGCCAAAATCTCACCTATATGAAAATCCAAAAAAAAAACATGATAAAATCTCAAAATACCAAAAACATTATAAAATCTCAAAATACCAAAAAAATCTAAAAATACCAAAAGACCAAAAACATGCTTGCTAGATCTTGGTTAGTCTACTCAACCATGGTTAACACCCTTCTAACCGCGGTTAGACCTAGACCTTGCACTTGACCAACCCGGTCAACTAAACCCTAGCCCCTAGGCTAGACCCTTGACCACCTTATGCACACACACACGCACCCTTAGCCTTGGCACGGGCTCATGTGCCAGAACTACGCTCGGTCTGATCTCACCCCAATGTGAGTACGTAGGCATCCCAACCCGGGTTCGACCCTAGCCAATCTAGCTTTCTTTCTTTCTTGGATTAGCATTTGATTAAACATTTAGACATTTTAATTAATATTGAGATTAAATTTGGCTTAAATTTAGGGAGTAGGTAATCATTACAAAATGGGAGTCTTGGGGTGCCTAACACCTTCCCCAGGACTTAATCGAACCGCTTACCCTAACTCTAATAGATCATTTGCCTTATCCAAATCACTTGGGACCTATCCCTAAGAATGAATAGGTGGCGACTCTTAGTTAAAAAACACAAATGTGAAAGTGGGTAGAAAAATCCATGCTCACACAAGCCTCTCTATATCTTGTGGGATTCACCCCTATTTATAGATTTTTGGGTAGAGTCACAACCAAGAGACAATTGACATACATGAATATATAACTATTTTGTAACTGAATATGTGTGAGAGAGAGATAGAATCAAATTTGGTCAAGAGAATGCCGGTTCACTTAGTTAATCATAATTTTAATTATAACTAACTCCTTTGAGCTATTATGACCAAAATAACTTTTTGGATAGGTTCTTCAAAGGTTAAAAGAGAACAACTATTTGAATAGCTTACCATTTAACAAACTTCTTTCAGAACCTCTAAATTACAACTCATCATCCTCCCTCAAAACATTAAGTTATGTCATGAAAGTGGGTCATGCACTTTTATGATATCTTGTTCTAAAGGAAATTGTAGGTGTTGGATGAAGAAATCATTCCCTATATAATAATCTCATGTTCTAAGAAAATTGTTGGTGATAGACAAAGACACCATTCCCAGGGCAGAAACTATATCTGCCGCTAGGCCTCGAACAACCCTATTGTAAGAGAATGAAACTATGGAAGACAAAACCCTCAAATAGCCCACAAGGAAAATGGGCAAGTAACATCCCAAATCCCTCCTGACTATCAGCCTAGAGCAATCCATACTACTGGAATAGGTAATGGGCGGAACACACATGCCCATTCCCACGGAGACGTAATCCATACCTTAACCCCCTAATAGAGCAAGCTTAAGGTACACGGTGATCAGATTCCACCTAATCCCTGAGAAAAACAAGACTTTTAATCAATAAACCACCTTCAGTTCCCTCGAGAAGTATCTATTTCGAGCTTTTATCGTTAACCATTGCTCGAAAAACTTGTTACGCCATTAGATCAAAACATCTTTTTGGTCAAATCATTAGAAAGGCGTTAGAACATTGACATGTTGCTAGATCAAGATTTGTTCTTGATCAAATCATTAGAAAGACGTTGGTGCCAAAACAACATCAATGACGTTGGAGCAAGAACATTAGCAAAGCGTTAAACATAAATCGAGGTCTGTTCTCTGGATGAATCATCAAATAAAGTGTTAGAATCATCAATACGCTATTGAATCTTAATATCACAACAATATCAATTTCTTAAAATTTTATGTATAATCCACGTGTCATTCATCTGGTAAAATGTTTAATTAAATTAAATTAAATCAAATATTCCACATAGCTCTTCATTACATGCCATCGACAAAGAGAGTCCTTCATAAATTAACTTATGATTGTATAATGGGATATTTTCAAATGTTGGATAGAAAATCATTTATAAATTAATGCTTTATGTTATTTTAGAGGTTGCTCATCATTTTTAAATTAATGTTTTCGGTTGCTTTAAGCTATTGCAAAATGAGTGGAAAAAAGATATTATATATCATTGCATTCAAGGAGTTATATTTTAATGTAGATTAAAATTTAAATTACTTCTTTTAGAGATAAAATCATAGCCAATTGCGATTGAATTCAAGGAGAGTTCAATCGCACCCACATGCCAACACATGTGATTCTTTAACTCTTGGGCTTCAACAATATAACTTTAGTTTTTAAAAAGGGGTGGTGTTAGGCGCACCCTAAAATATTATGATTACACACCATTTCTTTATTTATTTAGTTCTTTTCCGTTTTTCTTCCGCACCCCAACTAGGCTTGGCGGGAAGACCATCAATCTTCCTCTCTGCTCCTGAAGATGAGAAGAATCAGTCACCATTTGTACCCAATGCTTGATGAGGCAAACTGCATGCTGAACATAACCTAAGATACAGAAGATTGTGAAGGAATCTGTGAAGGAGATACTTGCTCGCATACAAACCCCTCATGTACACAACAACATGGCTAAAGTTGGTCTGTAAAATTGCAGCTGATTTATTGGTTAATTTAGTTCGGGTTAACATAGGCAACATAGATGAGCTTGTTGCTTAGTATGTACGTCTATCACAATATATCGAAGTAGTGATGCCCATGGAGAAACACATACACCTAGAGTAGATATTGTGATCTTAAAAATCAGGATCTAAAGTCATGATTTGAGTTTTTCTAAATGGAATTTATTTATTTTGTTTTGTTATTAGAAAACTCTAAGTTAGAGTTAGAAGTGGTGCATCGCAGACAACAGGGAAATTAATTCAGATTTTGTGGCAATCAGTGTTTAGAGACTTCGCCTGAAGTATAATTTTGGGGTGTACAAGTAATTTTTTTTATTTTTTTGGTATGTATAAGTAATTTAATGAATTTAATGGTATACAATAAGTAATTTTTAATAATGGGAGTGTAGTCATCAAAAAGTGGTGTGCGCCTAATACCAAATATTGAAAAAATCTTAACACTAAGGGTTAAAAATTCTTAACTAGATTAGGTGGGTGAATCCTAGGGTGGGTAAATCTTAACCACAGTTAAGGGGTGTCAAAAGGGATAACTGTAGAGGATTTGGTTCCATTTTTGGTAATCACAAGAAATTTGATCTATAATTCTATACTTTTTATCCCCTTGCTATATAGTCAGTTGCTACTTAGATTATATGGATTATGGAGTCAGCTACTCAAATCCTCGCAGAGGCCATATACATAGCCGTTGGAGAAAGAAACTCCCATGCTTATTCTCAAATCCAACTACCTCCACAGACGAATCTCATTTTCTCGACCACTCTCCTTTCATTCATCATCAACGTCAAATAAAAAAACCAACTACATTAACCGTCATCTCGATCTCTTCCTCTCCAATCCAATCTCAGACACCCAGTCTCTCCTCCAATCTCACGCTTACATTATCACATCTGGCAACGCAAACAATATCTTCATAGCAGCAAAGCTCATCTCCCTCTACGCCTCCTTCAGCAAATCCAGTTTCTCCACCCAAGTTTTTCGTTTAATCCATCACAAAGACACCTTTCTTTGGAACTCCATTATCAAATCCCACTTCTCTAATGGAGAATACCCACAAGCTCTCGAGTTCTATCTTCAGATGCGCGTCTCTGAAATCCTTCCTAACCATTTCACCATCCCCATGGCCATTTCCACCTGCACCGAACTTTCCTGTCTAAAACAGGGTAAAAACATTCATGGTGTCACCTTGAAATTCGGGCTTTTTGGTGGTAATTCTGCGGTGGGGTCTTCTTTTGTGCACATGTATTGTAAATGCGGTGAAATGGAGGATGCCTCCCACATGTTTGATGAAATTCCGGTGAGAGATGTGGTTTCTTGGACCACTCTTGTAATTGGGTATGTCCAGAATGATGCAAGTGACAAGGGTTTGGATTGTCTTCGAGAGATGCATAAGAGTGGTGAAGATGGAGAGAGGCCGAATTTTAGAACAGTTGAAGGCGGGTTGCAAGCTTGTGGGAATTTAGGGGCTTTGTTAAAAGGTAGATGTTTACATGGGTTTGCAGTAAAAACTGGGATTGGGTGTTCCGAAGCTGTTAAATCGTTGCTGCTGTCAATGTATTCCAAGTGTGGGACCGCTGAAGAAGCTCATCTCACTTTTTATGAAGTGCCTAATAAAGATCTCATCTCATGGACAGTGATCATTGGTGTTTATGCTAGAGTAGGGAGCATTGCTGAATGTGTAGATTTGTTCTCTGAAATGCAGGTTGCAGGAATTGATCCAGATGGAATTGTTATCAGTTGCATGTTTTCAGGTTTTGGAAATTCCATGAGGGTCTCTGAAGGTAAGGCCTTTCACGGGTTGATCATAAGAAGACATTTCAAATTTGATCAGCTGGTTTTTAATGCTTTGGTGTCAATGTATTGTAAGTTTGGATGCTTGGATATCATGGAGATGCTCTTTGCTAGGGTGCATGAACTGGACGCAGAGTCCTGGAACTTGATGGTATTTGGGTACGGTAAGAAAGGGTTGGAAGCTAAATGTATAGAACTGTTTAGAGAAATGCAACTTCTAGGCATGAAATCTGATTCAAACAGCTTGGTTTCTGTGATTTGTTCGTGTTCCCAGTTAGTAGCAATCCATCTAGGCCGGTCTGTTCATTGTTACGTGATTAAAACTCAGATGTATGAGGATGTTTCAATTGCAAATTCACTTCTAGGTATGTACGGAAAATGTGGAAATCTAACCACCGCGAGGAGATTATTTCGTAGAATGCATAGAGACATTGTTACGTGGAACACTTTGATCTCATCTTATACTCACAATGGGTATTCAGCTGAGGCTTTATCCCTTTTTGATCGGATGATTTTAGGAGACCTGAAACCCAATTTGGCTACCTTGACGACTATTCTTTCAGCTTGTTCTCATCTAGCAGCTTTGGAGCATGGAGAAAGGGTGCACAGTTACATCAAAGGAGGATATGAGTGCACTCTATCTCTTTCTACTGCATTAGTTGATATGTATGCAAAATGTGGGCAACTTGGGATATCAAGAGAGATCTTCATTTTGATGCCTGAAAAAGATGTTATATCATGGAATGTGATGATCTCAGGATATGGAATGCATGGAGATGCCAAATCTGCAATGGAGTTTTTCCAACAGATGGAGAAATCAAATGTGAAACCAAATGGACTTACCTTCCTTGCTGCTCTCTCAGCTTGTACTCATGCAGGCCTCGTTGAAGAAGGGAAATATCTGTTTGGTAGGATGAAGGATTATTCCGTTGTGCCTACTCTGAAGCATTATGCTTGCATGGTGGATCTTCTTGGCAGATCGGGGAATCTGCATGAGGCTGAA
The DNA here is from genome assembly GCA_015143295.1 of Tetracentron sinense. Taxonomy (NCBI): domain Eukaryota; kingdom Viridiplantae; phylum Streptophyta; class Magnoliopsida; order Trochodendrales; family Trochodendraceae; genus Tetracentron; species Tetracentron sinense. Next base: position 35,772,041 of record CM026552.1, on the reverse strand, counting down.
GCTATGATTCTGTCAATGCCTATTGTTCCTGATGGGGGTGTTTGGGGAGCTTTGCTCAGTGCTTGTAGGATTCACAATGACATCAAGATGGCAGAACGGATTGCGAAGCAAGCTATTGAATCCGACCCAGAAAATGATGGGTACTATGTTATGATATCTAACATGTATAGTTCTACTGGGAGGTGGGATGAGGCAGAGAGGATGAGAGAAATGATGAAGAAGAGGGGAGTAAGGAAGGGATCCGGTTGGAGTGCAATGTAACTTACTGATGGGGAACTTTTTCAGTCCTTGCTGGGGATATCTGTCTCACCCACAACCTGAATAAATATATAAGGACTCCTTTTGATGCACCCCAAAATACAGTTGGTACTATTTTTCATGGTGGACAATGTGTTATGGATTCAAAGCCTTTTGAACCATCCTCTCCGCGCCTTCAAATTTGCTCCATCTGCAAGACGAACCACTTTGGGAAGCAGGTAATTTTCTTCATTATTGTTCTCCAGCCCATTTTGCTTTGTGTTGTTGACAGTTGCCCTCTCCAAACTGAAATGGACATGAAATGTTACTATTTTTTTTTCAGGTCTATGGAGGAATAAGGTTATGTTGCTGATGGGGCCAAAATAAGGACCCTGGGCTTTGTCATGTTCCATAGAAGATGAATGCATGTGTTGCTCTGCTTGGAACATGGGGTCGTATGCCAGGGTAACTGTGTATTTATCAAGTAATGATTCTTTTAAATATGTGTTATATGAAATATTAAGATTCTTTAATTTATTTCCTGTCCAATTTTTTTATGAATAAATGTACTTTCATGTTCCTCTTAGTATGAACCTCATTGGTGGGCCATGAAGCTCCCTAATTGGTAATACAAACAGGTCAGCCTGGTTGATTATCACTATATCAATCCCACTATGAAATAGATGGTTCTATACGTAACCCAGCAAATACCAGGTCCTATTTCAGTATCCAATATTGGACAGTCTAAGACAGGAAAACGCCAAGAACATTTCAATAGACAAACAAAAGAAGAAGAAAATAAACGGAAAAAACATGAGCAAAATCAGACTTTTTTATTCTTCTTAAATTTAATTCACAATATATGTATATATAATATGTGTGTGTGTGTTTGTAATGACTAATGAGATTAATTTTAGTTCAAGTAATGCGTGAATATAGTAAACATCACGAGTTTTTTTCACTCTTGCCTTTTTTAATGCTACTATTCAATAGGAATTGGAAGGTTTGTAATTATATATAGAGAAAAGACAGTGTCGAAAGACAGCGTTTTAAATGCTAGTTAAACATGACAGGTACTTGTTAGTGGGACCTAATTGGTAATTGACACAAACCTCCATATATTCATTGACCCACACGTGCCCCTCTACCTCAAATGACGAGGTGTGTCCCTTTGAGAAAGGTCATGGGATCAAGTTCAGTGAGGGACTACTTTCCCTCCATCAGTTGCTGATAAAGGTAGTAGTGCCTCTGCTTATTCGTATCATTACCAAGTTTGGTGAACATTACCAAGTTTTGAGGCTGCTGCTCACTGAAATAGCAATTTAATTTCCTTTTTGAGAACATTTGTTTTTCTTTGTATTATTAGTTTGTAATTTAGCATTAGAAAAGCCTTTAATGTCCTTTCTAAATTACAATGGGGTTTTTGGGCAGACTTTTCCATATTGTTTTGTTTGAAATTGGTATTGCAAGGTGTTAGAAGGTGATGGGTACAGAATACATACATTGAAGAGAAGAGAGAGTTGATCCAAGAGATACTTGAAGAACAAAACTTTCTGACCTTCTCATAAAATCTCCCAGGTTTATATCATTACCGACAGATGTTGTTCTTCTGTGTTTCCCATGTCCAGCTTGATCTTAAGCTTCTTATAAATGTAGTTTTCATTTGGTGCTGTCCACATTGGTCATATTAGGAGAGCAAGATCAAACATTCCCATTGGAATTGAAAAATATATTAAAAAGGTTTACCAAAAGTATTAATCGGTTGAAAAATATTTTCTTACTTTTGGATTTTCTCTCCCAAAATGAATGATATTGTTTGAAATATTCTGATTTGGGAATGTTGTGTATAGGCATGTGGGGTAGAGTGCTCAGCTGGTAATTATCAAGAATGCAGGGTACACCGTGAACATGGAGAAGCCAAAAGAGTTCTACAAGCACTTGAATGTTTTCCTCGTCGATTTTCTTCCTCTTAAACATAAAAATGAAAACTGGAAATATGAGGGAATGGTAGATGATGGCAATTTGGGAGCTTCTGGTGCTGAGGGTGGTATACAGGGGCGATGCAGGATTGAACTTGGATAATTATCAAATGAATAGATGGAAAATGAGACATTTATTCAGTTAATTACAATATTTGGGGGAACGATGAGCCTATCTTGATCATGATTTGGTATGCTGTTGATCTTGCTAATGGAGGTTTCTGAAACAAACATTGATCCAAGTAGTCATGGAGCTCATGATAAGCTACTTAAATAGTTCATGAGCTATGATATAGGTCTTGTTCGTTAGGCGTACGTTAAGGAGCATTGGAGGGGAGTCATCTTTGATTTACAATGTGCAACATTTTCCATTTGCTCGTTGATGCACCTCCACAAGTTCAGACCTTTTCTGCAATTTCATGCAAATTCTCTAGGCAAACGTCAATCTAGTCTCCAAGTTTGTATACCATGTCTTGGAATATCTGGTAGGAATTTAGACGCTCTTTGGCCAGATGAGGTTATTAGGGAAATATTATGTTAGGAAAATAATAATATATTATCTACGAGATACCGTAAAGAAACTTAATATTATTGAATAGCTTGGATGATTACAATGGCTCCTATTTGGATTATATAGAGATCACATGAGTCTCAAGATAGAAGCATTATCACATCAGAATCAAATCTAATACTAAGCAAATCCTAATCAAATCTAATATTTGATACTACTCTATTTGTGATGAGATACATTAATAATGATGTAGTGTATCTCATTCACTTTATTACAATAAAACATTTCCTAATAGGGGTAACCAGGAGGATTCCAATGCCTTTCTCCTTGGGGGGATAGTAGTAATAGTAATCATGATAATGAAAGAAAAGGACCGACATTATTACATTATTTAACATAAATGCTAGTCTTAATTGCCTCTAAAGTGGTAATAAGCCAAAACTATTAAAGTAGGCCTACTAAAGTTGTTTGTTCTAGTAACACTTTAAGGGCAAATTAAGGCTAGCATTCTCCTTGTTATTACAGAAAATTAATTACGATAGTAATTTAATTGCACTTGTTAATATGATAATTTTTCTTGCAATACTATTACAGAATAAACTTCTTAGTATGAATGTCAAATCTCTCTGAAGATGATAGCTGAGGCTTCTGCTGTCCATCATGTAAAACCCAAATTAAAAGTATCATTAAAAAACAAGTAATTGCCGAAAATTGATGAAACCTAAAGAAGAATTAGATTAACTATGAACAAGAGCTCCGATTGAACAGACAAACCAGAATAACCCAAACAAAACTTTGGGAAAAGGAGTATTTATGGAAAAATTTAGTGTCTTCTTTGTGTTTTTAATTACCAAACTACCACTGCCCATGCTTTTTTTGGGTTGCTCCGGTTGAACAGACAACCGGAGCTCCTCTTCATACATTTTTTTATAATAGATATATTTTTCTTTAGGAAAATCCAAATTCTTCACCTATATTACTCTTAAAACAAATATAACCATAGGATATAAAAGGTGTACTTGCGATAAAGCAGAGTGGAGCACTCTTCGTACAAGAGTAGCAATGGGACCAGTGAAGCATGCAACTGTGTTAGCCTCATGAATCGACCCGCGCATCGCATTTAGTAGGCTACCATATGTCAATCCTGGCTTGCTTTCTGCGGCTTGGATGAAACAGTAAGTTAAGACACCCATCATAGCAGCGTCGCGTGACAAAGCCTACAGAGGTTAAGAGAATAATAAGCTTTTTTTATTAGTTGAAATATAACACACACTATCACATGCACACGCACACACACCCTGTAGCACAAGCTACAGCTTCCACACAACTCTCTCTAAAAAGAGAGAGAGGTGGTGCTTTATATGGGTACAAACCGTACAATAATAAGCCAGGCAATAACAAAAACATGGTAATAATCACTGGACGAAATATGGTCTAAGATTATCTAAGCAAAGCTTGCATTTCAAAATTAGAGTGGTATTGGTGGACTGATTGATACAAGGAAAAAAAAATGGTATTTGTTCTACTATTATGGATCGGGTCAGCTTGGATCCAATTAGGACCAGGCCTTAGTCTACATGTTTGAATACTGCTGACTGCATTGAATTCCGGAGAGTTCAATCGAGGCACTCACAATGCCTAAACTCTCGGTAAGATGTTTTAACCCTTGGGGTCAATATTTTTGTTTAATATATTTTTTCTTCTAAAAATCAAAATTAGATTGTTTAATATTTTTTTCTTCCTTCTAAAAATCAATATTTTTGTTTAATGTTTTAACCCTTAGGGTTAATATTTGGTTAATGGAGGTTAAAAGGACACATGTTGACTTGTGGGTGCGATGGAAATCTCCCAAGTTCAATTGCCATTGAATATGATCCCAACTCAGTTAAGCTCTTATATGTAACACCTTTGTGGTTAATTTACTCCAGTGCTAGGATGTATCCCCTTTGTGTTGGAAATACCTAAACTGAAAACTTATGTTTCCTATTAGGAGTGAATGTTTTTCTTAGTGTTTCCTATTAGGACTATCGTTTATTTAGTTGTTTTGTTTTCTTTGAATCGCAACCATAGGGTGTGCTTTATTTAAGAGGTGATTTATTATTATTTGTGGGAAGCCTAAAATACTATTTGATTATTGAAATTAGTTCTTCGTATCACTTTTGTGTTGTGTGAAGTTTTTGTCCTGTATTTTCTTTTCCTACACTTTGAGGGCGGAAGACTCAGTGGTGTGATAGTGGAGAAGCCCACCATGTGTACTAATCTAACCTAACTCCTATCTGTATGCTTTTTCTTCTTCTTTGGGGAGAGCACTCCAATGTGTATGCTGTTGATACTTCATCAGTTCCTTAACCATACAAATTCTACTTACCGAGGTATCACCGGCAATCTGATGATCATCACAAGCACTAATACAGATGGCTAGCCCTCCACTCGTACCCCTATAAGTACCCGATGGAGGGCTGTGATTCTCCCATTTATAGTCAACTTCCCTGTGTAAACACAAACAAGGAACACACAGTTCTTAGTTCATATATGCATTACTTGTAACGTAAGCTAATAAAAGTTGGCACCAAAGAAAATGAAACAAGAAACTAACTGGTTCATCTTGCAGAAGAACTGTAGATCAAGAATTGTCGCGCTATGGCAAGCATCGACGATGGCGTGAAGTGTGGCTCCCTTGGGGAGTGGCCTGACAATGGTGGCATTGATATCATCATCAGAGATCATCCCCTCAATCTCGTAATCGAGAGGGCAGAGGGTTTCATCATACCCATCAATCTCATCCCACTTTACAGTACAAGTCTGTGTGCCGTGACCAGAGAAGTGGAACAGCAACGAGTCCCCTGACTTGCAATCCTTGACGAGCCACTGTAATGCCTTTTCGATGTTCCTCTTTGTAGGAATGTTATCCGGGTTTACCTCGTCTTCTGCAGGTTGTTGCACCAAATGATAAGTGAAGATTTCAAGCTAAGCATCACTCCCAAGAACAATTTTCTATTCCCCGGGAATAGAAACTCTTAAGATTTTATTCCCAGGGAATAGAGAATTGTTCTTTGGGAGTGATGCCAAACGGGCCTTTATAAACGCGTGCATGGGATTTTTATATTCATCACTATACATTTATGGACCTTAGCCATACCATTATTATTGTTCATAAGGTGTAAGTTCCACTGTAAGTGAAGGTCAGCCTTCTGCCAGTGGCAGTGTGTGTCCCATGTGATCCATTCCCATGAGTTGTGTGATGGTTGATATGCCCACCTTTTGGCTTAGCTTCGAATGTTGGGCTCTTTACTAGCCAATGAGTAGATACTAACACAGCTAACCGGAGTTGTAGCCCAACCATAATTTGCTTGATTAATAAGCTAATCATAGTCAAGCAATATACAAGTTATCTGGGTTGGACCTTTCCCCAATATTTCTTATTTCGATTTTACTAGCCTTAGTAGGATCACGCGCAAATGCTCTATAGGAGAGGACAAACATTTTGGATACAAGACAAACACTTTTGGATGCCCCTTGTAGAGACCCAAATTTTAGTTTCTTGACATTCATGTCATTTATATGAATTTCTTAAGATATGTGCCTGATTTTAAACGCATGCGTTTCTAAAAGATGAATTAAAAGGGATGCCTTAACATACCCTCAACTTCAAGAAGCTCTAGTTTTGTTACCGTTGATCGGAATTGAATGATTCTTGAACCATTAGGAATGTATGGAAACTCTCTTCGAGGTCCATGTTCATTATTTTTCCAGAATTTTAGTCAAAGATAGGTTAAATGTTGGATTTCTAAAATCGGGTTTGCTGAAAATCTGGGCTGCTGAAATCCATTCCAAATCAGTCAGCTTTAGAGCCTATTTAGGTAATTAAAAACTTAAAATTAGGATTTGTCTATTAGACAAGAAATTGTTGCACTTTAAATGATAAGTCCAACGCAAGTTAAATCGTTTAATTCCAATAACCGAGTCAAAAGTTACGGTCAAAATACTGAAGAAGGGTTCAAAAAAAAAAGGGGGGGGGGGTTGATCGCCCATAAGTTCGATTGATCACCCAACACGGGAATTTTTCACAAAATCGTGATTTTTGACTTTGCACTTTCCCTAGGGTTCTCAAACTCTATAAATACCTCATTAACTCGTGAATTAGGTTTTCTAAAGCCTCATAAACACAAGAGAGAGAGAGAATAGAGTATTTTGAGAGATCCAAAAGAAGAAGGAAAGAGACTTGAGGATCTAAATCGAGCCTTATTCGCAAGCGATAGATCGTATGGAAGCGATTAAGTGAGGTAAATAACTTTCCCTAATTCTCAATTTTATAACTATTAATCTAAAGTATGAATCTAATGATAAGATCCATGTAAATAACATGATTGATAGTACGATAAAGAGATTTTGATCATTCTTCATGCAATGTTTTTATGAATAATGTAAATATGAATTTCTTTCTATCAATATGATGATTATTAATATAAATAAGAATAAATACTTTGGATTTAAAGTAAGAAAGTAAGATCAAAACATATTATATTATGTATATCCCTTATTAAATATATTTATGATTTTTTTAAGATGTTTTATTTATGATTTTTATGATGTATATCAATAAGGGGAAATGAAATGAGAATTGTGGTGTATGTATGGATTGAGAATGGAAGAATTGATGAAATTATGAAGTTGAATGTAATGTACGAAATAATTGAATGATGGATATAGATTATTTGTGAGATTTTGATTACATGTTAGTGTATTTTGTGGATATAATCAATGAGAATTATGATTGATAATTATGTAGTGTAATTATAATATTGATCTCGATTAAAAAGAGAGTTGTTGATATTTAAATTAGATTGTGAATTATGCATGTTGAAAATAAGTCTGTTAAACTATTAGGAACATGAATGTTGTTGTGTGTTATTTTATGTTTTCATAAGTGATATATTGTTAGGTAATCTTGTCTTGGATGAGAGTCAAGCTTGCCTAAGCTTGGTTAACATAGTGAAATGAGACGTTATAGTGAGATTTCTTATGACCCTTGACTGATAGTCTTAGGTATAATTTAATCAAGAGTATATTACCGTGCACTCACTCAAGATAATAAATATGTACAACTATGATAAAAAGCAAGATTACAAGTATATAAGTACACACGAAAGCGATGAATGCATGATTGGGTTTTGCACTGATCGAGTACCCACAAGCCTAAGATCAAAGCAAGACAAGCTATATACACCTAAAAATGTGTAGACAAGCCGTATACACTGGATAATGTGTAGACAAGCCGTATGCACCGGATAATGTGTAAAGCGTGTGGTACCTCGAAAAGTAGGGTATATGTTAATCTCTACCCAATATATGGGGTATAGTTATTTTAAGTTATTGCACAATGCATGTTGTTTGATTTATTCACGAAAAAGAAAGATAAGTCAAAAAAGTAAGACAAAAAATACAAGTTAAGAAAAGTAAGACAAGAAAGAAAAGTCAAGTAATAAGACAAGCAAGTTAAGTACAAGTGAACACATAAAAGAATTGAAAAGAAAATATGTTCCACATTCTGATTTATGTATGTGAATTATAATTGAATTGTTACTTGAATGCAAGTTATAGTTATGATATTGTTTATTATGGATTGTTATATACGCGGAGTAACTTGTTACTTAGCCGATGATTTTTGTTGTCAGCATGTTCGAGATTTAATAATTATACCCAGGAGTCTTGAGTGAAAGAGAAGTATGTAAGGAAGATCTTGCAGGTGATCATCCTGAAGAGGAACGAGATTTCGATAGATGGTTTTACTTTTATTTTAGTTTATTATAAATTGTTTAAATTCCAGAGAAATTGTAATTAGTTTATTATGTTTTAGTTTTTAAATTGTGATACTTAGATTTGATAGGTTTAATTAAAGAATTGAGAATCACGAGGATGATTCAGATTATGTAGGTGCAGTTTAATTGATATTCAATTGAGGTATTAAATGTTATTCCATTGAAGAAATTTTTAAATTCAGATTTTGGTATGTATTTAAAGCTCATTAAATGGATTAAGTCAAGTAAGTACATGCCAAAGTTCTCAATTTTCCTAGGGAGATTTTGAGGTGCGACAGTCTCTCTTTTTGTGTGTGTGTGTAGGGGGGGGAGGATTAATAAGGCTAGCACTCCCCCCTCTTAACAGGAGTGGAGCGAGGGAGCTAGTCTCCCCTAAACCTTTAAGAAAAAAAATATGTCGATATATTATTTTCTTTATGGAAACAGACGTGTTATTGTCTTCCATTATGAAAAAGACATGCGTTTTCCACTAATACTCTCTCTAATCAAAAAAGAGAATGGGTCTTAAAAGAAAGTGATGCCGGTATTATCCTATTATTTAATTTAAGAGGGCATAAGCATAGGCATGATAAAGAGGAAGTTGCCCCCTATTAAAAAAAAAATATTTAAGTTTATGCTATTTTATTTAAGAGAGCATAACCATGGCAAGGGGTTACTGCTCCTAACTTTTACAAAAAAGAAAAAGAAAAAAGTTATTCTTTTTCAAATGCGCTTTAAGGCCCACGAACTTGGCACTAAAAAGAATGGCAAAGGATTGCCTCTGGCAATGCTAAAAAGGTGGTCTCAGGCTACCATACATTATGCAACATGTGGTGGAAAAGTCATTTTATTTTCTCCCATGATTTTGACTTCTACACACATTATGCGACATGTGACGATAAAGTAATGAGAAAAATGGAGAAAGAAATCAAGTGGGGAGAAGTCAAAATTATGGGAGAAAAGAAATGACTTTTCCCCTTTTTTATCGCCATATGTCGCATAATATGTGGTAGCCCGAGACCATGACAATGTTTTGCCAAAAACAATCTGCTTGCTTGTTAGGGTGAGTTTATGTACTAGACAATCAGGTCTAGCGATCCCATTCCCATTGGGTGACAACTAAGCAAGAGCTTTACTCCCCAATGCTAAGAGCATTCCTAGCCGCCTCACCAAAATTACTTTTTGGTTATTTTAGTAAGCCAAAACACTAAAAAAATGTCAAAATGGGTCCCCAACAGTCTCATCAGAATAAAAATTTCGGTTTAGGTTTAATGAGTCTACAGTACTTACCAAGTTTGGTGAGTACTGTAGACTCACCAAAGTTAAATCTTTCTCTCCATTGTTTTTGTTTTATTGTGGTCCCACACAAATAATAAAATAAGATTTATCTCTCCCTTCCCTTATTGTGGTTCGTACAAACAATAAAATAATGTTTCTCTCTTCCTTCTTATTTGTTTTCCACACAAACAATAAAACATTGCTTATCTCTGCTTCTCTTTTTTCTTAAAATGGTGAGGCTGTGAGGAGTGTTTTAAAAAAGTGGCTCACCAAAATCACTTTTTTGTAAGTTTTGGCTATTTTGGTGAGCGACTAAGAATGCTCTAACCACTGACCAATGTTACAGGGAAAAAAAAATATAAAAAATCAGAGAGTAAGGAGTAGAAGCACCATGGAGTGAAGATCCGAGCTACTACCGTAAGAAGAAGGGGAAAAAAATGGAGTTAGTACCTGTAAGGACGAGGATCGATTCGTTTGAAAATTGCCGTTTATTGATCAGAAAATATCTGATGCAGTTAACGTCGTTAAGGGTTCCTTTGAGCTCAAATGGTTGGCCCCAATAACTAACTCCGCAGAGAAGCGCCCGCTTCCTAAATGACCCTTGACCATCACCAGGCATCATCCTCCTCCATTCTTCGTGGTTATTATTCACGTGAGCCGCGATCCAGTTGAAATTGCTCGACCAGAAGTCTACGAACCCCTTGATCCTGCTTTCCAACTGAAAAGCCGGGTCATGGGCTTCATCAAATGGGTCATCACGTCGAACCCGATTGATGCCTTTGCACCCACTACACCTGATGGTTTGGGCTTCCGGAGGCACGCTTAGTTGTACCCCGCATCCACTGCATTTGATCTCTCTTCTCTCTGCAATTTTTTGTGTTTCAAGCCTTTTTCCAATGCTATGTCCTGGAAACTGGAAAGACGAAATGTATAAGAAGGCGCTCTGAGTGGAATCGGTGAGTCCAACCGTAATGATCCCTTTTCATTCCACTTTATTCTACCTCCGTCAAAAGTGTGGTTCAGTGGAGAACTAGATTTGACCTTCGACCTTTTTTTTTTTTTCGGACTAATCTCCTCAACACGTGGCAGGGCCACCGGCCACCGCCCACCGTATGAAATTAACGGCCAGGATAAACCCGACCTGATGTCTAGCCCAGGACGTCCGAGTTTAAGACTCACCCTTGAAGACCTTTGAGCCACCCCTTGCTGGTTCTTTATGAGCTTATTTGGGCCTCGGATTGTCTCGGGTGAAGCCTGAAAAGGCTCTCGGGTTCCATACATTGTGCGACAGTTGGCATAAAAATGGAAAAAAGTCATTTATTATTTCTCCATGATTTTTTACTTCTCCCCATTTGATATCTCTCCCCCTTATTCCACACTTATCGCCGCGTGTCTATTTACCACCACTTATCCTCTATTCTATGGAACCCCAAGACAAGCCCATTCTGGCTTCGCCACAGACAAGCCAAGGCCGCTTATTTGGTGCAATTACGGCTCACCAAGAACCATCCCCCAAATTTTTTGAAAATTGTTTAAAAATTAAAAATATATTTAAGTATTGTACATGTATAATGGACCCCCTATTTTTTCAAAAGAAAGACTATACATAGAATAAAGAGGAAAAGGAGGTTAACCATTTCCTGCAATCTCAGGTAATGGTCGTTCCTCCTCACTTCTCACATACTTCTCTCTTGTAATGCTAAATCCCTCTTCTTTTTCTCTCTTTGAGATTTCTAGGGTTATGCATTTTTAGGGTTTTCGGTCACTTTCACTTTCCATAGCATATGAATTTATAGAGTTTTGTATTTGAAAATTGGAAAATAGTTAACGTATTGGACTCATTGGTCCAATTGGATATCCCAGGTACGCCTATCACTACTCTTTGAAATTCTGAAAAGTTAATGAAAATATTGTCACTGTTCTTGTCCTCTTTGTTGTCTGTTTGATGAGATGCTACTTTATTTTTCCAATAACTAAAATCACCAAATTATATTCTAATTTCCAGGGCACTCTCCTTTTCGCTCTCTCGTTTTTCTGCGTCAGTCTCTCTACATATTTTTAGGGCTTTTTTATTTGAAACACAAATCAAATCCATTTTAGGTTTTTTTTTTCTTTCTTTCTTTCATTTCCAGATTCTTCAAATATGTAATTGCTGATGTGATTTCTGTTTTAGATTATAGGGAAAGGACTGAAGGAGGCAGTCGGAAATCCAAACTTGGAAAGCTCCTCTTTGCTGTCTTCTTTCAGGTTAGGCTTTCGACAGACTTGCTTCAAATATCTAATGGGTTTTTTATTTGTAAAAATTAAAGGGTTCTTATAATTTTAAGAATATGTAAAAACTTTTAACATGAATGTGATTAAGAATTTAGCGTTCATGTTGAATGCTGCTTAGTATATTCGGGTTTCAGATTAGCATTGCTTCAAATATGTAAAACCCCTACATACATGCTGAATTGCTGATTAGTACCCTAACATGGATGCTGAATTGTTGATTAATATCCAAACACGAATGCTGAATTTCTGATTAGTATATTTCTGTAAGTTTGTTAGCGTTTCAGCCTTTGTATGCTTTATTGAGTTACTTTATTGTATATTTTTATGCATCTTATCATCTAATCAGATTGTTAGATGGATTAGTTGGTATCATCAATCATGTACTAATTTATATAATTATGAAACTTAATTTTTATTTTCCCAAAATTTCCAGACTTTGCTATTTTTCTGAACTTGACCCCCGCCGAATTATTCCCAAACCTTGACTTCGTCACTAAGAGTGCGAGATGAGTGCGCCCCACGACGATCATTGATGATCAACAAAAAGAAAAATATATTAGAAAGATAGATCAAGTTAAAATATATAGAAGTTTCCGAACATCTGTACTCTTCCTTTCTCTCCAACAAGGCAACAACCTTCCCATCTCTTGCGAAGTTTTCTTAACATTCTCAAATGATGCAGCAACTGTTCGAATCCAAAGCTCCCTTCAAACCACCAGGTGTCACCCCCACAATCGAAGGGTTCTTGTTATACAACTGCTATGTTCTTCTATATTTTAAGGAGCGAGAGAGTGTGCATGAGGATTTGATTTGAGTGGGAGGTCATTGTAACCGCCAATTACCCCTCTATCCCACTTGTTTGATTGTTACGTGGCTACCTCAAACACCCGACTAAATAGAGAGAGGATGTACAACAGTGCCTGCTGTTGCACTGCTGCCCAAACATGGTTGCGATGGCACTACGTCACGAACGAACCTGCATTTAGCCTTGATGTGACTGTGGATACAAGTTTTGTTAGTGCCATGGTGCCATCTCCACCACGTCTAGGCGGCAGCGCAATAGTGCCCGCTGTTGTTCATAGTTTCTCCACTAAACACTCATCTGTCTCTTACCGTTATGTGTCACATCCATAAATATAATTTTTCTTATTTTTAGATTTACTTGAAGTTAATTAACTATTTTACTTTTTTAGATTTTTTTCTCAAAACAATGTAGAATCTTGTAAAAAGATAATTTTGAGTAGAGAACATTTAGGAGTGTGAAATGATATTTAGGAACACGGCCTTAAAAAATTGAAACTATCTTTCTTCAAAGTAGAAACTAATTAATTAAAGACATGTAGCTCTACTTTAAAGTTAGTAAACCAATAGATGAAACTTGAAAGACACATGATATTTAACTCTCAAATCTCTCTCAAGCCGCCACGTGTCCCTCCCAAGTCCCAACACTTCCCTTTAAGATAATATGATATGGATATCATTGCTTTCCAAAAGCATTCTACAATATGGTTAATATCGACCAATATGAAGGGTTGCCATGGTGATCTGATGCTGGAAGTGAGGTAGATTCTATTTACAGAGTTCTCTTTGCATTGGAGCTAGAGTGAATAACTGAATATTATCTGCATTTGATCATGTAATTGGTCAAATTCGAATAATATCCTAATTGAAATAATTTAATCGAATTCAAATATGAATATTATATTGAGTTATCCATCAGATATCTCGAATCGAAGTCGGATATACCATTATCCGTTATAGCCCTAATTGAGACCCCTAGAATCCGCTCGTTGGAGAGTTGGTCTAGCATTCCCCCAAGGGGCGAGTATGAAAATTTTTGAATTAGGAGAGTAGGGCTAGCATCATCTTCCCTTCATTATTAACCATGAGTTTTCCTTATATGTGAAAATATAACCCACCTTTTTTTCTTAGATTTTTTCCAGCACACATGAAAATAAACACGCGTGGTGACAAAAGACTCTTTTCCCCAGGTCTAGTTAAAGGAGATAAGAGAAGGGGAGAGGGAGAAAAAGGAAAAATTAACAGAGAGAGGCCTCGAGAGGAAAGGATATTAAATATTTTTAAATGAAAACTTTATTATTTTAAAAATTAAAATTATTAATTTAAATGATGATATGGATCCAGATTGCTACTGCATAGGCGATTTGGGTCACATTGCCACTATAGTGCTGATCTAGCTGTAGAGTCATTGCAAAAATTCATTCTCTCTCGATCCCCTCTTTCTCCCTCTCTGTCCATATTTCACTTAGCTAGGGGTAAAATAAAGTTTTGTCCCACATGTGTGCGACTAAAAATCTAAGACAAAAAAAAAAGAGTTGCCATCACATATTTAGAGAAATTCATAGCTTATCATGAAAAAAAACTCCTCAAAATAACATGAGAAACACACCAATTCACTATGCTTATGATAGTACATAATACGTATTAGGCAAAGGGCAATGCTAATTGCATTGACTTTAACTCTCTTGCATAAGGCGTTTGATATTTGCTTTTATCGGTTACTTGTGCAATTGATTAAAGCAATAGAGCAACATGTAGATATTTGCAAAGTGATTGTTTCTTTATCTGCCCTAGTATAATCAATAAAAGCAAGACCTGATGTCATTTGAGAGTTGACGTAAATGCGAATACCACAAGCATCTCCCTGTTAGGCAAATGTTATTCTCTTCAATCAGAATTATCCAAAACCATGCCACTGGCACTCCCCCCAATAGGCAAATGGTACATATTCTCTCCAACCTGAATTATCCAAAAGCCAAGTCGCCGGGATGTCTTTTCCACTTGCTTCCATTATTGTAATTTAGGCCGTCTAAAAAAGATCAATTGGATATAGAGGTAATGATTGTCCTGCTAGTCTAAGAATAATACAAAGGTTATTAACAAGTGTAAAATATAACTAATTTTATGGATTCGACGAGTGGATTAGGGCTGAGTGGATTTTCTTTGAATCCGGTCGTATTCCATTATTGCCACTTGAACCCTTTACCTTCCTGTTTTGTTACAAACCTTTTAGTTTCTACCTATCAGGCAACTTGTTTACTAAATAGATCGGATTTGGTTTAAGGGTACGCTTACCATATTGCTGCTCAACCTCACCTGGGCCAAATTGTTGCTATCCATATGACACGGCATACGTTTGCAATGTATGGGATCCGTTTTATCCCTCCATTTTCTTGCCAAAGCTCGCGTGCAACTACTTTTTACATCCTCATTTTCTGTGGCAGTGAAAGAAAAACTAATGGGGGTTTAGGGTTTTGTTGGAAGTAACGTCTGTTCTTCATCAGTTTGGTGATGGAGGATTTGGGCATCTCTTCCTTTAAAGTTACACACAGATTTGTACTGTATAATACTTTCACTAGGGTTTTGGATTTCTTTCTTAAGCTTTTCGTAATTTGGAATGTTTATGAGTTAATATAAAATAATTTCTCTGTATTTGGATTGTTCCCCTTCCCATTTGTTTTTTCTGCACACCAAAAACAATAACAGAAGAAGATATACATCAAGGCATGTTCATACTCTGCATACTAATCTCTTGAAGACTTCTTTTTAGTGGACTTTTGTCCAATTGAAGGTGCACCATAGGCACCTGGGATTCTTACCTAAAACACATTTTGTCATATCTCAGAGTTCACACGAAAAACATTCCATTCAATCTCAGGTTTGAACTCAAAAGAGAATCTTTTGCGAGTGTTTTTAAGAAATTCCTTGTGCACACATTCAAGTGTTTCCATAGGCTTGCAAAGTGCTCAAGGCCTGCTGCAGAGCAAGAGCTTCACCATCAAGAAATTCATATGTCCATGATCAATCCAAATTAAAGACATTTAGCCCAGTATCTCATGGCTCAATACAGTATGTGCCATCGTAAATTATTGGCCATTTTGTCGAAGCTATGGGCTTTAGTCATTATCTTCGTGGAGAGTTTAACTTGTATACTTTGTAGGTAGAACCCAAGAGCGTATGTTTTGAAAATAATCTACACTTGGTTGTTTCTTAAATTCATTATGTACTTTTGGTATGGACTTATTTTTATTTATTATTTATTTTGGAATTATATGAGTGAATTGGAAAAGCATGATTAGTGTTCGTTGCTATGTAACTAAGACATGGCCACATGTTGAAGTTGTGTAGATGGGAGCCCCTGATGGTCAAACTGCCTTCCATCCTTACAGTTATATGATAATACAGCAAGTTATAGTCATCACAAAGAAGACGATAATTTTTATAAAAGCTTACTAGGTAAATAGAAATGAAGAATACATGCACCAGTAAGGGATGATAAGAGGCTATAGTCCCCCTTGTGGAACATTTGTGGCTAGAAGCCTAGAATGCAAGTGATCATTGAATCAAATTTTTTTTGTTTATTGTATTCTTTTTGAAATTAGAAAAATGATGCCTCAGAATATAAATGGCTACATTTGATGATTGCAATTATGATGGGATGATTTTTGGCTAAGAAAATGTCCTTGTTGGACTTGACTGAATTCAGGCAGACCTCCTGCATGCACCATTCTAAAAAAGTACTAAAAAGGTTACCACTTCCTGTGACGCATGTATTTTTTTGAATATTGGAGTATTTATTATATATAAACTGGTAGGTTGAAGCAGCTCCCAAATAGCTAGGGTCAGAGCTCTGGGTTTTTTGATTTTGTAGCAAGCTGCAGTATCTGAGTTTGATTGCTCTGAAATCATGGCAATCTTACACATATTCATATATGTATTTATAGACCTGTATTGTATCTCAGGTGATTTCTGTTTCTGTTTTCTTTTGTTTGATAAAAACATGGAAAACACTTTCTTTTTCATGAAATGTTCTCTGTTATTGCTTCTAATTTCATTTCGGTCGGTAGCTAGGGGTAAATCTATGAGCTCATTGTTGGGTTGTATGTAGATTTCAGATAGATCAAAAGACAATAACTTTTTACATCCAACAGTTGTTTTCATTTAGTGGGTATCATGTTAGACTGATCTCTCCATTTCAAATTTGAAAAGCTTCCACCTCTGCATATGCCTCTGAGGTGATTTTTTCTAGAATATAATGTTAGTAAATGCTAAGATAAATTTATTATTTCAGGATGGCAAATTCTGCCGAGGACTTCTCTCAATTTGATGTGTCTGAAGAGGTTCATACTCACTCCCATTTACTGAATTTCCTATCGTCGCATAGAATTTGTCTGTGACCTGCGAAATGTTCTTGCTCCAGGAAAAGGACAAGCTTGTTGCAGAAGTAATCCGTTATGTCCTTTTTAAAACCCACCAGAACTCAGGGTGCCCTATTAAAAGGGATGAACTTACTCAACTGATTACTAAAAACTATCGCCAGCGGGCTCTCCCTTCGCTTGTCATCAACGAAGCCAGAGAAAAGCTCTCAAGCATTTTTGGGTATGAAATGAGGGAACTTCAACGATCTCGTCCTTCAACAAATCACGGCCGCTCTTCACAACAGAGTGAGAAGCTATTACCATTTACCATAACGAGAAAATATAGCATACCATCTAGGAAGTGGTCCCTTGCATTCACCTGCTATCATTCCGTGTTTCCACTGATCCAGATTGTCCAAGTGATAGAGCACCTCTTGGATAGCCTAAACTTACACCTCATAACTGTTGACAAATATTGTACAGCTGCCCCCCAAGAATTTTTTTTTTTTTGAATGATTAGGAGCCTCATAGAAAGAGGGACCGCCTCATCAGCATGAACTTGTAATCCTGGCCAATGCAAAGCCTACTTTTTTTGGTTGATAAGGGTCTGTATTGTTCAAAACCTGTTTGTACTTTTTCAGTTATTTATCTAAACTCAGGCTTACCCTGTGGCAACACTTTTATGATTTATGACTATATATGCTGAATGGTATGCAGTATGGGAATATATTGACTCTAATTATTCCTACAATTTATTGCATCCAGGTGTTGCAGAAGCAAAATCATATGTTATCATAAGTCAGCTACCTGCTGATGTGTATAGGAAATATGTTGAGGATACAAATACTTCACATTTGACTGGTTTTACTTTCATAGTTATTAGTATTGTACATCTCGCGGGAGGGAAAATCCCAGAAGGTATGTTTTCTAACTGGATAATTCTATGATTCTGATGTTATAGGCAATATTACTCTAATAGCAAGCAGAATGTCATGAAAAGTGGCCGATATTTGGGGTCTGACTTGTCCTCAGTGTGTCCCATCTAGACATCTACTTGGTAAAAAATCCTGCCTGGTTGGAGATATGACAACTATCTTTTCAATGGACCTTTTAACTGTGCATTCAATTCATTCCGACCATACAAAAGTGAAAATCTAAATAAAAATTCAACTTATCAGATGATTACTTTCACATCATGAGGTTGTCTTTTTAACCTGTAATCTCCTAGCTGGGAAACCCCCCACTCGCAAGTGCACCATGTCCTTGATATGTTTATATGTAATAATGACCACCTCTCAAGTTTGGACACTACACCTTTTTTTTGTTATCATTTTGTATCTCATCCTATTTCACAGAATCAAGTCTTTTGTTGTTGTCAAAATATTGCAGAAAGTCTCTGGCATCATCTGAGGCGCCTGGGATTATCTGAAACTGATGAAAGCCATCCGGTCCTTGGGAACATCAAGCAGGCATTGGAGGCACTTGTCCAGCAAAGGTTAGAGTAATCTAATAGCATTAATTGTATGTCTATAATGCTTTTAATTGTAAGAAGGATTCACTCTGGATGGACCTAGTTTACTATCTCAGCCTTTGTTCGGTTTTGTAGATATTTGCAAAAGGACAAAGTTAGTGGCCCTGAAGGCAATACTCTGTTTTATGAGCTTGCTGAGAGAGCATTAGATACATCAGTTAGTGAAAGAATCGAAGAATACATATCACAGGTATGCTTTGGTGATAAAGAGGTTGATGATTTAGCATTTTCTTTTCTTGGTTAACTTCCAGTTTATGCTGTGTGTTTTTCTTAATGGAGAATACAAGGTCCTCAGTGAATAGGAGGTAACATGTTCTATCAAAGGCATTGCCATACAGATGGAACAAATGTGGGAGGGGTACAATCTCCGGTACCTAGGATGCCTCCAAACCTAAAATCTGACCCAACTAGATGATTGTAGTTAGTACAGTCCTTTTCTGCACTATTGACTATTTTAATTTTAGGTCGTAGAAAAGAACATGATTGGATGGTTATGAATTATGATCGTCTAATTTGATTGAGTATTAGCATAGAGTATCTTCTTGGAGACCCATTGAATATTAGCTCCAGCAATCCCTGCATGGGTGTGTCTTTTGTGTCCCCTAATTACATTTCTACAATATTTGGAGTTGAAAGTCCCTCTTTTTTTGTTATCAACACTTTGCTTCTGTTTTCTTTTTGCGGGTTACCATTTTTATCACAATTTGGGTGCCATTTATTACAAATCAAATTTAAAAAAATAGAAGGGTTAAACATGAAAGCTAAATTTAATATTATATAAATTCTAACTACCCGGGGGATTATCCCGGGTTGAGTTCAAAAACACCAACTGTATGAGTTGTTGATCTACATCTTCAACAATCATCCCAACTTTCAGCTTGCATTTGCCGAGAAATCCTTGAAAAGATTTTTCCCTAACCCAGTTTTGATAAACTCTGAACTGGGTTAGTCTTTAATTGTGTTTGTCTAATGTTGTATTGTATCAGAGGTTAGTCTGTATATTGTTTTTCTGATACTGGATCAGATTTTACTCCCCCCAAGCAAGTACTAATGGGATCTGAATTGAGTAAAAACCTTAGGTAAGAACGGGAGTGGAGAGGGGAGAGAAAGAGGGGGGTGGATGGGTTATTTGCAGCCCCTTGACTAGGATAGTTAATCTTGCAGCTGAGCATGCCCTTAGGCAATGACATCACCAATTCAATGAGGAAATGTGGGGATTAAATAGACTTACTGCATATATAGAAATTTCTTCCCCAAGCTTTGTTTCTTTTCCCTCTCTTGATTACATCCTACAATAGGCAGAAAGAAATCTCCGTCATTAGAATCAGAATTAATGTTTAAGTCACTTGTCTTGATAGAGTCTTGCTTAACTGGTAATGGTTTTAACTTAACTCAGCAGGAAATCTTGAGCTAAATCAGCTGCAGTCTACAATACCATGATTGTGAGAAACTAACATGGTACTATCACTTGCAGTATTAGGGAGCCCTTATTCTAGACAAGATACACACGCAAGGCCCACCATGGATATCTAGCCAAGATATATGTTTTTGTTGATCAAGAACCTAATGGTTCATTACTGATTTCTGACATAATATTATTGTTTTGCAAATAGTAGCCTTCTCATTACAATTGTAGCATAACAACATGAACTAGCTGTAACTGATTTTTTTTTTCTCATCAGTAACCAACTGATTTGTTGATGCAATAAAAAAAGAGAACAAAATCTAACTGATTTTGTTTAATGATATATATTTGATAGTTTTCTGTTATCATGTTCTTCTCCATTTGCATAGATACGGTCTTTGAAGAAAATTTTGTTTGATGGCAGATTGTGAAGAAAGATGTTGCCTCAGTGGAAGTTGATTAATGTGCCATCAACTTAAATGCAGAGAGAGAGAGAGAGAGAGCTTCACTGAATCTTGGCTTATATAAAGATATTGGGAATTTTCTTTTAAATGTAAATATACGCAGCATAAAAATGGAAGTTTCTAGTTACAACTGATGTCTCCCATCTCACGGTATTTTGGCAAATGTTTGTGCAGGACTTTTTTTTTTGTCGTGAAGATAATTGCAGTAAGCATTTGTTATGTATTTGTCATGCAGAAAATTGCAATTAAGGCATTTTTTTATGTACCTAAAGATCCTATGTCTATACTCTATTCAAAACCGTATCCTTAATTATGTTTAGAAGGAGAACCTGAACGAGAAGCTGATAGCATTAGTCTTTAGTATATGTTCCGGACATGGTTTCAAGTTCTATCTCTTGACATTTTTTAGGATTTATTTGTACATAAATATGGTCCACATTTGTCGGAAATTTGTGGGAAATTGTCAAAATTTAACCGTCCAATTTCTATTCTTCACCCTCTTCTATTATCAGAAGGTTAATGCTGTTAATTCAGGTGTGATTTTGTTAAATTAGGGGCATAAGCATGCGCCTAAGCATGCCTTTTTGGCTACACTTGAGCTACACAACACTCAAAAAAAGGCGCATACGCATGCTTCTACACAGCCTAAAATTATTCCAGCCAAGCAATGAAGGTTCAAATTATGATGCTTAGTGTTAAATTTGTTTCCACATACACCCTATAAGAAATAAAGAATCATGTTTTGCTACCTAAGATGCAGGACAAGAAGAGAAGGGCTGCTGTAGGGATGATCATATATTAGATCAGGGAAAAAAATGTCAAGCAATGGCATTTTCATGGTAACCTGTTCATAAATTTAATTGAAATTACATAAACAGCAATATGAGACACTGAGTCACAACAGCCAAATACAAAAACCTTCTACAACTGCACCAAAGTGGACCCAAGCCAGATTTTAACCCAAGTAACCCAAGAAGGGTCTCAAGACCGCCCTTGATCAAGAGAAACTCTTGGCAATATCGCAGTTACTCCGGCCAGCCCCAACCATTTCAATTCTTGCCACTAAAGGGAAAGAGACAATTCTCATCATCTTTCACTTCCCGAACAGCCTCAGCTCGAGCTTGCATCACCAGGCAAGGGACTTGGAAGCCCACACCCTAGCGTTGATTGCTCCTTCCTGCAAATTGCTCCTCTTGCAAGTGAAAACCTGCATGGCTTGATTGAGGTATGCCAGAGGATGCTCCCACAAGCTCATGTTACAAATGTGCCTTCTCCAAGTGCACTGAGCACATGCAAGCAGCGTTGGGAGAAGGAAGTAAAGTAGTCTTAGAAGCACGAAAGTAGTGGCCAGTGCCAAATACGTGTCCTGCCGAAGCAAACTCTCTGGAGATTTTGCCCATGAAAATGGGCAGCTTTCCTGCTCAATGCTCTTGAGTTGTGCAAGATTTGATGGTTTCTCAACTTTATCAAAGGATGTTTGATCCAGTGATACTGGCTTAATGCCTACAACCAAGTATATGCACATTAAATATCCCACAAAAAAGAATGCGACCTGTAAATGATATTCTTCACCAACATCATATAAAAGAATACTGCTATAATACATATAAAAAAGGATAAATATCCTTAAATGGAATTGGCAAAATACTAGTAAGGAAAAAAAGGACTCTTATATAAGATTGCATTTTTCTTTTGATGATAGTCCACTAACATAACACAGAAAGTGGACTAGCCGTCCCTGTCTATAGTAAAAGCAGCCACTACCTTGAGATCTGTTTTTCTTCCTCCTTTTTTGGGCTTTTGTGTTGTTACTAGGCAATGATAAAAGAGCATGATAGATATAAAAAAAAGCGTATATAGACAAAAGGTGCAGCAATATCATGAACCAGAAGATAACAGCGTAACCAAATGAAGATCAGAAAATACACAGGTAGAGAATATCAATTCATCCAGATAGAGTGGCCGTCTCTTAGATTATCATTTATGGATCTTGTGATCATGTTTACTGCCGAAAATATGAAGTTGTAATTTCTGAAATTTGCTACTGTGAAGGAAAAAAAGGTCCAGATTCATAAGAGGTAAAAACAAACAAAACCCCAGAAACAGACAAATCCCCAAGAAAAGGCCTTACCAGTAACATCACTGTAGAAAGCGGTGAGAGAATTGAGGGTACGGGAACCATGATATCGTATCCTTGTGGTAGAATTTATGAGGAAAAAAGTAGGGAACCCATGAACTCCATACCTCAGGAGAATGCTGCAACAATTCTATGAATGTCATTTTCAAGCATAAATAAGTAAAAATCATGAACTGTAAATCAACAAACATGGAAATATGTTTTTTAAACCTTGGCCTGATGGCAGATTCTTCAATTGCAAAATGGCGGATGGAGGCAAATAAGGAAGACAGAATGGTGAAGGTTGGTCTACAAGTTCTAGAGAAAGGGCACCATGACGCATAGAAGAGCACAGATACATATTCATTACTATTCCTGTGAACTAGATTCAGCGCCCTCTGCAATAAAATCTCATCCCCCTTCACAAAAGCAAAAGGTATATGCCCATCAGAATCCTATTAGAACGTAAATAGAAAATACAATTAAGGAGAAAAAAGAAACTTTTGCCTCTAAATTAAATTCTAAAAATTCAACTCTATTAGCAACATAAATTTGTAGAAGTCAAAATTTAAAAAAAAGTTAGTTGTAAGATCCAGGTTCTGAGTCATGGACTTTGTTGGTTTTCATTTTGATCAACTCTAAATAAATTTATGAACTCTTACATGATTTGTAGTCTACTTACAGTAATGTAATTATCAAGATCAATTACTTCAAGTCCTTCCTTATTTTATTTTTAAAAAAAACTAATTGTAAAGTTAGTAAGAGTTACAACTAACTAGAAGACCTCATAGGATCCTATAAATATTCAAGTGGGGTTTGTTGGATTTGTGTTATCAGTAATTGGACTCCTGTTAATTATGCAACATTTTAAAATTAAGATAATTGATTTTTTTATATAAAAAATAAAATTAATTCTATGCACAGTGATTATATGCCAAATTGAGGCTTCTCAACACCATTTCGCAACTCGGAATATGATCTTCTTAATCTCAAATTACCATATATATATATATATGTTTGTTATTCACGTTCCGCAATGAATAGTATCAACTATCAAATTAACAAGAAAGAGGCAAAATAAAACCTTTTTACAGAAGGAATAAATCCAAAACCAAGAAACCACATCAAAAGCAATAAATTGAAAACAGAAATTCCAATAAATCAACATGCCTCCAGATCAAAAGATTGAGCACCATCCGAGGGACAAGTTGAATCTGAAGAAAAATCTCGAAACTGGAAGATCGAATCTGCAACAGAAGCAGCAGCAGGGCAGACGGCAGAAGAAGACGAAGAAGCCCGAACTGGTTCAACGCACGTCAGCCTCCCGAAAACCAGTAAAACAACGATCCCGGTTTCCCAAAACATCGTCGCCATGGATTTTGGATTGAGAGAGAAACGCGGGAACGAAAGAGGAACCAACCCCAGAAACCCTAATCGAGGTTTTGAGGAATGGAAGGAGGATTGAGGCCAGGCATAATACGCGCAGAGCGAGCCCCAGCGCATTTTAGCGTTGGAGCTCCGTTGGTTTTAAGGTCATGACTCATGACGGAGAAACAGAAAATTCAAGCTCATACGGTTACCGGTTTTTGCATAAAGACAAACCAACGGCTTATAATAATGTTTGGATTCTGGTTCTTAGGCTGAGGCAACGAAGATGCGCATGGTAGCATTTTCTATTTTTCTACGGTGATGTACAATGGCATTTGTACGGCAAGGAGACGTGTCGCTTTCCTATTGTCTCCACTGGATTTGCACTCATATAAATGATGGTTCAACCAAAAATAATTGAAATAGAATAACCAACTACTCACTTGCTTATCACCAAAATAATAATAATACATTTTTTTAAAAAAATTAGTTAAATAAAATCAATGGAAAGGTTTCATGAATGTGTGAGTGTGTTGTATTTACCATTAACGAAAACAAAAAAAATTCTAGAGAGGACTCATTTACAAGAATTTTGAAGAGAGGTAACTTTTAAAAAAATTATAAATTTTAAATAAAAGATGTTTGTTATGTAGAGTCGGAAATGGTTAAAAGTTACTGCAGAAGTTTGTCTATACATAACCACCTATTTAGGCCGCAACGCCGGGTTAGGTGTTAGTATCTGTTAGAATTAGTGGGCAGGTGGAGAGTATAAACGACTCTCACCCTCGCGGGAGTTGAACCCCGGACCTCCCCCTAAAGCAGGGGATACACAACCAGTGGGCCAAAGCCCTGGTGTGTAACCAACCTCCAATTGGAGAGAGTAATTCTCGCTAATCATTTTGAACCGGTGTTTTAAAACTCATCGGGTCAATTCAAACTCAGTTGAGTTGGCTCATATCAGTTAAATTTCAAGCCAACTCCGTTGGAAACTCAAAATTATGACAAATCGGTTCGGAGAAGCGCTTGACTGAGTTGAGTTGACTTCATCAAGTTGAGTGAATCGAACTAATTCTTATAAGGACGTGACTAAAATTTTGTGAAATTGAAGAAGGAGAACAAACTGAAAGACTAGTGGATCATACATATATGGAGCCAAATCATCTCCGGTGATAATTGGATATGGCAAATCCGGTTATCACCCTAGAGGTCACCATGTGTCTCCTTTGACATCCCCCTAACCATGGGTAAGGTTCACTCACCTCTAGGGTTCACCCACCTATTTTTGTTTTCTTTAAAAAATAATAATTCTTTTTTAAAATAAAAAAACTGTTTTTAGAGTTTTTTTAATATTTAAAACAGTTTTTTAATTTTAAAAAAAGAATTATTATTTAAAAAAAAAAAAACCAAAAATAGGTGGGTGAACCTTACCCACGGTTAAGAGGTGTCAAAGGAGACACGTGGTGACCTCTAGGGGTGATAATCGGATTTGCCAAATCCAGTTATCACCGTAGAGGATTTGACTCCTATATATATATATATATATATAGAAACTGACTAGAAACGAATAAAAGTCATAAACGAATAGAGATTATATAACCCTTTTAAAAATTGTATTCTAGTTATTTTGAAAAAAGATATGAATATTTTAAGTAATATCTCTTAGTCTTGATGGATCTTGTAGGCCACATGAGTAGGGGTGGCAACGGCCGGTCTAATTGAGTAACTCGCCCTGCCCTATTGGAACGGTTTTGGGGAGATTTTAAACGAGGTAGGTGCAGGTTTGGGAACCAAGTCGGGTTCGGGCTAGGGATGGGTTTAGGCCGTCCCGACCTGCCCCATCTAGTGCTTAACGGGACAGGACCAGGCAGGAACGGGGTTAAAAATTGTCGGAAGAGACCCATCCTGCCCCAGGTTTGGGACGGGTTTGGGGTAGGAGTTTTCCAATAGGGGCTCGGTTGGGATGGGGGCGCCCAGCCCAAATCTACCCCGTTGCCATCTCTACACATGAGGTTAAAAAAAAATTAGGTACTTACAATACTTTTCACATAGTTGTCAAGGTGTATAGTATAGCCGTTATGCTCTTTCAAACCGCTCCCTTGTTATCACCTTATGTGGAGATTAGGGAATACAGAATATTTTTATAGGTATTTAACTTCTTTCCACACATGCGTTCCACAATGGAATGTGTGCCTCTGAGGCCACCAAGTGTCATTTTAACACCCATCAATTCTGGTTAAGATTTGCTCCACCCCTAGGGTTAATCCATCTAACCTTATTTTTTAGAAAAGTAAATATAAAAACATTAATGTTAAGTTAGTTAAACTTAATCACAGTAAAAGGGGACAAGTTGCGTGACCTGTCGAGGCGTGTGCGTTCCTCTGGGCAGAACACAAGCGTGTAAAGAATCATGGCATTTTTTTATAATCGATTATGACGAGTCCAATTAGACACTATTATTCTAACATAATTTTAACATAAGTAGTTATAAGTGATTTAATCGGTTTTAATAATTCAATCCAAACAACCCAAAATGTTTTGAGATGTGGAGCTTCATATAAAGAGAGTTTAGGGATAAGCTTATGATAGTGGTACTAACCTGGCTCAAACCCAAGGCAGTAATTGGCTCCAGTGCCATCCACATCATTTTTCTTTCTTTTGCAAAATGGGACCAAGGCGAAATAAGTACGCCGTAAAATTCAGTCAACACTAAATATGGCTCGGACCGGGTTTGATTCTTATCATCTACTAGTCCGGGCTATTTGAAACCCATCCCAGCTCTACATAAACCGAGTCAGACAGCTGATGCCTATTATTACTTACCTGGACTTTGCTACTGAGACCCCATTAGGGCCGAGACCACCGAGATCAAGCTCTAAGAGAATTGGATTTTAGGTGGGGCCCATTTCACATGGTAGGCCCCACCTAAAATCCCATGCTATAAGAGCATGGTCTCAGTGGTCTCGGCCCTAAGGGGGTCTCAGAAGCTTTATCCTTACTAATGAAAGCTTGGACAGGGGGAGGCCCACATGGCACGTTTAGAGCAATTTTAGGAAAATGAACAGATATGTTTAAAGAAGTTTTTTCCACATTCATACCTCTTCCATCGTTTTGTATTGGATTCTGCACACCTACTAATACTGGACTTCAAAGATGTTTGGATTTTTGAGTGGGGCTGGGCTCTTCACTGCCTTCAATTGCACCTCTTTCTTGCCCTTAATTTTCTCCTTGAATTATTTATACGCGATTGTTTGGATTGAGAAAGTAGTGGGCCGGCGATGATTAGATGGAATGTCCATGCAACCACGCCTCCTCTTTTCTACCATTTTCTATTCTCTCTCTCCTTTAAATATCAAACATTCCTATCATGTGCCTGTTTGGGAGGGATTCACCTATTGGAAGTCTATTTTCAGGGAGACAGAACTATGAATTGGGGGAGCGATGCAACTATTCGTAACAAAGTGAAACTCTTTATTTGTTTCACCTCCTTTCGCAACCGACACACGTATTCACACTGCATCTTTATAAATACTCCTCTCTTTCTCTATTATTGAACACGCAACATAAACTAGAATGCCGCCTTTATTCTCTCTTTTATTTTCTCATTCTCTTTCTTTGTTATGTTCTCATAAACTCTCTCAACCTCTCAACCAATCAAATAGAGTATATATAGTAGATCTCCCTAGATCACTCGGTTACATGTTGTTGGAAAAGATTCAATACTCGGTATTGACATCAACAACAAACTATGATCCTCTCTCTTTGTGCATGGGACGCTCCGTCCATATCCAGAGAACTCATTAATAAAGCATTAAAGCACTGTACACATGATCTTGTGGATCTTAGGGGTGTCCTTGTGGTATATGCGTATGGGTGGAACATGGGTTATGTCCTGACGATGTTGCTGGTGGTGGCTTACCTCATTTTACTTCCTCTATCAATGATGCGGGTCCGTTGCAATAAGCTAATAACTCGAGTTTTCCAATTGCTATCATCAACCAGTTTAGTAATATGTATAGCAGATGTTTGTCGGGAACTTCATATTGGTTGCTTTAAGTTTTCCAATTTGGAATGAGTTTTTTTTTAAAAAATTAAGAATATAGTTTGTCCTCTTTATATACATACCACAGTATCCTTAAGGCTCCGTTCTTTTGGTGGAACATTTAAAAGATGAGAACATTTAATATTTTGGAACAAAAGGTAAGATTCTGGGATGAGAGGGGAGAGAGTTTCTAACTCTTATACACAATTGTATCTCAGATTTATGGAGTTCAAATTAGTTAGAAGTTCCAAATTCATGGAACTTAAAAAATCCAATTTCTTTGGTAGATCTTAAAAGTTCCATATTTGTAGAACTTTTGTACTCTATGAAATAATATAGTTCTAGACACTAAGTAAAATTAGGGATGAAACAATGGAAGTTCTAGACTTTAAAAGTTCCACAAAAAGAACAGAGCCTAATTGACGGCCCATTTGCATTTCTCTCATGTCATTTGTTTCTTTAATATATCTTACAATTATTAGAAGTCAGTTGCTCGAGGTGGTGGTTGTGGTTTGGATTCAGAAGGCTACAGGCTGTGTAAGTTTGAGAGGTGGGTGAAACCTTAAGCATGGAATCTACGTACTGCATGCTTAAGAGGAAATATATTATCATGTGGTGCCTTGGGTTTGCTTGACTGCTACAAAGCCAATTCCTCTTTAATTGATTTATTAAGTCATTTATGCAACTCTTTCATTTTGTAAAATCTCTCTATAATGCATTAATTCATAAATCTCCTCTTAATGCCTCTAAGAATTTATAATCATGTATCATCTTCTTTTCCTCTCAAATATCAATAAAGTTGTCATTTTGAGAAGTGCCCCTGTGTGCCCTTATTTTACATATGTTAGTGTATTAGTAGTTCTATTTGCAGATGTGTGATGAATGCAAGTTTGTTTGTGTACTATCATTTACTCTCATAAGAATTATTTATTTATATTTTTAAGTATGGAGTTTACGATGATCTATTTCATAACATGTCAAGATATTAAAATATTGATCATAGTAATACATTTGTTGAATGCTTCGTCCTATGTAATTTAGGGGTCATCCTATACAAGTCATTGATAATAATTGAGTTTTGTTTAGATTGAAACAGATCATAGAGGTAAACAAAATGACTACTTGCAAATTTTGATCTATCTTTGGATGATCTCTGGAGATGGGTCCTTTATGTATGGAAATCATATTTTGTTGTTGTTAATACATAGAAAACGAATAAGATAACGACCTAATTCTATTTGTACCTCATATATGCATTAGGATAAGGAGCGACTCGCACATAATGGTTTAGACATAATATCGTGTGGTTGACCAGTTAATATCCACCATGGCGCAAGTAGCCAACCAAGTAAACCTTTGTTTCTATTTGTTTCAAATTCTGTAGACATGTGAATGTTTTTCTTTTTTTTAAGAGTGCATATTTCTGTTTCCGTCCCATTATTTTCCCTCTGTTTTTCACATTATCACTCATACTTTTTCTTCCATTTGCATTTTCCTGTGCATCGCACGGGCCTCCTAATAAAGTATAAACTAAGACTTCAAACCAAGACTCCCCATAGTCCGGTTATGCCCCTGAGGTCGCCACATGTCCCTATTGTCACCCCTTAACTGTGGTTAAGATTCACCCACCCTTAGGGTTCACCCACCTATACTTGGTTTTTAGAAAAATATCATTTTTTTTAACCCTGATTAAAATTTACTAACTCCTAAGGTTAAATTTTTCGAAATTTTTTTTTTATAAAAATCAAGGATAGGTGGGTGAATCCTAGAGGTGGGTGAATCTTAACCATAGTTAAGGGGTATCAATATGGACACGTGGTAACCTTAGGGACATAACCGGAGTTCGGTTACAACTTGAGAGAATTTCGAGTCGTAAACTAATTATAAGATCCCGAAACTCTATCATCCAGTTATTCCAGTGGTTAGGTGTATCCATTCCTTAGGAAGGAGGTTCTGGGTTCCAAGAGGGAGAGGGTGAGAGTGTTGTACTCTCCACCCACCCTTAACTTAGAACAAATACTAACTACTAATTGGGGTTGCGGCCTAACCGCGTGTCACAGTACCAAAAAAACTAATTATAAGATCCTGAAACTCTATCATCCAGTGGTTAGGGCTATTTGAAGCCCGTCCGAGCCCTACGAAAATTGTCAGGCATAAAGCCCATAAGATCCCGAAACTCTATCATCCAGTGGTTAGGGCTATTTGAAGCCCGTCCGAGCTCTACGAAAATTGTCAGGCATAAAGCCCATAAGGCACCCAACTCACTATTCACCCTCGTATTAGTATTCTCACCACAACGCAAATGGGTCCAGCAAGCCCAATTGGTACCTTAACCTGGCCCTGCATCTATAGTATGTGGACTTACCTGTGTCATAGTATGGGACTCGGTCAATAGAGTAGGTTTTGGACTAGCTTTAAATAAAAACCGTATAGATTGCAAAAGAGCTGCTGGGCTGAGTTTTGCCGGATGAAGAGCCAACTGTAGCTGGTTAGTAGTTAATCGGTTAGCCCCATTTTGTGTTGCCACACTAGGCCCGGGTGCCTGCAGGGCAACCTGCCACAACACTAAGATAAACTTCAGTAAGGCTCCGTGGTGGATAGAAGTTTATAATTGTATAAAGGTATTTTAAAGTCTAGAACTTTAAAAGGAAAAAAAATGCCTAATTTTACTTAATGTGTAAAACTATATTATTCCATAGAGGGCAAAAGTTCTAGAAATATGGAACTTTCAAGTTCCGCCAAATTTTTTGGATTTTGTAAGTTCTATAGATGTGGAACTTCTAATTAAATTGAACTTGATAAATTTAAAATAACATTGAGTAAAAGGGTTGGAAATCCTCTCCCCTCTCTTTCCAGGCTCTTGTCCTTTGTTCCAAAACATTAATGTTCAGACTTTTAAAAATTCCACCAAAAGAACGGAGCCTAAGAGTTTCACACTCTTGGGTATGGGTGTTATCTAATAGCCGACCAGTATCCATAACCCACAAACCAGATTAGCTGTATAAATCTTCCAACTCACCCTCCTTTTCTTCTCCTCTAATCACTCCTCATCTAGTCTAATCCTCCATTCAGAGTTGTAACAAAGATGGAAACTATACTATTTAATATACAATACCATCACGGTCTCCTCTCACGTTGAGATTGAGACTCTTTCCTCAAGCTTATTGTTTCATTGATTTTATGGTATTAGAGCCACAAGACTAACGTCCTCAATCCATACCTATGGTTGCTTCCTCTCCCTCCATCCCTCCTGCATCAAATGCATTTGCAGCAGTCCCCTCACCACATTTGTCTCCAACATCTCGCACTTAGTCCCAAATTGGACAACATAAACTATCACCTTTGGGAAGTCTCTCTTCCTCCCAATCCTACGAGGACACAACCTTCTAGGACTCGTTGATGGGTCCTCGGCATGCCCACCCCAGTTCTTAAGTCTTACCTGTAAGAGTTTTAGTATTATACAACTCTTGGTATGACCCATGCAATCATATTTTGATTTATTCAAAACCCGGATTGATAAGGTTGCCAACAGAGAATGTTTAAATTGGTGGGTCCCACTGAGATGTGGTCAAACATGGGACTCACATATGTTCGATAATTAAGGAGAAACGGTTGGATGACTCGCCGTTAAATTTGGCGTGACTTCCCATAACCCTTGGATCGTGATGGGTGGTTACGAGGGTTTTTATCTTATAAATTTTGGGAAAGTCCATCTTTTCACTCACGTTGTTGAAAGCCCCATTGATAGACTTGAGAGAATAAGAGAAGACCCCAAAGAGAAGGTTGCTGATTTTATTTTGCAGATGTCCAGATTCATACGATCGTTCATATTGTTCTCGGCATTATTCATTGATCCTAAAAGGTATGAATATATTTATCCCTGAATTCTTTTGTTTAATAGATTAATTTAATATTGCATGGTCTAGATCCTATCATCATATTTTATTTGAAATAGAATAGTGATAATTTATGGGATTAGAAATTCCTACAATTGGTATCAGAGCATAGGCTCGCACCATGCTTTTTAAAATTATTCTAAAAAGGTTGATTAATTCGGATTAATTATTATAATTATTGTTTTCAATTTTAAATAATTTTTCTGGAATTTTTGGGGTAATGTTATACCTTTGGTTGAATTAGGAATATTTTATTTGATTAAAGGGAGTTATAAAATTAAAAAGTAAATTTTTTTTTGGGTTTTCGGTCATTTCCGGTTGGACGGTGTTTCCGCCGCCGTCGATTACTGGATATCTCTGCTGCCGGTAAGGTTTTGGTTGCCGGAAAGTGGCCGACCTTTTGGCACCGACAGCTGCCGGAATGATGGCCGGTAGAGCCCCCGTTGAAGGGGTTAACTGCTACGGCAGTTCCGTTTTCAAAATTTTTTAAAATAGTAATAATAATTTACTGTTCAGGTAAGAGAGACGAAGGTCAAACCGACCCATTGACCTGACCCGGGCCAACCTGAACCCGGATCCGAATGGGTCAAACTCAACCCGGGAAGGGGACCCGAATCCAAACCCGAATGGGTCAAACCTGACATGACCCGTTTTAGACCCGAACCGGTCCAACTGAACATGACTAGCTCAACCAAACGGTCAGACCGGATCTAACCAGACCGTAAATCGTAAGGCATGCGCGCGTGACGCGCACTCCCGCCGTGACACAACCTCCACGCGCGTGACGCGCACTCCCAGTTTCTGAGACGCGCGTGACACTCGCAGGGGCGTGTGACGCGTTTTCAGGACACGTCCAGGGAAGTGTCTTACCTTTTTTGAGGTTTTTGGATGTCCTGGTTTCATTTCTGGGGTCTTTCTGGACTTCTGAGCACTATAAATGACTATTTTAGTGCAATTTTAAGGTTTAGGTCATTCCTAAAGGGGTTTAGCAATGACCAGTAAGGTAGATATTCAAATGAGTATAACTGAATTAGGTTAGATAGTCTTGCCCAAAGGTGATCGTCCTAAAAGAAGTTATGATATTTTGAATTGGAGGTTTTGGTCT
Source organism: Tetracentron sinense (assembly GCA_015143295.1). Classification (NCBI taxonomy): domain Eukaryota; kingdom Viridiplantae; phylum Streptophyta; class Magnoliopsida; order Trochodendrales; family Trochodendraceae; genus Tetracentron; species Tetracentron sinense. Next base: position 35,738,881 of record CM026552.1, on the reverse strand, counting down.
CCTGTAATCTGCAAGTTTGCACTTAAATACATAGAATAACTAATCTTGCCCAAAGGTGTTTAGGAACTTTTTGTAGAATAAGTGAGACAGAATAACTTATATGTGAAAGTGAGAGAAGGATAACTCTCTTGCCCAAAGGTGTGGAAGTGTCCTGATCAATCAAAAGCATGATAAGTTAGTTATGTGCGCGACTATTGTCGCCTTTTGGGGGGTGAATTGCATATCGAAATCTCTTGCCCAAAGGTGTAATTAGATGATGCGCCCACCTGTCTCGTAAAGTGGAAGAAAATATTTTTTATATTAAACCACTTTAGCTAATCTGGCTCAACCCCTAGACCGGTTAGATTAATTAAGTTGAACTAAAATTAACAACTACAAGAACCAAATAAAGTTTTATAATTTGTGCGATAATTGTATTACAAACCATAGCATTTAGACATCATTATTTGCAGCTATGGACGGATCTGTTGTACACAGACATTTGACTGGGATTGAGCCATTGAATGGCTCAAACTATGGTTCTTGGAAGATGCAGCTAGACATTGTTCTAGGCTACCTAGACTATGACTTTGTCCTCTTGGAAGAAAAATCGGATGCTCCCATTGCTGAGTCTTCGAACTCAGATAGGTCTTTATTATTAAAATGGGAGAAGGCCAATCGAATGACCATGATGATCATCAGGGCTTCTATTCAGGAAGCCATCAGGAGAGGTATCCCTTCGGCTGAGACAGCTAAAGAGCTTCTTGAGACTATCAAGAAGCAGTTTATGGGGTCAGTGAGATCTAGACAGTACAGCAATCTGATTCAGTTAATTTCTATGAAGTACGATGGTGCTGGGAACGTTCTAGAGCATTTTCTCAAAATCTCGAAGTTAGTTATCTCTCTCCGAGACTTGGGCTTGACCATTGAGGATGACCTCATGGTCCATTTGGCTGTGGCTTCTCTTCCTCACTCCTTTAATGCATTCAAAGTTAATTACAGTGCACAGGACATAAAGTGGACCCTTAACGAACTGATAGCAGTTTGTGTGAGTGAGGAAGAACGCACTAAGCGTGGTAAGGCCGAATCTGCGAATTTGGTTATTCGTTCTGGAAGTAGGAAGAACTTCAAAACGAAAGTTTTCAAGAAGCCAAATACTCAGAGATTCTTTCCAGGGCAGAGTTCAGGACAGAATCAGGGCCATTAATTCAAGGGGAAAGGGAAGGCAGATCAGTTTCAGGGCAGAGGGATTGTCATCAAACCAGAGGAGATAGAATGTTTTTTCTGTAAGATGAAAGGGCATGTGAAGAAGAACTGCTTCAAGTATAAGGAGTGGGCCAAGAAGAAGAATAAATATATTAATTTATCATTGGTATGTTTTGAATCAAACCTAGTGGATGTTCCTTCAAACACTTGGTGGATTGATTCAGGTGCCTCTGTGCACATTTTTCATTCTCTTCAGGGGTTCGTACATAGGCGTAAGGCCAAGGATGAGGAGCTTCTATTCATGGGGAATTCTTCACCAGCAGTAGTAGAGGCTATTGGGACTTGCAGACTGATTTTAGACTCTGGTCATGTTTTGCTTTTGGATGATACTTTTTATGTGCCGTCTTTTAGACTGAATATTATTTCAGTTTCTAGACTTAGTACTTCTGGCTACAGTTTTTTATTTGAGGGGAGTGTGCTATCTGTTAGACATAATTTGCAAACCATTGGAAATGGTATTTTGATTGATGGTCTTTATCAGTTGGTTTTGGATTCTAGTTTTGCATCATCCTTACTATGCATGTCAGTTGATTCTTCTACTCAAGTTACCAGTTCTAAACGTGTTAGACAAAAGGAAAATTCTGCTATGTTGTGGCATCGTAGATAAGGTCATAGATCAAAGAAGCGTTTAGAGTCCTTACTTAAGTCTAAAGTTTTGGAGCCCCTTGACTTTTCTGACTTCGAGACTTGTATAGACTGTATTAAGGGAAAGATGACTAAGAGTCAGAATTTGGATGCTGTTAGAAGTACTGGTCTTTTGGACCTGATTCACACTGATATATGTGGACCTCTCCCTACAGCATCTCGAGGTGGTCAGCGATACTTCATCAGTTTTATCGATGACTTCTCACGTTATGCCTTCGTATTTCTAATTCATCATAGGTCTGAAGCATTAGAGGTGTTCAAGCAATACAAGGCTAAAGTGGAGAAGCAGTTGGACAGGGTAATTAAAGTTGTCCGTTCTGATAGGGGAGGTGAATACTATGGGAAAGCTGATGTTGATGGGGTTAATCACGGTGGATTTGTCAGTTTTTTTCGTGAACACGGTATTGTGCCTCAGTACACCACTCTTGAGCAAAATGGTGTAGCTGAGAGAAGAAACCGAACGTATATGGATGTTGTTCGCAGCATGATGAGTCACACAGATTTACCTGATAGCTTTTGGGGTGAAGCCCTTAAGACCGCTGTTTACATTTTGAACAGGGTCCCCAACAAGGCAACTCCTAAAACCCCCTTTTTCCTCTGGACTAGGAGAAAGCCTAGTCTTCGTCATTCTCGCATCTGGGGTTGTCATGCTGAAGCGAGAATTTATGATCCCACATTGCAGAAGCTTGATCCTAGAACTGTGAGTTGTCGCTTCGTTGGATATCCGGAGAGATCGAAAGGTTTTAGATTTTACTGTCCTTCTAGACCATCTCAGTTTTGGGAGACCAACAATGTGAGATTTCTGGAAGATGGTGAAATTGGAAGCTCAGTTCATAAAGAAGTTGTCTTTGAGGAAGTGCTTGATGATGGTAGTTCATTGTCACTGCTACCACTTCTAGCTAGGCCTCTTTCACCAGTTGTTCAGGTCTCCCGTACAGTTGCAGTGCCAGTGCAAGAAGAACAACAAGGTGCGACAATAGCAGCTGATATTGTTGCACCAACTCAAACTGTTGTTGCTCCACCTGTTGCTGCACCAATACCTTTGAGAAGATCTTCACGGGATAAAAGATCTGCTATCTCTTCTGATTATGAGGTGTATTTAAATGAAGGTGACATTAGTGATTCTGGAGATCCTTCCAGTTTTCGAGATGCTCTACAGAGTCCGCACTCTCGAAAATGGTTAGATGCGATGAGAGAGGAATTGATGTCCATGGAGAAGAATTCAGTTTGGGATCTTACATCTTTACCTCCTAATTTCTCAACCATTGGGTGTAGATGGATTTTCAAGACCAAAAGGGATTCTGAAGGTAAAGTTGAAAGGTTTAAGGCAAGGCTTGTGGCCAAGGGTTTTAAACAGAAGGAAGGCATTGACTATATTGAGACCTTCTCGCCTGTTTCGAAGAAAGATTCCCTTAGAATTATTTTGGCTTTAGTAGCGCATTTCAATCTAGAACTTCACCAGATGGATGTTAAAACTGCATTTTTGAATGGTGAGCTTGAAGAGGTGATTTTCATGGATCAACCAGAAGGTTTTGTTACTCCTGGAAGTGAAGACCTTGTTTGCAATCTGAAGAAGTCGATTTATGGTTTGAAGCAGGCCTCCAGGCAATGGTACTTGAAGTTTGATAAAGTTGTTGTTCAACATGGTTTCCATGAAAATCCGATGGATCGGTGTATATACCTCAAGGTGAGTGGGAGTAGGTTTATCATTCTTGTGTTGTATGTCGATGACATTCTTTTAGCAAGTAATGATATTCATATGCTTTATGATACTAAGCTATTCTTGTCTCGAAGTTTTGATATAAAGGATATGGGAGAGGCAAGTTATGTCTTGGGCATCAAGATCACTAGAAATCGCAGTTCAGGATGTTTGAGTTTATCACAAAGGGCTTACATTGACAAAGTGTTAACCAGATTCAAGATGCAGAATTGTGCTCTCAGAGATGCTCCAGTAGTTAAGGGAGATATCTTCAACAATCGTCAATGTCCCAAGAATGAAATTGAAAGACTTCAAGTGGATTCTACTGAGTATGCTTCCGCAGTTAGGAGTCTTATGTATGCCATGATTTGCATCAGACCTGACCTGAGTTTCATTGTTGGGAAGATATCAGAAGAATCCTGGAGCTATTCACTGGACTGCAGTTAAGAAAGTACTTCAGTACCTTCAAAGGACTAAACATTTCATGCTGGTTTACCGGAGATGTGATGAACTGGAAATTGTTGGTTATTCAGATTCTGACTATGCTGGATGTCAGGATAGTTTGAAGTCGACTTCGGGATATGTTTTCATGTTAGCTCAATGTGCAGTTTCATGGAGAAGTGCCAAGCAATCCTTGGTGGCATCTTCTACCATGGAAGCAGAGTATGTTGCACAACATACATAGAGATAAAATTTCCAATCACAAGCAGGAACAAACATATAGAGATAAAATATCTATATGTGCAAGAGAAAGTTCGAGCTGGTTTAATCCTTATCCCTCACTGTTCTACTTTTATCATGATTGCTGATCCTTTGACCAAGGGTCTTTCAGTTAGAGTTTTCAAGGAGCATGTAACCCGTATGGGAGTTTTAGAGTCTTTTTAATTCCTTTGTTTAGTGGGAGTATTATTTGTTATCTCTTTCCAATCATTTAATGATTCAAATATTATGCTGATATACTCTCATTTATAAATGTTATGGTTTTGAAAATAATTGATGCATCATTTAATTGTTCTTATGTTTTAAATGCACGTGCAAAAAGGATAGACATCAAGTGATGGTATTCACATGACGGATGCCATTGATGTCAAGTTAGGCCCGAGAGCATGCACAAAGCTCTCAAGTCGCTTGGGCTGAACATGGTTGGGCATCATGTTTGAGGCCTTCATTCTGGATATAAGGTGATGGACTTCACATGACGGATGTCGTAAGGTATCAGAATGACTTGCATATGCTTAAATGCATGTAGCGTAAACACTTATGGATAGACACATTTTTTATCACATAAAGTTGTGTATTTTTCATGTCACACCATAATAGTCATCATAAAGTTCCTCTCGAAGATATTAGTGTTACTAGCAGTTTGACTATGGAGTTGCTTGTGTCATAGTAATGAAAACTAGTAGATGCTATGTGCTTCCATGATCACTGTTAGTGGCACTCTTGTTTTAGAGTGAAAGTTTAAGAACATGTAATTCTCGGCAACAACAGTTTTTTAAATAAAATAGAGTGGTCACTCACGTTTTTTAAAGGTTTCAATCCAGGAAGTCTTTTCTTTAATTATTCTTTTAAAAAGATTGCTTGGGCCAAGTGGGAGATTGTAAGAGTTTTAGTATTATACAACTCTTGGTATGGCCCCATGCAATCATGTTTTGATTTATTCAAAACCCGGATTGATAAGGTTGCCAACAGAGAATGTTTAAATTGGTGGGTCCCACTGAGATGTGGTCAAACATGGGACTCACACATGTTCGATAATTAAGAAGAAACGGTTGGATGACTCACCGTTAGATTTGGTGTGACTTCTCATAACCCTTGGATTGTGATGGGTGGTTACGAAGGTTTTTATCTTATAAATTTTGGAAAAGTCCCTCTTCTCACTCACGTTGTTGAAAGCCCCATTGATAAACTTGAGAGGAGAAGAGAAGACCCCAAAGAGAAGGTTGCTGATTTTATTTTGCAGATTTCCTGATTCATACGATCGTTCATATTGTTCTCGGCATTATTCATTGATCCTAAAAGGTATGAATATATTTATTCCTGAATTCTTTTGTTTAATAGATTAATTTAATATTGCATGGTCTAGATCCTATCATCATATTTTATTTGAAATAGAATAGTGATAATTTATGGGATTAGAAATTCCTACATTACCAACAACATGGCTCCACTACTGTCAATCCTCAGTATACGGAGTGGATTTCTTGAGATCAGAACCAGCTCACGTGGATTAATTCCACTTTATCTGAATCTGTTCTACCATATATTGTTGGGTTGTTATCATCCAAGACCGTTTGGGATGCACTCGAACAATGGTATGCCTCTTTGTCTCGCTCCCATATTCTACAACTCAAGAAACAGATTCAAAACGTCAAGAAAGGAGCGTCTTTCATGCAAGATTATCTTCAACAAATTAAAGTACTCGTTGATAAACTTGCAACATGTATTGCTCCGGTTTCTGAAGATGATCTAATCCTCTATATATTAGACGGTCTTCCCATTGATTACCGTCCATTCAAAACAACAATCTGCACCTACTCGCGGTTTGACCAGGTATCATTAGAAGAACTCCATTCACTTCTAATTTTTGAGGAACTAAGCATCGAAGAAACATAAGCATCCCAACCTTCCTTCGAGCATGCTATAACACTTGTTGCAACCTGAAACTTTTCTCAAAGTCGATGACAGTTTTCTCAAAGTCGGGGACAGTATGGTCCCCATCATCGAGGCTGTGGATGTGGAGGTACAGGTCGTGCCTATGGTAATTCTCATTCAAATTATTCATCAGGCCCACCTAATCATGGCTCAAGTCATCCTCATCAGCCAGGACCTCCCAACCCTCCCAATGCCAAATCTGCAACCGGGTTGGTCATTTAGTTATTGATTGCTATAATCGCATGAATTATGCATACCAAGGCCAAATCCCTCCATAGAAGCTTACAACTATGATTGCCTCTCACAACCAACACTCACATGTGGTACATTGATACTGGCACCACTTATCACGTCACTTCTGATCTAGCCAATCTATCGGTTCATTCTGACTATCAAGGTGATGATCAAGTCAAAGTAGGAAATGACCAATGTTTGTCTATTACCCATATAGGATCCTTCACTTTACACTCTCGTGCATCTGGTTTTAATTTACCAAATATATTACATTGTCCTTTTGCATCCACTAATCTCCTCTGTGTTCATAAAATTTCAAAGGATAATAATTGTCTCTTTTGTTTTGATGCTAATGGTTTTGTTGTGAAGGAGAAAAACTCGGGAAAGATTCTTTTCCGCGGGCAGACTAAGACCAAAATTGGATTGTATCACTTCTCTCTCCACAAACCACATCAACCATTTTGGACCTACTACTCTTCTCAGTGCTTGTGATACTTCTTAACTATGGCATTCACGTCTCGGTCACCTGTCATCGCAAAATCTACAACTTATTCTCTATAAGTCCTCGCTTCTACATTCAGGCTCCTCCAAACTCCTCTCAGTTTGTTCTACTTGTCAACTTGGGAAAAGTAAGAAGCTACCATTTTTTGATTCCACTTCTTTTACAATTAGACCTCTCGAGTTGATTCAAAGTTATGTTTGTGGACCAACCCTTACATCCTCAATAAGTGGATACATATTTTATGTTATTTTCATTGATGACTATTCGTGTTATTATTGGTTATTTCCTTTATGTCATCATTCAAATTTTTATGCTACTTTGACTTCTTTTAAATCTCATGTTGAATCTATGCTTAAAAATCGCATAAAAATTTTCCGTTCTAGTGGGGGTGGAGAGTTCATGAGCACTAGTGTTCACTTACTACTCATACATCATGGCATAACTCATCAGCTCTTTTACCCCCATACTCCTGAACAAAATGGCATGGCCGAAAGAAAGTATCGCCATATTGTAGAAACTGGGCTTACCTTGTTGGCCCATTCCTATATGTCATCCATCTACTGGTTGGAGGCCTTTAATGCCGTCATATTTCTTATTAATCGAATGCCCACTAAAACCATTTCCAACATCTCTCTATGGCAAGTTATCTTGTATAAACCTCCAAATGACTCCTTTTTAAGAGTATTTGGATGCACATGTTATCCTTGGCTGCATCCCTACACTTGTAACAAGTTAGAATTTTGGTCCACCAAATGTGTATTCATCGGATACAGCCTTACCCATAGCGGCTATAGATTTTTAGACCCGTCTATTGGGCGTGTCTTTCTCTCGTCATGTAGTATTTGCTGAGTGCTCATTCCCCTTCCAATCTCCTACATGCTCCACACAATCCAATTCAGCTGCCTCGGCTAGCAAAGATGACTTGAGTATGTCAAACCCCCTCTTGGTTTGGCTACCTAAACATACAACCAACATCACAACAATGCCACCAAACCCATCACAACAGCCCCAGCCAACCCACTGTTCGCTCCTACACCACTATCTCATCCCTCCCCACCAACTCCAGTAACATCACCTTTTCCAACCCCTAGCCTCACAATATCCAATGCGCCCACATCTCGGATTGTCTCTGGTGAAGCCAGAAAGGGCTTGTCTCGGGGTTCCATAGAATAGGTGACAAGTGGTGGAGAAGTCAAAATCATGGGGCCATGATTTTGACTTCTCCACACATATTAAGACATGTGGTGATAAGTGTATGAGAATAAGGAGGAGAGATATCAAATGGGGAGGAGTCAAAATCATGGGGAGAAAATGGAATGACTTCTCCCCATTTTTTTGCCAACTATCGCACAATGTATGGAAACCGAGAGTAGTTTCTGGCTTCGCCAGAGACAATCCAAGGCCCATCTCATCCACCCAATAGCCTTCCCATACCCACTGTTAACAGTCAAAAAATACCAACCACCCATATAACACCCGTTCCAAGAGTGGAATCACCAAGAAGAAAGTCTTTTTCACCACTCCTCATCCACTCCCGTTTGGCTTGACCACCACCCTTGAACAACATGACCCAAGATGTTTTAGAAAAACCTCAGAAAATTGAGTGGCGTCAAGCCATCGATCACGAATTTACCACTCTCCAGCGATGTGGCACTTGGTCTCTCGTACCTCCAACCCCAAAGCAGGAGCGGGAGTGAGAGCATGAGAGCATCAAATTTTAATTTAGGATAGGGTCGAGAGCGCCTCCGAAGCACCATATATAATTTAATTTAATTTAATTTAACCCAATTAATTAGTAAAATATAAAATTAACTTAATTTTAAAAAAATTATATTAAAATAATATATATAGTGGATAAATTTTCTTTATTTATTTTTAATATATTAATTTTAAAAAAAAGTTGATCTCACGCTCGCCGTTATTGATCTCATCGGGGAATCATATAACGGCGTTTTTAGAAACCTTTCGTTGTTGATTAGCTTATTGCGCCTTTTTTTTAGACCCTTTAACAACGGTTTATAAAGGGCAATTCTATCATTTTCATTATGCCTATTGCGGCGATTTTAACCGCCGCTAAAGATTATATATTTAACGACGGTTGAGAACCACCGTTAATGAACACTTATATAACGGCAATTTCAGACCACCGTTAATGAACACATATATAACGGCGGTCTGAAACCACCGTTAAATATTCCATTTATAACGGCGCTTTAAAATTGCCGTTAAATATATGATCTTTAACGGTGGTTAAAATCACCGTTAGTGAACAGGTCTATTACGACGGTTTGAAACCGTTGCTGCAACTATGGAGATCAATAACGGTGGTGTAAAACCGCTGCTGATAGGTATGTCTTAAAAAAAATTTATTTTTGTACAATTTTTTTTACTTGTATTATTTTGTACTTGTCAACAATATACAATAAATTTACTGCATTCATACAATTTCTACTTGTAATCCATCAAATCCAATCAAAATATATAAAATAAAATAAATTAATCCAAGCATAATACATATGTGCCTATAATGTAATAATAATAATATATACATGTCCATAAAAAAGTGTCGGTAGTCAAAAACAAATCATAATTCTGCCTCTCTCCTACTGGTCCAAAACCCGACAAGTGTGTGTTGTCAGCTCCCTCCTATAAAGACAATGAAATATAATTTATTATTAGAATATCAAAATGATAAAATTTAAAGATTTATAATTAATTAATATGCAAAGAATCAAGGTTGTGAGTACCTGAATTTTAACCTCTATTCCCGATCAGGATAGATCCCGATAAGGAATAGCGATAAATTACAATTGGGTTGAGAGTCGTCACCTATTTAATTCTGAGGGAAATATGTCCCTCAAATGGTTGGATAAGGCATGGTCTAGAAGTCAGAGATCAGGTAAGGGATTCAGTTGAGTTATGGGAAGGTGTTAGGCACCTCTAAACTCCCATCTGGAGATGGTTACCTACTCCATAAGTCTGAATAAAATAAATGAAATCATATAAGAAGCTTGAAATTTGATCTATATGTTGAGCAGATATAATATTAACAGAAATAAATGAATTGAGATAGGCAGGATAAGAACGGAATAAGGATTCTATCCTAGGGGAGTTGAACCCGATCAGGGTTGCCTACGTATCCATTGTCAGTGGAATCAAGCCGCACGTAGTTCCAAAAGGCGATTAATGGTTTGATTGATTGATTAGATATTGATGGGTTCGATTGCTTACGCTCATTTGGGAGCGAAATGACTTTTTAAGCTTTTGCTGAGGAGCGATGGGGCAGTTTAAGCTCTTATCGGGGAGCCTGGGAGGTGGATATTTGAACAGGGTTTGAATCGAGGCTCTGACAGGGGTTTGACTAGGTAGGTAGGGTTTAACTAGAGTTAGGTAAAGCTAGGGTTTACCTAGGGTTAAGCTAGGGTTTAGTTAGAGTTTAGCTAGGGTTAAGTTGGGGTTTAGCTAGGGTTGACTAGGGTTAAGTTGGGGTTTACCTAGGATTTAACTAGGGTTTAGTTGGGTTTTACCTAGGATTTAACTAGGGTTAAGTTGTGGTTTACCTAGGGTTAAGCTGGGGTTTACCTATGGTTTAACTAGGGTTTACCTAGGGTTAAATTAGGGTTTAGGGTAGAGGTTCGACTAGGCAGGGCTATATTTGAACTAAGATTTGGGCAGGGGTTCGACTAGGAGAGGCTATATTTGAACTGAGATTTGGGCAAGGGTTTGACTAGGTGAGGCTATATTTGAACTGGGATTTAGGCAGGGGTTCGACTAGGCGAGACTATATTTGAACCGGGATTTGGGCTGGGGTTCGACAAGGCAAGCAGTCTAAAAAGCGATAAACTATTTTAAAAACTGATAAAAGACCAAAAATACAGAGTTCGGAGAGATTTTACCTTTCAGGAAACCCAAAAGAGTCTCTGAAAAGAGTGCTCCCAAGAATGATTCTTCGAAATCAGATTCTCGAGATCGCCAAATGCTAAAGAGAGATATTTGAAATAGGAGAGAGAAGAGAGGAAAGGAGAGGGGATGAGTGAGAATAGATGAAAAATGAAGTGAATGAGGGGGATATTTATAGTTTTTCAAAACATGGGGGCATTACTTGAAGTAGCACCCCTATGGATAAAAACCCCAAAAATTAAGACGGTAAGGAACAGTGAGGCGGCAAAAGTGTGTCACATAAGGGGGCGCTGTTTGAAGCAGCGCCCCTATGCGGATTTTCCAAAAAAGGCTAGTCGACAAGGGTTTGACCGGTCAAAAGGGCCCAAGAAACAGGCCCATAAGAGGGCGCTGTTTGAAGCAACGCCCCTACCCTGAGGGGCAAAAATTGTTATCTTTTTATTTGACTCGCCACATGGCACTCTCCGATTTGCCGATAAGCTGTTTTTTCATTTTTAGCCCGAAAATAGTCAAAATTGAACTGATAAAATTCAAAAAAATATTTTAGATAAAACATAAATTTTTCAGTACTTTTCAGGGGCATTCTGGTCATTTTTTACAGTTTTAAGTCCAATTTAATCCCAAAAATAGCCAAAATTCATCAAAAAATTTGTAAAATCATTTTAGAAAAAATGAAAACTTTTTAGCACTTTTTCAGGGGTATTTTTTTCATTTTTTATCCTATGGGCATTTTGGTCATTTTTCACCTCTGGGCCGTTTTTGAAAATCGAAGCATGTGGGAAGAAGGTTTTAAAAGATGATTTTTGAAAGGGTTTTTAAGGGTACGAAAACAGACTAGAGGGGTACAAAATTAGGGTACTTACAAAGGTCATCTAAGATTTTTCATATATATAGAGTTTAAACACATAAAAGTCTAAAGATTTCATCACTAACATGCAAACTCATCCCAAATTTTAAAATACTTATAGAGTTTAATTAAACACATTATTTTATGCGGTTTCTTCTAACGCGTGTATTTCGACTCAACCTAAGTGTCAGAATTAGTTTCGAGGGAATCCGATGTTGTAAAGACCTGAATCTTTTTCATGCCTTTAATGCAAGTATTAGGGGTATAATAGTCTTTGTGATATTTTAATGTGTTTGTATTAATATCTAATTGGTGTGGTGTGATCAAGGCTTAATCAAAGTTGTAAAGAGAGGGATGCCTTAACCTACCCTCAACTTTAGGAAGCTCTAGTTTTGTCACCGCTTATCGGAATCGAGTGATTCTTAAACCATTAAAAATGTATTAGAACCTCTTTGAGGTTCATGTTTAATGTTTTTTTTTTTTTTTTTTAAGATTTTGAGTCTAAGCTAAGTCAAAAGTAAGTTTTCCGATATTTTGTCTGCTGAAATTCCAAACCAGTCAGCTTCAGAACCCATTTAGACTATTAAAAACTCAGAATTAGGTTTTGTCTATTAGAGACAAAATTGTTTCCCTTTGAATGACAAGTCTAATAAAAGTTGAATCGTCAAAATCCAATGAGCGAGTCAAAATTTATGATCAAAATACCAAAAGAAAAATTCAGGACAGCTCACTGGAATTTTGACGATCGATCGTCCGAAACACAGAATCCTGGATTAGTCACTAGAATTTGGATAATCGATCGTCCATACTGATGATCGATTGTCAAATCGCGACCCTGTTTCATTAAAAAAATGCGTAAATTGAGGTTTTTAACTATTGGGACTATAAATAGGGGTCCTATTTTGAGGTTTTAGAGTATCTTACCCATTTCTAACCTAATTTGACAAAGGAAGAGAGGAAATCTAGGATTTTGAGAGAGAAATTTCTTGGAGAAGAAGGAGATAGCTTGAAAATTGCAAGGAAAGCTTAGAGATCTTCCTCAAATCTTCTTGTGAGTGATTTAGATCCAAGGAAAGGATCCCTAAGGTCGATATACTATCCAACTCAACCCTATTATTAATTTATATGTGTTTAAATTTATTTAAGTTAGAAATAATTGAGCACTATTATGTTTATGGTGAGATTGTAGAATATGAAATATGGATTATGGTTTATTTGTATGGAAATGGATTTGTGAATATGGATTGGAGTTCTATGAACTATTATGTGATGATTAACACTATGGATGAAATATATGGAGGATGGAAGATACTATGGAGCATGGGATGAATGTATGGATGTGGATGGTGTTTAAGTTGTATGGAAGGATTATGGTGTGGTGAAATATTGAAAATGAAAAAGGGCAATGTATTCATAAATTACGCACACAAGGTGTTTGTTAAAATGTTTGAGAGGATAAATACTAATATGACACTATGGAATTGTTGGAAATTGATTATGAATTATGCTAAGAATCATGATAAGATATATATGTGTGATTGTTTGTTAAGTTATGTCTAATTACTTACATGGTAATTGATATTTAGGAAGGTAAGAATTTAGAGGAAAATCTTTCAAATCGGGAATTCTCTAACTATATGGTATGGGACAGCATAATGGAGTTTCCATAGTAGGAGATCGGAATCTAAATGATTACCAACTCAAATGTTAATTGCGACACTTATGCACAAAAGCATGTGTATATTAAGATAAGAGTCTCACAAGTTATACATGTGAACCACAAGCATGAGCATTGCATACACCTGATATTCTAAATAAGCCCAATGAGGGATCTGAATAAGTGTATGTTCTGAATAAGCTGCTCAAGAGTCATAAGCATAAGCATTTCATATGCCTGATATTCTAAATAAACCCAATGAGAGATTTGAATAAGTGTATGATCTGAATAAGTGCATAAGCATAAGCATCTCACAAGCACGTGGTCTCATAAGCATAAGCATCTCATAAGTATGTTGTCTCCTAAGTCTAAGGTCTTACAAGTACACGAGTCAAGGTGATGATATGATGTATATGAGTGCATGTTCTTCCGCACTCTGATTATGTTATTATGCTATTGGATATGGTTCCAACAAAGTGCAGGTATACTATGTTGTTGGTTGGATTTTATATACACCGAGTGCTTTTGTACTTAGCTAGACTTTTATCTTGGCAAGTGTGGAGCCCGAGTTTGTAGGTGAGTCGTGGATTGAGGAGGCTTACGTCGAAGGAGGAGAAGATGAGCCTTCCGATGAGGGAGCCAGGGGTTTTGATAGTTACCCCTATTAGTTTATGTTTTCTTTTGGTTAAGAGAATTGTAATAGACTCATAGATGATGTTGCTTATCAGACTTTCCTTATAGGTGAGTATCAAACTATTTTGTTTATAGTGGGTTGTATAAGTTGACCATAGACTTGATTATGATGGTTTGAGTTTATATATCGAAATTTTATTACTCTCATTTTTGGAGACTCGTCTAGTATGCCTTGGATGTCATGAGATTTAAGCAGGTTTAAAAAATGTGGTGACCCAAGGTCCCATTTTGGTCAAGGTAGGATTTGGGGTCGTTACAGATGTCGTTTGCCTGATTTGGGCACTGAGTAGGCCGAATTCCTAACTTTTCAAGAATAGTTTGGCCTAAACCTAGAACCGTGCACCAAATGCTAGTCGGGGCTCGGTTTTTTAAACGGTTTCTTCTAATGCGTGTATTTTGACACAACCTAAGTGTGAGAATTGGTTTTGAGGGAATCCGAGGTCTTTTGCCCAATTTGGGCACCGAGAAGGCCGAATGACCAAATTTTCAAGTATACTTTGACCACTTTACCAGCAACCTACGCTCTTACTATTATCTAATCATACTTATATGAGGGTAAAAGAGTAAATAAATAAAAGTACTCATACTCTTACTATTTCTAATCCTTATATATGAGTGTAAAAGAGTAAATAAAAGGAAAAGTAAATGAATTGAAAAAGAAATAAAATTGAATAAACTTGTTCGGCTGACACACTTGATAAAAAAAAACAAATAAAGTTATTTGTAAAGCTAGACATCTTTTCTCTCACTTGTCACTGTTAACGTTCTCTCACCTTGTCACTATAAACCCTCTTTAAGAGTGGAATATAATGGAAACAACCATTTTGAAAACGAAACAACCTTTTTAAAAGCAAAACCGCCTTTGAAACCAAAATTGACGCTCCACAAAATCCGAAACCGCACTCCATGGAATCTAAAACAATGCTCTAGCGGTGAATCCGCTGTCAAACCATGAGAGCGAGGTTTGAGAGTGGGAGTGGTAGGGTATTCCCACGGTTTGGGTTACTAAGGTCCTACTGAGGGTGACTCTCTCAATGATCCTACAATGTATCGAAGTATCATTGGTGGCCCTATAAATTTTTGAACATTATAAATTTTCGGTAGTTTTAGACAAGTTTCCTTTGAAGTGGATACCTGAATGCCAAGTATGGCTTGTAATAATCTATCTTCTGGAGCATACAATGATTCTTTCGCCATCTGGGGCGTTAATTTACCTACTAAAATATCACCTGTTTCTACCCAAGATCCTAGCTAATTCCATTTAGGATTAGGAATAGGCGTAATCAGACCTGCTTTTTACATATCTCTCGTTATTTGGGACCCTATTCACCTCTTTGGGCTTCCCTCACCTTGATTCGGCCTCATATCGCATTTGTAGTCAACAAAGTTTGTCAATATATGCAAGCACCAACATCTACACATTTGGTGGTAGTCAAACGAATACTCAGGTTTTTAAAACGGTACCATCAACTACAACATATACTTTCGACATGGCCCGACTTGTCTAATTGCTTATAGTGATGCCGATTGGGTTGGTCATCCTACAGATCGCCGATCTATGAGTGGATATTGCATATACTTTAGTGACAATCCTATATCTTGGAGCGCAAAAAAAAAACGAACAGGGGCTCGTTCATCTACCGAATCCGAGTATCGTAGCCTCATTCACGCACACTGCTTCTGAAATATCTTGGCTTTGTATGCTTCTTCAAGATCTTAGAATCACTTTGCCTACCATTCCCTCAATCAGGTATGACAATGTTAGTGCGATCTTCCTTGTGTCCAACCCATCTTCCATGCACGGACGAAATAAATCAAAATTGACTACCATTATATACGCAAGAAAGTTGTTAAAAAATAATTGGATGTTCGATTTTTCACCTCCAAAGACCAAGTTGCAGACATCTTCATCAAAGGACTCTCCTCCCAGCGATTTCATGAGCTTCAAGACAAGCTGTCTATCCGTGAGCGGCCCATCAGCTCAAGGGGGTGTAATAGCCAACTTGTATCCATTGAAAGTATGTCTCTTTTTAATTTTAGAAAAACAGTTCTTGGGGGGCATACATCGAATCCCAAAATCTGATTATAGTTCTAATTGATTTTATTCAATGAACGATTGAACAATAAATACATTCAAGACTTTGCAAGTGAAAAGTCTTTTTTGGCGATTCAAATGATAGAACAATACCTACAAAATTTTGCAAGTGAAAAGTCTCCTTTGTGATTCACACGAACTTTCTTTAATCCTTTAAAGTTTTTCTCCAATGGAAGCTAATGGTCCTTCCAATCAAACTCTATTTTTTTTTCTTCTTTTCTTGATTGCAATAACTCATCTTGATCAATAAATAATCAATCTTGATCCTTAAAGAAACAATCTTGATCTTCAAAGAAACGATCTTTGATCTTTAAAGAAATTATATTGATCTTCAACAAGATCAAAAACCAACTAAAAGGAAGAAGATGGGAGAGATGGCCGTACAACCCAAAAAGGGAAGGGAGGGAGATGCACTTTTTAGGGAGAGAGAGAAAGAGGGATCTTAGGAATCAACAATTGATGTTGGACGTTCCACACAAAGGGTCCATATATAGACACCTTGATTGCTAACTTGTATATCAAGTCTAACTCCACTTTCTAATTCTAATCAAATTAGAATTCTCTTTTTCACCCAATAGCCTTCCCATACCCACTGTTAACAGTCAAAAAATACCAACCACCCATATAACACCCGTCCCAAGAGTGGCATCACCAAGAAGAAAGTCTTTTTCACCCCTCCTCATCCACTCCCGTTTGGCTTGACCACCACCCTTGAACAACATGACCCGAGATGTTTTAGAAAAACCTCAAAGAAAATTGAGTGGCGTCAAGCCATCGATCACGAATTTACCACTCTCGAGCGATGTGGCACTTAGTCTCTCGTACCTCCAACCCCAAAGCGGGTGCGGGAGTGAGAGCATGAGAGCATCAAATTTCAATTTAGGATAGGGTTGAGAGCGCCTCCGAAGTGCCATATATAATTTAATTTAATTTAATTTAACCCAATTAATTAGTAAAATATAAAATTAACTTAATTTTAAAAAAATTATATTACAATAATATATATAGAGGATAAATTTTCTTTATTTATTTTTAATATATTAATTTTTTAAAAAAGTTAATCTCACGTTCGCCGTTATTGATCTCATTGGGGAATCATATAACGGCGTTTTTAGAAACCTTTCGTTGTTGATTAACTTATTGCGCCTTTTTTTTAGACCCTTTAACAACGGTTTATAAAGGGAAATTCTATCATTTTCATTATACCTATTGCGGCAATTTTAACCGCCGCTAAAGATTATATATTTAACGACGGTTGAGAACCACAGTTAATGAACACTTATATAACGGCAATTTCAGACCACCGTTAATGAACACATATATAACGGCGGTCTGAAACCACCGTTAAATATTCCATTTATAACGGCGCTTTAAAATTGCCGTTAAATATATGATCTTTAACGGTGGTTAAAATCGCCGTTAGTGAATAGGTCTATTACGACGGTTTGAAACCGCTGCTGCAACTATGGAGATCAATAGCGGCGGTGTAAAACCGCTGCTGATAGGTATGTCTTAAAAAAAAATTATTTTTGTACAATTTTTTTTACTTGTATTATTTTGTACTTGTCAACAATATACAATAAATTTACTGCATTCATACAATTTCTACCTGTAATCCATCAAATCCAATCCAATCAAAATATATAAAATAAAATAAATTCTTCCAAGCATAATACATATGTGCCTATAATGTAATAATAACAATATATACATGTCCATAAAAAAGTGTCGGTAGTCCAAAACAAATCATAATTCTGCCTCCCTCCTACTGGTCCAAAACCCGATAAGTGTGTGTTGTCAGCTCCCTCCTCTAAAGACAATGAAATACAATTTATTATTAGAATATCAAAATGATAAAATTTAAAGATTTCATAATTAATTAATATGCAAAGAATCAAGGTTGTGAGTACCTGAATTTTAACATCCATTCCCGATCAGGATAGATCCCGATAAGGAATAGCGATAAATTGCAATTGGGTTGAGAGTCGTCACCTATTTAATTCTGAGGGAAATATGTCCCTCAAATGGTTGGATATGACATGATCTAGAAGTCAAAGGTCAGGGTAAGGGATTCAGTTGAGTTAGAGGAAGTTGTTAGGCACCCCTAAACTCCCATCTGGAGATGGTTACCTACTCCCTAAGTTTGAATAAAATAAATGAAACCATATAAGAAGCTTGAAATTTGATCTATATGTTGAGTAGATATAATATTAACAGAAATAAATGAATTGAGATAGGCAGGATAAGAACGGAATAAGGATTCTATCCTAGGAAAGTTGAACCCGATCAGGGTTGCCTACGTATCCATTGTCAGTGGAATCAAGCCGCACGTAGTTCCGAAAGGCGATTAATGGTTTGATTGATTGGGGATAGTTTGATTTGATTGATTAGAGATTGATGGGTTCGATTGCTTACGCTCATTTGGAAGAGAAATGACTTTTTAAGCTTGTGCTGAGGAGCGATGGGGCAGTTTAAGCTCTTATCGGGGAGCCTGGGAGGTGGATATTTGAACAGGGTTTGAATCGAGGCTCTGACAGGGGTTTGACTAGGTAGGTAGGGTTTAACTAGGGTTAGGTTAAGCTAGGGTTTACCTAGGGTTAAGCTAGGGATTACCTAGGGTTAAGCTAGGGTTTAATTAGGGTTTAGTTAGGGTTAAGCTGGGGTTTAGCTAGGGTTGACTAGGGTTGAGTTGGGGTTTACCTAGGATTTAACTAGGGTTTAGTTGGGGTTTACCTAGGGTTTAACTAGGGTTAATTTGTGGTTTACAGAGGGTTTAACTAGGGTTTACCTTGGGTTAAGCTGGGGTTTACCTAGGATTTAACTAGGGTTTACCTAGGGTTAAATTAGGGTTTAGGGCAGAGGTTCGACTAGGCAGGACTATATTTGAACTAAGATTTGGGCAGGGGTTTGACTAGGTGAGGCTATATTTGAACTGGGATTTAGGCAGGGGTTCGACTAGGCGAGACTATATTTGAACTGGGATTTGGGCAGGGGTTCGACAGGCAAGACTATATTTGAACTGGGATTTCGGCAGGGGTTAGACTAGACAAGGCTATATTTGAATTGGGATTTAAGCAGGAGTTCAACTAGGCGAGACTATATTTGAACCGGGATTTGGGCTGGGGTTCGACAGGGCAAGCAGTCTAAAAAGCGATAAGCAATTTAAAAAACTGATAAAAGACCAAAAAGACAGAGTTCGGCGAGATTTTACCTTCCAGGAAACCCAAAAGAGTCTCTAAAAAGAGTGCTCCAAGAATGATTCTTCGAAATCAGATTCCCGGGATCGCCAAATGCTAAAGAGAGATTTTTGAAATAGGAGAGAGAAGAGAGAAAAGGAGAGGGGATGAGTGAGAATGGATGAAAAATGAAGTGAATGAGGGGGATATTTATAGTTTTTCAAAACTGGGGGGCATTACTTGAAGTAGCGCCCCTATGAATAAAAACCCCCAAAAATTAAGACGGTAATGAACAGTGAGGCGGCAAAAGTGTGCCACATAAGGGGGCGCTGTTTGAAGCAGCGCCCCTAAGCGGATTTTCCAAAAAAGGCCAGCTGACAAGGGTTTGACCGGTCAAAAGGGCCCAAGAAACAGACCCATAAGAGGGTGCTGTTTGAAGCAGCGCCCCTACCTTGAGGGGCAAAAATTATTATTTTTTTCTTTGACTCGCCACATGGCACTCTCCGATTTGCCGATAAGCTGTTTTTTCATTTTTAGCCCGAAAATAGTCAAAATTGAACTGATAAAATTCAAAAAAATATTTTAGATAAAACATAAATTTTTCAGTACTTTTCAGGGGCATTCTGATCATTTTTCACTTTAGGGGTATTTTGGTCATTTTCTACCGTTTTAAGTCTAATTTAATCCCAAAAATAGCCAAAATTCATCAAAAAACTTGTAAAATCATTTTAGAAAAAATGAAAACTTTTTAGCACTTTTCAGGGGTATTTTTGGGCATTTTTTACCCTAGGGGCATTTTGGTCATTTTTCACCTCTGGGCCGTTTTTGAAAATCGAAGCATGTGGAAAGAAGGTTTTAAAAGAGGATTTTTGAATGAGTTTTTAAGGGTTCGAAAATAGACTAGAGGGGTACAAAATTGGGGTACTTACAAAGGTCATCTAAGATTTTTCATATATACAGAGTTTAAACACATAAAAGTCTAAAGATTTCATCACTAACATGCAAACTCATCCCAAATTTTAAAATACTTATGGAGTTTAATTAAACACGTAAAAGTGTAGAAATTTCATCACTAACGAGGTCGAATTCCTAACTTTTCAAAAATACTTAGGCCCAAACCTAAAACCGCATACCAAATCCTAATTGAGGTTCGATTTTTTATGCAGTTTCTTCTAACGCGTGTATTTCGACACAACCTAAGTGTGAGAATTAGTTTCGAGGGAATCCGATGTTGTAGAGACCTGAATCTTTTTCATGCCTTTAATGCAAGTATAATGGGTATAATAGTCTTTGTAATATTTTAATGTGTTTGTATTAATAATTAATTGGTGTGGTGTGATCAGGGCTTAATCAAAGTTGTAAAGAGAGGGATGCCTTAACCTACCCTCAACTTTAGGAAGCTCTAGTTTTGTCACCGCTTATCGGAATCGAGTGATTCTTAAACCATTAGAAAGGTATTGGAACCTCTTTGAGGTTCATGTTTAATGTTTTTTTTTTTAAGATTTTGAGTCTAAGCTAAGTCAAAAGTAAGTTTTCCGATATTTTGTATGCTGAAATTCCAAACCAGTCAACTTCAGAGCCCATTTAGACTATTAAAAACTCAGAATTAGGTTTTGTCTATTAGAGACAAAATTATTTCCCTTTGAATGACAAGTCTAATGCAAGTTGAATCATCAAAATCCGATGAGCGAGTCAAAATTTATGGTTAAAATACCAAAAGAAAAATTCAGGACAGCTCACTGGAATTTTGACGATCAATCGTCTGGAACACAAAATCCTAGATTAGTCACTAGAATTTGGATGATCGATCGTCCATACTGATGATCGATTGTCAGATCGCGACCTTGTTTCATTAAAAAAATGCGTAAATTGAGGTTTTTAACTATTGGGACTATAAATAGAGGTCCTATTTTGAGGTTTTAGATTATCTTACCCATTTCTAACCTAATTTGACAAAGGAAGAGAGGAAACCTAGGGTTTTGAGGGAGAAATTTCTTGGAGAAGAAAGAGATAGCTTGAAAATTGCAAGGAATGCTTAGAGATTTTCCTCAAATCTTCTTGGGAGTGATTTGGATCCAAAGGAAGGATCCCTAAGGTCGATATACTATCCAACTCAACCCTATTATGAATTTATATGTGTTTAAATTTATTTAAGCTAGAAATAATGGAGCACTATTATGTTTATGGTGAGATTGTAGAATATGAAATATGGATTATGGTTTATTTGTATGGAAATGGATTTGTGAATATCGATTGGAGTTCTATGAACTATTATGTGATGATTAACACTATGGATGAAATATATGAAGGATGAGAGATACTATGGAGGATGGGATGAATGTATGGATGTGGATGGTGTTTAGGTTGTATTGATGGATTATGATGTGATGAAATATTGAAAATGAAAAAGAGCAATGTATTCATAAATTACGCACACAGGGTGTTTGTTAAAATGTTTGAGAGGATAAATACTAATCTGACACTATGGAATTGTTGGAAATTGATTATGAATTATGGTAAGAATCATGATAAGATATATATGTATGATTGTTTGTTAAGTTATGTTTAATTACTTACATGGTAATTGATATTTGGGAATGTAAGAATTTAGAGAAAAATCTTTCAAATCGGGAATTCTCTAACTATATGGTATGGAACAGCATAGTGGAGTTTCCATGGTAGGAGATCGGAATCTAAATGATTACCAACTCGAATGTTAATTGCGACACTTATGCACAAACGCATGTGTATGTTAAGATAAAAGTCTCACAAGTTACACATGTGAATCACAAGCATGAGCAATGCATAAGCCTGATATTCTGAATAAGCCCAATGAGGGATTTGAATAAGCGTATGTTTTGAATAAGCTGTTCAAGACTCATAAGCATAAGCATTGCATACGCCTGATATTCTGAATAAACCCAATGAGAGATTTGAATAAGTGTATGATCTGAATAAGTGCATAAGCATAAGCATCTCACAAGCACGTGGTCTCATAAGCATAAGCATCTCATAAGTATGTTGTCTCCTAAGTCTAAGGTCTTACAAGTACACGAGTCAAGGTGATGATATGATGTATATGAGTGCATGTTCTTCCGCACTCTGATTATGTTATTATGCTATTGAATATGGTTCTAACAAAGTGCAGGTATACTATGTTGTTGGTTGGATTTTATATACACCGGGTGCTTTTGTACTTGGCTAGACTTTTATCTTGGCAAGTGTGGAGCCCGAGTTTGTAGGTGAGCCGTGGATTGAGGAGGCTTATGTCGAAGGAGGAGAAGATGAGCCTTCTGAGGAGGGAGCCAGGGGTTTTGATAGTTACCCCTATTAGTTTATGTTTTATTTTGGTTAAGAGAATCGTAATAGACTCATAGATGATGTTGCTTATCAAATTTTCCTTATAGGTGAGTATCAGACTATTTTGTTTGTAGTGGGTTGTATAAGTTGACCATAGACTTGAGTAGGATGGTTTGAGTTTATATATCAAAATTTTATTACTTTCATTTTTGGAGACTCGTGTAGTATGCCTTGGATGTCATGAGAATTAAGCAGGTTTAAGAAATGTGGTGACGCAAGGTCCTATCTTGGTCAAGTTAGGATTTGGGGTCGTTACAGATGTCTTTTGCCTGATTTGGGCACTGAGTAGGCCAAATTCCTAACTTTTCAAGAATAGTTTGGCCTAAACCTAGAACCGTACACCAAATGCTAATCAGGGCTCGGTTTTTTATACAGTTTCTTCTAACGCGTGTATTTTAACACAACTTAAGTGTGAGAATTGGTTTTGAGGGAATCCGAGGTCGTTTGCCCGATTTGGGTACCGAGAAGGCCGAATGACAAAATTTTCAAGTATACTTTGGCCACTTTACCAGCAACCTACGCTCTTACTATTATCTAATCATACTTATATGAGGGTAAAGAGTAAATAAATAAAAGTACTCATACTCTTACTATTTCTTATCCTTATATATGAGTGTAAAAGAGTAAATAAAAGGAAAAGTAAATAAATTGAAAAAGAAATAAAATTGAATAAACTTGTTCGGCTAACACACTTGATAAAAAAAAACAAATAAAGTTATTTGTAAAGCTAGACATCTTTTCTCTCACCTGTCACTGTTAACGTTCTCTCACCTTGTCACTATAAACCCTCTTTAAGAGTGGAATATAATGAAAACAACCATTTTGAAAACGAAAACAACCTTTTTAAACCGCCTTTGAAACCAAAATCGACGCTCCACAAAATCCAAAACCGCACTCCACGGAATCTAAAACAATGCTCTAGCGGCGAATCCGCTCTCAAACCATGAGAGCGAGGTTTGAGAGTGGGAATGGTACGGTATTCCCACGGTTTGGGTTACTAAGGTCCTACTGAGGGTGACTCTCTCAATGGTCCTACAATGTATCGAAGTATCATTGGTGGCCCTATAAATTTTTGAACATTATAAATTTTCGGTAGTTTTAGACAAGTTTCCTTTGAAGTGGATACTTGAATGCCATGTATGGCTTGTAATAATTTATCTTCTGGAGCATACGATGATTCTTTCGCCATCTGGGGCATTAATTTACCTACTAAAATATCACCTGTTTCTACCCAAGATCCTAGCTAATTCCATTTAGGATTAGGAATAAGCGTAATCGGACCTGCTTTTTACATATCTTTCGTTATTTAGGACCCTATTCACCTCTTTGGGCTTCCCTCACCTTGATTCGGCCTGATATCGCATTTGTAGTCAAAAAAGTTTGTCAATATATGCAAGCACCAACATCTACACATTTGGTAGTAGTCAAACGAATACTCAGGTTTTTAAAATGGTACCATCAACTACGACATATACTTTCGACATGGCCCGACTCGTCTAATTGCTTATAGTGATGCCGATTAGGTTGGTCATCATACAGATCGCCGATCTACGAGTGGATATTGCATATGCTTTAGTGACAATCCTATATCTTGGAGCGCAAAAAAAAAAAAAACGAACAGGGGCTCGTTCATCTACCGAATCATCGTAGCCTCGTTCACGCACACTGCTTCTGAAATATCTTGGCTTTGTATGCTTCTTCAAGATCTTAGAATCACTTTGCCTACCATTCCCTCGATCAGGTATGACAATGTTAGTGCGATCTTCCTTGTGTCCAACCCCATCTTCCATGCATGGACGAAATACATCGAAATTGACTACCATTATATACGCAAGAAAGTTGTTAAAAAATAATTGGATGTTCGATTTGTCACCTCCAAAGACCAAGTTGCAAACATCTTCATCAAAGGACTCTCCTCCCAGCGATGTCATGAGCTTCAAGACAAGCTGTCTATCCATGAGCAGCCCATCAGCTCAAGGGGGTGTAATAGCCAACTTGTATCCATTGAAAGTATGCCTTTTTTTAATTTTAGAAAAACAGTTCTTGGGGGGCATACATCGAATCCCAAAATCTGACTATAGTTCTAATTGATTTTATTCAATGAACGATTGAACAATAAATACCTTCAAGACTTTGCAAGTGAAAAGTCTTTTTTGCGATTCAAATGATATAACAATACCTACAAAATTTTGCAAGTGAAAAGTCTCATTTGCTATTCACACGAACTTTCTTTAATCCTTTAAAGTTTTTCTCTAATAAAAGCTAATGGTCCTTCCAATCAAACTCTATTTTTTTTTTCTTCTTTTCTTGATTGCAAGAACTCATCTTGATCAATAAATAATCAATCTTGATCCTTAAAGAAACAATCTTGATCTTCAAAGAAACGATCTTTGATCTTTAAAGAAATTATATTGATCTTCAACAAGATCAAAAACCAACTAAAAGGAAGAAGATGGGATAGATGGCCGTACAACCCAAAAAGGGAAGGGAGGGGCATGCACTTTTTAGGGAGAGAGAAAAAGAGGGATTTTAGGAATCAACAATTGATGTTGGACATTCCACACAAAGGGCCCATATATAGACACCTTGATTGCTAACTTGTATATCAAGTCTAACTCCACTTTCTAATTCTAATCAAATTAGAATTCTCTTTCTAATTTTATTATGATTATCCCATTTTGGATTTTCGACTAAGGTTTTGACATTCAAAACGATTGATTCTGGAAAAACTTTCTTCATGAAAGTTGTAGATCTTTTCGACGACTTTGAAACAATGTACTATCAGATCAAAATTGGAGTTACAATCATAGAGTTATGGCCCAAATACTGAAACTGTATCGATTCTCATAATCAAATACAAATCTAAAATTCACAAATCAAATCAAATCGAAATTCCAATTAGAATTAAATCAAAATAGAAACTTTTCGAATCTAATTAGAAGTTTCATTTAATTCCCATTATTTATTCCCTATTTTTTAGGAAACAAATAACCAATTGGTAACTAACTTTTAGTAACTAATTAAAGGAGAGATATATCCATAATGTAGGGGGTGTCCCACCCAAGGTGGGCCACATAATTCTCACGCCACTTTTTGTGTTACACTTCTTGATGGTCACCTTTTGATCTTTATCAAAATCTCATATGGGTCCTACCCATTTGGTTAATCACATCTAATGTGATTTTATCTATTAGAGCTTCAGTATACCATCTAGTGAAATACATTGAGAAATTAATTAATTTAATTCTTAATTAAATTGAAAATTTTAAGAAGGTCCTAGTGTGTGGGATCTAAAGGGATCTCCTACTTTCGGTTGTGGGACCAAGAGCTTCACCTATTAGGTTGTAACCTTGTTGTTATGAAACACTTTCTTATAATTCGATTAGGATCATAGAATTTTATCGAAGTTTGTAGACTTCCACTAATCACAATAATGAACTTGAGCTTGTTTATTTAATAAACAAACTTGAACACACCACTAATCGGCTTAGCCTGAAAATTAAACTTGAGCTTGGCTTGTTTATTAAATAAACAAGCTCAAGCTTTAATAAACTAACTCGAGTCATTCGTAAGTAGCTTGGTTCATTGGATATAACTATTTATATTAGGTGAAAATTTTATTTTATTCTCCCAAATAAAAAAATTACGGTGTTAACTGAATTTTAGTATAAGTTTATAATTGTTTAAAGGGTATTTTTATTATACAAAATGATTATATACTATTAATCTTTACTGGTATATAATAAATATACTTAATTTCAGTATTTAAATGAAGTGTATTTTAAATTTTTTTAGTATGTTAAGTATATATATATATATATATATATATATATATATATAAGTAGCATTTTAATGGGTCATGTTCATTAAAGTCTTTAATGAGTGGTCCCTAATAATGTGACATGTGGCGGGTTGCTCTAAAATTCAACCATTCGATGCCAAGACGGGTCTACCAAAGGACACGTGACAAAAAATCAGTTTGATCAGACATTTATAGACCATCTAATTGAAGATGGGAATGTTAGCCTATAGTTTTTTACCATAGGTTTCCTTAATGATTTTGATAATAACACAATAATGTAATGATCTTTGTGTTACTAATGTCTCAATTGAGTTTATGTGAAAATTGGTCTACCAAGAGTATTAGCAAATCATTCAAGGCAAAAGCATGAAAATGACTTCATCCATGAAGAAGATTCATTACCAAGTCAAAGCAAGTCATTGGATCAAGTTGGATCATATTAAAGATGTACTAAAGATCATATCCAAGTCCAAGTCATATCATGAAGAATAAGAAGATTAATCATAAAGCCAAAGAAGACAAATCAAGTCAAGATCAAGCTAAAGAATAATGATGACTCTCTTAAAAGGTTTAATGTTTATATTTTAGTTTGAGAGTATTTAGCACTTTTATAAAAAGTCTTCAAAGTTTGGTTGTTCTAAAAGCTCAATGCCTAGATTGACCATATGTACCTTAGACCATATTTTAATATCATTTTAAGGCACTAGGACACTATATTTGAATATCATTCTAAGGCCTTAGGACATCATAAAGAATTATTAATATTTTGATAAAGTTAAGCCAAGTGACCAAGCAAATCATTTCCATAATCCAGGTTGGTTAAAGTAGTGATTTTCGGTGAAAATCATCCATCCTGTCAACCAGATCATCCATTAAGTCGACCAAATCAATGCCCAGAATGTTGTTTGGCCACTGCCTTCATCTAGTCGACCAAATGACTCATCTAGTTGACCAGATGGCATGAGCAGAGTTTTTTTTAAAACTCATAACGACTAGTTTTCAAATAGCTCTTTTTGCAATCAATGTCACTCAAACTGCCATAAAACTTCTTGAGCTATAAAATAAGATGATTTGTGAACTAAAGAAAGACTCCTATCATTCTAGATTATTCAATCAATCACTCACAAGCTTAGATTTCCAAATCTATTGAGTAAATCCTAGAAATCTTATATCTTGAGCTATTCAACTTCAATCTTTGGTGGAGCTGTAAAGTGATCATCCAGCTCGTGTAAATGAGCAAATTGTGATTGTAAAACAATTCTTTCTAAAGTATATATGAAATCAAGAATCGATGGATTCTTGTCCTTGAAGCGTGGAGCTTTATCAAATGTTTAATCTTCATCTGTAAGATGATTGGAAAGTCAAGAGAGGAGATTCTCTTACACTTGTAAAGATTTGATCTTCACTCGGAAGAAGATCGTGTGATAAGTATATCGTGGTGAATCCTTGAGCGGGAAAAGCTAAAGGCGGAGACATGATAGCCAAACCTCGAGAACAATATCTCGTGTTTGTTTTTCTCTAACTCTTCTCCTTTACTTTCTATTTTGTATAGTTTGTAGAATTGCTTAGTATATATTCTCTTTTAATTAATATAATTAAAATTTTGCTTAAGGGATTAGGAACAAAATTTGAATTTGTCATAGACTCTATTCACCCCCCTCTAGGGTCCAATCATTGGGCAACAAGTGGTATCAAAGTCTAGGTCTCTATTTTTTGAAATTTAACCATCTTAGAGAAAAGATAAATGGATAATATATATGCAACTACCCTTAGAGAAGGTCAATCGACTTTCAGACATCCTTTGTTTGATGGTAAAATTTATAATTATTGGAAAGTTAGAATAGTGCATTTCATTCAAACTTTAGACTATAAATATTGGCAAATAATTGTTAATGGTCCCCACATCCCCACCAATATTGTTGATGGTATTCAAATACCAAAGAATGAGGATGAATGGACGGAAGCCGATACAAGGCTTGTGTAACTTAATGTTAAGGCTATTAGTAACATATATTATGCATTAAGTCTACAAGAATTCAATAGAGTTTCGGCATGTGAATCCGCCAAGGAAATTTGGGATAAACTCCAAATTACCTATGAGTGAACCAACCAAGTTAATGAAAAAAAAATTAGCATGTTGGTTCATAAATATGAATTGTTTAAAATGGAAAAAGATGAATCTATATCCGATATGCTTATAAGATTTACTAACATTATTAATGATTTAAAATCTCTTGGAAAAGTATATTTAAATGCAAAAAATGTTAGGAAAATTCTCTGATCACTTCCAAAGGATTGGGCACCTAAAGTGACGGTCATCCAAGAAGCCAAAGATCTCACCAAGCTTCTCATGGATGAGTTACTTGGATCATTAATAACTTATGTGGTGATCATGAGGAACCAAGAAGATGAGCTAAAATCACATAAGGGGCATGCTCTAAGATCCTCTCAAATCGATGAAAGTAAAGAGGATGATGAATTTACTCACATGACTAGAAAATTCAAGAAGTTTTTAAAGCATAAGAAGAACCTCAAAAAATGGCATACAAGAAAGAATTCGCCAAAGAACTCATCAAGGAAAAAATCAAGCAAAGAAGAATACATCATATGCTATGAATGCAAAAGGCTCGGACATATCAAGCCCGAGTGCCCCCAACTCAAGAAAAGTAAAAAAATACAAGAAAATTGAAATGAAAGCTACATGAGTTGACTTCGATGAAAGTGAAAATATTAACTCTACACCTCAAGTCTCAACCATTGAATGCAAAGAATGTGATGATTTAAAATCTAAAATTGATGACTTAACTAAAATTGTGACCAAATTCACAAATGGTAAAAAGACCCTGGATACAATGTTAGGAAATCAAATATGTGTATTTGATAAAGTCGGACTTGACTATAACCTAACAATTAAGCAAAAGAATTATCAAAACTTTTTTACATCTAGCTCTTCAAGTACTCATTATACTTATATTGGAAATAAAATAGTTAAGTAAGTTTGGGTTCCCAATGGAACAATCCTTCCAAAGGCTAACCAAGTTGGACCCAAAAAGGTCTGGATACCAAAGGGAGCTACTTGAACTTGTTCTTGTAGGCTACAAAAAATGAAGAAGAAAGTATGATCAATAAAATTAATTTAAGTGAATTTCTTAAGTGATCATGATTTTACTTAATGTGTATTATAATTTGGATGATGTATTGATCATGTCTTATGTAACTTGAATGATTAAGTGTATCCTATATGATTATTGGCATGTATGAGAATGAACTGGATGATTGATCATATGTTATGATTAATGATATTATGATGTAATGCTTATGATATAAATGAAATAATTGAATTGATCATGATTTTTTTTTTTTTGGTAAACTCAATCATACCACAAGGCAATGACTGAAGGCAAATACAAGAAAATACTAACACCACCCATGCAAACCAACACACACACCCAGCATGCAAACTCACACACACACCACACACACATGCAACCCATGTAAGCTTCACCCTAGAGCTCCTCAAAACGGGTACCAACCGTTTGAATTGATCATGATTGATGATATGATTTATATGATTTGGAAAATGTATGTTTGATGCTTTGTACTATGATGTGAAATGAATGTGAAGTGATGATTGATGGTTGATATGAATGATATGATGCATGTTTTGAATATGTTGGATGTATGATAGTCTTTGCTCACTATTTTTTGATGATCCTTGCATCTTGTTAAAAATGAATTAAATTGGTATCATGTAATGTTTATTCACGATTTCTGATGATGTCAAGGGAAGAAATATGATAATGGAATGACAATTATCTAAACCCTTGAAATGACTAATTTAAATTAGAATAATGTCTAGGATTTCCTTCGTTCCATATCATCGAAGAGATAGCTTTAGGGAGGAGCAACCAAAAAACCTCTTAATCCCTTCCAACTCACCAGGGCCAACAAGACATCAAGATATAGAAGTCCCGAAAGATAGCAAGGAAGACCAAAACCACACATTCACAAAAGAGAAAGAACCCCCAAATATTGAACACAAATGAGCAATGCAGCAATTAGATACAGAGAGAAACCCTAGACGCTATGGCAAGGTGCATCCATTAAAGCTCGACTTGCTGCGGGATTTCTTCTTCCTTACCGGATTCCATTGTTTAGGTATTAGTTCGATTGCATAGAAAATTGGCATTTGTGATTCTGTGAAGGGCGAGAATCATTAGGGTTTCTTCTGATGAGTTCGCGTATGTCGTGATTAGAGACATCAACGGTGGAAATTCAGGGGTGAGTGCATCTTAACAACAACAGCGGCTGGAGTCATACGTGCAAACACCTTTTGGCTATATTTCGTTGGTTTTGCTAGGGTTAGGGCATGGAGGCCGCCCCCCCACCTCCTTTGGCGGGGGCTGCTACGGTGGCCCTGGCATTGAAATCCTTCTCTCAGGCGGTTTCAAACGGCGCGGTGCAATCCTCTTTTAGGTTGCCAATGAGATATCCTGTGGAAGTTGATGGTGAGCAAGGTTTTATTTTTTCAGAGGTCGAGATGACTAAGGCTGCAGAGGATTTCAAGTTTGCTTTGGTTCTTAATTTTTCACGCATGCGTCCTTCCATTGACGATGTCCGTTTGCATGTTGCAAAATCGTGGGGTCTGTTGGAGGTCCCAGTGGTCAGCTTTATGGATGATCTACATGTGCTTGTCCAGATGCGAAGTGAACGTGATTTTCTGCATGGATGGGCTCGGGAAGGCCGTACTATGGGGGGCTCAACTTTTCGGTTGTTTCGATGGACCAAGGATTTCGATTTGTCGAAGGAAACTCCATTAGCGCCTCAGTGGATTTTTTTGCCTGGTTTGCCAATGCATCTTTACCGGTCAGACTGTTTGCAGACCTTGGCATCTCGATTTGGCCGTTATCTGGGAACCGATAATGCTACGATCCATAAAACAAGGGCGTCTGGGGCTAGGATGTGCGTCGAAGTTGATTTATCACAAGAACCTGTGCAGGGTTTTCCTATAGTTCTTTCCGCGACAAGAAAGATATGGCAGAGAGTGAAGTATGAGAAGCACGGTTTTTATTGTTCTAAGTGTTTTCGTCAGGGTCACACGGCGGTAGTGTGCAAGATGGGTGTGAGAAAAACAGAGGAAGCCCGGACGGAGAAGAGAGTCCCAAAGCTGATTTGGAAAAGGAAAATTATAAGGGAGGATAGGGTGGTAGATGTTGTGCAGAACGACGCTATTGTTTCGGAAACAGAAAAGGAACAAATAGAATCAGTGCAGGTTCCGCAGGGCATCGTTTCTTCAACGGTTGCTGCGGTGGATGCTGAGACCACATTGAATGATGATCGCTTGATTGTGAACGAGGGGCTGGTAAACGATGTTAGATTGATTGAAAAGGAGTTAGAGGAGGGGGAGGTTTGTGAGGAGATTGACAGTGAGGTACATACGAACGTTTGTGAGAATTTGGATGGTTTGTTGGGAGAGAATAATTCACTGATTAAGGCTGGGGACAGGGTTGACCCCTTTGTGCAATCAGTTCATGAAGTAGGGGAGGCTTGCAGAAGGGAGCTAATAGGTGATGATTTGGTGTGCACACAAGTAGCAATTTCGTGTAGGGAGGAATCCGTCCGTGTAGAAAGTGAGTGCGACTTCCAGGCAGCAGTGGTGCAGATGGAACCAGTTAATGTTTTAGCGAGTTCTAGTAGCCTTGATATCGAGCATTTGGAGACGGTAAATGAAACTTTGGCTTTGGAGTGTTCGGTGTATGTGAGACCGGCAGTAACACCTCCAGGGCCAGTAGTGGATTTTTTGTCAGAACAGGAAAATGAGGGGCCGTTGAAGCCGCTTGCTAGTACCAAGCTGTATGAATCGGACACTGAGGTTCAGACTAATTCTAAAAAAAATAGACCTTTGCAAGGATCTCGGCAGTCATTGCGGGTGTCCTCCCGACCTTCCAAGCTGAATTTATGACAGACACAATTCTAGTGTGGAATGTGAGGGGGTTGGGTAGGTCGCGAAAAAGGTTGAGAGGTTTAGTTCGGAGGAAAAATTCTTTTTTGGTTGCGGTTTCGGAACCATTTACAAGTGTTGATCGTATGCCAAGGTTAGCTTCCTTTTTAAATCTCCATTTGTTTTGCTCGAATGCGGATATGGGTGGCAAGCTTTGGTTGTTTTGGAAGGAGAATACGGCCTTTGATGTGGTTTGTAAGACGAATCAAATGATTACTGGGTGGTTTTCATTTTCGGATTTGAAACTATTGGTGACTTTTATATATGCTAAATGTAACCAAGTGGAACGTCGGGAGCTATGGCAATCTTTAGAGGACCTCAATATCGGTGTCTGTCTGTGGCTGGTTGCGGGTGACTTTAATATTATTAGGAATGATGATGAACGAATTGGTGGACACCCGAGAGCCATTTCAGCGATGGCTGAGTTTAACAATTGTTTGGAATCATGTGGCCTTCTGGATCTCCCATGCATTGGGGGTCGTGTGTCTTGGTGTAACGGTCAGGAGGGCTCTTCTCGAAGCTGGGCAAAATTGGACAGAGTTATTAACAACTCTGGTTTTTCTAATATATTCTCGGAAGCTTGGTATGAGTATCTGCCAAGAAAATCCTCAGATCATTGTCCCATGGTCCTTAGGTTGCGCAGGGATTTGTCGCGGTATGGCCCATCAGTTTTTAGATTTCAGAATATGTGGTGTGAACATGACTCCTTCAGAGAGTGTGTAGAAACAGTTTGGCGCGCACCAGTACAGGGGTCTGGTCTAGTGAAGCTAGCGGCAAAGCTGAAGAAGTTGAAGGTGGCGTTGAGCACATGGAATAAATCGGTGTTTGGCCGTGTGGAGGTTCATTTGAAGGAGTTAGAGGGCCGGTTGGAGGGGCTGGAGAGACAGCTTCAGGATGGTTTCTCCACTGAGTTGGAGGCCGATTATTTGGCTACTAAGATAGAGTTAGAAGCTTGGGAACACAAGGAAGAATTGCGCCTAGCTCAGATTGCAAAGAAGGCTTGGATGGTGGATGGGGATAAGAACTCGAAATTCTTTCATGCTGTGGTAAACCAACGTAGAAAGAATAATTTCATTTCGTCCATGACCTTGGTGGATGGCACGATCCTTAGCACTCCAGAGCAGGTTCATCAAGGAGCTGTGTGTTATTTTCAAGAGATCCTTTCAGGGGCGGAGGTTAGTGAGGTAGCCGATCTCTCACCTCTTTTGGATAAGGTTATTGCGGATGAAGATAATTTTTTTCTTTGTAACGAGCCAACGGAATTAGAGGTTAAGGAGGCGTTACTGTCCATTCCGAAGCACAGCAGCCCTGGGCCGGATGGTTTTGGTTCCGGTTTCTTTAGTAGTTGTTGGGAGTTGGTGAAGGATGATGTGGTCGAGGCGGCAAAGGAATTTTTCTCGGGGGTCCCCTTACCCCGGTTTTATACATCGTCGTACATTGTTCTTATTCCAAAGGTGCAAGAGCCAAAGAGTTTCGATAAATTCCGCCCTATTAGTTTATGTTCGGTTACTTATAAAAATTTTTTCTAAGATTTTGGTGCGGAGGTTGACGAGGTTTCTTCCGTCGATGATTTCACAAGAGCAAGGCGCCTTTATTCCGGGGAGGAGTATCTTTGAGAATATTACCTTGGCTCAAGAGATGGTCCATTCCTTGAATAGAAAAACAAATGGGGGCAACCTTATGGTCAAGTTGGACATGTCCAAAGCCTATGATCGGGTTGATTTGAATTTTATCTTACAGGTCCTTGAGTGCTTCGGATTCTCTTCTCAATTTCGAGCCTTGGTGGGCAATTGTTTGCAATCTCAATGGTTCTCGATTATGATGAATGGTTCGTATAAGGGATTTTTTCAGTCGACCCGGGGGCTTCGACAAGGAGATCCTCTATCTCCGTATTTATTTATCATCATGGAGGAAGTGTTGTCTCGGCTTCTGAAACAGAATTTTGAGAGTGGTAAGATCAAAGCTTTTTCTCATCCTTTGGGGGCGCCTTTGATTTCCCATTTACTCTATGCCGATGATCTTTTAATTTTCCTGAACGGGGAAAAGCGATCCTTGCGACGACTTATTGAGGTTTTGGGATGCTACGAGAGGTGGTCGGGTAAGTTGATAAACAAGGAAAAATCAGCTTTGTTTTTCTCTGATCATATCACTCAGGGAAGGAGGGTTGGCTTAAAGAGGTTGACGGGTTTTGTGGAGGGGAAGTTCCCGGTGGTTTATCTTGGTGTTCCCCTTGTTGTGGGGAGGCTTAAGGTTCGGGACTTGGAGCCTTTAGTGACTAAAATCAGAAATAAAGTGGCGGGATGGAAGTATAAATTGCTTTCACAAGGAGGTCGTCTTACGCTTCTTCGACATGTTCTCTCGAGTATGTCTATGCATCTTCTAGCTGTACTCAATATTCCAAAAGCAGTGCACCACAAGATTGAGTCTATTTTATCTACTTTCTTTTGGGGTGTCTCGGCTGGACATCCAAAGCGGAAATGGCGTTCGTGGTCTCATTTGTGTAAACCAACTAATGAAGGGGGATTGAATTTGCGGAATTCTTTAGAAGTTCAAAGGGCACTCCATATGAAGTTTGCGTGGCGTTTAATGTCTGGTGATAGCTTATGGAATAAATTCTTTCAGGCCAAATATGTAAAGAAGGGTCATGTGGCGCTAGCTAGTGACAATGGCTCTCGTTTTTGGAAATCTGTCATGGGGGTCTTGCCAGAGGTACTTGAGAACGTGAGACTGATGGTCAAGGAGGGTAAAGGGTCCTTCTGGTATGATCGGTGGCTATCTTCTGGACCGCTTAGCCTACATCCAAATGTGGATATTACTCCCTCTTTGTGCATAAAGGATTTATGGGTGGAGAATAGTTGGGATAGAGATAAATTGGTGGAGCTAGTGGGTTCTGTCAAAACAGAGGAGATTGTTCAGACTATTGCAGCGGGCAGAAATGGTGAGGATGTTCTGGTATGGATGCCGAGTAAGGATGGAAAGTTTTCTTCAGCCTCAGCATGGGATCGTATCAGAGTCAGAGCCCCTCAAGCACCTGAAATGAAATGGATTTGGCATGGTCTGCTTCCTAAGAGAGTATCAGTTTGTGTTTGAAAAAGCCGGTATGATTGCCTGCCGGTGGATGAAAATATTTGTCGTGTAGGGATACAGCTTGCTTCCAAGTGTGACTGCTGTGTTTTCGGGCAAGGTGAGTCGCAGGACCATGTGTTGAGCTCAAGTGAGTTTGCAGGAAAAGTGTGGGCATTGGCAGAGGAAGCGTTGGGTATCTCGGTTGTTCCACACTCATGGTGGTCGAGAGTCTTTCAATGGTGGTCTTATGCAAAAAATTCTACTACTCGGGGAACATTAATTGGAATCCTGCCTTGTGTGATAACATGGAGGCTTTGGCTTCGTAGATGCAAGGCAAGAATGGAGGGTATACAAGAGACTGTCGAAGGCGTTTGGCTAGCTGTTAAGGCGTGTCTTAGAAATATTTCGGGATGTATGAAGAATCATGGAGAGGTCTCTAGTGTTGATATGGCTATGCTCGCTGCGTTGGAGGTCAGTTATCATCCGGTCGTTGCTCGAAGACCACAACTAATCAAATGGAGAAAACCAATGGCAGGTAGAGTGAAATTGAATACAGATGGTAGCTGTAGAGGGAACCCGGGGAGTATAGGGGGTGGGGGTGTCATACGAGATTGTGATGGCCAGTTCTTAGCCGCGTTTTCGAAACATTTCGGTCACGGTACTAATAATGAGGCTGAGCTAAGGGCGCTGACGGAAGGGGTAAAGCTGTGTACGGAGTTAGGTTTCACGCACGTTGACATTGAATGTGATTCTAAACTTCTGGTAGATTGGGTACAAGCCAAACGTTGTACGGTTTGGTATTTGTAGGATTTCTGGGAAGTGTTTCTCGTCGCAGCTAATGATCTTTCTTTTTCTATTTCTCACCAATTTAGAGAAGGGAATATGGTTGCCGATTTTTTGGCACGAAGTGGAGAGGGAGGGTGTAGTAGACGGTATGAGGATTATGATATGCTTCCGAAGGAGTTGAAGGGAATAATCCGTTTGGAGAGGTTGGGTTTACCGTATTTGCGTACATAGGCTGGTTGGAGTTTGTTTCGTCTCTTTTGTTTTTATGATTGTTGGGTATAAGTATGTTTTGGGGCTTTGGATGGGATTTTGTTCTTCTTTTGTTTATACGGTTTTCCTCCGCCATCAGTGAGGGTTTTTTCAATAAAGTTCGGAGGTGCCGCCCTCCTTTCACCAAAAAAAAAAAAAAAAAGACATATCAAATTGGTATCGATTGCTTGTAATGACTTATTCAAATGAACAAAATAATTGTATCATAGACTAATGAATGGTTTATTTAAACTATATGTAAATAAATTGAATTTATTTTAATGCATATGTTTAGAGGGAGTTTGCTTAAAAAAATTATATTGAATTTATATATTGAGGGAGAGCTTATTCTTATTCTATTCCATTATTATGTCATCATAAAAAATGGAGAGATTGTTAACCTATAAGTTTCCACCATAGGTTTCCTTAATGATTTTGATGATAACACAATAATGTAATGATCTTTGTGTTATTAATGTCTCAATTGAGTTTATGTGAAAACTAGTCTACCAAGAGTATTAGCAAATCATTCAAGGCAAAAGCAAGAAAATAACTTTATCTATATCACGCCCCGAAAATCAATACAATTCATATCTTATAAATGCATGGATTTTGAGGCGTGAACCTGGAACAAATCTCAATACTAAATAGAAATAATTCAAATTAATCAATTAAACAAAATGTATATCGAGCCACTAAAATAAATCAACGACAATAACCAAATAAAAGTAACATTTTTCGGTCTCAATTAAAACTTGCCTAAACAAGTTCCTTAAACAACTCAATAAAAACCTAATTAAAACAAAGAGCTCCACAGACTAACTAAGCTCCTACTAACTTCTAATTTCCTTAGGTCTTTCCTGAAAAGATAGACTTTAACAAGGGAGAGCACAACATTCCAATAAAAGAACACATCCAACAAGCAATAATTATATAAAGACAGAGGTAATAAATTATGCAACAAAATATTATAACATATGCAATTTATTTATACACAAGTTTCACAATTTACCGTTAATTCAATTATTGGTTATGGTCTTATGTCCATAGGATTCAAACTGATATCGTCTTACTGACATTCTTCTACTGACAAAACTAAGCTTATCCAATCGGATTCCCACAAAGTTCGTCCTTCAGTTATTTGATCTAACAAGTGTCTCAGTGCATTAGTCAAGGATCATTTGATTTAACATTGATCTTTCAATACTATATATTCTTGGGATCGTACTAAGTTTACCCATTTTTTACTTTTGGGCTCCCACAAAGTTCACCCGATGATTCTTTTTTGGGCATCGTACTAAAGTCCTCCCACAAGCGAACCCCACTGAAGGTTTTGGTTTTTTATTAAAATTTTGATTTATTAAATAACATATAAGGCAATATTCATAGATTAAACATGACATGTACATCAACAATTAATAAGCAAAATAATAATTGACAAGAGCATGCATGATTTCATCTCATAATTCACAATAATTAAGAATATTAAATATAAATAACATATTCAATTATTTCATGTTTAAATGAGATTTATGGGATTTATATGTTCGTGTTTCATAACGGCTAGTTTTCAAACGATTCTTTTTGCAATTAATGTCACTCCAACGGTCATAAAACATTTTGGACTATAAAATGAGATGATTTGTGAGCTACAGAAAGACTCCTATCATTCTAGATCATTCAAATCAATCACTCACAAACTTGGATTTCTAAATCTATCAAGTAAACCTTAGAGATCCCAAATCTTTGAGTTATTCAATTCCAATCTTTGAGAGATTTTTAGAGAGCTTTAAAGTGATCATCCAGCTTGTGTAAGGGAGCAAATTGTGATTGTAAAACACTTCTATCCAAAGTATATACGAAATCAAGAATCGGTGGATTCTTGTCCTTGAAGCAGGGAGATCATGCGATAAGTATATCGTGGTAAATCCTTGAGCTTAAGGCGGGATTGTCGAACCTTGAGAACAACATCTTGTGTTTGTTTTTCTCTAACTTTTCTCATTTACTTTATGTTTTGTATTGTTTGTAGAATTGCTTAGTTTCTATTCCCTTTTAATTAGTATAATTGAAATTCCGTTTAAGGGATTAGAAAAAAATTTTGATTTGTCATAGACCCTATTCATCCCCCTTTAGGGTCTAATCCTTGGGCAACAGGGAAGATTGGCTATCTCTATAACCTAGATAGGGGTCTAGTGAACCCTAAGGGGTTAATTATGATAAACTAGGGTCTAATCGAACGGTCTAAACATGTTTGATCAAACTGGTTTTTTGACACGTGTCTTTTAATGGACCCACCTCAACATCAAATTGTCGGATTTAAAAAAAAAAACGTCGCATGTCATCTTTCGAGAGGGACCGCTCATTAAAAACTTTAATGAGAATGACTCATTAGTATCATTCTCCATATATATATATATATATAGCCGAGTACTTGCATGTCCAAGCTTGACCCGTTAATTCAGCAAGTTTAAAAATCAAGCTTAGGCTAGCCTTGTTTTTTAGATAAACAAGCTCAAGTGAGTTTTTAACAAGCAGAACTCGAGTTGCTCATGCTCATGAGCAACATGGTTCGTTAACCACCCCTACTTGGGACACCATCAAATAAGGGGCACACCATGACCATTCCAGCTTGAGGGGTGGATAGCCAGACCTAGCTGGCTACCTTGGCATCCACCCACTTCCACAAGGGCAGGCTTCTTTGGCGAAAAACATAGAGAACTTCCGCTCCAATGACAAAGGAGTCAAATCCTCTACGGTGATAACCGGAATTGCCAAAATTCGGTTATCACCCCTAGAGGTCGCCACGTGTCTCCTTTGACACCCCTTAACCGTGGGTAAGGTTCACCCACCTATTTTTGATAAATATTAATTCTTTTTTTTAAATTAAAAAACTGTTTTTAGAGTTTTTTTAAATATATTAAAAACAGTTTTTTAATTTTAAAAAAAGAATTAATATTTATCAAAAATAGGTGGGTGAACCTTACCCACGGTTAAGGGGTGTCAAAGGAGACACGTGGCGACATCTAGGGGTGATAACCGGATTTGGAGATGATTTGGCTCCAATGCCAAACACAATACACATGGATTAACCCGTTCCGAACAGTGGAAATGCCTTCTTCAATTAGCAATAGTTTAAAAATGTAGTGTGGACCCTGACTACCTAATTAGAGCACTTTCTCCCACTAATTTTAAACAATTATTGATATTATATTTATCATATATCCCAGATAAGATAAGGGCTCTTGATTTGGCAATAGTGAATGATAGCAAGGCTGTAACCCATGCAAAGATGGCTGCTAATTGTATTTGTCGCGTTATGCTAAATGGGGCACCATCACTGGAGATGTGATGGTCCTGCAAATTAAACTGAGTTTTGGATAAGTGAAAACACACATGGATTGCACCTCCTAAGAGATTATATACCCTCATTGCATGCATCAAGGTTTATTGATATTATTGTTACTGTTGTTGTTTATTACTGCTACCACCACCACCACTACTTAGAGCTAGAGTGTCATTTGGTTATAAAACTCATGAATAATGATTTCCATTAATTTATCCATGTCGCACTCTATAAAAGTGGACTGTTAGCATCCAGAGAGAGGTGAGATTATGAGAGTTTAATTGATCATGATCTTACTGGAGAACTCAATATCAAATCATCGATGATATGGTGAATTTGACTCCATGCTTTGAATCTAGAAGACAATAGAGTTAGTACAGCTGATGTAGCTAGCACAAGTGGAGCTACTGGAGGACCATTGGAAGAGCTAGAGGAAAACTAACTTGAACGGCCATTCCTCTCACATGAAGAGGAACCCAAGCCGTGCTTCTGTACCAGAAAATGAAGGTAACCATCCCAAGTGGTCTAATTATATTTTGGATAAAGCTTCCGAGACCCTCAGAGGGCTAAGGCCATCCTATAAGAGGGTAGGAATTCAGGTGGAGCCCACCATGGGTCTCAGTACCAAAGTCCTTATATCTTATAGTAGGAAAGTGCTAGCACTAACCCCCCTCAACCATTAATGACCATCAAAGTCTAAAACACTTTTTGGTGGTATCGGATTTGGCCTTGCCATCGTGAGACCAAAACCGTCTGGCTCACTCATAAAGCCGTTGGATAAGAAATTTTAACTCTTAAGGTTTGGGCAATGCCAGCATCACTTTCTTTCAAACTCATTTTCTTTATGGATAAGATATGTGCTATTATCTTCTATTAAGAGAAGGGCATGTGTTTTTCACTCACACTCTCTTCAATCAAAAGAGAGTGAGTCTGGAAAGAAAGTGATGTATCCCTTAGGGTTTATTAATAATTTTTTTAAAAAGTAAAGGTTAAATGTATGAATCCTATAAAAAAAAAAAAAATTCTGGTTTAAATGATATCATGGTTTTTTTTGGTTTAAATGATATCATGTAAGTAACACACACTTTCTAAACATACACACAGCCAGACCTAAGGTAGTTGTTAAGGTGTCATAAGGGTAAGTCCAAGCACCTACTCCAAAAGAGCCTGTCTTAAGGAGGGTTGATGGCCCCTTATACAACCCC
Source organism: Tetracentron sinense (assembly GCA_015143295.1). Classification (NCBI taxonomy): domain Eukaryota; kingdom Viridiplantae; phylum Streptophyta; class Magnoliopsida; order Trochodendrales; family Trochodendraceae; genus Tetracentron; species Tetracentron sinense. Next base: position 35,697,721 of record CM026552.1, on the reverse strand, counting down.
GCGAAATCCTGCTTTAAAAGGGACACGTGACGAATTGTAGAGCATGGGCCAAACCAACTCTCGTCTCCTATTTAGTGCCCCAACATTTAAAAGGTGTTTGACTTTTCTCTTAAAGGTCATTAGGCTAGCATTTTCCTTTATGGTATACCGATATGGTAATTCTATATCACAACCAACGTTATCCTCCATCCTTGTACCACAAAACTTTATTTTATGTTTATCAAAAAAAAAAAATTATATATGAATAGAATGTTATTGTTCACCAAAATAAGTATAATTTGTGTTTACCGTGTTAACCGGAAAAAAAAAAAGTAAACTTGATACTGTTTACTAGTCTTTTTTATCCATATGAATTGAATGTCATTCTATTGAATTGAAGGATAGTTTGATACTTTTATATGAGATTATTCAATAAATGAATGAAAGAAGTATAGAAAAAATTGTATAGTACTACATCTGTTTTTACATTTAATGAAGGTCCCTGTGAAGAGAATAATTTACTCTTAACTTTGATAATTAACATAAAAGTAAAAATGTTTTGGTGAAGGTTATCAATTTTGAATGTTAACAAGGAAAAAAGGCGAGCCGAGTTTAATTTATTTTAGCTTGCAATTGTGTTCAAGCTGAGCTTGAGTTAGATTCCATTTGATTTGGCTTAATTCGTTTAAGGCTCGGCTCGATTCAGCTTGAGCTCAGCTTGGCTTGAATATCATAGTTACCAAGTATGAGTACGGGTATAATATGACAATGATCCATTCGGAAAGTATGAGTATTATAGGGGAAAAAATACGATAAAAATATGAAAAAATTAAAATTAATTAATAATTACAAATAAATAAAATATTAAAATATTACCTAATAGCAATCATTTAATATTGAATATGTGTTTAACACAGTAAAAATATGTGTATTGTACGTGTTTAATACGTAATTCATGTATTGAACGAGTATTATACGATGATACTCGTATAATATGTAACACGATAAAAATACGCAGTTTCAAACAACAACCCCTACAAATATTATATAGGTGTTTGGTAACTATGTTGAATAATATATTACATATTTACATATATAAAATGATATTGATAATAAATATATATTACTTATAATAATAATAATAATAATTTCGTAGTGGATCAAACTCGAGCTCAGCCAACCCGTTCTATTAAGCCTTGATTCTTTAGCCCGACTTGAATATGCTCCTACACTTGATCGATCATACGAAAACCGCTAAACTTTACCCTTAACACTTAAGCAAAAGTGGCAGGTGTTAGACATGAAATTTTTTCTCATGCCTTTCACATAAGATTTTTTTTTTTTTTTGCTTGGTCCTAATCATTTATCTACCTAAGTAAGGAGTTAGAGGTTAGCACTCATGGTGGGCGGCAACAGCCACACCAAGACTGGAACACGAGTCACACCTCCCCAAAGAGAGATACACAACCACTGGAACAAGGAGTTTAACTACAAGATAATGCTAGCATCACTTTCTTTTGACTCATTTTGATTGTCAGTGGAAAACATGTGATGTTCTTTTAATGGAAGACAATAATATATGTCTTATTAAAAAAAAGTGAGTTTTAGGGCATTTTGAGAATTATGTAAAAATATTTGATAATATAAGCAGTGGAAAAGTGAGTTTAACTAGAAGTGAGTTTTAGGGCATTTCAAACAGTTTAAATACAAAGAGCTCTGCTCTGCTTCACTGCGTTGAGCAAAACTGGCCTTTTTACATTATGATTTGTACATTATGATGATAGGAATCTTATAAATATGGTGTGTTCCGAAATTGATCCAGCCTCTCTTTAGTAATTACAAACGTGTCATGGGCCTCATGGCCATAGTGTAAAAAGGTGAACTCAACTCCACTTCAACTACAAAGCTCCGGCTCAAAATTATTCTCTTTTTTAAACTCACTTTCGTTGAGGAAAAAACATGGATTATTGAGTAATACTCCATCCACTAAAAAAAAGAGAGTTATAGTCTTCGCTAACATTATTCATTTTTAATCATTTCAACATTAAATTAGAAATATTTGAAATAGAATGGCTCCTACAGCCACCTTGTTGCATGGAGTGATTTTTTTTTTTTTTTGGGTACAACATGAAGTGAAACTAGGGAACAATGGTCTTTGTTGGTAAATAAATAGGAAAATGCTAGCGAGACAGGAAAGGGCCGAGACCATACCGAGACCGTGCATCACAAGCACGGTCTCGGTGTGGTCCGACCCTTTACGGTCTCATAGCATCCCCGCCTATTCTACTCTCTTTCTCATTATACTCTATACGCATCCTCTCTCTCTCTCTCTCTCTCTCTGTAGCCTCTTTGTTCTATTTGATTTTCTTCCAATCTAAACGAGTAAGCAAAGCCATTTTCATTCATTTCAACCCGACTACTATGCCGAAAAAGGGTTCAGATAGTCTAATTAAAAGCAGTTCATCCTTCTGTTCTCACTCTATTCAATCTGGCATTCTTCTGGCAAAGCTTCAACAGGTACCACTAAATAACGAAAACCCATTTTTAAGTTTCTCTTTGGTTTCTTCGTATTTCATGTTAGAAATACTTGATGTAATGAATATGGGTTTATTAATCGGATCCTGCTCTATACAAGGATTTGTTTCTTGCTGATACCTTTGAAGATGAAATGTTGTTTAATTATTGATAATGGGTTTTTGGTGTTTTCTTATATTGGGTTTGCTTTGTATGGGACGCAGGAGAGGTTTTCAGAACGGATTCCATACTGCTTCAGCTGAAAAGCTGTTGTGTTTACCACTCTGGCCGAAACTAGTGATATCTTCTCTCACCTTGAGGGAGGTGTTCCTCGTTCCTTCTATTTCTTCTCCTTCTTTGATTTTGTCTCTGGTTTGGCGCCTTCCCATTGATTACGGCTAGCTTTTGATTTAGTCATTTCTGCTTCTTGAGAATCTCTTCTTGTACTGTAAGAGAGCTCGGTTTTAGGCATTAGAGATGTGATCAACAGCAATAGGATAGAATTCTAATTAGCGGGTGAGAAGAAAGAAAGAACTGTGTTGTGTTCTCTGTTGAGGATTTGAAGTATACCCATTATCTGAAATGGCCAAATTCAGTTGCTTCTTTATGGTGGTCGGGAGGAAGAAGATACACAAGGTGAAAAACAGTTGTGTTTTGGATTGTGGGTTCTCTGTTTCTGCCTTTTTGAGTTCTGTAGTTTATGGGCTGCTTCTTTTTTTTCCTTGTTCGCTGCTCTTAGGGAGAGAAGGAATCTTCGGACTTTGTTCATTACAACAAGGGGCTTGGAACCTTGCAAGTGAAGCCAGAACACCCAGCAAAATCCTCTGAAACTGATGAGTTTAATTCAACTTCTTTCAGTACTGTCTCAGTACCCTTTGGTGTCCAAGGGAAGTCTACCTGCAAGGTCAAGGTCGTGAGCAGCGAGAATCTTAATGGAGCTGAAGCAACAGAAGTGGGTCATGAAGATGAAGATGGGCATGATGAGAACTCTTCGATCAAGAAAGATTTCTCTGACTCTGATCTCCAAGCCCAAGTCCTCCCTTCAAAGAGTAGAAGATTGTGGTGGAAATTGTTCATGATCTGGAGCCACAAGAACATGAACAAACCATGGAAAGTGAAATCAAGGCCACTTCCCATAATCCATACTTCAAATCAGCAAGGTACTAGATATTCTTCGGATACTCTGGAACCAAACCGAGCTATGGAACAATTTCCAGGATCATTCCTGAGAGGATCCAGAAACAAAAGCCGCATTATAAACAACAACCAGAACTGGTCCCAGAACCAGTGGGTTGCTTCCTCTAGTGAATCATCCTCCTTATCGAGAGTGGATGAAGGGGTAAACAGTCTTGAGTCCCAACCCCATCTTCCAATTAATGATGAAGACAAAACTGGTGGATCATCATCAAGAAGCAAAACCCACATGACCCAGCATTCTAACTTCAATCTTTCAGCAGAGTTTCTACAAGCCAACAGTGTTATCCAGTCTCTGAGTTCTGCCTCAACTGCAGCTCACATCAAGGGTATGGGCTTGAAGGTCATCCCCACCATTTCACGCTTCTCCAGTCTTCGATCCATCGACTTATCAGGCAACTTCATAGGTATATATATCCTATATGATATATAACATATCAAAAGCTTTAAGTACTACTGCAAAACGCTCACAATTGTTGTGAATGTACGTACAGGGGCTAACCCATTTGTTTGGGTGATGTTTTGTGTCTTCTTGCAGTTCATATTACTGTAGGGTCGCTACCCAGGAGGCTTCACACCCTCAACTTGTCCAGAAACAAGATTGTCGCTATCGAGGGACTCAGAGAACTAAGTCGACTCCGGGTACTCAATCTCAGTTACAACCGGATCTTTCGCATTGGCCGCGGTAACTGTCTATGTGAACCTGTTTTTTCTTGTCTAGAATTGAAATATTATTATCAATAATTGTTATTATATTATAAATATTTCAAAAGAAACCGAGCCTCAATCAAGCCGAGCTGGATCAAATTGGGCTGGCTTGAGCTCAACTTGATGAAAAATTTGAGCTTGAAAAAAAGCACGGCTCAATCAAGCCAAAAAGCTTGGCTTGAACTCGACTAGATCAAGCCGAGCCTTCGAGTTGGCTTGACTTGAATACACCCGTATTCTTTATTATCGGATGATATTGTTTTTTTTTTTTTTTTTTTTTTGGGTGTCGGCATCATTTTACCTACGTTAGTTGGGTCAGTACGGTCAGATGTTAGCTTGGGCATTGGAGCTCTTGCAACTCATACCCGGGTGGGGATTGGGTCCTCCAACCTCCTTCACTGAAGGCCACACCCTAACCACTCACACAATAGGTGGGGGTGTTTATCAGATGGTATTGTACTGGTGAAATTTTCCACCGTACTCTACTTGGAGAAAATTAACGAAAAATATAAATAAAATTAGCAAATATTCACGCACAGTTTTACGTAGTTTAACAAGGTGCCTGCCACGATTGCAAGATCCTTTTACTAATTCTCTATAAAGAAAAGGATAAAGCTTCTAAGACCATCTAAGGTCGAGACCACCCTGAGACCATGTCTCAGAGCTCGGAATTCGAGTGTTTTTTTGAATCTTGTGCTGTTTTTTTTTTACACCTCCGACCTGAGACACACAGTCTCGAGGTGGTCTCGGCACTAGACGGTCTCATTAGCAAAGCCCTAAAGAAAAATGGGTTATTACGATTTTCTCTGGTCTCATTTTCTGTCGTAATGAATAAAACCTAATTGTGTAAGACATTTATATATTACTAGTTAAGTTTTGCACGGGCAAGGCCCGTGCATGTATTTCATTTTCGCGATTTTAATGAGTTATTGTTTTGACAAAAAAATTAATGCGGAAAATAAACAAACAAAATTTCATGACTCAGCAATATTTATATTGATTTAAAGTACTTCATTTTTTTACAGTAACTTGAAATCAGCCTATGCAAAAGGAATAGATAAAAACTCGATAATTTTAGAAGGAAAAGAAGAGGTAATATAAAGTTTGTCAAAACTTACATGAAAAGACTCACAAGTTGTTAATGGTGGTACAAAGCAACATCTATGAGCTCACAGGTTGTTAATGGTGGTACAAAGCAACATCTATGAGCTCACAGGTAATTATTGAGGTTGACACATATGAGATTGAGCTCTCTTGCGTTCAATCACAATTGACTGTGATCCGATCTCAATATAACTAAGATAGCAGTCTCCTCGTGATCTACAGGTTGAATACAATCCCACAAGCTTATGTCTACAAGAAGTCATGTACATGCGCACAAGATTTACAGTTTCTAGGTTTTGGATTGCCCAATAATTTGCAATTTAAATTGGACTTCGACCCACTTGAGAATCAAAAAAGTAGAGCCTAGTAAACTTGAAAATGCAGTTAAAAGCTTCTTGAAGAGACAAACTTCCAGGAATGTTTTAAGTTTTAGTTTGGTAAAGAGAATTCTCAACAAATGGACAAATCTGAGACAGTAAATGACCCTGAAACTTTCAGATACAAGGAGCTTCGTGGGAAAGATGTATGGAGACACTCATCAAGATTCATAAAAATAATTCCTCTTTTGACAAATCTGTGACTGTTATATCAATGTTGCCTAGTTCTTGGGTTCGCTCCGTTTGAATTCAGGTTCGCGGTGGTTCGCAATTCGTAACTCTAGATTGAACCCGGGTCGCTAGGAATTGTTTGAATTAAAAATTTTGATAAATTAAGATTGTTTTGGAACCATTACGTGGTTCGTTCAATTTGACAAACCAATCCGAACCGAACCACGAATCAATTCGGGTTCGCTTGGTTCACGATTCGCTATAACATGTAGCGAACTTGGTAATCCTAGTTTAAATTCTGTTTTCATTTACCCAAAAATATATATATATATTTTTTTATATCTCTTAATTGTGGTTAAGATTCACCCACCCTTAGGGTTTACTCATGTATCCTTGGGTTTTAGAAGAAAAAAAAAAAAAAAACCCTACGAGTTTGTGATTTTTAATTGGGGTTAAATTTCTCATTTACTAATTTATTTATTTTTAAACCAAAGATAGGTGGGTGAACCCTAGGGGTGAGTGACTCGTAGCCAAAATTAATGAGTGTCAAAAGGGACACGTGGCAGCGTTAGTGGCGTAACTGGGTTACTCCCCCGAATCCGGTTACAACTGGAGAGAGTTACGAGTCTTAGTGAAGGGTGAGAGTATGGGTTGACTGAGAGTAGGGCTAACATTCCTCGGTGTGGGTGTGGTATAGTCACTTTGTACATGAAATTGGTGTACATTTTATGATGCTCTCTGATTGCATGTAGAGATGGAAGAGAAACCATACCTGCTACTATACTAACTAAGTAATATTGGAACCTCTGGCTTGAAATATTGATAGGGTTGTCGAATTGTATGCTCATCAAAGAGCTCTATCTCGCCGGAAACAAGATCAGTGATGTGGAAGGAGTACACAGGCTCTTGAAGCTAACAGTCCTGGACCTGAGCTTCAACAAGATAACCACAGCCAAATCCCTCAGCCAGCTCGCAGCGAACTACAATTCCCTGCTAGCTCTGAATCTGTTAGGGAATCCGATTCAGAGAAATATATGTGACGTCCAGCTTCGCAAGACAGTCTCTGGTATCCTCCCGCAGCTAGCTTACCTGAACAAGCAGCCTATAAACCCTCGAATTACACGGGAAGTGGCCATGAATAGCGTCACAAAAGCTGCACTTGGGAACAATATTAATGGGTGGAGCTCTCACAGGAAGAAGGTGCTGAAGCAGGTGGGCCAAGGTCCATCATCTTTCTACAGCGGCCATAGGAACAGTACTGTAAGTGGTGGACAGATCAAAAAGCCGTGGTGAGCATCACTTGGAGGTCATCAACATTTGCTTCTTCTTCCCATTAGATGTTTTCTCATCCTTTGGGAGTTCAGTTCAGGTTTGATTTTTTTTTTAGTAACGGGAGGGTGTCCCAAGGACCCAAACCCTTTCGGGTGTCTGAACCCACTGTTGCACCAACCCACGTTTTATAAATAAAATTAATAAAACGAAAAAAATTCCGACCTGCCGGATTCGAACCAGCGACCTAAGGATGGCTTACAGGAAACTTTCCTACTACAGTCCTCCGCTCTACCAACTGAGCTAAGGTCGGATTGTTGTAAAAGTTAAGCAATATTTATATATATAATAAATTCTACTCCCAATAATTCATATGAAAATAATATTTGCTGCTTACTTTAAGTATTTAAATGAATTAAATATATTTTAAATATTTTAATGGACTAGGTTTATTTTAAGTACATATATATATGTATATATAATCGAGCAAAGTAACAAGGTCGCTAAAGCTTGATCGAGCTTTTATGAGTCATTCGCGATGGTTTGTTAATCAACCCTAGAAAAAATCTTCCAAAAAAGAATAAATTTTCTTTCTTCCTACATTTCACAATTTCTAAAAACTTTGAGAGGTGGATTTTTAATACAATTATCAAAACCAAAGACTATGGTCACATTATCAGATACAAGACTGCATGCGTACTACTACATGATCCTAATCGCCCAATCAATTTCTCTGAATGGGTCTCTTCTTTGTTTGAGACTTATATAGCTTGGCACTTTGTCATGTAATACTACATGAACCTAATCGTCCAATCAATTTCTCTATTAGAGTCTATTCTTTGGTTAAGACTTATATAGCATGCACTTTGTCACGGTAGTTGCTACGAATTTTGAGTCCTCTTTGTTAAGGTTTCTAGCAAAAAAATTCTTACCATCATGAGATTTGAAGTCTTACCATCTTTTTATGGGAACTGAAATCATTCATTTTGATGTATTTGAAGTCTACAGGATTTAAATCCTCGAGAGATGAAAATCTAGTTCTTAAAAGAAAATGCATATTATCAAATGACAAAACAGTAACTGGGATTTATAAGTCACAGCAAAAGAACAGAGACTTAGAGATGACATGAAGAGATAGGGAAAGAGGGGTGCTCCCTTCGTAGGAACGAGGGTGTCCAGGGAGGGTAAGGGTGCTCTCCTTCAGCCGCACAGAGAGAGAGAGAGGTGCATGGGTGGGTGCTGGCAGTCGGGTTCGCTGCAATGAATGAATTATCTTAAGAATGGATTATCTTAAGAGCTCTCCTATAGGAAATAACTTCCATGTCCGTGCTGAGACTTATAAAGTCCGGCACTTTGCAAGTTTTTTTTATTTATCATTTGACAATATGCATTTTCTTTTGAATTAGATATATCATAATTTTCATTCCCATAAGAATTTTTTTTGATAACGTGGATATCCTGAGCTTTAAAGACTTGGAGTAGTCCCACATGCTGCATAAGGAATACCCCCACTTTCTTTTTTTTATAAACGTGGATATCCTGAGCTTTAAAAACTCAGACTAATCCCACATGTTGTATAGGAAATACCCCCACCCCATACAACCGATATTAAAGGGAACCCAAGAATCAACCTCGAGACCTTACAATTCGTCCTTCGGCCACTAGGCTACACCCCCGGGGGTTCATTCCCATAAGACTTCAAATGCAGTAAAATGGATGATTTCAAATCTTATAAAAATGACAAGACTTGGAAATCTCATGATAATAAGAATTAATCTTGTGAAAAATCGAAACAAAGTGACTCAAATTTCCTACCAACTACTTATAACAATGTGTAAAGTGCCAAACTTTACAAGTCTCGGACAAAAGAATGTACCTAAAAGAAATACTTTCTTTAATATGATGGAAAATATTCTAATCAGGATAAAAATAAAATAAAATAATTAATTTTCAGTGCACCAAACGCTTGAAAAAAAAATTCTCAGAAAAAAAATTCCCTACATGTATAATGTATTTTCCTTCCAAACAAATGAACCTTTATTGCTTTGATAGTATTACATGAAAGTACCATAGGGTGTCACTGGAATTGGGAACTATGATTCCTGTTGAAGCCCCAACAGTATGTACCTCTGTCAAATTTTATACCAATGCTATCATTGGGTGCTCTCCTTTCCTCTTGTTTTTGCTTCCCCAGTATATGTGCAAGATCTTTAAGTTTCAAAATCATTCATTTCAAGTGCATTGCATCTCAGCATAACTTTGTCGTTGATCGCAACAATTGCGAGTGAATTTTAGGTATGCAACTGGAAATTCGAGTGCATGTTACAGATATTACATTTAATGTCTTAAAGATCTTTGATTGCAAACATCGGAAAGAGTATTCTACAATGCCGATAAATGAATGGCAGGAGATCTACAAAGAAAATATGATAAAAGGAAAAGAATTTCATCCACATAATTGCATTGCCCAACATTTGACACACTACAGAAAGCATCACTCTCTTATTCTATAATCTTCTTAACAATCTAAATCATGGTGGTGGTATGGTTATTATGAGACATGAAATGGAAAATTTAATCAATCCTATTCTTCTCCATGGCCTTGCTCTTTCTTTTTTGCGTAATTACAATGCACCTATGGACGCCTTGCGGATCCACAGAAATTCGTATTCAAGTCCACCAAGATCCCTTTGTATAATCAATCCTTTTCTTTTCTGCTTGTTGGTTTTCTCTTTCTGTTCAAAATTCTTCCTTCTCTTTTCCATGGTGGGACTTTATGACAATTCAATAAGCATCCAGAAAATGAAAGAATGTTATGAAATGCACCTTCTCAGGCTTCCTTTCAAAAATCATATTTACTTTTGCTGTCTTTTGAAGAAAGGTTTCTGGCAGACAAGGAGTCTCTCGTCGCTGTTACTCTCAATCTCGACCACCCTTGCATCCCATCTCAGCTGTGCCGAGAGAGCCCTAGCTGATTCTATGAGAGAGGCTGTGTCACGGAGTATCACCCAACCCTGTAAAGGCCCAACTTTGTCAGCTTATGAAAAACAAAAAAGTGATTGCAAAACATATCGTTATGCATCAATCCATTTTTTCGGAGTTCTGAGATATATCTTTCATATCTATAAAGCTAAAATTGGTACTATCTTAATTAGGAATTTCGGTAGTAAAGTATAATCTACTCTGATACTACCTACTCTAAGTCATCTTCAACTGTAATTACACCGTTAAGGAATTTTCCACCCAATTCAAGTTGCAGGCACCATTCTGATATCACTTATCCGGAGCATAAACAGATCTCAAAATATAAAGAAAATATTTATTTTTCATGAGATGTGAAAGGTCCATCTTCTAAGAAGCAACATCATAAAAATTTTAATGGTTTATATTTATGTGGACCTGTGCCTGTGTATATATAAAATCAAATATAACAAATAAAGTTGTCGTAATTATAAACAATTTCATATAGTATAAATACAAGTTTCACACACACAATTAAATATATGCATATCTAATATCTGTAGGCATATATAATATCATCGTTACATGTGTTTGTGTGTGTGAAAATGTATAGATATTAACTAAAAAATGAAAATATAATTTATTTAACTAGACACTGTCAGGAAAAAAACTATAGGTATTTACAAAACATAGAAAGAATATCAAACCTAATATGGCAATAAAACATCACCAAAATTGTATTGTCCTCACAAAAGCTTACTTAAATTTCATTACTTCCTAATTTTTAAATATTTACCAACTATCAATTTCATCACATTTATGTACTTAAATGTGCATAGCGATGAAGTGTTAAAGTTACATAGATAAAATGACGAGGATGTTAGCAATTTAAAGAAATGTGGGTCATAACTCCCTGATGCAAAATAATAATGGTAAATAAACTGTGTAGCATCATTGTCAATTAGTGCCGCACAATTACCAAAGCTACAAGGCATAATATACTTGGCACTTGGCAGTCGGCACATTTTTAATTAACTAGCAGAGTCCTTCACCCTTAGCTATAGAACAATAGCATCAAGAAGGATTATATAATCAAATGCAGCATTAAAAAATAGGTATAATAAGTAGAAATACCTCAGGACGAAGTATCCGGTCTATCTCTGTAAATAAATCAAGCAAGGTGCACCTGTGCTGATGACCGGTTTCAAGTGATAGCAGTCCTTCAGCATGCACCATATCGTAAGTTCTTGGGTATGTTGGAAATGCTTCGCACCTAAAACAAAAAATATCAACCAATATTAAACTTCACAACTACAAAGAAAGCATAACAGTATACAACTGTTATGACAATGTCCAGGGAATGGAAATACAAAGTAAGCAATAATATATAGATGTCCCCTAACAAAATTCTCCGGTTTTTCTAAAAAGTCCTAAATAATTCGCAACATTTACATCGAACAATTAATTCACGAAGTATTCATGACTTCTTTTTTTACCAAATATGACTTTTCAGAAAGTCAAGGATTTCACGAATCATTCACGATTTCTTGAAAAAATCTCAATAAATATCTAATAAATAAAATATACTTGTTTATAAATTTACATAATTAGTATATATTTTTTCCCTTATCTTGCCCATTTCTTCAAATTTTTTCAATTTTTCCGATTTTTCTATGGCCGAATTATTCCCAAACTCTGACTTGGTGACTACGGATGGACCTGAGGACTTACATTTTCCATTAATCCAACCACTGTACTGTGCAGTACACATGGACTATTGACTTATTATGCCACATTAAAATTGGTGGATCACAGCCCAAAAATCATATCAAGAAGACAAAACCAACCAAGTTCTGCATCAACTTTGTTTTTCTTTCCAGTCAAAGAAATTGTTCTATTCAGTCTGTTAACCTAATCTTATCATTTTGCCTTTTAAGTTTGAGATAGATTGAAAGGTTACAATCCTCTCATTGATCTAATTTTTGGGCTTCTCTAATCCAAGATGACCTATTGACTGACAAATCTGGATCAAGGAGCCAACTGGCCATGTACACAGTTTGGGGATTTGGTTCATTGAAGATAATGGACTTCATGTCCATTTATTTTTATTTTGGTAGGCAAGCAAGGGTAAGTAGGCTAGTGAGGGTTTGAAGCAGGTTTGTGATATCGACACTCACAATAACCAACTAAGCAAGCTGGCATCTGCTCATTGTATATGTTCTCCAACAGTAGGCAACAAAATAGAAGTTGCTTCAAACAGAAGTTTGGGATTGCAGGTAAAAAAATGATCATATGGATTCGTTATTTACGAGAGGATAAAATTTATAAATTCAATCCCAAGAATAAAATCAGGAGAATTAGGAATTCAATGTACAAGGAACAGAAATAAAAGTAGTGTGTACCAGTCATGTAATACACCAACAAATCCCCTATCGAGGATTAGGGGAAGGTAGTTGGGCCCGCTTGTAGGGACCACATTCATAACCCATGCAGTTTTCTGAGCTTCCAGCAAAGCAGAATTAAAACCACCAAAATGAGCATTCATGTCTAGCACATTTCTGAGCATGTTAAAAGGGGGGGAAGGATCCTCGTCGCCAGGTCTCTTTGGATGATCTGAGAATATCAGGGGTGAGAGCAGAGACCAATAATTAAGAACCGCTGAGTTCCAGTTTAGGGCATCCTCAGCAAAGTCTCCTGAATGCACACCTAATAAACATAGAAATCATTAACAGATATAACAAAGTGTAGGAAATTAAAGGTAAAGGTCAGCTCACTATTATGGGACTGTTTTTATTTCACTGGCATACTGTTCTGACAAGGTCATGCATTCCATGCCAGGTAAAAGAACAAAACAATTACCATAAATTCCAAGTTCAGTCGAGTTCAGTTTAGTCCTAGAAGGCCAGGTTGTCCTTTCTTCGATAGGAATCCATCGGCGGCTCTGAGTTCCTCCCAAGCAGAACTGGAGCGGTCGGTAGTATGGAGATTCAACATCATGGCCCTTACTGCAGATAGAAGGGCCTGAACCAGGCTTCCTAGAAATGCATGCAATACTTTAAATCAGGGCCACCATATACATTAAATATTAATATACACAAGTGGTTACCTTTTATTAAATGAAATTTGAAATAACATAACGACTATTCAAGTTGGTTGCCTCACCGAGAAGCATAACACGCTCTTTTACTGGTCTTTTTCCAGACAACAGTTTCATCTTGTTGTGACAACATATCCCAGCAGAGATTTTCCGCAAATGTGCGAACAAAATTCCATTTCATTTGATTCTCTTTGTTATGGAGGGACCTCTGAATGTTGGTAAGCGGTGAAGTCCAGACAAAGTATCCACCAGGCTTCAAAACTCTATCAACTTCAACCAAGAGAATACCCTCTGAATCACATAATCAAAAAAGTCGGTAAAACAAAATATTCCTAAATCAAACCAATTCACAAGAAAGGGGATATGGTACTGGAAACCACAGTGAGATTATATTTTATGAATATAACTTGAGGATTTCTGTATTACGTGGAAATTCGTTACTGCTTAAGCATAGCAGTTAAACCCACTTACTCCAAGATGCTTATTTGTATTTAATTTGAATAAGAAAAAATTGAACAAAAGACAATCAGGATGATACTGGCCCAAGAGACATTAAGGGAACCTGAAAGCTTGAGTGAGAATTCTTTAAACCTTATAAAGAGGTCTAGCCTCCAGTTTCTTAGACTTCTTGATACAAATTAAGCCACAAGAAAAAAAAAACATAAAACTAAGTTAAAATGATAGATTTCCAATTTCTGATGTGCTAATGCTAATCTAATAAATGTCTAAGCACATAGCATGGATTGTCAAAACAAAATCCACAAATCTCTCTCTCTCTCTCTCTCTCTCATTTATTTTAAAACTTGTAATCGTCAAAATAGATATTGACAAAGAACCCAGAAAAGAACAATGTATAGCAGATTTAGTCTGAAATCCTTGCATTTGTAAGTTATAACTTACAGACCTCCAGATTTTGTTGATCATTTTAATCAAATCTGCTACTTTTACAATCGTAAATGTGACATCTTCATTGTTCCTAATGAAGTACAGTAGTCTACCTTACATCTTTCAAGGAAATTTCAGTGATAGAACAAAGTCAACCCCCAAGCTAACAATAGCACCCAAAATAGAAAGAATTTCAATTTTCAAGTACATGGAAAAATTAAGAAGGGCTTGCCTAGAAACGCCTAAGCTTTTTCAAAGATGGCCAAAATGCTAATTGCTAAGTGTTCTACTAACACATCATTGGTACAAAGGTCAACCAAATGTGCTTTATCACATGGATGTTGATATATAGTTTATGCAGATTACAATTCAAAGTTAATATATGTCAGCTCAATAAGTTACTTAATATGCACTAACCCATTCTTATATATTCTCTTCGCTTTCAGGTGGGGTTTAGTATATCTTCTTTGTTTTCAGGTGGTTTAGTTGTCCCATACTCCCATGCATTTTCCCTCAGAAGATTCTGCTCATCCTTGAGCTCAATCTGTAGTAATAAAGCGGAAGTTAATAGTTATTAATTGATCATATTTCTTCCGAGCAACTAGTTGGTTGTCTTCTTTTAACTGAAATCATTCAAACCAGAAACGATTCTAATCTAAATGCCAACCATAAAGCAGAATTCTGCATACTCTAGAGTTTTAATGGAAATACCAAGACTAACGCTCAAAAAATTTATTGTCACCAGAACGTCTAGTGATTAGATCATTAGAAGAGGATCCATCCAAGAGTTTGAGAATGAATTCAATGTCAGCATAACTATGGAGGAAATTCCAGAACCTTTCCAAGGTGCTTGATTCGTTATTATCCAAACAAGGATTCCTTCAGATAATCACTGTATTGTTATTTATTAGACATTTTGTAGTCTTTTAACTATCACCCCATTTCCTCCCCAAAAAAAAAAAATATCACCCTATAACACCACTACCGATATTGAAACTTCTTTGTACCATTTTGGACCCCTCAAGCTCAATAACTTCACCAAATTTCAATCTTTGGCTTCATTGAATTTCCATCCGTGTAACTGCAGAGCCCATACAAAGATTAAAATCGTGGATGAATCAATGTTTCCTTGGCTTAGTTGTCTCAGTATTGTGGTTCACCAGCACAAGTTATTATGTAATTGACCCAGCTGAACCAGGTATCAAGTGTGAGTTTCAGGTTGTATTGCTGAACACAATGCTCGGGCCCCTAGTAACACCTTGGAATTTTATTGCACATAATCCTGGCTTATGGAATATAAAGGTGAGAGTTCAAGGTGATGGTATTTTTGGATGTAATGTTTATTAAGTTAAGAAGCTGCATGCTAATTTAAATTTCTAAGATTGGTTCCTCTCCATCAATTTTACCAAATCTATATATTCTTTGAGTGTTCCATAGTTTACCAATCTATAAATTCTAAATAATAAACAATCAAGCATTTAAACGAACTCAACTTACCCCTTCCAAGTTAGTTTGAATGTTTGATGGAATGCTTCTATTAAAAGGCCAAAGGGGAATATAAAGGGGGGGAAATGCAATCTAGTAATCACCATTCCAAGAGTCTTCTGCTTTGGAGATTTCAGAAAATTTTCCAATTATCCAGATTGGATGCAACTTCCTCCATTTGAGTGTCAATATCATGTATTTTTGTTTCAAATTAAATTCCAAAAGGTTGGGTCAAGTTCCTTTTATCATGTTCTCTGATCTATGCTCAGATGGTAAATTGCAAGACCAAAGCTTCACTAATCCTGTGACCGTCAAATGTAAAGTTCTGGACCTCATGGTCAATCCACATCTTCCAGTCATGATCGCCTGGTGGACTATCTCACAAAGTATACCCAGCCACCTAGATAACTTCGCTGCAGACTTAATCATCTGAGGAAGAAAAATAAGGTCTACATAACATAGAAAAAAAAGGGTCTGAGCCTGTAGCTCAATTGGTTGATGCTCTCTACCAAAACCATGGCGAGGTCATGGTTTCATTCTAGTTATCACTTATCACACCAAAAATACATCGATATACGAGATAAAGTGTAATATGCTCAACCAATAATCTCTGATGGTTTCCAGACCTTGTTCTTGTATGGTAATGGAGTGTCCTATCACTAGATTCATGAGTTTGAATAACTTGAGCATTATGCCCACCACTAATGCTGAATGATGCTCCCAAAGATGATTCTATTTTGACTTAATGTATGTAGCTGATGCTCCAGAAGATTATGTATGTGAAGTATCTAAGGTGCTCACAGTAGCACTGGTCGCCACTCCTCCCTGGTTCCTCCAATGGTAGGAGTCCCTTAGGGTGAGGTGGTTGATATGCCCGTAAATTTACTAACCTAACTGCCCGTCTTGTCTTTGGATTGAACTCGGAGAGACCTAGCTAGGGTTTCATGGAGATCCCCTTGGCCGCCGGCCCTGTGGATGGGGGATCTTCATCCCAGCCACCAGATAAACCTTTCTCTTATGCCCAAGCTCTTGGTTCTTCTCCCGATTCTGCTATTTTGGGTTTCTCAAAGAATGACATGCGCCTTGAAGTTTTTTCAGTAGTCAAGAAAGCTGCATCCTATCAAGGGGAACCCGCCTTGTTCTACTCCTCTGAAGAACTAGCTATATCGGCGTCCCCTTTCAGATCTACTCTAATAGCTAAATGTTCTTATGGGAGACCCTCGCTGAGTGAATTGAAGGAACGCCTCCAAGAATCTCTCTATATAAAGTTGGCGTTTTTCATTGGGATTCTTGATGAAAGACACATGCTCATTAGGTTTGAATCTGAATCTGACTTTATTTTTGTTTGGTTAAAGGATGTTGTGTTCGATAAAGGAAAATTAGTTCGTTTCATCAAATGGATTCCCCTATTCTCAGCCGGATCTGAATCATCCTTGTTTCCGATCTGGGTAAACCTCTCTGGTTTACCCATCAATCTCTTTAACCCGAACGACCTAACAGCTATAGGTAGCATCATTAGGAAGGTTTTACTAGTAGATGGCCCTACTCAATCCTTATCCAAACCCAGTCAGGCTCGTATTTGCGTGGAGATTGATCTGTCTAAAGAGAATCCAGACCGATTCTAGCTAGGCATGAGTACCCAGGGTAGATGGCAAAAGAAAGATCTTTTTGCTCTATTTGCCACAAGCTAGGACATTATATGGCAATATGTATTTGCAACCCAAACTCTAATGTTTCTATGTCCAAACAGCCTAGGAGGAATAAGGAAAAAGTTCTTGAACGAAACTTACTTGCTTCTAACCTGGAACCCAAGAAAAAACCCAATGAATCCACTGCTCGATGGGTTGCTAAAGTGTTTGGATCAAAAACTGTTACTGAAAGTGATTATATGTGTACAAATACAACAGATGAGACAGGCAAAAGTGAGAACCATCTCTCAAACTCTGGAAAAGAGGTGGACAAAACAGCTACTGCCTTTCCTACAGAGGTGCTTGTTCAGGGCCCATCTAGTGCAGCCGGTCTAGATGTGGCAGCGTCTAGCATGCCAGGTGTAAGGGAAATGCCCACAAGATGTGTTTTGGCTCTCCAATTATGCAACCAGGTAATTCCGGCTATGGGATGATAGTTTTGATGAAGCTAAGAATGGAGAGATGAACCCTATTGATGATCTTGCAGTGGCTTATGTCTCAAACACGCCAGGTGTTTGTGAAAATGCCAAAGCGAGGTCTAATGCCAGTGTTAGATCTGGTTCAAACCAAAATATAAACTCAGTTCTTCCACCTTTAGAAATTAATCATGGTGACAATTGTGCTAAGAGTTTAAACCTCCCATCCCCATATCAGAATTCTTCTGAGGATCCTTCTCTATTAGACGAAGTGGATGACATTTTCGGTTTTGAAGGAGAGATGATATGGATCCTTTTCTGGCTGAACATCAAAGCTTACTCAATGCCCTATTAACAACAAAACCTAGATGGGTATTCAAACATAAGGAGTTGCCCAACCTAAGGAGACTATTCGAGGCTAGTCAAATTGTCTCTCTGAATCCAGACCAGCCACCGATTTAGAGGTTCAAATTTCTGAAGGTCAAGGGGAGGTTGATCTTCCTAGTAGACTTGGTAGTCAAGAGCAAGTTCGTGACGATATTCTTGTTGAAGAATTTGAAGAAGACGATTTTCAATTAGTGACATCAAAAAAAAATAAGAAGAAGAAGAAAGCACCAACAATTGATTCTTCTCAAGGAAGACCAAAGAGGGAGGTTAGGAAACCAACTCGATTTAAGAAGTATTTTTATTTTTTGGTAATCTAAGAACTGTTCCTAGTAGTCTTATGTATTTGTGTTCTTGTGTTTTTGTAGGGGTAAGTTTTTATGTCCCCTATTGCTTGTTCTTAATAAACATGTAGGGGTCTGCCAAACCCCCCACTCTCACTGAGTGGCACTAACAAAAAAAATAAAATGATGCTCCAAATCAAAATGATTCTATTTAGACTTATTGCGTGTATTCAATTAGGAAAAATTGAAATTCCAGGCAAACTGCCTATTCTCTGATTGTCTCGTCACTATAGTGGCCATTGTATAAAACAATCACAAAGGATCATTTTTTGCAATGGAACCCTTTACTGGAGTAAGCTTGCTTTTCTCTACAATAATACATGAAAGTTATCTTTTCTTTCTAATATTATTTTTTGAAATGTAGACAACAGTAGTATCTTGTAATCAAAGTAACAAAGTTCTCTGACTTTTTCAAAGATGCCCGAATTTTTCGTCGAACGATTAATTCCCAAACTATTCACGACTTTTTGAAAAACACACAACTTTTTTAAAAAGTCGTGAATTTCACGAATTATTCACTATTTTTTGAAAAAGTCCCAAATAAATATCTAATATATGAAATATGGTTGTTTATAATTTTCATAATTAGCAATCATATTTAATATTTTTCATATCTTGACCATTGTTTTACCAATTTATTTTGAAATTTTCTGAATTTTGCCAAAAAAATCAAAAAATTTCCTAGACAAATAATTCTCAAACTCCGACTTGGTAACTATGGTTGGTTCTTGTTACTTTCTCTTTATAAATTATTCAATTTATTTTTTTATTGCTTCCATTTTTTCCCCAAAGTTTTCTTGGCTTTGCCAATTTTTTTCCGAACTAGAGCTCTGCCAATTATTCCCGAACCCGGACTTTGTTACTATGCTTGTAATTTTTAGTTTATACATAAGAATAAATGTAATGTGAAAAAGAACGTGACATCTATAGAAACAAAACTCTTGTTGATCAAACTTCAAAGGGTTATACCAAAACAACCTTCTGAGAACTAGAATAACTAACAAAGTTACATTTGACGGTCCTATGACTCAATTTATTTAAACTACGATCCAGAACACCAACAAAACAAAGACATAAAAAAATGACAACAATATCTTGTTATTATTGGTTTATACATAAGAATAAATGTAATGTGCAAAAAGGAAAAATATTAATCAATTACACGCACGCATGCAGCACACACACACAGACTAACTACAAGAAATATCAATAATAGACCAGAAAATAATTGATACCTTTCTGATCCCAGTCAATCCCGCATCTTGCACAATGCAACATATCAAAGGAAAGAGATGGATATGGCAACTGCTTTGTAAAAGAACTAATCATCGCAGGAAGACCTCTTTCGAGAGTTAGTTGAACTTGACTACCTGAAGGCTCGTAGTTTGCAATACACATGGTCAGTAGTTGTTTAGAAAAAAGATGTGCTCCAAAGCTACCATAGCCACATCCTATATCCAATACGGTTCTAACCTGCAAAATTGAAGTACAATTAAGATGAGTAGTTAGTTCCTTGATCCATCACAAAAACATGTATAAAAGAACCCAAACAAATGCCTGAATCATAACTCAATGGTCGTTACAGAGAAGGGGAGATAAAAAAGATACCATCACAATGCATAAAACCTGTCCTCTGGTTTGAAAAGATCAACGTGTTAAATTAAGCACGAATTATTCCATCAAGATTACATTAATTTTGATTCAGTTTACTTTAGATATGGTATCTAAGTATGCAATCAGATTTACCAATTAAAAAAAAAGTATGTAATCAGATTTTCAAATAAAAAATAAATTAATAGATACAAGTAAATATTATAATAATTGTATTACACCAGTTTTAGCATCCGAATTTTTACAAAGTAATGGTGAGATGGCCTGATATTTATGATGGAATCATCTGAAAGTATACTTAACAATAGTACGAGGAAAAATTAAATAACTTGAGCACCTTAATTAAGTGGTCTTGTGGGTTTCTAAGATTGTGGAACATTCAATTGTGCTGAAATAACCTGCTACAAGGTATATTATTTATGTCAGAACAGTTCAAACTGCAAGGCCAAGGTGACGATTTTATATTTTGGTTAATAGCTTCCCTTATCTGGCCTCCACCAGCATATCTACTGTGTAACATAATAATTTTGAAATTTTCGTCATTTTTTTTTCGAATCAGCATATATGTAGCAAGGCCGAGTCACAACCAAAAGCCCAGCAGACTACCAAGTCAACATGATCACTAACCGGCTCTTTAATTGACTCCCAAATTTCAAACCCTGATCTGCATGAACCTTGAGGATAAAACAAGCCCTAGGAAGAAACAGTAGCATCTATCAAGGAAGGAAAGGCAATTTAAATAGAATCTTTGGACATTTAATCAGATGAGAATTCTAGCTTGTTATAGCATGAGTAACGAATTTCATCTCATTGAGGCTTTACATAGAGGCATATCTGAAGGATGACCTAGAACAATACGGTGTGAATCCTTGGGATCAACATAGAATCTCTAATTATTATTTATACCAATAGCTAAAATGAAGACATACTTCTATAATAAGATTAGACAACTGAGAAGGGGAAATTATAACAGCAAAACAGACTTTCTGGGCTCTATCAAAAACCAAGCATTCACTTACACCAGCCTGAATGAAGTTAGATTCATTTCTCAGCCCAATCATTTCAGCAATTTGATGAGAATAATCTTCAACTCCATCAAACATAAGAGAGTCCGAACGGAAGGATATCTGATCTTCCTCCAGCATCATCATCCTGCAAAACCATAAAAATTGAAGGAACTAAAGACAGGTCACAGAAAATCCAGCATAATATGCAGTTGGTTAAAAGAAAAAAAATTACCACCAACCTCTTGGTTAAACTTCCAGAAGAAAGAACCTCTTGGGCCGTGATTTTGACATTTGCAACCCAGATGACATCTCTTCCAGTAGGCCATCTGAGAGGAATTCTGTAATTCCTAGGCAGAAGAACTAAGCAGCTCTGCCTCGACCCATGCCCACATTGACGGTCATACTCGTTGTCATCAGAATTACTCAAACCAAGGTTCCCAGAAATGTTATAGCAGGGAATATGGTTCTCAGACTCCTCAGAACAGAATTCCAGTTCTTTCAACCTTGCAGGACCAAGAGAGATCTCTCCTATATCCGACAGGTCTGAAAGAAGTTGCTCCTGGAGCCGCCTATAACCCCTAAAGATGTTACCTCTAGAAGTTGTCGAAATGGAAATTGTCCACCAAAGAGAACCAGAAAGAGCAAGAATCACTATCAGAACTAAGCTGAACTTGAGAAAGAGCAGGGTCAAGTTCTGCCTACTTCTAGAAATCCCAGTAGTGAAGAGATCAGATCCAAAACCATTCTCAGCAATACCAGACTTGGAAGAAGAATTGTTCGGGTTTAAACTAAGAAGGAAACGCAGGGGTAGAGGGGAGTGATTAGAAGAGTGACATCTATCAACATCATCCTTCTCCATTCTGTCTTTCATCTGAGAGTCCCAGTAATCGCAATTGCTCTTTGCAATCCGTCCCCCAGATACCCCACGATGAAGTGGCCTTGACATTCTCCGACCTGCAAACCCCACATAAACATAATTGAAGAATAATCCAAAGATATAGAGAAACACAGAAAAACTATTCACCCACAAAATCTAAAAACAGGGGAGAAGGAAGAAAAGGGTATAATTGGATAAGATCTGTCAGCAATTTTTTTTCGTACTAGATCGATAAACCCAGTACAGATAAAAACAAATTTGGATTGAGAAAACCAATAGTACCCCGTAAAATAACAGATTCCCAAAGTATCAGTGATAAGGAAGAGGATGAAGAACCCTGAATCAGAAAAACAAGAGCAAAGAAAGCAGATACAGATAACACCCCATTTAATTGCTCTCAGTAGAAAATATCACCTCAAAGTGACAACTAATAATGAGTAAAGTTCAGCACAGTTAAGTTACCTCGGACTGGAATACTACCCAGTAGGCCACCAGTACAAATGAGCAAAACCCATGTAATTCCTCTAAAAAAAAAGTGGGGGAAAAGTTCGAATAGACCTTGGTGGGGTTGCTCAAACAACCGACAAAGAGACCGACTCCAAAATGAATTCCAGCGTTAATGGCAAAGAGAAGAGAAAGAGAAATGAACCTGAATTCCAGCGTCTTAAGCTGCGGATTTCATGAGCTCTTACGCCATTATCAGTTCGTCTTCACCTTCTTTACCTCGGGGACTGATGAACTGAATTCCTGGCCTCCAATTTCTTCTCTCCTCTTTCTCTAAACATGCGGCTTTTATTGAGAAAGAGTGAGAGAGAGAGAGAGAGAGAGAATTATTTTATAACGATCGAACTCGTGAAAACTATTCTTTCATCCCACTTGAGATAAAAACAAAAAATGTGAAAATTTTAGCTCTAGTCTTCTAGTTCACAAACGAATACGCTATCCTTAGATGTAGAGATCTAATGCAACTGTAATTCTTAATTACTTTATTTTAAATTATAATAAATAAATAAATAAAAACTATATTCAAGAACACACGAGATTATTAAGAAAGAGAGAGAGAGAGAGCAGTTAATAGACGAACCTCCTCCGAAAGAGACTTTTTCTCCAAGTCCCAAGCAGTAAAAATGTCTCCTAAACCGCTCTCTCCCGTATTCACAGGCCAATCGAAAAATCAAAATCAAATGATCTTGCTATCTTACGCTGGATTCTCCAGACATTGACGTAGATTTAGTAAGAAATCTTGAAGCTGCTACAAGATTGAAGCAGAACTAAGCCCTAAATCCTCGAAAAAAAAACACTCGATTCACCTGAAATACGTCTCTACTCTACACTGAATCGAAGATTAGTCTATCGAGCAATCATTTGCATCGATTTGGCTTTCAAAGTGCACTTTTTTTTATATTGAAAACAGATTTTTAACAGGAATTTACTGACTGCAATCGTTCCAAAACGCAAAAAGACGCTCTCTTTCCTTTTCTTCAATTTTTTTAATCTTTTTAAAAGTGATAAAAATCGAATGAAACCGCCAAACGAAGTCTAAAATTGTATTTTAAAAATCAAAAACCCTATTCTGCCGTTCTACTCTATCAAGAACCATGAATTCGGTTGGAGCTGGATACGATACGGATACGTTGAGACTTGAGAGGTGTTTGTTTGGGTACGTCCACTTGCCAGCGTTGTGGTGTCGGTGGACCATGCCGGTGACGTGTCGCCGTGTCGGTCTGATATGGACGGGGACGTGACTCGACGGAATCCCAGGTAGCTTAGCTGGACGTTTTGATGTTTTTTAACTTATTAAATTAACGACCGTTGACATTAGGTTAATAAGTACACATATATACACTCTTTTTATTACCAAATTACGCGTTTTCATAATTTTGGAAATTTCTCTCTCAAAAACGCCCTCCACAGCTCCACTAGGAAGTACGACCACTACATAAATGGCCTCGGCTTGGCTTGGGGTAGGTTTGTGGTGGGCTCCACTAAGTTTATATCTTTTGAACCATCTGATTTATCTCATTATTTTGAAACGTAGGAGAAAACACAACATATAGTCCAAGTCAACAGTCTATGATGGTAGAATGGTTAGGTTCAATGTTACATATTTGACCACAAGGACTCCTAACTTATGTGGAAGGGACCCATAAAATGTTATTAAGATACAATGGTTGATAAGAAAATAGTGGGTCCCAATCTTTTGGATTTATGCCATAATGTAAGTGGTTGTAAATTTGGCATTTTATTAGCCTATTTTGTAAGCACATTTATTTCAAGCTGCCTCCATTCTATACTAGGGGTGGCAATAGGTGGAATTGAGTGGGGTCAAGAATTCGCAACCTTACACTCATTGGTTAAGCAAAACTGTGGCCTCACATGCACCATTTAATCTACAAAATGGTCCTTATTACTACGGAGAGGTAAATTTTCTAACCCAACTTACTTTACACTCATTGGTTTTGCAAAACTGTAGATTCACATGCACCATTTTAATCTACAAAAACAAAATGGCCCCTCATTTAGAGGTAAATTCTCTAATCCCACTTACAAATGCTCTATCTAGGATCGTCAACAGGTAGGGACGTAGGGCAAGGATCGGGTAAGACCTTTCCCTTAACTATCTACAATTTTTTCTTTACCCGCTTTACTTATCCTATAGGGTGTGTTTGGTTGAGGGGGTAAATGGGTGGGAAAAAAAAAAGTAAAGTAAAGTAAAAGAATTGTATAATTTCTCTTGTGTGTTTGGTTTGAAGGAAAAGTATTAAGGAAAAGTATAAATTTTTCCAAAATTACCTCTTGCTCTCTTTAGGAATATAATCATACAAAATAGTAAATTTGGAATAGTGAAGTTTTTTATTTTATTTTCTTTCACAATTCCAGTATTTTGGTGGAATAAGGTTTAGGTAAAAGTGAGAGAAAGTGATACACTATTGAGAAAGTTGAGGTTTCATTTTACCTCAAAATCCCTCAAACCGAACAAGGTGAAAGTAGGAGTTTCTCCCACTTTCACCTACTTTTCCTCACATTCCTCTCAATCCAATACACCCATAGGGTAGGATGAATAAAATTATTTACATAATACACTCAGATAAGATAAAGATTTTCAATTACGTTTCAGGTAGTTGGATTAAATTACCACTTCAATTTTTTACATATTTAAGGCAATTTATCTATGGGTAATGCTAGCTCAACTTTTTTTAAGTCACTTTGTTCAAGAGAAATATGTGTTGGTTTAAAGACTTTCTTAATGAAAGACAATTACACTTGTCTTACTTTTAGAAAGTGATTTAAAAGAAAGTGGAGAGCATTACTCTTTTATCTATTGGATGATTGGATAATCATGTAAATAAGAGTCAATCAAGTAAAACCTAATCATAACAACAAAATATTGAATTACAAAAAAACAAATTACTCTCAGAGTAAAAGAATATGGTAGGACTCTTTACCCATAACTCACTTACATTATTAACGAATAAATATTCTAGGAAACATTCCCTAGGCTCCGTTCTTTTGGTAGAATTTTTAAAAGGCCTGAACATTAATGTTTTGTAACAAGAGGCAAGAGTATGGGGAGAGAGGAGAGGGTATCTAACCCTTTTACTTGATGGTATCTCCAATTTATCAAGTTCAATTTAATTAAAAGTTTCACATCTATGGAACTTGAAAATTTCAAAAAAAAATTGTGGAACTTAAAGTTCCATATTTGTAGAACTTTTGCCTCTATAAAATAATATAGTTCTAGACCTAAAGTAAAATTAGGCATGAAACAATAAAAGTTCCCGACTTTAAAAGTTCCACCTCAAGATCGGAGCCTTATTTATTTATCAATCCAATAAGAAATCCTTACCCTTATCAATTTTTTGAGTAGAGTAAGACAAGTAATCGGTATATAATTAACCGTTGACAGCCCTACCCTAGCTCTACCCTCCATCTTTCTTATTTTATTACCGATTAAACCAAAGTGTACCCTTAATTAAAATATTCCAATACATGGAAGATCCTAAAACATCAATGAGATCTCATAATTGCATAAAACCTACCCCTATCTTTCTTTTTTTGGTTAAGGTAACAACACCACAAAGTGAAGCTATAGTCATGATAAAACCTACCCCTATCCTCGGTTTGACTATTTTTATTTTTTTTTTTGGTTGAAGGTTTGACTATATTTTCCAGTAAGCAAAATTAAAAATAAGCTAATAGAAAGAGATCCTCACTCGAAGAGTGAGCCTTTCGGGTCAAAACACTTTCCCGTGAAGCTAGTATTTCATGATCTGAATATAGTTACTTAAATACCCTTACGTATGTATAATACAGGACTTTGCTACATAAACGCGGCTTGCGCCAAAAGGGCTGAGCGCAACGCGGCTAACCAACGCTTGGTGTGCTTTCCACTGCTTCTTTCCAGCAGGTAGTTTTCCCTTTTGAAGCGTAAAGTGTGGGAACACGGAGTCGGAGAGGAATCTCAAAGCTTTATCCCTTTACAAGTAGGCGTAGGTTAAGCACCCATGCACCTTTTTGGCCCAAGGTAGAGCCAGAACCCTTTGAATGGATCCCACTTGAGAGATCTGCCTGGCCAAAATTTAGTATGATCAGATGATTCTGTAGCATCTGATTTTAGTATAATTCCTCCGGAAATTGAATCCCAAAAAAACCAACCCGTGGTCTGATCGGACAGCTTAGTTAAGTCACGAAAATGGGGTCTTGGGCATAGTTAGCAAAAATTCGGGTTTGGCATTGAAATATAACAATGAAAATTTCGGTCATATAAAACGCGGAAACAATTGGATGCAGATGTGTGTATAATGCAATTTTCGGTGAAAATATTGGAATTTAGAAAAAAAAAAAAAAAGGTATAAATACTAAACAATTCATCATCATTTATTAACTCATTTGGATCTCTTGCTTTGTTATTTAGCCACGCCTTTTTGTATATTAGATGACCAACACCAACCATGACAACGAGATAAAATTGAGCCTTTAAAGAATATAGAGAAGGGGCTTACTCGTGACAAACTCGAATGGGTGGCAAAAGGTCATGATCATCTAATGCCAAGGGAACATTATATAAAAAAAAAGAGGTGACGATAGTCGAGACTCACACCAAATGAATTCAAGGAAAAGAAAACAAAAAAACATCATTAAGATCACTAAAAAAAGATTACAAAGGAATTTTTTCTTAAGCATATAATTCAGAACTGGGAATAATAAAATAATAAATATATTATTCTCGCATAACAAAAAATTATATATATTTTTATTATACATGACAAATCAGCTGAAAAATAATTCGGCCAGTTCGTGTTTTATACGCACATACATAATACAGAATTTTCTAAATATGGTCAGGGCAGGTTGGGTGTAGGGAAGAATCATGCCCACATCCCCCTTACAGTAATTGATCATGAACATGGTGAACTGGTAACATCATCAAAACTAGGGAAGAATCATGCCCCCATCCCCTTTACTGAGTAATTGATCATGAACATGGTGAACTGGTAACATCATCAAAACAGAGGACTGAACACTGTAGAGTTAACCCTTGGGGTTGTAGCCTAGTAGTCAAAAGACGACCAGTAAACCCGGAAATCTCGAGATTGAATCTGAGCTTTCCTCGATATCAGATGTATGGATTGGGGGTTTATCTATGCATTATGTGAGACTAGTCGGAATCTGATCACAAGATACTCACGTCTACCCAAAAAAATAAAAACTACTTCCGAGTTTACAAAAACTAAGAAAATATTGCATGATTTGCACCTTTGAATTATGAGGCTCCACTCCACTCACAAGAGCATCAACACCCAAATGCATGTGATGTGTTTAGTTGGGCATTGATATAAGTGGCGACTAGCACATCAGTCACAGTCCCCATCCACATCTTTTATAGCAATAATCATCATAATCAGCATGTGACCTCTCCCATCACTTGGCTACAACCATTCCTGTGCAATTCAAAGTCACCGACAAGGCAGGTAATAAATCAAAGTCCAAGAATAACCACATCAAGGAATCAAAGTCCATCAACAATCAAAAATAGACTTTAATTCAAACAAGAAAGGTTTATTTGGAATAGCAGGAACAGTGTATTCTCATAGTTGTATAGACTAAGTACCCAGTTAGGGTAAGTAGATGCTATATCAAAGAAACAAACATAATCTTAGCTGAGAAAACTGAACATAGCTAAGAAAGCAACACCATCTTGGCTAATGCACCAATTTCATTCTAGGGGGTCATTCATTTCTGATACAGTTATAACATTTCAACTCAGTTCTCCAGTATATGCACAAGCAGGGGGTGGGGCCTATAACTTTAGATCCATGCATCATAACCTTCTAACCAGAACCTTCTTACTAACTTCGATCTGCTGCATCACTTGGCAATGAACTTCGGTTTCTCACTTTCAGCCCCACACAATTATTTCTCAATGTTTTCGGATTAACAACTGGGGATCACAACTTTCAGTACCACTCTCTCAGGACTAAATAAATTGAAAACAAAAGAGAATACCCTCCAATCCACTTGTGGGGCCAACAATTAATACCCTAAACCTAATTATTTAACTTCATACACCGCACTCATCTCAGCTTGAATAATCAGGTTTAAATCACTGAAAATTGATCAATTTTCAACATGGATCTTTAGAGAGTAGTCATAGTCAGGGTATGAGGATGAGAAGATGTTATCCTTCCTACCTGCGCCATACAGATAACAAACACATGGATAGAAAGAGTTTGAATCAACCATCATATACAGCCAACCAGTCTCAAAAATCGAAAGATAAAATGATCAAAACGACAAACATATCATTAAATGCAAGCAAGAAGAAGTACAATTTAACTTTTTTTTTTATACCTTCGGCTCTCATATTTAATCAATTGTCCTATATGAAAAGACCAAAATACCCTTATATTTTTTAGAATTATATTCAATACATAGGGGTAAGAAAGACTAGTAAAGGTTGACGATTTCACTAGTCTTAGTGAAGGATAGCATCCCCCCCCCACCATATATATATATATATATATATATATATATATACACCTTATTCTAAACCGTTCCCAGTATATGTTCAAATCATACACAGGATTGCAATAATTTGGTTGTTAGAATCATCTGGTGAGGTCGATTTCAATTGATTCCCTGTATTTGTGCAAACTTACCCCACATATATGCTATATACATAGCAGTAGCTTTCCATTCTAAGTCAAAGGAATACTCTGATATGTGATGCTGAAAGTACCTTCCACAGGCCAACTAGTCCTTTTGCAGGATTGCAAGGATCGTTAAAAGAATTTAGCAAAACAAGCTACTTTACAAACATGTCAGATGCATCTGCAAAGCATCAACTTAAGCCGAGATCCTCCCCTCACACAGAACAATGAGGCTACTTTACAATCATGTCGGATGCATCTGCAAAGCATCAACTTAAGCCGAGATCCTCCCCTCACACAGAACAAGGAGGATCAACCACATCCAGGAACCATGATAAACGATCGAAGCATGGTGAACAGTAACTGTCTTTTAACACAAATATCTATGTTTCCACTTTCCAGCATTAACCTAGACCAAGAAATCTCAAATCCAAATGTAAGCTTTTGTCCTAGTAACGCCCCTTGTTGAAATGACAATCGGTTAAAAAGGTTGTACCATTCACTTCAACACCAATGAAAGATGCTATATTATGCAAAAGAACAATCAGAAGGGGCAAAAAGCAAGGAAATTGTGGCAATACAAGCTTAGATTCTTAACAAATATACCTATTACAAAAAAAAAAAACTAAAACACTTAAACACGACTATAAACAATACCAAATTGGTGGCATAAGAGGAGGAATTAATGCAATCATGATATGAATAAATTAGTGGTAACAGAGAGGAAGATTTGGAAAGGATGCTGAAGCAAGATTTAAAAGTGGGAAAATTCCTTCAGTAGAAGCTTCATACAACCAAGACAAATCAAGTCATCTGACTCAGCTTTAGGTAAACAAGGTAATTGGCTAAAGACCCATACCACCTACTAAGAATCTAGGAGATCTCGATAAGTGGAGCAGCCATGTGCAAAAATTCCTCATATCAGATACTGGGATGGAATATTTTCTCTCTTTTTAATTCTTTTCCTATTTAATTATAGATCACGAAATATTTTTTAAACACTAATTACTTATACAACAAATACTTATATAACATGTTTTCAATTACAATATAATCTGCATGAATGTGTCATTGAGGATACCGTGAGTAGCACATGACCATGGCTAACACCAACAGATTCATCTGTGTCCAAGTCGCATAAGGAAAAAGCATTCATGGAGGCACAAAGTTCTTATTTAAATCCTACACATGTCATGACTCTAAAACATGTGCCCAGTAGATATTCTTGTGATGGGATTTTAAATTACACTTCAATCTTATACATTGATGTGTTCCGAATATTAAAAATAAATAAATAAATAACTAAGAATGAGAATAGCAAAAGAGTAGCATTGTCCTGGCACCTTGTAAGGTCAGAAAGGTGTAATGCTAACTTCATCAGTGCCTAGCCTATTGCTGATATAAGTGCTCTGTTTCACACTTCACTCCCAAAGAAAACTACTAATGCAAAGACGAGAAAAGATTTCATTGATGCAGTTTCAGTTTTTCTTAGCTTCCTCTAGCTCCTAATTACTGTTCCGTCAAAATTTACTACAGTTGTTCATTATGCTCTTAGTAGTTAGTTAATTAATGCAGATAGATAATTCACTATTGCACTGGCATCTTGTAAAAAAAAACAATCAGTTTTATAAGAGATATTTAGCCTAGGTTCAGATCATTTGATCCTAAGGATAAAACATAAATAAGCATCTGAGAATTATGAATACCCTGCACCCACAAGCAATTAGGACTTAGGCCATGTCAAATGGCCAATATTCAAAGCAAAAAAGGATCCTGATGAATAGGGCCATCTGATACAAGACGTCTGAGACAGTAGAATGAAGAGCACACCAGGAAAGGTTGAAAGAAAGCAGAGGTTAACGGAACATGGCATCAAGTGTTAATTGATTTAGGTCCAACTTAACTAATAACTTTTCAGTGCAGTAGGGAGTGATAAGCCAGATTAAAGTGGAAGCTAATGTCAAATAGATTTTCCCAAACCAAGATCTGATTGCCTGTTTCAGTTCAGCCAACATAAGTAAATATACATTAAAGTCTTTGAGAGATTGTGAGCCTCCAAAAAAAACCCAAATACCTCTAGAAAACCAAGTTCTCTGAACCGTTGCATTTGTTGAGAAAAAACTATAATTTTGCCCTTTCAATGGCATTTTTAATAACAGTTTTCACCCTACACTGTGTGGTCAAAGAGATTCAACCATAAATTTACGTCGAAAACAATTCAACCTTATATCACATGGAAAATCGAGGTGCCTAAACTTCAATATTAGTTGCACCTGATATGCTATTCAAGGTGAACAGTAACATACTCAAAGACTCGAGTAAGTTCATCGTGCTTAGAGTGCTGTAATTGAGGCCTAGATAGAATTAAAGGTCTCTTAAAAATCTATCATCAAATGACTTTTGACAAGCTTAAAGAACTGGGTCAACTAATATATTAACTCTAAAAAGAAAAGGCAGACCTGTTCCATAAAACAAGATTCAGGGTGCAAATTTACAACTGTAATTTGGCTATCTTTTTTTTTTTATATCAGTTAATTTGGCTATCTTTATGTAGAGCCGAATTAGGTTTTCTCGGTGTTCCAAAAAAATTGATAAGGTGCTTGAAATTAATGAAACCAATAATTAATCCCAAAGCATGAATTCCATAATAAATCTATGCCATTGGCACAATCATCATTCCCCCCTTTTTGTTTTTGGTAGAAGAATCATCCACCCCCACACCCTTAACCTATGTGTTTGTCCAGCCACCAAATGCTTCGTTTCAAGATTTCAAATCTCTATTATGGGGCCAATCTTAAGGAAAATGCTATAGATAATTGTAACGGAAAAATGAAATGATGATATAAAACCCTAATACATAAAATGTCACTTGTTCGGTTAAACTGTAAAATCTAAACTTTACTGTCACAAACATTGATGTCAAATGGTTGGATTATAAAATGATTAAATTCCAAACAGGAAAATAATTAAAAATATCAAGCACTCAAAATCTTGATGATGAACCCCCATCAATCATGGATTTAGAAGATCATCCATGAAAATTTGATGTTATAATTGATCAACAGCAAAAGATGTCAGAACTATAAATTAATAAATAAAATAGTGTTTAAATATCAAACGGAGCTCTGCTTCAAGCTCAAGTAGCGGAGCTCCCCATTTAGTGTAAAATCGGTGGCAATCTTGTAATTATGGAAAGAAATCTCTCTCCAAAATTGTCACTATCTCTCTTCATAATTACAAGATTGCCACAATCTATGTATTAAAAAGGGGAGCTCCGCTCCTTGAGCTTGAAGTAGAGCTCCGCCTCATATTTATAATAATAATAATAATAAATAAATAAATAAATACATAAAATGGTTTTTTAAATTACAAACGACATCTTGATCAGTAATAAATGGTCATGGCTTCTATGGAGAAGAACAAATTCACAAACCATTGAAGAGAGAAAAAAAAATTCATTCAGCCTCGAACACTTCATCATGTTGGTTGGAACATGAAGTCTCATTTTATTTGCCCGGTCTATAAAATAATTTGCAAAATAAATGTAGGATATGAGGGGAGCAGGGGTTTAAAAACGGTCTAAAATTAATAATTAGTCACTCTATTCTCACCAAGGATTAAAATACGGTTTCGGGAGATGTATCGGTCCCAACCGAAACCTATACATATCGGTGTCATTATCGGTGGACGATACATATAATTTTTTTCTTTTTCAGAAAAAAGACAAATTAATTTATTTATTTTTAAATCAAGTGATTTATAGGAACCAAATTTACCAAATATAAAGTCATGGGAAGCAACTCAAAGACAAAGTAGCAAACACAATTACAATTACACAATAAATGAAAATATAAATGACTAATAAACAATATATATCGCCCATTTTGTATCAGTATAAATATCATATAAGAGGCTACCGAAACCTATACGTATCATCCATTTCATATCGGTTTTGCCGATTTTTGTTTCCATGATTCTCACCCCTTTAAAGATATTCCTAAGTCAAAAGTGTGAGTTGCTGTCCCCCAATCCTTTGAAACCCCCAAGAACCAGAACTAGACTAGTATGATACAATGTCGATACCAATCCTTAGTACATCCTTGATCCTTCAAATATATATCAATTTAGGACAAGTCCATTTTAGGGGGTCTGATTTTCCTAGCTTCTAAGATCAGGGTTTGATCTTTCTCAAATTAATTCAAACCCAATTCTTTCTATACCAGATGCAACAATGAAATATCACAATGTCGCATACAACTCTTAGCTCTTAGATTGTTTTAGAAATTGGGATTTTAGATAGAGTTCAAGCTTGAACTTGCAAGTTTTGGATTTTAAATTCCCTTCACACTACATATGATTTCACCCAATATCTTACAATCGTAGTCACAAAGTCGGGGTTCGGGAATAATTCGGCAAGGGTCGAGTACGGAAAAATTCGGCAAAATACGGGAAAAAAACGGAGAAAAAATGTATAATTATAAAAATTAGAAACAATATTAATTAATATATCTAACAATTTGGTGAGATAATATACAAAAAGAGTAACTATAAGCAACAATAATAAATTCATAACATTATTTTAACATCAAATTCATTCCATCAAGGCATTAAATTTCATTCAAGCATCAATTATCAAGATTAAAAACAAGACTAAAATATGTATATTAATAAAAACACTCGTTTATATTCATCAATCGCTCAAAAGCACATCAAAGTCATCAATATCTACATAATCTTCATTCCCAAAAAATTTCAAGATTATCTGTTTTTTTTCGTATTATTCGTTTTAAACGTGTTTTTTTTTCGTATTATCCGTTTTAAACGGGTTTAAAACTATAATACGTGTTTAATTCAAAAAATGGGTTTTAAACGTCGTTTTCTACGACAGGGGATTAATGGGTGTTTTAAACGGGGTTTTTATAAAAAAACACAGTTTTTTTGTGACTATGCTAACAATGTCGTCAATTTACTTATGTTCAGGACCTTAGGTTATTGATTACTTATTTAATACATAAACTGTTTTGTACTTTTTTTATCTATTGCCCTTGTAGAACAGATTTTTAAACGCATAAAACTAAGCATATCCATCCTCATCGCATCCTAAAATTCCAGGATCCTTAGCAGTATTTGATACCACTGCACTCGATTCTAGCCGTGTTGTATGCTGGAACTTTAGGGTTTGAAGGATTAGTGTCCTCAAACTCCCCCCCCCCCCAAAAGTCCATCCCTATACTTACAGTCATAGTTCGAAAACTCAGCGAGTCACCCGAGTAACTTGGCCGAGTTACTCGACTCGACGGAATTTCGAGTCGAGTCGCCTCAAAACTCGAAGGAGACACTATTTACCGAGTTACTCAGGTGACTCGATCGAGTCTAGCCGAGTTTTTTGACTCTCCATACTAGGTCGAGTCATAGAAGGGTATTTTTATCATTTTTTAAAACCTAAACTAAAATGTCACACTATTTTTGCATCATATTTTTTAGGGTCTACAAAGACAACTTACTAAGTTAAACCTAATTTTGTTGTTTGAAGCTGTAAAACCAACGTACTTTGAGTTCTTTTAACCCAAAATTTTTAAGTTATTACATATATATTCCGAGTTGGACCAAGTCGATTTTTTTTCGAGTTTTCCGACTTACTCGACCCGGCTAACTTTCGGGTCGAGTCGAGTTTTCGGGTTTTTGAACTATGCTTACAGTTATGACAATACTTAAAAGATTCAATAAGACAAACCGTATCACTACTTTGAGGAGCACAAAGTAGGTTATTCCTAAGCTACATTTGGTTTGCCATAGATTTTTCAAACAGAAAAAGGTTTCTAAAAAATTTCCTCCAAACAAACTTTTCCCAATGCCATCTATGATCACAAACCCATCATAATGAGGGATTGTTTAATATCTAGGAGTTTGGCCCCTTTCAGGTTTGCGAACATGTGATTCAAAGCCGATGGTTTTAAGGAACTTGTTGGGTATTGGTGGGAGGAGATGTCTGTCGAGAAATGGGCTGGTTATGTTTTGGGGATGAAATTAAAGAATCTCAAGGCAAAAATCAAGTCGTGGAATGTCAATCATTTTGGGATGGTAGGGAGAAGAAAAGGAAGATTCGTGCGGAGATCAATCCACCCCTTATTTGATTATGAATATAAATTTATGATGTATCAGATTAGGATTATGATGTTTGGGAAATAAAATACTTGGGCGCAATTAGATCAAGGGATTATTGGATGATTAGCATGTTTATATTTGTCATTTCTCCAGGAAAGCGATCAGGTTGCTGATGCTCTTACAATTTTTCTGATGTTAATGGCAGACTATGATTTTCAAGTTTGCAAGTATGATTAAGAACTACTCCAAGTATAGATTGTCAGGCTTTGCATGTTATTAAGTTGGGATTATTATGATTTGAGCATGAAATAGGATTTTTGGTGTATGTATGGATTTCAATAAGCATGATAATGATTTACATGGTGTTGTGATTGGATATTTAACCCTATTCATCTATGAAATGGAGGATGAGAAATTATAATGGGAGTGTTTGAGGTTTTCTAGGGTTTGGACATGAATATGATTAAAAATGGATAGTTTATGAGCAAATGTGGGTTGAAGGGATGAGGATGAATGGTTGTGATGGATGCTTATAAACCATGTTATTGAAATTATGTACGTAAGATAAAGTGTATTAGTATAGACTCCATGGTAAGTTATAAAATATGTATGCATGTATGGTGGTTGAAATTCGGATAGGCTAAGACTTAGAGGAGGGTCTTTCTAACCTAGATTATTTACCATTGTGGTATGGGACACCGTGGTGGAGTTTCAAATGTGAGAGATCGGAATCTAAGGGATAACCTAGATGAATGTTAATCACGACACTCAAGCACAAGTTCACATGCATTGTTAGTTTGTAAGTCTAGCAAGTACACGTGCCTCACAAGAGTATGCATCTTATCATGAACGATGCCAAACATGCATCTTATCACGAACATGCTTCTCACACGTACAAGTCCCAAGAGTCTTATAAGTACACGAGTCAAGGTGATGATATGGTATGCTCATATGTTTTCCGCACTCTGATCATGTGAATATGTTATGTATGATATGTCCAATCAAGTATGCACGTTATGATATTGTTAGCTATGTTTTATATCCGCTGAGTGTTTCGTTGCTCAGCCGAACTTTTGATGTTGCAGGTTTAGATTCGGAGCGCACTACCAAGCCCTAGATTGAAGAGGAGTACCAGGAAGAGCCAGTAGGTGACCTCCACGAGGAGGAAGTGGACTTAGATCACTATCCATACTATTAGAAATTCCATTTTAAAAGGGTTGTAATAGATACTTGATGTTTTAAATTAATGTTGCTTAGGTTGGGATTTGTTATGGAGATCATGATGGTTAATCCGAATTTTTTTAAGTTTAAAGTTGGTCACAATTTATATTCGATAATTCATTTCATAATAGAGAGTCTTATTCTTAATGTTAAAGGAAAAAAATTTAGATTCTCATTTAGTACGCCTTATATGCAATTAAGTTAAGTATGCAAGCAATGTCACGGACCCAAGATCCCATTTGACCAAGGTGGGATTGTGGGGCGCAACATAAAGTCTCTATTGATTTAATAAACTGGTATGGGTCGACACCCAACCCCCCATCCACACTGGGTGGTTTTACTTTTATTTTATTTATTTATTTTTTAAAGTATGTAATAATATGTTGTAGACACCATAGTTACCAAAGCGAGAAACGAAAACAAGAAACAATGCGAAAGTGAGAAGCAGGAAACGAGGTTCAAAAAATCCTTAGGAAATGGCAAAACGAAAAATGAGATATATGTGCCATATCTCCATTATATTAGGATGGTCAGCCATACCTTTGATTTTATCTTACATGAGATATTTGTGCAGAATCAGGTACTTTAGGTTTTAATTCAACAATACTTGTTCAAAATCTACATCCTACGTTTTAGACTTGGGTCTATCTAATCACTTCATACATAGCCCTCTTTATCACTAAATGAGACACGATGGAAGTGAGCAAGAAACAAGCTTCCGGGAAAACGAGCTTCCCACCTTGTACATAGCTTCCCTGCAACTATGGTAGACACACTTGGTGTATCTCATCGCAATCATAGAAGATTTGGTTAATATCAGATTGTGATCAGTTTATATTAAGATTATGATGTCACTTGTTAGAGAAAAATAATATTATATATATGTGGTGTAGACCGTATCATTATCGGTGTATCTCCTATGTTTGATTCTCTTTCAATATTAGGGTACTTGAACTAAACTTATATAACCCTTGAATGGGATAATTGTACTTTATTTCAGAATTAAGTAGATTTTAATTTCTTTCACAATCCACCTGAATGAATTCGTATCAACCCTAGTTTAATGGTTTATAAGGAATTCAAGATTTTCTCAAGTATACAACCATTAAACCCATGGTGACTTCCACTCAAACAGATCCCCTGTAGCACAATTGAAAATCAAGTGGTGACAATGCCAAATAAAAATCCGATCAAATGCCATCATCAGCATATGTGTATTCTGACATACGTTAAAATATAATAACATATCATACAATGATCATAAGACAAAATAATTTGCACGAAATGAATGATGAACACAGAAAAAATACATACATTGTATCATAATGAACGGGCCGCAATGAGAACAGAGAAACTCATTCTCATAAAATGCCATTATCTCAGCAAGCCCTGGGGCTTTTAACTATAAATTGCAGTAATTATGTGATCAAACCAATTAAATGTTATATTCGAGTCCAAGCATCTGGACACTAGAATCTAGAATGTGCGAGTACTCTAAAGCAGGAAGCAGCTTTGGTTCAAGAAGAATCATATCTTCAGGGCATAAATTGTAACCATCCAATTGACCAATACTCTCTCTATCTAGTCAAATTGATTTTTGACAGAGAAACTCTTCTATCGCTACGAGTTAGCCATTAGTACCTAATGGAAGAAACTGGTATATAAATTTCCTGCGTGTACCAGGCTTCATTTGTGACTCCCCCCATTAAGGTTCGCTCTAGCTGATTTTATGCAGGAAATAAGAGACTCTCCAGCACTACCTAAACCTTTCCTCCCAACCAATCTCACGCCAAAGCTGAGGTTCAGTACCCTCATCCTATTTTCATCTCCATCTACCTCACTCAGCTCCATGACCTGCTTCCTCGAGATCAAACCATAAAGAAACAAAGAACCAGAGACCAACTTCTCCGCCCCAAAACCCACTTGTAGCAGTGTAGTAGAGTCAAGGCCAACTGATATTGGATCAAACAGAACCGAAAAGCTCCCAAATGACATATCCGGAGTCTCAAACAGCTCATCCAAATC
This sequence comes from Tetracentron sinense, assembly GCA_015143295.1. NCBI lineage: Eukaryota > Viridiplantae > Streptophyta > Magnoliopsida > Trochodendrales > Trochodendraceae > Tetracentron > Tetracentron sinense. The sequence goes on along the minus strand of CM026552.1, from coordinate 35,659,148 downwards.
CCCATTTTCCTCTCTCACATTATTTCTTGTCTCCACTGGAACCAAGGACCTCCTGTTATCCACTCTCAATATGTTCGCAGCCTCTCTCAACCCACTAAGAAAAGCTCCATGCATTGTCGCTGGATAACGCCGGTTAGTCGCCTCCCCAGCAAAGAAAACCCTTCCATCTCCCACATTCTCTGCAAGAACATCGTAATCGTCCCCCGAAGCCCCGACTGCAACGTAAGAGTAAGACCCGTAGGTGAACTGATCTTTCCCCCACCGAGTACAAACCACCTGAACTGGGTTCGGTACATCAATACCTTTGGGAGCAAAAATTCCCCTCAATATATCCAAAACCCTTCCCACTGTGTCTACAGGAGACATCATCTCGAATTTGATTGCAGATTCCCCTGCGACCAGGGCTACAAGAAGTGGGCCTCCTGACACAGAACAATAGCTATAAAACAGAAAGAATTCGCCTCGTGTACGCGAGTCGTCTGTCAAATGCCCAAAGGTATCAATTCCTCCACCCCAGAAATCGTAAGGGAACAACATTGCAACCTTATTTAGCAACCCGAACCCTATTCTTTCAATTGCATCTTTCTTCCGCTGAGGAAGCTCAGGAACAAACTCAATCGAACCTCTCTTGAGCACACCCAGTGGCACTGTACACAGAACCATATCCCCACGGAATACCTGCCCACCTGCATGTACCATAACCCCGTCGATTCCATACTGTATGCTTTTTACTGTCCGATCATAGAAGATCGGAAGGTCCTCCGAAAGTGCACGGATGAACCTCCCATTTCCTCCGGGAATGAAGCAGTGATCCCCACCCATCTCATATGGATCATCCTGGTCCCAGAATGCCATCGAGAGGTTAGACAACATTGTTGCATTCGCATATTCCAAGTTTGCAAGATGCCAATTCAATAGCATTTGTTCTTGTGGATCCTCACTGACCTTGTAGACGCGCCTGAAAGCTTCAAGTGCAGTCCCTAAAGAAACATCTACAGACTTAACCTCATCCATCATTTCCTGCCTAAGCTTACACACTTTATCTAATAGCTTATTGAAAGTAACCTCTACCCTCGAATCCAATTCGGAATTCACTGCTTTCCCATTTGGGAGATAGAGAGGGCATATATCGCGTACCTTGTGAAGAGGATAGCCGAGCTGCCTCGCCAGAACACCGAGAGGATTCCCATTAATTCCAGTGAGAATGCTTCCCCCAAGATCTGCAGCCGCAACCACGCCCTCACCAATCATCTTCCTTGTAAGTACACGCCCACCCGGCCGATTCCTACCTTCCAAAATCACAACTTTGAACCCGAAAGAGATCAGATGCCGGGCTGCCGCCAAGCCCGCGAGACCTGAGCCAACAATAATGACGTTAGCCCTCTCTGCTCCTTCTGGTAATCTCAAGTTTGCTTCTTTAATTGATGGTGCGAGGCCGAAATTAATGTAGCCATGCTCAAGAAGAAACGAGTATGCAGAGCTGACTAACCCTCGATGCTCCGATCGAATTGACTCAAGCGTGTGTTCTCTGGTCATCCAAACGGAGACATTCGATCGCCACCGGGCCAGGATGTGATTCCTAATAACGATGTAGTTCGCCTGTTCGACTCCGCCGAGCAAAGGCACGACATTGCTCTCGATCTCCTCTTCGGTGAGGGAATCGACCGGAAACCCAACGGAGATGGCTATCAATGCTTCGACGTCAATTTCTTTGGCGAGGTCAGCAATCTTACGGCGCCGATTCTTCGAAAACGAAGGGTTATCGTTGATCTGCATTTGGATGATCTCGTCCATCAGCTTCTCACTGTATATGCTTGATTTGGCGTGAGGCCGGAGGACGCGTAGTCCGTTTACGGCCGCAGCGGAAGGAATCATCTCCGGGAACTGCTTCTTCCTCCGGCGACGTTTCTTCGCCGGATGAGCGTTTTCCTCCGGCGGATGATTTTGAGATTCTTCGAGGTGGTTTTCAGACAGCGGAACTGAAATGTCCTCAACGTAATTTTCCATTAGAGAGTCCGTGAGCTGGTTTTCTAACGTGCTTTCCGGTGCAAGAAGGCGCTTTAGGGTTTTCGGAAGGTGGTTTTCCGGCGAATTTTGGAGGTCAGGAGGATTGTTTTCCGACGGGTTCGAGGAGTCTGTGGTGGTGTTTTCCGGCACAGGTTGTTCGGTAGTGGCATTGTTGCTGTGCCCAAAAGGGTGGTTTGGGGAGTGTGTTTCCATGGCCAGTGATCTCAGTTAGGGCGTCTGCCCCCAAATATTTGATCCGACGGAAAGAAAGAGGGAGGGACTCGACACAACTTAGGGTTGCGATTAGATGAGATTACATTACTCGTCTATTTTACTCGGAGATTTAAAAAACCAAAAAAAAGCAAGTCACCTCCTCGTGCTATTCCTCCTCGCTCTCCCAAACCCTTTGATCTATGGTTATCTCGTGTGATTAATTTTTTTCAAACCAAGGGTAGATGTGTGAACCTTAGGGGGTGACGACTGAATCTTAACCAAAGTAAAAAATGAACTAGTTGACCCAAAAAAAAGGGGGACGAGACAGTAACTCACCTCCTCAACCGGAGAGGTGACTATTTTCCAAAAAAAAATACAAAATATAGAAAAAGATGGGTGATACAAGGGTCACCATCAATATTTGATGAGTACACCCATATTAGAAAAGAACACCCATAACAATAATACCCCGAATTGGCTTTTTTTTTTTTCTTTTTTATGTTTTCTTTTTTCCGATAAATAAGTAATATATATAAATATTAAAAATATGACAAAAATACAAAGCAAAAACAAAAGCATGTTCACAAGCATAAACTCAAGAGCAAGAAGATGAGATACACACAATCTTACCTCCTAGCCTACAAACACCCCCGACGAAGAGGCTCAACCCAACACTCCTCGAAGGTCCTCCTCCCCCCCCGGCGCCCATATTTAGATCCCACCAATTCCAAAGCAACCAACCGGATATGTGCCCAGAGATGACACCCAAAAAGGTCATCCAAAGTGTCTCCCTCACCCCATCCATACTGCCCGAGGCCAACAAGATAAAAAGTTAATAAAGGAAGAGGGAAAGACCCAATCAACACCCATACGGGAAAGAAAAAATCTTCATATATCAAACACTATAAGACAATGCAAGAGCAAATGGTCCACATACTCTCCGACCAGAGATCTTGACATGGATAGTGTGTAGGACAGTGTTTCAAATGCAAGGGGATGCTCTCATTGGTCTTAAGTTCGAGCTTGCCCTCCAGTCTTTCCAAATGTGTGGTTTGCGATATATTGAGTGTATCATCGAAATTAGTCCCAATCCAAATGGATTTGGAGCACCCTGAGTGATAAAAAAAAATGCTATTAGGAATACTACCTTAGTAAATAACCAAATCAAGTAAACATCACATAAACGCATTACTACAAAATCGAAAGGAATCCAAAATGTATTGACTCAAATGAAGGCTTATATTAGCATGAAAATATAAATACATGATTCTCTTATAATGTTGTTGTTGAGGAAAAAAAAGATGTGTTTAGGATTACATTGTGAAAACATTGACTTCAAGTAAAATCCACCATTAAAACTCCGAATAACCGATTCAAGTAAAGTGTCACATAATCGCATTACTACAAAATCGAAAGGAATCCAAAGTGTATTAACTCAAACGAAGGCTTATATTAGCATGAAAATAAAAATATAGGATTCCCATATATTGTTGTTAATGAGGGGGAAAAAAAAATGTATGGGATTACATCATGAAAACATTGACTTCAAGTAAAATCTTCCATTAAAAATCAGAAGTGAATCTATTTTCATAAACACAAAAAGTATATATATAGAAAATGAGCATTGTATTAACAGAAAATCTTGAAAATAGCCTTGTAACAACTTTGAAATTCTCGAAAATAAACCCATTTTTCAAACAGAAAAAAAAATCTCGAAAATGCACTGTAACCATCGAATACAAGAAATTCTCGAAAATGAGCATTGTTATAACTAAAAATCTCAAAAATAGCCTTGTAACCATCAAAAATCTCGAAAATGGACCCCTGTAGTAAAAAGAAAAATCTCAACAATGAACACTGTAATAATCGAAAATAAACATTGTATTAACATAAAATCTCGAATATAGTCATGTAACAACTTTGAAAATCTCAAAAATTGACCCATTTTGTAACAGAAAAATCTCAAAACTAAGCATTGTAACCATCGAAAATGTGCACTGTATTAACAAAAAATCTCGAAAATAGCCTTATAACAACTTTGAAAATCTCGAAAATTGACTCCCTTTTGTAACAGAAAAATCTCGAAAATGCACTATAATCATTGAAAATTAACACTGTATTAATAAGAAAATCTCAAAAATGCACAGTAACATCGAAAATGGGCATTGTCATAACTACAAATCTCGAAAATAGTCTTGTAACCATAAAAAATCTAAAAAATGGACCCATGTTGTAACAGAAAAATCTCGAAAATGAGCACTCTAATAATCGAAAATGAGCACTGTATTAATAGAAAATCTCGAATATAACCCTTAACAACTTTGAAAATCTCGAAAATGGACCCCTTTTGTAACAGAAAAATCTCGAAAATGCATTGTAACCATAAAAAATGAGCATTGTATTAACAAGAAAATCTCGAAAATGTACTGTAACCATCGAAAATGAGCATTGTCATAACTAAAAATCTCGAAAATAGCCTTGTAACAATCAAAGATCTCGGAAAAGGACCCATGTTGTAACAGAAAAATCTCGAAAATGAGCATTGTATTAAAAGAAAATCTTGAAAATAGCCTTGTAACAACTTTGAAATTCTCGAATATAGACCCATTTTCTAATAGAAAAATCTCGAAAATGTACTGTAACCATCGAATACAAGAGAAATCTTGAAAATGAGCATTGTTATAACTAATAATCTTGAAAATAGTCCTGTAACCATAAAAAATCTCAAAAATTGACCACTGTTGAAAAAGAAAAATCTCGAAAATGAGCACTATAACCATCGAAAATGAGCACTTTATTAACCAAAAAATCTCAAAAATGAGCATTGTCATAACTAAAAATCTCGAAAGTAGTCCAGTAACCATTAAAAATCTCGAAAATGAGCATTACAATAAGTAAAAAGCTGAAAAATGAGCATTATTGCAAGTCAAAATTTCAAAATCTAGACAAAGCCCTCTGAAAGTCCCGAAAATCTCAATAATAATCACAAATGCATCAAAAATTCAACTACTTGTTAACTGTGGGGCCCATTTTTGAAGTTGAATTTTTTTTTAAATGTATAAAACTTATCCTCTGTGGCTAAATATTGGACTCTTCTTCCTGTGATTTATGTGGGTAACGAAGGACTTCTTCTTCTTCTTATTCTTCATGCGATTTTTGTGGGTAACGAAAGATTTCTTCTTTTTCTTAAATACGAAGTGAAAGTTTCTAATCTCTTCATTCTCTTAGAGCATTCCTAGCAGCCTCACCAAATTTCACTCACCAAAATAGCCAAAACCCACAAAAAGTGGTTTTGGTGAGCCACTTTTTTAAAACACTCCCAACAGCCTCACCATTTTAACCAAAACAAAAGGAAAGAGAATCAATATTTTATCATTTGTGTGGGAAAACGAAAAAGGAAGAAAGAGAAAAATATTATTTTATTGTTTGTGTGGGACCACAAAAAAGAAAGGGAGAGAGAGAAACCTTATTTTATTATTTGTGTGGGCCCAAGGGTGAGAAGATTTAACTTTGGTAAGTCTATAGTACTCACCAAGTTTGGTGAGTACTGTAGACTCACCAAAGGGATTTCTTCATTCTGTTGAGGCTGCTGGGAGTCATTTTAGCACCTTTTTAGTCTTTTGGCTCACCAAAATAACCAAAAAGTTATTTTGGTGAGGCTACTAGGAATGCTCTTAGGAATGAAGCTCTGAACAGTGGGTGGGGTATTTTGGAGAGAAAAACCTAATGGAAAACACTTGCTCGTGGCTCGCATGCGTGTGAGCCTACATAAATAATTCCCTAAAAGTTGAGCTTATTTCAGGGTTTCTTCGAAAAATAGGGCCCCTTTCTATACTTTTCCCTTGATTTTTAGGAAAAAAAAATTAACCTTAAAGAATTAGTAAATTTTAACTAGGGTTTAAAAAATATTCACCCATTTATTCTTGAGTTTTAGGAAAAAAATAAACCCTAAGAGTTAGTCAATTTTAACCACAGTTTTTTTTTTTAAAAAATTTCCTTAAAAACCAATTATAAGTAGGTGAACCCTAAGGGTGGGTAAACTCTAGGGGTAGATAAATCTTAACCACAGTTAAGGGGTGTCAAAAGAGACACATGGAACCCATAGGGTTCACTCACTATTCTTGGTTTTTGGAAAAACATTAAACTCTGGTTAAAATTCACTAACTCCTAAGGCTAATTTTTTGTTTTCATATTTTTTTTCTAAAAGCCAAGGATAGGTGGGTGAACCCTAAAGGTTGGTGAATCGTAGTTAAGAGGTGTCAAAAGAGACACATGGAAACCTCAAGGGGCATAAGCGGACTCTAATTGTGGTTAAGATTCACCCACCTCTAAAGTTTTTCCACTTATCCTTGGTTTTAGAAAAAAATATTATTTATTTTAAACCCCGATTACAATTTAATAACTCCTAGGGTTAATTTTTTTTCATATTTTTTTCTTCTAAAAACCAAAGATTAGTGGGTGAACTTTAGGGGTGGGTGAATCTTAACCACAGTTGAAGAGGATAAAAGGGACACATGGTGACCTTAGTAGCATAACTGGACTCCTCGCTCTCTTGGCAAAACATTTTGAAAGAAGAATGTCTTGCCAAAGCTCAGTCTGTTCCTTTTCTTTATTATACCTAAAATCTCTCTAAGCTTTAAAGTCTCAAAATGTCTCAACGTCATATTTCTATAACCAATGTATCCTTCACAATTTTTTCATATGGGATATCCAAAATATCCATTAAGTTTCTATACCTATATATATTTGCAAATATCCTCATTAGGGTCCCTCTTCCAATCTCTCTCCCCTTCCCCTCTCACGTGCCGCCCACTAGTTATTATTAAAACCCCAATTTTTTCTCACTCACACAATAAGTAGTTTTAATTTGTCCGATCTGACTTGATGGAATTAATTACAAATCGGCCTAACCCGATCAAATTAATAACCAGGCTCGGACCATTGATACTCCTCAGAGGAAGCATGCCATAATACAAAGCCATGTAATTATAAGTCACATAAAGTGATGAAAAACTCTCAGCTTGGCTGTTTGGATTAAACATCCAATGACGCCATGTGTGCACAAGCTTTAAATGATTCATAAGTAAATGCCTAATTTTTATTATATTAACAGCAGTACCCAAAATTTATTTGTGTCTAAAATTAGTAAGTGCTGTTAATTTTGAAACCGAAATGCTCCCATAGCAAACTTCCACACACTCACAGTTAGAGTAGAATAAAAACAAAAGAGTAGAATTTTTTTAAAATCTGCGTTTACGAGGCTTGCACTCCACATTTAAAAATGTGAGTAAAGACCGAAATTTTTGGGAGAGACCAAATCCTCGTGTTAACTGGTTTTGGCAAATCCGGGTTATCACCCAGAGGTCGCCATGTATCCCTTTTAACACCCTTTAACTGTGGTTAACATTCACCCACTCACATCCTTGGTTTTTAGAAAAAAATATTAATTATTTTTAAAAGTATTTTAATATTAAAAAAAACCCTAAAAATATTTTGTTATTATTAAAAAAAGAATTAATATTAAAAAAAAAAACAAAACCCTAGGATAGGTGAATTTTAACCACAATTAAGGGTGTCTAAAGGATCACTTGGCAACCTAAGGGGTGATAGTGGATTTGGTTTCCTTTTGGAATTATCAGCAGTAACAACGGCTCAAAATTAACAAGTTGTGCTAATTTAGAAAGAAAATCGATGCTTATTTTAAGGTTTGCCCCAGACGGCCTCGGATTGTCTCTGGCGAAGGAAGCCAGAAAGGGCTTGTCTTGGAGTCCATAGAATAAGGGACAAGCGGTGGAGAAGTCAAAATCATGGGGCCCATGATTTTGACTTCTCAACACATAATAAGACATGTGGCGATAAGTGTGTGAGAATAAGGGTGAGAGATATCGAGTGGAGGAGAAGTCAAAATCGTGGGGAGAAATTGGAATGACTTGTCCCCAATTTATGCCAACTGTCGCACAATGTATGGAACCCTGAGAGCTCATTATGGCTTCGCCAGAGACAACCCGAGGCCGCCAGACCTATGACCTATTTTTTAGGCCTTGGATTGTCTCTGGCAAAGCCTGAAACTGGTCTCGGGGTTCCATACATTACGCGATAGTTGGCAAAAAAAAAGGGGAGAAGTCATTTCATTTTCTCCCCATGATTTTGACTTCTCCTCATTTGATATCTCTCCCCCTTATTCTCATACACTTATCGCCACACGTCTTGTCTTAATACGTGTGGAGAAGTCAAAAATCAGCACTTGTCACCTATACTATAGAACCCCGAGACAAGCCCTTTCTGGCTTCGCCAGAGACAATCCGAGGCCTATTTTTTAGGCTAAGCAAAGCAAGCCAGCGATAGCATTTCTGAAGAATAAAGAAAACAAAAAAATATCAGAAAGAAAAAACAAAACAAAAATATCAGAAAACATAACAACTAACAAGTGGAGCGTAATCTTGGAGACTTTATATCAGGGTTTAATCTCTGTTCCTTACAGGAAAGAGGCTTTCTCGCCTCATCCTCGTCCAGGCCGACAGCGTTTCTTCTGCCGCCACTCCTAGCAACACTCCCAAGAGGTTCGTTTATCCATTTTAGTTGCTTTTTTCATTCTAGATTTAGCGAAAATGATACACTGCCTCTCTCAAAACCCTAAATTTCTCCATTGGAAGCTGGAGCAGAGACGAATATCCAGTTTGAATTCCTGTGAACCGCCAAGATGGATCTTTTTTATACTTGTATTTGAATTACTGAATGATTTATTCCCTAGATACTGCGATTTCTTGCAAGGATTCTCATAGATAATGATTCTATCTTCTTATTCAATGTTTTTTTTCCTGTTAGGTGGCAATGAGCTTCAATTCGTGATTTTTCGAAGACCATAGATCTGTAATCTTAGATTTCTAGATTATCTGCCAGATAGCGGGTAATTGTAGTGTGAAGAAGAAACTTGAATGTTGATGGAACAGAATCTCATTAAAAATGGAGGAGAAAATGAGATTCTCTTTTATTAAAGTAGAATGAATGACTTTATGCTGAATAATTTCTAGTTCTTGTAAATTCTGTTAGCTTGAATGTCGATGGAAAAGAGTCTCACTTGAACCGGACGAGAAAATGAGATTCTCTTTTATTTCCTTCCACTTTTGTCCGATTTGATTCGACACGGGGAGAAAGGAAACAGGATAAAATATATAATGATGGTAAAGAAAGGCAGGGCACCCAATATAGCCGGTTCAGTTGTTTTTTCTTTATACCATGGAAAATCATCATTTATTTCAGATACAAAAACTAGGAAATGTAGATGAAGTTCGATGAAACTCATTAGGACAGAGCACAGGAAAATATGGAGAAACTTATGCGAAGGCATGGTGAAATGAAGATTGAGCTAGCCTTACGAAACAGAGAAATTGAAATCAGGAGAATTCGTAGGTGTGTAAAGGAAACTTATTTCCAGCTATTTCTTCACTTTTGGTAATCAAGATTGTTTAATGCTGACTAAAAACCACAACTCAACTCCCAAGTATTCTATCCACGGTAGGTGCTCCTACCTTCTGTTGTTAAAATTTCGTGAATTACAATTTGAATACTACAATTCAAATGAATCTTGAGCCCAAGGATCTAAATTTAATTTCTGAATCCCTCTTGGAAAGAATCCCATGACTTTTGTTTGAATACTATGATCTACAATTTGAATCTTAAATCCTACCAATTGAGTTGAGAGCAATTAACATTGTTTCAACTTTCAAGTAAAACAATGCAAACAACTTTCTTGCATGCATAGGATTTTTTAAAAGAAAAGTATCATTTTGGGAGGATTGCACCTAGACGCATCTCAATTATGAAAGGACCTGCAAAGTTATTATCATAAGATTCATACATTAAAAAAATATGAAAAATCACCTCTGTTTTTCACCTCTGTGAAACATTTAATTGGTGTGCATTTCATGCGTGTCCGAACAATGCAATATAAGGATTTCAAAAAGATTAAGTGAATCATAGGAAAGATATGCAAAATAAGTAAGAATTAAAGCAGGAGAGAAAAGAAAAAATTAAAGCAATTAGGATGACCAAAATAAAGATTGAGATGAAGTTGATATGTATCAGCATCATGGTGGAATTGACGAGGTGGTTTCTATACTTCTACAAACTTGTTTAAGTAATAGAGTTAATGATAGTATACTTAGTTGAAAAGTTGTTAAAACTATCTTCTTAAATTACATGCTTAGTTTGCAATGAAGTAAATCTAAGCTTACGGGAATAATATGTTGTAGTTTAATCTTTAATGGTAGACAAAGTATGTGTTAACAAGTATAAACAAAGAATTTGGGATATTTACTTTAAGTTTTAGACATTACACATTTTTCTCAATTTTGAAGAATTTATTCAGAATTTGTGATCATTGATTCAATTTATATTTTTCTTTCAAATCACCCGCTTATGCTTTTGCGATCAGATTTGACATTTGACTACTAGTGATAAATAAGTGCACTACATTTAGCAATACGATCAGATAAATGGAATAGAAAATTCTGTTCTTTGATTTTAAATTAGTATATATGCATGAAAATAGATGGATAATTGCTAATTTTTATTTGATTTTTTCTACATATTTTTATTTATTTATTTAGAGGGCCCTTATAAAAATCAGAATGAACCTTATGATTTACGATTGGTTGAATCGGATATACCCTCTTATGATTTTACGATTTGATTTGGATTAAAAACCATGCTCCTAAGTCCTATCACTCAACTATGATGGACTTTAATTTGAAGGTGCATCTATCTATCTTTTTAGGTCACCATATATATATATATATATAACCGAAAAAAAGCCAGAATAAGTGTTTTAAAAGGCATGTGAGGCTTCGGGAAAATGCCCCGACCCCCGAGGCTTAAATCCCCCCAGGTTTATGCCTAAACTGTAAGGCTCTCATGAGTCACGTGAGGTCCATGTCTCACACCTTGTGGCCTATGCGTCCAAAAAATAAGGTTCGAAGTTCTAACCATGGAATGTGGACTTAAAAGTCCATATCATCTTTTTTATTTGCTTAAATTAACACTTCATTTATGATGTTTAAAGGATTCAAGGATTTTAATAAGCTTTTGAATCTTTATGTGTATACTATAATCTTTTGTTACTTTTCATGAATCTTTCTGTGCATACCATAATCTTTGTTATTATCTATGTTTTTCTGCAATTTTTCTCATTTCTAATTATTATTTTTTATTAAAATTTTTTTGAAACGTGAGGCTTAAGCATTATTACCGGAGCGAGAAACAAAAACAAGAAGTGAAACGAAAGCGGGAGTGAGGCTCAAAAAATTAATGGGAAACGAGAAGTGAGAAATGAGAAATTGGCTGCCTCACTCTCATTAGATTTTAAATCATACTTTAGAAGTTTAGATATTGTCTCACATGAGCAAGGATTAAAAATACGGTTTCGGGGGGTGTATTGGTCCCAACCAAAACCTATACGTATCGGTTTCAGACTATGCATATTAATTTTTTTTAATGAAAAAAATAAAAAAAATCAAATTAAAATTTTTTAAAATCAAATGAGTTATAAGAACCAAATATAAAGTCATAGGAAGCGACTCAAAAACAAAGTAACAAACAAAATTACAATTACACAATGAATTAAAACATAAATAATTAATAAGCAATACGTATCGCCCGTTTCGAATCAGTATTAATATCGTATAGGGAACTACCGATATGTATTGCCCGTTGCATATCGGTTTCAGTGATTTTTATTTCCACACATGAGATATATGTGGAGAAATAGTTCCCTTAGACTTTAGTGAACCTTGTATAAAAGCCATTCGATTTGAATCTTTAGTTCTTGGGTTGGAATAAAAAAATTAAATCAATATTAAAATCCTGTAAAAAAATTTAAATCTAACGATATTCTTGTAGGATTTACATTGCTGGTTGATACATTATATTCAATCTTTTACCAAGAAGGTTCCAATCCAACATTACTTGCTCAAGGTCTACACCATAGGTTGTAGACTTGGGTCAAACCTATCACGTCCCACATACAGAACCCTCTTTGACCATTAAATGGAACATGATGGAAGTGAGCTTCATGGGAAGTGAGTTGGGAAGCGAGAAACTTTGGAAGTGATATTTCCACCTTGTACATAGATTCCATGTAACTATGGGCTTAAGCATTTGTTTTGGAGGCCTAAGTGCCTAGTCTCACATATTCGCCTTTTAAAACACTACAATGAACTCTCTCTCTCTCCATGGTCTAATAATCGTTTTAAATATTGTCCACACAATATGAGATTTTTCCTTATTTGTGGTTGGGTTTTATCTGTATAGTGGTCTTCTGCATTGGGAAAATTTGTTCACTCCTTAAGGTTTTGCTCCTGTTTTATTTGCTCACAGTTGAATGGCTATGCAATCATGATTTGGTAATTTTCATGATGAACGAATGGTTGAATCACCATGAGCTTTAATGTTGTGTGTAGTGGTTTAGCTTCCTGCCTATACTTATTGCTTCTTTGGACACACATCACCAGTATTGATGTGGATGAAACAATAACCCCTTGAATATCATATTTGTATTGGTTTCCATCTGAATCAAGTGCTTCCCAATCAAGAAATTGCAAAATAAAGAATACTAAAACTATATGGTTCGTTTTTTCAAGTTGACATCATATTATGTCTGTTTAAGTGCTTGTTGGTTTCAATTGAACGGCCTTTTTAGCATAGAAGTCATTCAAGTGCTGAAATTAATGTGTTTTGGTGAAAGTCCAATCTCTCTTTACATTCCTTTGCTTTGTATTGTAAGTATGGCACACTTAAAATTTGGAGCTATGATCATCAACTTGCAGAAGGCCGTCAGGAGTAAGCTTTTCGCTTTGCCGCTCGTCCTCTAAAGAGAATATCTTGGATGGCGATTGTACCTTGTGGAAGTACATGGGTTGCTCAGTGGGGGTTTCAACCTCAGTTTGTGTTAAGATCGTCCGTCACAAACAAGGCTTTGGCCTCTCAATATTGGTGAGTATTTCTTGTGTAATTGTTTCTATAGTAAGAAGTGGATATATTTTTATTCTGGGCCAGTTTGGCTGCAGGGACCTGCTATCCAAGTCCAGGATAAAAGGCGGGATGTGCTGTCTTGAACTTGGCATTCAAACCGGAACAGTGATTGAGGACAGTGCGTCCTAGAAACATACCTTAATGATTTGATTTTTTTAAAAATTTTGTGGGGTTTGGGGGGATTGTGATTCTAACTAGGAGTAGATTGCCACAGTCTCAAAACAAGGGCACAATATCTGGAGAATTGCTTCCATTCCCTTACCCCCCCTCTTTTGTGTTCAGTTTGTAGTTCTCCCTACAGCAGGAATGCAACTATGGTGAGTTGGTGACTGACTGACTGCATGCTAATGTCTTGGCTGTTTTTATTGTAAAAAAAAAGGTGCTAGAGGTTTGGTTCCTTTAGCCTCTTAGTAACAATGAAGTGGCCCTAACATTACAACATATTAGGAATCACTCCATTAATTCCTAACCACTTGTGGTTTAACTGCATTTGGATTTTTTGTTACCTTTTCATCATGGTATTAAATTTCGCCCAAATTGCTACATAACAGCCGTTTTGTAATGTTTTCGGTTAATACTCGAACCGATACGAGTCACATTTCACTCCTTTAAGGTTTTTCCCCTCTTCATGTAATCCAGAATACGTGTCTCATTGCTTATTTGAATAACATTACATAATAGCCATTATGAGCATTATGGTAGTTAGTTACATTCTACGCTATATACCATACCGTTGGTTTTGGAAACGTTCTTACTCATTTCGTTTGAAAATTTCACTTCCCCACTCGTGAGCCGAAATCAATCATCCCTTCATTTCTTCTTTCTTATTCTATGCCTACAAATTGATGGGTTGAAACTTTAAAACCCATTTTTGGGAAAAATCAGTTGATTTTCAATTGGGTAAGATTTCTTAACTTTTTTGTTTTAAATAAATGTTTATTAGTCAATAGAGGAGTGCTAGCCCCAGGTGTAGAATTCCATTTTTTTCCCAGATTCTCACTGTGGGTGCAATCCCTGGCGTTGCTTCCCCTTCAACGTGTTAAGAAAATAAACTTTTTGAGGGAGGGAGTTATGGTTTATACCGGTTTTCAAGGAAACAGGGAAAAACAGTGACACTTGTCTCTATTCCTGAATTTTGATTAAAATCCATGAACTTATGATGATTTAGGTTTTAACTTTTGGTGTTCATTGTCAATGATTTTGTTTGTTTTTCAATTTTAAATCTTTTTGTTACTTTTTATTTATTTCTTTATCTAAAAAACAGTGCGTGCAATACGTCTTTTGGCTGTAACAGCCATTGCGTAGGTGTTACATGATTGTTTCGATTAGACCTGTTATGCACACCAAAACCATTATTTAAAACCTTGACTTCCATTGTCCCCTTGAAGTTCCAGCTAATGAAAATTTAAAGCAGTCAACAGAACACACCAATTCCATCCTCACTGTCAAATGAGGAACAACAGTCAACAGATCGTGTGTATACTTTTTTTTTCCTTCATATGGTTTCTTTTTCTTGCTTTTCAGTTTTTTCTTTTCCATTTTTTTTTTCTTTATTTCGTGCTTGAGCATGTAATCCATTATTTTCCCTCTTATCACCATATGTTGTATAGATGTTTTGGATCTCAATGAAATGTACTAAGATATTAGATTCCCTCTGTATGCAGAAGTGTTCTCTTATTTTATGTGTACACAGAATGTACCGGAATAAGCAGTTGTAGTATTTGAAGTTACTACATGGCTGATTTTTATGCTAAGATTCTACTTGTTATTCATGGGCGGTTCTCAGTTAGTCTATTGTTGCAATCCTTGTTCCCTATTCCGGGAGTCTTTTCCTCACAGGGTGGTGTGGAATCCTGACATTCCCTCAAAGGTATCTTTCTTCGTTTGGTCTACAACTTTGGATAAAATCTTAACAAGTGACCACTTGCAACATAGAGGATGGAGTTTGGCTAACCGCTGTTTCATGTGTTTTCAAGCGGAAGAATTGGTGGCTCATCTTTTTTTACATTGCCACATAGTGCAGGAGGTGTAGGGCTTCTTTCTTTCCTGTATGGGGATTTCTTGTGTCTTCCCCTCTTCCCTCCATGGATCTCTATCTTGTTGGCATGTGTTTAAGGGGGAGGGTGCTTGGGAGCGGATTTGGTCTATGCTCCCTGGGGCCATTTCTTGGTGGATTTGGAAAGAGAGAAACCTCAGGGTTTTTGAGAATGACTCTACCGCTGTTCCTCGTCTTTGTGAGCACATCTAATTGGGCGTCTTAGAGTGGGTAGGGATCCATTGTACTGGGGAGGAAATTCAGGGTATTCTAGGGAGCTAGGAGTTTGTTTGTCTTGCGGCGTTGAGTTTACATGTTTGTAAACTCTTGCTGTGTTTTTTGTTTTTGTGTTCCTTTTTATTTATTAATATATTAACATGCATTACCGATCAAAAAAAAAAATCTAAATGTGAGAGTAAGTGAAAATGTCTTTCTTTCCTTCATATGTTACAATATTAAGAAAAAGAACCATTACAAGATAATATTTGGAGATAACCAGGAAGAAGTAAGATTGATACATACATCATTGGAAAGATACTACATGGACTATGTATTGGAAAAAGGGACTCTGACTAAAAATTGACATTAGAAGTTTACCTTCCCTCATAGTTCGAAAACTCGGTGAGTCACCCAAATAACTCGGTCGAGTTACTCGACTCGACTGAATTTCGAGTAGAGTCGCCTCAAAACTCGAATGAGACACTATTTGCCAAGTTACTTGGGTGACTGGGTTGAGTTGAGCCGAGTTTTTCGATTCGCTAGACTAGGTCGAGTTGAGCCGAGTTTTTTCATTTTTTAAACCTAAACTCGAATGTCACATTGTTTTTAAATAATATTTTTTTTGGGTCTACAAAGACAACCTACTATGGGTTCCGTTAACCCTAGTTTTTAGGTTTGAGGCTGTCAAACCAACATACTTTGAGTTCGTTTAACCCAGGTTTTTCAAGTTATTACATATATATTCCTAGTTGGACCAAGTCGAGTTTTTTTCGAGTATTCCAAGTTATTCGACCCAGCTAACTTTTGAGTTGAGTTGAGTCGAGTTTTCGGGTTTTTGAACCATGCCTTCCTTGATATTAGAATCCACTACCTAATGTGTTCAACTTATCTACAACAACATTGAAAAGGGGCCTAGTGATTTGGGATGTCTTTTATCTTTAAGAGTGGACTTCTATGTCCAGGTTTGGTGGTGGATCATCTGTTGTTTCATGTGCATGGCCGAGGAAAAATCGGTGGATTATTTGTTGCTCCACTGCCTCCAGTCTCTTGGTTATGGTCTTATGGGGGGCAAGTTGATGTGGACATCAGATTGTTTGATTTTGTTTATAATGTAGATCCACCGTTGGATCACGACTTGGAGGATGATTGACCGTCGGATCGAGAGATGGCGATTGGAGAGCCGAGATCAGGCTATAGATGGGCAGCCATAGTGGCCAACCCACCCCTTTAGTTATTTAGTTGTTTATTTTATCTAGTTTTTTTTTTTACTTTGTTTTGTCATTTGTAGTTAGTTTATTATGAGAGAACATGATAAGGGTAGTTTGATATTTTCTTTTAAGTAGGGTTTTATTCTTTGATTATAAATATTCTCTTTAGAGATTAGAGATGAAGATAATTTTTATGAATGAAATATGAGAGCTTTTTGGCTTTTAGAATCTCCTGTGATAAGAATGGTGTGACGCCAATCTTGGAGTGATTTCAAGGTAATTTTTCTACTTTCATTTTCTCTATCTCTCTAAAATCACTATTCACGGGTTCTGATCATAAGTTACTGTTCACAACAACTATTCTCATTTCTTTCTCTCTTTATTTTCTGGTGTTTCTTGCAAAACCACACCAAACCAAACCCTAGACAGCAAACACCCTTGCTGTCCAGCCTTCTCACAACCTTCCCTTTGCCGTTACAGCCTTTTTTTTCATGCCCTAAAAACCTGTACCAGCCCTGTCCACTCACTGCCGTAACATTACCACAACCACTATTCCAACCCTAGACCAGCCTTATTACCCCTTATTAGAGCATTCCTAGCAACCTCATCAAAATAACCAAAAGGTTATTGTGGTGAGCCAAATGGTTAAAAAGTGCTAAAAAGTCTCTCCAACAGCCTCACCAAAACTCAGCAAAAAAAAGATTTGGGTTTGGTGAGTGTACAGTACTCACCAAACTTGGTGAGTACTGTACACTCACCAAAGCTAAAATTTCTCTTTCCCTCCTTTTTGTGGGCCCACACGAATAATAAAATAAAGTTTTCTCTCTCCCTTCCTATATTGTGGTCCCACACAAACAATAAAATAATGTTTCTCTCTCCCTTCCTTTTTCGTTTTCCCACACAAATAATAAAATATTATTTCTCTCTTCTTTTTTTTGTTAAAATGGTGAGGCTGTTGGGATTGCTTTAAAAAAGTGGCTCACCAAAATAACTTTTTGTGAGTTTTGGCTATTTTGGTGAGTAAAATTTGGTGAGGCTGCTAGGAATGCTCTTACCTATTGCTGTTCCAGCAAACTAGAACATATTTTATTGCCGTCCCAGCCATATTCCCCTGCTATCACAAGCCTTAACCTTTCCCTATTTCAGCCACAAGCCACAAAACATTCCTAGTATTGCTGTAACACCCCATAATCTTTTCCAACTGCCATTACAGCCATCCTAAGCCTTAGATCGACCCCAAACCCTAAAGATAACCATTACCCTAAAATCCTAGGACAGCCATATCCTACCCCTAATAGGCTAATACCATTCTAAACCCTAAAACAGCCATAACACCATAACCGTAACTGTTATAATTCCTTTTAGTTTATGCTGTTGGGTTCTTTTGTTATTCAATTCAATAAATCTTGAAACCTAATCCCACATGAAAACCACAATTAGTGCCCATTACTGAGCCTAAAGTAACTTTCTTAAAATCCTCAATTGACAAGGAAATCACCTTGGTTGTTGTCCTAAATCCCTAAGCTAATGGAAGTTCCTACTTCCATTATGATCATCCTAATCAATTTGAAAGTTCATTATTGTGGGATTGTGATTAACCTAGGTTGATTACTAATTCCCTTTTGACTTTCTTTATTGCAATTGTGGAATTCTTAGTAATTTTATGATTAACCTTATTGCTGTAATTCAATTTTGATCTCTCAATCATATCATCCTAGGTTTATTGCATTTTCTTGCATCACAAGTTCTATCCTGGTTTGGGGTGCACTGGGTTTTTCCCTTTTGCTTTCTTAGATTGCATTTCAAGTTGGTCCTTGTGAGGAAAGGATTTTGGATGTGCTTTGGGGATTATTCCGAGCACCTTATGTTGGGAGGTTTGGTCTGAGTGGAATAAGAGGGTGTTTGAGAACACCCCCACTTCGATGTTGCATCTTTAGTATATTCCTTCCCCTTTTAATGATATTGCCTCTTTACCGATCAAAGGAAAACAAAAAAACTTCTGTGATCAGGTTTGGCACTCTCATATATTTACCAATTTCACTTCTTTGACTACAACTACCTATGTGGAAGCACTGAACCTGTGGGCACAAGCGTAAAAGCTTTCAGCAGATATTCCTTGACAATTTCTGATGGTCACAGATGCTGAAGTTGAGATGGTATTTTTTTTTGCAGCCCAACTTTGTTCAAACCTTGGGTAAGCTCAATTTTGATGTTCAGCACTATCAGATATGGATATGAGTAGAAGTGCAATCTGTTCTGTACCTTCCCATCCCCAAATTCTGTTTCGTTATTGAGTTACCTTGGTTTGAGAAGCTGGATTTAAAGTTATTCTAATCTAATCATTGGGTGGCTGAAGAAGGAAGTTTGCCTTCCTGGTTTGCTCAGAAAATCTAAAATAATTTCTAGTGATTTATTCTTTATTTGTGATATTCTGTCTCTGGTTGCCTTTCACTATCAGCTTTCTGAATCAGAAAGCATATGAGTGGGTATTTTGCCACATATTGATCTTCTATTTCTTGGTTTTGTTCTTTCATACTCTCTGGTGCACATTTGCTGCTTTCATTATGTTTCAGTTTGTTGCTTTTTAACATTTCAAATACTGTGAATTCAAGTCTCAAAATCATCTATATTTTGTTGACTGTTATTTTTTTTGCACCCATCATTATCTTGTGTAGTGTTTCAAGCAAGATAAGATATCTGGCATCACCAAGTTCAGGCTTATTTTCTCAAGGTTCCTTGAATGCACTGTTTTATTCGGAGTCATCCCAAAATCTACGTCTACGTAGGGGAGCACGGTTTATTGTCAGAGCTGATAGTGTGAGTATACTTTTTGGCTTTCTATTTGCTTTATGACAACAGTTGTGATTATATGGGATATCTGGTTCTGCTTTTGCTTGCAGTATTTCTTTTTTGTATTGTTTAGGTTGGAATACTTATCAACTGTTGCATCTCATAGTTTCAAATATTAATTTTGTAACATACAGGATTTCTATTCTGTCCTTGGGGTTTCAAAAAATGCAAGTAAATCTGAAATAAAAAGTGGTTAGTATACATTCCTGATCCTTTTTGTCTACAAGACTCTTCTATATCTTTTCTGATCGAACTATCTTTTCTTGTTTCTATACAATTTCTATGTGCCTTGCCATTCCTTTTAAAAATAAGATCTGTCACTTATTTTCCCCTGGATACACGTATAACATGTCAATAAGTAAAAGAAATGCTTATGTACTTCATTTTTTTTGGATCGGTACGTACATGATCATAGCTATTGGTACAGATGTTCCCATATTAAATTTTTTTATTTATTATAGATTTCTTAATTATTCTCTTAACCTAATTATCATCAAATTTCTCTCTACGTATTCAATATGTTCTAATCTTTAATCAAATCCTGACATTGTGGACAGGCGAAGAAAAGCACAATCCTTTCTCATAGTTTAGGCTAAAATGACTTAGTAACACAACTTATCTTTTTCTTTTATGTGTTTGAAAGGTCGCCTTTAAGAAATTTTTTTTTTTTGGTCGTATCTTACTTTCTTTTTTAGCTCCCTTATGACTGAATGACTATCCCCCTTATCTCAAGGACATAATCCAACGGAGTAGACTTGATGATCACAACACCTGGAGTGGTTGTCCTACATAAGATCACTCTTAACATTTTCCTGATTTAACTTTTCTATTTTTTTTTACATTTTTCCTTTCGGTACAATTCATGAAGTTAAGAAACATAATTGAAATCCACTGTGTTCCCTTGCCGAAAGATTTTCAGAGAAATAATTCAGGAAGAAAAGGAAAATGAAGGCCCCATTTGGTTCGGATTCTTTTGGCTAAAATCAATTGTGATGAGAATTGATTGTGCAAAAATCATTTGTCTAACAAGCGCTGTTGCAAATAATCCTGTTTGGTTCAAACACTTGACAAAATCGATTATTTGTAGAAAAACAATTCTACGTAACTAATCTTGTTCGGTTCATACAGAAGCACAAACTGTTTATGACAAAGCCCTATGTAATTGTCTTTTGTTATAGCTATATTTATTTGCTTAAAACTCATATCACATGTGATATGTTTGAAATAATTTCTTGTCATGATGAGTGTATTGAGATGTTACCGTGTTTAGTTGTCATTCAAATAATATGAATGGCGTTCATATAAATTTATTTGATCATATGGTTTCATTCAATTGTCTTTTAAGAACTTTGGTAGTTATCTCTTACTGGGTAGTTAAAAAAAAAAATCGATTTTCCCCTCTCAAAATCACCTCCTCTCCTGATTTGAAAGAATGTGATTTTTGAGAATTCAATTATGACAAAATCAATATTTAATGGGCGAATTAAACACGATTCTTAAGGTATAAATTCACCAGAATCGATTTTAGCCGATTAAATCAGCTAAAAAGTCTGAACCAAGCGACTCCGAGGTGATTCTCACCTCTTGCCTCTTTTTTCTGTTCTCGAGTTCACTAATTGGTGAACTCCTTTGTATTTTACTCCCCATTCTTATTGCATGATCTTGCTTACCGATTTATAGGTTTTTTTTTTGTGCTGAGGGCCTACTATGGTCCTTAACTGGTTTTAAGTATCTATTCGGATTAGCCAGTCTATTTCCCTACTCATGTATTGACTACCTAAGTTAACAAAACTATTAACATTACCATAGCCTCCTATCCTTGGATTAATGTAATCTTACTGATGATATACTTATATATTCAGCTTATCGAAAGCTTGCTCGGAGCTATCATCCAGATGTGAACAAGTGAGTTGAATTACCACCTTAAATTTTACGTAGTTATGCTCATGATTTTTGCTCCTTGAATTTTCTATCTAGCAACATCAGTTATCTCTGCCTAATTGTCCATTTTAACTATGCATCAAGTTATATTTATACAATATGCTAAAACAAGATTATTGTTGTAGTTATTGGATGATTTTAATTTATAATCTGATGGATGAGGCAATTTAATTTAATTCCTTCTCCTCCATCAAGAGGTATTTGCGTCAACTTATTGCTTGATATGAGATGGTAAATTTTTCTTTGCTCATGCCTTGTTGGTCAAGGGTTTTGAACCCGGGTCTGTTGGTTTTCCACCACCAGACCTTACCAATTGAGCAAGCACAAGTTAATTTGAGATGGTAAGCTGTATATAACTATCTACATATTGTGACAATTAGAGGTTGTCCTAGGTTCCAGTTTATATATGTCCCCAAGGTGAAAATTTAAAAGGGTCTATAGTATTAAGTAATAACACATTTGAGCTCGATAAATTTACCTTTCATGTGCTTGATACTAATAGATTTCCTGGCACTTCACCCTTGATTTAGCATCTGCTCATGGTCTTAAAAGTTAAAAGTGTGCACCATTTTTATCAATCAGAAAAAAAATTGTACACCCTTTTTTTTTGGCATTATGGAAAATATCTTTCATTAACTCCATGATTAATCTGATATTTTAAATAATCATCGATTCAATGATTAGGCCACCAATTCAAATGGCTGTTACATTGTTAATGGTGTTTTATTTACTAGTTGATGCTGATTTAAGGTGTCAATGGGCATCTCTATTTTTGTTTGTTTGTTCATGAAGTCATCTTATTAAATGTTGCTGTTAATTTTGGGATCACCTTGAATTTCGAAAGAGATGACTCAGTAGTCCCAGACTTTGGGCCTGAAAAAGTGTAAGCATTTGGAGGGAGTTTTAAGGAAACATCGTAAAAATAAACGAAAGTTATGGAACCATTATAAAAATGCTGGGAATCCAGGATAAATTGTTTGGAAATGAGAAGTCAAATTATCTAAACCCCCCCCCCCCTAACTTGCTATATAACCAAAAACAACCTTTTGGGATAGAATAAGTGAGATTAATAATAAGTGTCATAAGTTGCTGCCCACGTCGGAGAATCTATAGGTCAAATTACACATAATTGACAAGATCAAAAGGTAATACATCCCCAAAAAAGAAAAACTACACTTGCATGGTTAACTAATAAATAATTAATGTCGTCCACTGTAGGCTTGCTGCAGCATGGACTTTTTGAAGCTAACCAATATCGATGCATGGAATGGTTCTACTTCTATCAACTTGGATCTTTCTAAGCATCACTATCCATGCAAAGTAGCTGATCTTTGGAGGGATACTCGGATACCAGACCATTTCTGCTTATCTTTATTTTAATTCCTTGACCTATACCAATTTCAAGCTGATTTGACAGATAATGCTCCCTTCTGATTTCAGATTCATACCATTAAGTCCTCATAGCCATCTATCTGCACCCCACCTTGAATTAGTGGCTTGCCTGAGATTGTTATAAGAGTTTTAAAAAAACAAATCAATAATGAGAGCAATATATTAATCAAAAGAGCTACAAAGCAAGAGTTTACAAGATTATAAACTCAAGAAAAAATAAGGGAAACAAAAGAAATAACCAATCCCATCGTGGAATTCTCGTGTATAAAAAGTGAGGCATACTATCAGCCCAACAAGGCCCTCAGACCCGCTCCTTCCTGCCGAATGGCTGCTTATTCTAAGACCCAGTGAGTGGGTATGAGAGCAGATAAGCGGAAGAGAATAATGAGCATTTTCAAAAACTCTCTTGTTTTTCTCTTTCCATATCACCCAAAAAATGACCAAAGGACCGCCCATAATGCCTTCCGCGCACTATCCTCACTAATCAAAACCTAGCAGGATAAGAAGCTATGAAGGGAAGAAGGAAAAACCCAATCCACACCCACTTGGGATAAAAAATACCCCAGATCACACCAACAATATGACAATGCTAAAGCAATGCAAGTGATCCATCGTCTCTTTCTCTTGAAAGCATAAGAAGCATTGGTTAGCCAAACTCCGTACTCTAGATTTTAAATGGCCATAAGTAAGAATCTTATTCAAAGTCGCATTCTAGAGAAAAAAAGATATCGTAAAGGGAAATTTCCGGGCTAACGGTACATGTCACGGGCTGCATGATTCAGATCCTGGATACTCGTTTTTGCGAGCATGCGTCATCCGTACCCTTGTCGTATGACACGCTCTTCGAAGGAGTTGACGTTACGCATGGAATCGTCCAAGATTTAGCTCGGGTTCGTCCTCGCAAGGTAGGCAGTCGTCCAACCTATCAAGACACTCTGACGGGCAAGTCAGCATATGGGCATATGAGCTAGAGTATAGAGATATTACCTTGTAACCATCGATTAGTTGACAGAAGGTACCTGGATGTCGGAGGTCTTTCCAATCGAGAATAGAAGACCAGGGCGAGAGTCATGACCACAGAGGCTGGAGGTCGAACATGACCTCCCTGATGCACTATACAAGTATACCGGTGAAAACATTGTGCAAGTATACAGGTCGAGTACATTGTGTGGGTGTCCATTTATTAGTGCATTCATCCAAGAGCATATTCTAGCAGGGTGTGGTCTGGTGACAGAGGTCGGGTCGATGAGCGGATGACCAGTCTGGCAGGCAGTGCAGCATAGCGTGTGATGGCCAGGCGATCGGATGGTGGAGCTTCATGTCACGCCCCAAAACCCATATACACAACATATCTCATATTTGTATATGTTCTCGAAGCGTGAACTTGGGACAAACCCCAAAAGTGAATGCATTTTATAAACATAAACCATTCCAGCTATATAACAAACGAGCATAGCTATAAATTTTGAACAAAGTATAAAGTGTGTAACTAAGTTCCAAACATAATTCCTCTCCACATATACTCACTCTCAATAAGAGAAACAAAATGTTCTTCTAAATTCACAGCTCCTATAGAGCTCCAAATAACCTCCAGGTCTCTCCTGAAAAATGTCAACATAGCAAGAGTGAGCATAAAACTCAGCAAATGAACACACAAAACACACAACACATGCAATCATACGTCATTATTATATTTGACTCCAGATGCAATTAATGACAACACAAGTCAATTCATTTTCTTCATTTAAATTACTTGTTTCACATCCGACGGCCCTCGGCAACACCTCTTGGATCACATGTCTAATCCCTTACGGCAGCCCTCGGCAACGCCTCATGGCACGATTTTGGATCGCACACCTATACCTCTAGTTGGCGGCCCCTGGCAACACCTCAAGGCCAAGGGTGAAATCGTACGTCATTTACAAGGTTAAGTCTCCTAGTAGTCTAATAGTTATAATGATGTAGCAGAAATAAAATGTGTTATTTCTTCCTTGCTATGGCGTCCCATATTACACATAGCGGGGCTAACTCAAGTTATTAACCAAGGTAAGCTTGTTACCTCCTCCCCACTATAACTCTATAGCGTCCTATATGCCATAGCAAGAAGGATCTAACGATGCTGAGTAAGGTCTATGTATTTTAAGTAGTTCACTCAAGCATGCACAACAGTTGTTCATCACAATGAATAACACGGATATAATATGGTGACAAGAACATGAAGTTTAAGCATGAATTCAATTTAATAATTAAGAAGTACAATATAATAGGAGAGATCTAATATGCGAAGTTTCTAAGTTTAAGTAGGGATCCTAAGCATGTGAGGTTTTTGAGTTCGATTTAAAAAAAAGACCAAACAAAACAAATGTCAAAGTGTTGTTGGTGATCGATCTCCTGCGCCAGCGATCGATCGCCCCTGGTTGGCGATCGATCGCTGATGTGGGGTGATCGATCGCCCCTCCAACAGAATCGACCCAAACCTTCTGTATTCCGGTGATCGGTTGCCCATCCTAGGGGATCGATCGCCCTTCGTGATTTGTGCAGAAATCTCCAGTTTTATGCACCTATATCCTCCAACTTCCATTCCTTTTCCCCGTACTTCAATTTCAAGCATCCATACACCCATTATCATCATTAAACTACTCTTAGAACATGGATTTAAGGATTTGCGATGTATTGTCGATGTTTCAATCCTAGAAATCTAGGTTTTCAAGAGAAAGGAGAATCTCTAGAATTCCCTTAACCATTCTAACTCAGCCTAGATTATTTAAGAGCATTTATTATACTACTTCAACAATAAATACTACCCTACAAAGGATTTAATAACAAATAGAGGTGTAAAGGGAAATTTTCGGAATTAGTGGTACCTTACAGGGGTTGCATGATTTATGTCCTGTACATTCGTCTGCATGTGCACGTCATCTATACCCTTTGTCATATGTCACGCTCTTCGAAGGAAGTGACGTTCCGTACATAATCGTCCAAGGTTCAGTTCGGGTTCGTCCTCCACAAGGTGGACGGTTATCCGACCTGTCACACTCCGACAAGCAAGTCAGTATAAGTCATAGGCATATGAGCATGAGAGTGGAGATACTTATCGTGAGGTCATTGAGCATTTGGCAGGTCGGTGCAAATGTGCTTGCTTGAGGATGGGCTTTGGCATCGTGCTCTGGAGGACGAGCGATGGAGACGTAGAGGACGTAGCTCGGGAGATGTAGAGGACATAGCTCGGGTGAGGCAGAGGACGTAGCTCGGGTGAAGTAGAGGACGTAGCTCGGGTGATGCAGCTCGGAGGTCGTAGCTTGGAGGTCGACAGCGTCAGGCACGAGTTTAGGTATGAGTGTACCCAGCAGATGATCAATTTCGGGGTTGTGCAAGTGGTAATGTGACATTAACATATCACCAAGTAGATAAACATTAAACATCAGGTATTGACAGAGTGTAAGAGTACTGATCATGGAGAACATCAGGCGGACATGACCGATTCAAGAGAGCATCCGGTGGCCATAATCGATCATGAGGCCATGGAGAGCATCGAGTGGTGCAGAGAACATCAAATGAAGAGGAGAGAATCAGGTGGGTGATTGTCTTCATAGCCTTCAGGGTTGGGGTGTGAACAACCCAAGCCTCCCAGTTCTCCTTCTTCTTCTGCCTTTTCTTACTTTCTCTCTTGCCTTCTGCACCCTCTTCTTCTCTGGTGATTCTTGCTTATTTATAGGCAATTGGAGTCATCATGACTTGTGTGGTCATGATGATGTCACCTGTAAGATAACACTGAAGAGAGCCAGCACATAGCCCAAGTGGGCTTATGTCGGTTAATTTTTAGAGTGGGGAATTCCCATTTTACCCATTCTTTTTACGAATTTTACCCATTACAAGGGGTATTCACTTGCCTTAACTTTAAAGTTTTAGGGTTTCAAGAAGATGGAAAAGCCCAAATGGGTTTGCTTCAAGATCTTGAGCTCCCTTGAGCAAGGACTCTAATTCTTGAGCCTTAAATCTCACCCTTCAAACCTCCTTCAAGAGCCAAATCGTAGCTTCTTTTTCCTCCTTTCCAAAGCCTTCTCTCTAGTTTAAGTTTTCTAATAAAATGAGAGATTAGGTCAACAGTGAACTTAGCTTTTTATACTAAAACCTCTTTCATGAGTTTTTACTTAAATACGCTCATTCAAGTGTTTGGTTATACCTTAAGCTAAATTAAAGTATGTTATGCTTATTTTAGATTATTCCACCTTAGGTTATTATTTTCTCATAGCCAAGCAGTACACAGGAATATTACTAAAATACCCATAACTAGGAAATGACAAAACTACCCTTATCATTTAAATTAAGAATTTCAGAATCGCTACACTTCACCGGGATGACATCGATCAGCGGCGGGTATCCATCAGTCGGATTGAGCGATTGTTTGGAAAACCCTTCGGGATCAGGGTTTGCGGATCGAACGACTGAGCCCCAAGTCCCCGAGTCCCTTTCTTTTCTTTCTCTGGTTTTTCTCCCTTGTTTTTGCTTCACGCATGCACCACCCCTGTTTCTCTTTCTCTGTGTTTATTTATAGGCAGCCCCTCCTCAAGGAAGCTTCCTCCTCTTGTGTAAAATATCCTAAGAGATATTTTGAGGGTTAGTGGGTAAGTCGGTGGGGACTTCCCACCCTACCCCCACTCTTACGAAAATTATCCATTATAGATACCTTTGAAGGAATTTTAGGATTCCACACAACTCTATGAGGGAAGGATGCATAAGGAGTTGACTCTAGAATTTGTAACAGTGATCTAACTGAGAATTGACCAGTGTTGCCTCTAGACCAAATTCTGACATCTCTATCCTGAGGTCTCAAATGGAAGGATGCATTAGACCTTTTTTTTTGGGTGCACAAATCGTTATAAGAGCTTCACCCGTTCCAAAAAGATCATGTCTGCCATCCTCTGCCTTCATTCAGATCTCCTGAATGAAGGATGTTTTGTGATTGAAGGATGTTCCTGACTTGAATTGTTAGTAATGGCATTCTATTCTATTTCCAGCTATTTGATTTTCATTGTATCCAAATATGTTTGTTATAAGTAACCTATTTTAATTTTTTTGGGAATAATTCTATTTGTTGCTGCAGAGATGCTGGAGCAGAACAGAAATTTAAGGAGATTAGCAATGCCAATGAGGTAAAAGTCCAGTTTCATGATTATCCTGCATGACGATTTGTGGTTGAGCACTTTGAGTTGTCATAGGTTTGAGCCATGGACAATGAGTACTTGATCTTCTAATGGATAAATTGTTCTGCAGGTCTTGTCGGATGATGAGAAACGGTCCTTATATGACAAGTATGGAGAGGCCGGGCTTAAAGGTGCGGGTATGGGCATGGGGGTGAGTTCCTTTCTACTGACGAAGAAAAAAAAATCACGGGATTCAAATCTAATATTAATTTATATATATATATATATATATATATATATATATAATACCCTCAGCATTTTTTTGCTCACAGTGAGATTATATTCAACTATGACAGGATTTCAGCAACCCCTTTGATCTGTTTGAGTCCTTTTTTGATGGTATGGGCGGCATGGGCATGGGAGGAGGCAGACGTTCCAGAAATAGAGCAATGGATGGCGAAGATGAGATTTACAATATCGTTTTGAATTTTAAGGAAGCTGTTTTTGGGGTAGAAAAAGAAATTGAGATAATGCATCTTGAGAGCTGTGGCACCTGCAATGGGTCAGGTGCCAAACCTGGGACTAAGCCATCCAAATGTAGTACATGTGGGGGGCAAGGCCAGGTCGTCTCCTCGGCGAGGACCCCATTGGGTGTCTTCCAGCAGGTAATGACCTGCCCATCTTGTGGTGGGACTGGGGAGTTGTCCACCTCTTGCAACACTTGTGGTGGAGATGGGCGTGCACGGAGGACTAAGCGAATTAGCCTGAAGGTACCTGCAGGCGTGGACTCTGGTAACCGGTTGAGAGTCCGATCAGAAGGTAATGCTGGAAGGAGAGGTGGAGCCCCTGGAGACCTTTTTGTGATTATCGAAGTTCTCTCAGACCCTGTACTCAAACGTGACGACACCAACATCCTCTACACCTGCAAGGTGTCCTACATTGATGCAATCTTAGGGACGGCAATTAAGGTACCAACGGTGGATGGGATGGTCGATATGAAAATCCCAGCTGGTACCCAGCCGAGCACTACACTGGTTATGGCGAAGAAAGGTGTTCCTCTTCTAAATAAAAACAACATGAGGGGAGACCAGTTGGTACGAGTGCAAGTAGAGATCCCGAAGAGGCTGAGCGGTGAAGAGAGGAAGCTCATCGAAGAACTTGCTAACCTAAAAAAGGTCAAGACTGCAAACAGTAGAAGATAGTTATGTTCAAGGGAAGAAGACGACAATTAGAGGGCTAGTTTTCCTTGTTATTGTTCTGCCTTTCTATTCCCATGGTCACTTTTCTGATAATTTATCATTTGAAATTAAGTTTTAGCTTTCAGAAACAAATCAATATTTTTTCCAATGAGCTCCAATCAAAATGAAAGAGATTCAGTTAAGAGTGTAGTTTTATCAGAAAAAATTGCTTGATTGTCCTTCCAAATAAATTTCGTTCATCTTTATAATTTTTGTAGGATTTTCCGTGCATGAAAAATACCAAGCTTTATGACATTTACAGTCCTTCTAAACTTGGCTGCAACAGTCGGTCTTTTGCACCCCTGGATGTCACATTTATCCCTTTTATGACAAAAAAAAAACTTACAGGTACTCATTACAGTCACGAAATGGCGATTAATTCCACTTTATGATTTGTTCTATGATGTCAAAGGCGGATATCATCTAGGACTTTTACGAGTAAAATTGCACATTTTTTTTTGGTTGAAATGATATCATGTAACTCATACACATTCTAAACACACAAACCAGCCAGACCTACGGTAGCCGGTGCCAAGGTAAGTCCAAGCCACCACTCCAAAAAGGTCTGTCTTAAGGAGGGTTGATGAGCCCTTATACACCCCTGCGAAGTCCACTTCCCAACCAATGTGGGTCTAAAACCTGTCTTAAGGAGAGTTGATGGCCCCTTATACACCCCTGGGAAGTTCACTTCCCAACCGACGTGGGTCTAAACCAAGAAATTGCACATTGAAGACCCAAATTTTTTTTTGCAAAATCTAAAATGGAAAATATAGGATAGGATTTTTTTTTCCATCCAAGGCAAATATGTTGCTTGCCAAAGCAAAAAAACAGGGGCAAGAAACATGAATTTCTATCCTTTATTTTTCAGCTGTCTATATGATATCTCTATTTTGGGCCAGAAACATTCTCCTAACGGAGTTTTATGGTTACTTTACCTCCTACCCACAATGCAACTACAGATGTGAAAATGAAAAAACCAGATAAGTTAACGATAAAAAAAGACTTGGGGTGAGAGAGGCTCGAACTCTCGACCTCAGGATAACTCAGAAGCTATGAGACCTACGCGCTAGCCAACTGCGCCACCACCCCTTGATGAATTAAATGGAGCCAATAAATATTTTCTTTAAATTAATTCCTAGATTGGTAGTGCTAGACTGCTAGTGATCATCCAAGCTAACACGTACATATCTGCTCACTAATCTATACCAGACGGCTCCGGAAATCATAGAGGTTGATTATAGTGACCGTGTGACATGTTGACTTGTTTCGAGCAATCACAAACCAAAAACTTCTGATCATCCAATCCGCACGCGCTCCACCTACCAAACTGTCTATGGATAGATTCATGCAGCAGCACCCCCCATGGGGCCACAATGCTCTTATTATTTTGGCGAAGAGACCAACAGTTCATGTACAATGCAGTAGAACTCTTTTCATTTTCTTTGTTGAGATTACAGCTAAATTGATTGCTGGTTACAGCTGAGATGCATTGTTTAACCTTTAAAAAAACACTATATCCAGAATACCATTTACAAGCAAATCATTCTATGCAGTTGACTAGGAAAACAGCCTGTAGTGTAGCCCCTGTATGCAAACATTAGTGTGTTGTTTATATTCTTAGGTAAGAACGGTGTGGGCAGATATAAACTTGTTACATGACCATCAAACTCGATACGAATACTCCCTATAGATGTTCTTAAAATAGAGAAATTTCATGACCCTCGGCGTGGGGATTGATGCAGAATGTTTTTATACAGATGATCCTATGAATTAAGCTCTTTTTAATTGTGTAATCTTGTCATCTAATCGGCCCAATTTTTCTCTATGATTGCCTAATTTACTCGCTTATGACTTGAACATTTCGAGACACGATACTTGTGTCGTGCACTAGATGGAAGTCCGAAATATGGTGGGGATGGTCCAGGGATGGCTTGTAGACTTAGGAACCTATCAACAGGCAAATGGGTTGCTCTCCACTCTATACACAACCACATTCGGCAAGCTTTTGACAGGGACGTACGACTCGGTGGACGAATTATAGTTGCTTTATACTTATGAAAAGTACTAATTGTAGGGAACTTGACTAGTCGTAATCTTAATCCTTTAGAGTTCGTCACAAATTCAGTAATCCGAATTGTCGATCTATAATTCAAGAAATCCCGATTCACTAGAACCCCATGTGCGAAAGTGACTATACTTAAGTGAACATTAGATGTTAAAGAGATTCTAAATATAAAGACAGCAAAGAAAGGTCCTGAGATTGTGAAAAGTTTCAGATTTTGAATCATTTCCATCAACAGATTCTCTACACAAAAGGGGCCTTCTCTGAGGTGGGAGGATTGAAACAAAAGCTACCTTGAAAGAATCCTTTTTATTGCTCATAGCAATATTTCGGGTTGGAGGAGCTAGGGATGACTTGTCTACACAAAGTCTTGGGCTTCAAAAGACATTGATTGGTGGGGATGGTTGATGAAGGTAGTGGGTGGGTCCTATATACATATATATATATATATATATATATATATATATATATATAGAGAGAGAGAGAGAGAGAGAGAGATCCAGCTAATGGTTCTCAATGAGTGACACGACCCCACGTGGAGAGGAGAGGACTGCCAGTTCACGGACTTCTACAGGAGTTATAAAAACTAGGGGTCACCATATATAGCTGTCTCCTCGTCCCTAATGCCGGCAACAAGCATAGAAAATGACCTGGTTGTGCTTGGGCCTGTTTATCCATGTTTATATGTGGTGGCCACACAGTCGCAGAGAAAAAGTTATATAGAAAAACATGATCTCTTAGTAAGGCTTTACAACTTGGAAATGACAAAAATGCATTTCAAAGTGGGGAGTGGGAGAATCCCTCAAAGTCTCAACCCCCAAAGAGTTTGGGAGTTTGATGGGTTATGGACGAAATAATGGTCTTTCATTAGCATAAAATAATGAGAGATTTGGTCAGTTATCTACTTTTTAAATATATTTCATTGAGGAATTATCCTATGGATATCATACTACTTTCCGAAATTTGGTAAACAGATATCAATGCAGCCGCCATCCAATTGGTGCCCATGATATTCAATCTTGGGGGACATCGATTGAATATACTTATTAACCTATAAATCATGGAAATAAAAATCATAGAACCCGATACGAAATAGACGTTATGTATAGGTTTTGGTATAGCCCTCTATACGATATTTATATTTATACAAAACGGGCGATACATATCGTTTATTAATTATTTATGTTTTCTTTCATTTTATAATTGTAATTATGTTTGCTAATCACTTCTCATAACTTTATATTTGGTAAATTTTATTTCTATAACTCATTAAAAAAAAAATTATATATATTATTTGAAACTGATACGTATAAGTTTTAGTTGGGATCGATACATTCCCTAAAACCATATTTCCCTGCTATAAATAAAATGTTAATTAAGAACATGCAATGCAAATTTTTTATATACATGCCAGAAAAATGGTGAGAATTGATTGATGAGTTTCGATAATGATCATTCCTCTTAAAGTGTGTCCTTATCCCTACATCTTATTAACAACCTTCTTAATGTATATACTTGTCAAACCGTAAAAAAATTCTCCATCCCAAACACAAACCAACAAGAAAAGAAGGGGAGAAAGCCATTGGGACTATTAGGGCTATATTAGTTGTATTTGTTCGTGCCATTTTCCCAAAGCAAAAATTCCAGTAGAAGGGAGAACTTGCAATGCAAACTCATTTACATTCAAACAAGTATCTCATCTGTAACCTAAAACAAGGTTTTCGCTCCATTGGTCTTTATGTAGGGCCGTCAAAGGTTAAGGTCATCGGGGCACGATAAGGGTCAGACCTAACCCTGTCCTACTACAAGGGCAGGACCCTAACCATGCCCCATCCCTTCAAGGGCTTGGATTAATTGACTAGGTCCTAACCTGACCCTCAAGGTTATAATAATAAAATTATATATAACAGAACCAATCTTGGCAACAAACTAAGACTACAATCAAAGTGTTAGGGATAATCACATTGTTAAGGTTATAGATTCAGCCAATTAAAGGCTTAGGGTTAGGGATCCAAGGGATTAAGATTAGGATTTTAAGGGGTTGGAGTTAGGGTTAAGCTATCTAGGACAGGGGCAGGGTAGGGGTCTGCCTAACCCCACCCTTATTTATAAGGGGGCAATACCCTAACCTTGCCATAGTCCTTCAAGGCCTGGATTGACTGGGCCTAACCTTACCCTACAATCCTTCAAGGCATAGATTATAGGATACCCCTGTTAAAGGTTTTTTTTACGGGCCTAGTCCAATGTATCTAATCAGAAGCTTCATGAACTCATCCCAAACAAATAATCTAATCCATCCAATTCATCAATATCAATAGCATTATGCCGACTAATTTCTTGTAAAAATGAGTTGCAATTCTCTCAGCTTTGACGCATATATGTATATATATATATGTATCTTGTACAACTATACAATAACATAAAATTACGAATATAAGACACAATCATAACACATCCAAAATTGAATCATACGATTTGAATTACTGGATCAATGGGAGTTGGGACCATGCAGGCGATGCAAGACGGAAATCCGAAGATCGGATGGTCCAGATAGATCACACGCCTAAGTACATGACATAATCAAAGACTTGTATAATGATAAAAGCCATGCAATAGTTCTTGATCACAAATATTAATAATGGAATAAAAAGATGTGAGGTGATATTAACATATATAGAATGGGCTTAGTGCTTGAGACTAAGGCAGAAAAGAACATGGAGAAGAGAACACAAACAGACCGAAAGAGGAGAGAGGACTAACAAATCGAGAAATAGTGGGAGGTGGGAGGGTATATTAATGGGGGGAGACAGGGATGACAGACCCGAGTGCGTAGTCACGCAGCTGTCATTCGATATCCAAAGCACCCCTTCTCTCATGGCCAGCAAATAAGCGTTTGCAGCTGTCGGACCCTCTCTCTCTCTCTCTCTCTCTCTCAATCTCCACCATCCCTTTTCTTCCTATTTCCTTCCTCGCTCGATTAAACCTTGAACCCATTTGTTTCAAACAACGGTCTCTCCCTCAATGCTTCCTTTTGTTGTGGAGGAGGAGGAATGGAGGGAGAGGCAACCAAAGACGACGATGAGAAGCAGAGATGGAAGAGGATATATAGCCTAGTACTATTAATCCTTGTTGATTATCAACATTGCAAGTGATTTATATATATATGCGCAAATTAACAAAGATACCCATTTCTTGTTTATTGATGATTTAGAGGCCATGGCTTACCAGCATTACCGATCGCAGTTCGGCGATTCCACGTTTACCAAAGTGTTTGTTGGGGGGCTAGCTTGGGAGACACCTACAGATGAAATGCGTAAATATTTTGAGCAGTTTGGAGATATTCTTGAAGCTGTCATCATCACTGATAAGAATACGGGTAGATCTAAAGGATATGGATTTGTAAGTTTTATTTTTCTTCTTCTTTGATATATATATATATATATATATATGTGCCCATTTTCTTTCGTGATATGGGTATTGAAGTTTTGGATGGACAGGTGACTTTTCGTGATCCTGAATCGGCCAGGAGGGCTTGCCTTGATCCGAATCCGGTGATCGACGGGAGGAGGACTAATTGTAATATCGCTTCATTGGGACGGCCTCGACCTTCACCACCAAGAGGTGTATACTGTATACTATGTTCATATGATCCATCAGTTGTCACTAAATTATAAGATTTGAGTTACATGATTTATCGATTATCAAAAAAAAAAGTTACTTTTATCTAATTTAAAAGGAATTTGAAAATAATAATAATAATAATTAATAACTTGGATATGTTTGTTGTTAATATAGGGAGAAATCAAGGGGGTCATCTCTTTCATGGAGGTGCACCACAGGGTGCAGCCCCGTATAGCGGAGTGGCAGCACCACTTGCTCCTCCTCCTCCACCACCACCTCCTGTCATTTATCCTCCTTACGGGTGAGTTAACATTTTCCATTTAACTAGAGAGATATTAATAGTAAAAAAATATTATATTATTTAAATGTATCATGTTACCATTCCTCATATATGACTTTGAGTAATTTCTCCTCTAAAAGGGAAAAGTAAGAAGATTCTAATCTAAATGCAATTTTATGGCTATTGCATATGCAGTTACGCTACCTACACACCTGAGTACGGATACCACCAAGTTAGTCTCTTTCTCTCTCTCTCAAATTTTTTTTAAAAGCCATGATGAGTACCTTAGGGGTGGGTGAATCTTAATTAACCACAGTCATGGGATGTCAAAGTAACATGTGACGACCTAAGGGACGCTTCCGTTATAACCGTAGAGGATTTGGTTACTTTAATTATTATATTATGTTTAATTAAGGCTAAGGGTCTAATTTTTAT
The DNA here is from genome assembly GCA_015143295.1 of Tetracentron sinense. Taxonomy (NCBI): domain Eukaryota; kingdom Viridiplantae; phylum Streptophyta; class Magnoliopsida; order Trochodendrales; family Trochodendraceae; genus Tetracentron; species Tetracentron sinense. The sequence continues at coordinate 35,623,475 of CM026552.1, read as the reverse complement.
TGATTGGCAGCAGACTCTCTACAACCCACAACTTCAACCACCGCAATACTACCATCAAGTGTACGGAGCATCGTCATCCACCATTGGCTCCCCATATTATTATGGGTATTCTAGGGGAACTTATCCTGCCCCACAGGCGCATCGCATCCAGGGATTCCCTTATATTCCCTATCCTACGCAGTGGGAGGGGTCCTTCACCACCTTTCCACCACCACCACCACCACCGACGAGGCATCCCGTTCCCTTATCCACTGGTAAATAGCTTTTCACATCCTTTGCTTTCTCAAAGTAAGAGTCCATATTTTTCGATGGATCCATCTAACACGCACCATGGGGGCCACATGCCCAACCCTAACCATGTGACTTGAGCAGTCCAATTCATGGCATGACCCATCATGGGGCAATGGGAAATCATGCCAGAGAGGCGGTGTAAAGGGTAAACTAACAGTGACTACTACATGTGTGGTTTCAAATTTCAATATCAAGATGGTGGTTGTTTCAAGTTGAATTAAGTGGCGTACGTTTAAGTACATGTACCCCCACGGTGCATGTTAGAACTATAACCATACAGAGAAGGTCTATTTTAATAATTGCATGTTATAAACAAGTAAATCCATATAAACATAAGTTTAATTCTCTAAAGATAGCATTAGTAACGTATTTGTTGTTTATAATTAATGCCGCTGTATAAATGACTTGTTTGTAATTTGTAAGTGCTCTTCAAGGCATGGGCCACGGATTATCTCTGGCGAAAGCCAGAAGCCCCTCTCGGGCAACCACAAAATAGGGGACATGTGGCATTAAAAAGGGTTTCTCCCCTTGATTTTGACTTTTCCCCATTTGATATCTCTCCCCCTTTATCTCAACACCTTATAGCCTTGTGTCAAATAGGGTGTGGAGAAGTCAAAATCATGGGGCCCATGATTTTGACTTCTCCACCACTTGTCCCTTATTCTATGGTTGCCCCATACAAAGGGTTTGCAAGGCCCAAGGCATGGGGTTGTCTCTTACAAATGCCAGAAAAGTGGTCAGAGATATCAAGGGAGGAGAAGTCAAAAACATGGGAAGAAAATGAAATGACTTCTACCCATTTTTATTGCCGCATGTTGCATGATGGTGGGAGCCCAAGACCACTTTTCTGGCATCTGCCTGAGACAATCCTATGCCGCTCTTCAGTGGCTGTGTCTCAGGCACCAGTGCCAGAAATGTATAATATGTCTCATATGGGGTCTAGACAATGAAAAGAACAAAAAAGAGTTGCATTCCATCGTTTTTAGCTCTTAGATCAGTTGTACCAGTGGCCTTTTGGCAGTTCAGTTCTGAGTCCCTGAAACCTCCTAGGATGCCGTTCCCGCTTTGAAACCTTGATTCGGTGGTTTGGGTGCTAATCCTTCTCCAAACCTAGTTCCAATTTATAAATTGGGAGTTCAGTTCCAATCTTCCCAACTACAATAGAGAAAAATTCTCTTCATAATGTTTGTAGAACCCTAAAATTTTTCAATTTTTATGAAAAAGATCCCTACATAAATGTAGAGGAGCCCAATGGTAAGTATGTATCCAATAAGTAGAGTATAGAAAAGTGGAGTTACATGCTTTTTAGTAAGAGCTTTCCCTTACCTATTTATGACTTCTTATCCGCTTTACCCTTACCCTTACCCTTACCCTTACCCTATTAGAGTACTAGGGTATGGGGTATGGTCGAATTTTTTTACCCGTACCCTATTAAATTTTTACATGTTTTAAAGCAATTTGTCTATTGGGTAATCGGCTAAATATTAGGTAAAACTTAATAAATTTATGTTAGATCAAATAAATTACGTTTATAATACTACAAATCATTCTTACAACCAAAAATTCAAACCACAGTTTTTTTTTTAAAAAATGTCATCTCATCCATAAAACAACAATATAATTTCATAAAAATTAACCCATTCATCCATCTAGTCAAAACCATAAGGGTATATCTAAATTAGGATTTAGGGATATATATAAAATTATCAAATTACCCTCAGACAATTCGGTAAAAGTGTAAGACTTTTTACTTTACCCATTAAGTAAATAAATAAGCTAAATGATGTGATTATAAAAAATATTATAATTTTTCTGTAATTAGCATATAAAAGGGCTGAAGCATCATTTTATATATGCACACATGCTCTTGAAGCACATCAAGCCTTAGGATATTTCTAAATCTGATGCTTTCACGCTTTCGATCGCTCCCTTTCTTGCTTCTGCTCTCTAATGAAACTAATTTAGCCACTTAATTGGCTAAATCCTTTTTGGACCCCATGTGGGTCTTAGGGAACTAAGCAACTAGAGGCTGTAAGAATTGCCTTGATTGGACAATCCTAACCCTCTGATAGATAATAACAGGGGGAACTTCATTCGAACAGCACAAATTAAGAAAGTGATAATCGAATGCTTTGGGTCATGATCAATGCAGCAATAGGTGGTTTATGTACTTTTTGAGATTTCTTCTATATATAATTGAAGTTTATGAGACTAACAACATTGTATATCTTGTAATGGTTGTATCAGATTCACAGACTCCACAAGAAGCCTCAGCATCAACTGAAGTTGGAGTCACTACTTCAGAAAGTCCAAACACCTAAATGAAGAACTCATCAAAATATACATCTAAATCACTACTTCATCTCTCTCTCTCTCTCTACCATTTATAAATTTTTTGTGTCCTATGTGGAAAGCTACAGCTTCTAGTGAGTATTGCTTCAAGAAATGACTTGTGTTCAGAAGAGCTGTGGTAACCAAAGATGGACATTAACCAACCCTTCCTAAGCTTTTTTTCCCCTTTTCTTTCTGGGTTATTTATTTTTCAGTTAATCATCCCAGAGACATCTTTCACAAATGTATGAACAAAAGGAGGGAAGTTGAGTCCCTCATTAAGGAGTTTTCCTAAACTATCCATGTTTCAGATGATTTTTTTTTCTTTATAACTCAATGGGATATTTGATGAAAAAGAAAGCATATTGATCCTGTGATCGGAACACTCCAATTTATGGACTTTTTGGCTAACCAATGAAAATATTTTTTTAGCTATCAAAGGTCAACATCTCTTGATTAGAATCCATATAAAGGACAGTGTATGGTTGTTCTAAAACGTCATTTTAAAGGAAGGCCCTTAGTGAGTGGCTCACAAGAAATATGTCAAGATCTTTTCTTTTTTATTTTTTTCGCGGGCTGCAATGCGGTTAGGCTTCAACCCCAGTTAGCTGGTTAGTATCTGTTCTTAGTTAGCGATGAATGAACTTACACAATACCAAGTGAGCATATCAATTGCTATACTGACTACTACTACTGACTAGTACTCGAACCTTATCCATACACTTTTTGCCATTGATCTACAAGGCAGTGATGAAATTTGTCAAAATCCCTTGCTGGGTTTTGTATTCTATTTCTGATATCCCTGTGTTTTTTGGTAGTAAAGTTATCATGTAACACACACACATACATCCTAAACACGCGCACACAGCCAGACCTGATATCCCTCTGTTAGGTCATGTCCAGTCCCAAATGATCCGGAACCTCCTTGTCCTGTCTAGCCCAAAAGAAACAGCTGCCCAAATTCATGCTATATTTTGCCCCCACTAAATCAATCATGGGGATAGCCCAATGGTAGTGTCCCCTCGATAGGAGGGGGGATCCGGGCTCGAGTCCCATGCGGGTGAGCATGTTAATACTCCATCCTTTCCGACAGAAACTAACCCTACTGATCACTAGCATGTGCAAAAAAAAACACAACCATGGGCTAGGTTTGGCCAAGTTGTTACAACCCAAGTAAAGATGGGTTTGAAAAGAAGTCCTAGGCCGAGCTCAAGTAGACGCAGAGACGCTGGCTGGTAATTAATAGCTGTAAGGAGTTGGTGGCAGCATGTAGAAAGAAAAGGAAAACACACACTCTAAAGTGAAGTATATCATGTCCTTTGAGCACATGCACGTTGCCAGTGGGGGAGTGTAGCTTTCAGGGCACGGGCCCTATCGCATGTGCTCTGTGAAAATAACAATAAGGACTTTGGTAGTTAATACTTGCTAGTAAAACCAGGGCATTTCTTAGATCTTCCTTTTCCTTTTAATGACTTGCTTTCATTAGCACTTAGTTACTCCACTGTAGCAAGTTGGGAATACCCACCCACTGAGTCCAATTATGCCATAATTCTTGGACTCTGCCCTCTAAATTGGCCTCTTTTTTGCACAGATCCGAACATTTGTACATGTAGATTGAATTGCACAAGCTTAAGTACGAGTTGGGCATATGGGTGTACATAACAACATTTGATTCTGCAATGGGTAATGGAGTCATCAAGGTCCATTTATGGTTTAAAGCTTTCTACCAAATACAAAAACAGAGCTTTTCACTTATGCTCCTGGGTTTTGTGTAGAGACTCGAATCTGAATTCTCATTTCTATCTTGTTTAATGAGAGTAGAATGATTTTTGGTTATGTTATTGTACATGTTTAATTATATCTAAGCTAGGTGAAGTGTTTAAATTGCGTAAACGAATAAAGAGTGGAAAGCAAAGCCTGCGATCGATCGCATGAGAACCTACGATTGATCGCCCTGAACCTGAAAATTGGGTAAGCCACTGCTTTGGGTACGATCGATCGCACTGATTTGGAGATCGATTGTCATGAACTTGAAAGTGGGGTAGCTTCTGTTTCACCTATGATCGATCGCACCAGATGCGACAATCGATCGCAGTTTAACGATGATCAATTGCGAACTGCGCTCAGTTTTTTTTTAAAACTTGCGGAAATTAGAGTTTTAAACCCCTATGACTATAAATAGAAGTTCTATTTCAAGGGTTTTATGGTTCTAACTATTCTAAACCTAATTTGGCAAATGAGGAGAGAAAACCTACGGTTCTAAGAGAGATTTGCTTGGGGAAAGAGAGCTTTGCTTGGAGAAGGAGATTGACTTGGAAATCAACCCCAAAGCCTCTTGCAAGCAATTTAGATCGAAGAGAACAATCTCAAAGATCAATATCCTCTCTAATCCAACTCTATTACGTTTATTGTATGATTGAACATGATTAAGATAAGATTATTGAAGTTCAATATGATTAAGGCAAGATTCTTGAATTTCTAACATGATTTTGGAAAGACTATTATATATAAAACTGAAAATGAAGTATTGTAATTGTTTAGGGGTTTTGTTAAATATGATAAAGAGAATATATGTTATATATGGTTAATTGACCTTGTTAGATTGAATGTGGATGTATGGAAATGATGAAGGATGAATATAATGACATGATTATGGGTTGTGGATGAATGAAAATGGTGGTGGATGATTTTGATGACTTAATTATGATTTATGGATGGATTGAAATAGATGATGGAATGTTGAAAATGGAGGGAGGGCACTGTACATGAATAAATGATTGAATGTGTTAATTTAAATGTTTGGAAATGATGTTGGAATGATGTTATTGAAATCGTTAAACTAGCTTAATGAGATATAGTGGGTTGTCATGATAAATTATGCCCTATTTATACTGTATGGTGATTGACATTTGGATAGGCCAAAGTTTAGTAGAAGTCCTCCATGTTAGGAATTCTCTAACTAGAGAGATGTAACTTGACGGAGTTTCTTGACGGAAGACCGAAACCTAAGTAATGACTGAACTCGGATATTAATCACGACATTCAAGCACAAATTCACATGTGTGATAGTTTACAAGTCTCATGAGTGCACAAACATGACATGGACCCTATATGGACACTGAATAACAAGAACAAGAAAAAAGATTAAAAAAAAGTACAATTACAAGAACGAGAACAAATACAAGTATAAGAACAAGAACACGAACACTGCATGATTTTACAAGAACCCTGAATTACAAGTAGCTCCGAGAAATCGTTGATGCTCTCCATGGATCTAGATTTCAAGTGAATAATTATCATGAACATTTGATATCTAAGAGCTCTAGGAGCTTATGCTTCTGTCGATGCATGTCAATGTATTCAATACAAAGACCTAAAATACTATTTTTATGGGAAAACTAGCATGCATGAAACTCATACCACAAGTTCAAGTGTTACAAGTGCACAAGTTAAGATGACGTCATGATATGTTCACAAGTTTCCGCACTCTGATTATGCACATGTTATATAAAACTGTTATTGATTATTTAACTATCGCATTAACTGGATATTGGATATGTATCTGTGTTATTACTATTGCTGGTTACACATGATATCCGCTGAGTGTTTTCAATACTCAGTCGACCTGTTATTGTCGTCAGGTTTAGCGCAGGAGTCGACCTGTTATTGTCATCAGGTTTAGCGCAGGAGCTTACAACCGTTCCTTGGATTGAGGAAGAGTATTAGGAGGAAGGAGATGAAGGTGATCATTTTGAGGAGGAAGCAACGGATATAGATCGATATCCCTACTATTAGTTTTATTTCAGTTTTACATTTTAGGAATATTGTAATAGAGTTGCTGCACTTTAGCGGATGTTGTTTTGGTTCATGTTTATGGAGTTGGATATAGATTGTTTTATGATATATAGGATGATTTGTTTATAATTGGAAGAGAAATTTTATAGTTGTTATTTTGAGAGAAATGTTACCTTGTTTTGTATTATTGCAAGGATAAGTAATATAGCAGACCCAAAGTCCCATCATGACCAAGGTGGGGTTTTGGGGTCGTTACACTTTGAACTGTGCTTTTTAAATTCTTCCTTGTTTTTCTATAAGTTGAAGATTTTTTTAATAAAAAAATCTATCATATTTTCTTGTAAACTCAGATTTTCAAAAAGTTCATGTTCCAGTGAACTTTTATCATATTTTCTAAATGAAGCCAGATTCCCAAGTTGGTAAAGTCAATCTGGGTTCAAAACCTGTAATTGGAAATCATGATATGGGTAAAGGAAAAATTTAACCTACCTTGTAGGGTAAGAGTAAGGCAGGTAAGGGAAAGGTCTTACCTGACCCTTACCCTACCTGTTGACAGCCCTGGAAAAAATTATATAGAAAGAGAAAAAGTTAGATGGATTTTGGAAAAAAAAAAAAAAGGGCAGTAATTAATTTTTTCATTAAACACAAAATGATTTTAGTTGGAATACATACATATATATGACCTACCTCCATTTTTTGTCCAAACTTTTTCAAAATAATTTTTGGTGGACCATTTATGTTACATTGTCCTTTTGCCTACACCATCTGAAGCAAATTCTTCCTCCGATTACTTGATATTTCCTAGGTCCTTTCAGGACTCCTTATCGGTTTGACTTTCAATGCTTTTAGTCTATGCTTCCTTGATCTATAGCCTAGACCCTATGGAAGGAAATGAACATGAGAGTTTGTTATGGCATTGCGCCATCAGAGAATCTAGTCCGTCAAAGAATAAGTCATTTCCTTCTCTCTTGGTGCTCGGTTAGTAAGGATTTTCAAGTTTTGCTAGAGGAGAGTCTCAATCCGTTTTTTCCCTTTAGAGTTTGCCTTTCATGGGGCAGCCTATAGTAGTATAGCCTGATCCTGTTGTAGTTTTCTTTTTTCTACTCTGTTTTGGTTCATTTTCTTTATCAACCTATTTACTTTGTTTCTTGTACTTGTGGGTTTCCCATTTATAATATATCATTTACAAATTAAAAAAGGGAAAAAAAAGAAGCAAAACATATAATTAATAGAGTTTAGCTTATTATTCAAATTCAATGCACATATAACTTTACAAATATTACTTTCATCTGGTCCTTGCTCGCATTACAGAGGTGCTAGCATGGAGATCATTTGGTAGAAAGACTACATATCTCTTTGTTATGTTTTTTAAAATAAAAAAAATGAGGGAAAATCCCTTCTTTTGAAACAAAATATATATTTTGCTTAAGGAAAGTCCCTTCTTTTCTTGAAGTGAGTGTTCATCCAAAAATGGCTTGGTGATGGAGTTTCTCCATTGACAGCTCTACAGATATTTATAATTAGAGTCAATTTAGGTTATACGAAAAAGCATGGGCCCTATAAGAAATCAATCAAATGCGCACAACATAAATTCACATAATGTACAAAAATTAGCAACCCCACTGAATTTTTAGATCCTATAATAAGAGGAAAACCATAAACTCAACCAAAATTGTGAGATTAAGGTATTAAAAGCATTTTTCGTGTGAAATTAAAAGAATACCCACATGAAGTCATAGCATAAAGACAAATCCTTGGTTTTTGCATAAGCACGTGATAAGTAATTACCTTATTTTTATATCTATTTACTAACTAATTTTAATTTCAAGGTTTATTATTAAAATATAACTAATTTATTTTAATTATTTTTTAAACTGGTTGGCCAACAGTGGTTTGAGGGTTCCTTTCTAGTTCGGGTTCATGATAGCATTTTCAGCCTATTTATAAACAGTCAGGTTCGAGCTTGTATTTACAACCTTTTCAACAGGAGAGTAATACTGTAATGGTAATTCCCAGCAATGCCCTGGTATCCAGTTATGTAAGATTATATTGATTTTGCACCATAAGAAGATCACATGACCTTTATTACATCTTATAATCAGCCAATGGTTACAAACACATCTTTATTATACTTTCACAATGTGCCATCTACAAGTACAAATGTATGGAACCACTCAAATTAGTGATCTCAAACAATAAAACAGAAGGCAATAGAAGAAATGATACCTCCAATCAAGTTCCAACAGCAAGTAGCCAAACTAACTTTTCCACAATTTCATACCAATTTTGGATTGATCTACTAAGACTAAGAAACAGCAACATTAAGTAACGCCTCTAGATCTTCCAACCTGAAAGAACAGAACACCCAATAGATATGAAAGTAAAATGGATAAAAAAAATTTAATATCCGCCATACAGATATGAAATGGTTGTTACCATACCTTACATTACTCAAGTCGGGGTAGACTGCAATTGCATCTTTGAAATCCTACGTAAAGTCAACATTACTTCAAATCACTTAAAAATGAAACTTTCAAGCTCCACATTTGCAAGCAAAATTACATTATTATTTTCCTTTTTGTTAAATATAATTGCCAAAGTAAGAATCTCACCTGGTTAGCTGTTGAAGGCGTATAAGTTACAACACATAACATTCCCGCACTTGTTGCTGCCTACAAAAGTTATAAACATTGCTTACTCCTAAAAATGGTTTAAAAACTTGATCTCGCTATGCAATGACCAAACCCAACTCATGTAAGATGATATTAAGTATTAACTCAGACGCATCATTCTCACAGTTGAACCAAATTTGAATAAGTCGGTTGAGTTGCTTCCATAAATGATTTCATTGGTAGCCCGAGAACCAACACGACCAGGACAACTTTATTTCATTATTTTCCAAGGTTTTAAATCTTGGTCTCAAAACTCTCAACCCCCAAGGCTTCAACTGGTCATTATGAAGCAGAAGAACTACCTGTAGTCCGATGACACTATCCTCCACGACCAAACAATTCTTTCCTAGCACACCTAACCTCTGCAAGATATAAGATTTTACAAATTTCGTCATGATAACTAGGTAAATATAGCAAAGATAATCCCTGTACAAGTTCAGAGCATAAATATTACTTTCTAAGATGAATAACCTTAGAGGCTGTTACATATATTGATGGATCAGGTTTCTTTTCCTGCACATCATCCCCTGCAAATGTAGAAGAAGATTGTTTGATGCTCATTAGGATATCACAACTCACAAGTTCTCATAGTGCCCTAAAAATAGTTTATACATTTACAGTTTCCATTTATCCAGAGGTCAGCTTATATATTGAGAATCCTGGCATATGTGACAATCAGCATTGCTACCAAGAGCAACTACAGTAGATGCCAAAATATCAGGTTTTGGAAGTTTGGTGGGCAACCTACCTGCAAGGAAGCAATCAAGACCCTGGAAGCGTTCCTACAACAAGCACAAACCAGTAAATAAACCCATATCATAAAAATGGAAGATTTATAAAATACTTGTGAGTTGCGGCTATCAGAATTAAATGTTGGAGAAAGGACTCACAATTCCTATAAGGTTTTCAAGACAGAGTATAACTGAACTTTTAGTTGCTGCAGAGCAAACAGCTAGTTTAATTCCCTACAACAGAGACAATAAAAAGAATGAAACATTTCAAGTCGCTTTTCCACAATTAATCAAATGATGTCGGAGATGCGAGGATGCAGAAATGGATTAGAGAAGACCATTTGATCCATGAAAGGCAAACAGATAGTCATAGCTTCCAATTATGACTTATGAGATGAATAGATATGAGAGTGATTCATGTACCAAGAAAAAAGTAATTGCATTCTAAGGCATGTATGTATTTATCTTACAGCAGCCTTGGCCTCATCCATCAATCTCAGAACTCCAGGTCTAGGCTCCACCTGGTCAAAACAATATCAGTCCATAATTATTTTCAAGGACTGGTTTTGCAGAGTTAGAAACATAATTACAAACCACAGAACATAAATGTCTCCTTACAGTTCCGGATTTGATTATTTCTTTATATCTTTCAGTTTTCCAATCCTACAAAACCATAAAAAGATCACTGGGGATAAAAGACAATAATAAAGATACAGACTTGTTTAATAGTCTGAAATAGACAAAGGCAAATTGAGAAGTGGCTAAGAAGATTTCATATTGGGTACTGATTTTGTTTCTTGAATACAAAGGGATCATGATTAAAACCTCTTCCATCTCAGAACAGAAGTAGTAAAATCGAAACCCTAGAATTCATCAAAAGAAGAAAACACCAAAACACACCTGAAGTGAGTCGATCAGCATGGCTCTATCCGTATCGTCTTCAGGAGGGGTTCGAAAGATGGAAGAAGACGGCCAACCCTTCTCCTTGAAGAACCTAAAAAACCCACATTCGAATGAGGAAACGCAGAAAGAAGAAGAAGAAAAGGGGAAATCTTCAAAGCCAGAACAAACCATCTCATCTTAGGTTTTCCACCACCAATCCGATTCTGGAGCTCGTCGTAGAAGTCAGAACCCCAAGTGAGAGGCTCGGTGGCGGAAGACGGGGAACGGACATTGAAATGAAGGAAGGCATCGTTGTAGGCTTGTCTGTGTAAGTGCTCGGACTCGAGAATGACGCCATCGCAGTCGAAGATGAGAGATTGAAGAGCTGAAGAAGCCGATATAGAGAGTGACAGATTAGAAGATCTTCTCCTGCGAATTGCAGAGAAATGGGGAGATGCGAAGGTGGTGGAGGAGGGAGCATAATCGGATGCGAGGCGCCGAGAGTTTAGAGAAGGAAGGAGATGAAGGAGCGACGTCGACGCCATCTATTTGATCTATCTAATCTTCTGGGGTGGCGCTTGAGCCTCAGACCCTGTTGGGCAGTTGGGAAAATCCGGCGGTTGGTTCGTGTGGCTGGAAAACTCTAAAAAGCAATGTTATCATAACCGGATCAGTCATCGAGCCGGTTGAGTGGTCGGTTCCGGTTTCCGGGTCGTCCATGTCCTTTTTTGTTAAAAAAATTTCATTTTTACTCGGTTTTGGCCAGTTTTGATCGGTTTTCAATTGGTTCTGACTGATTCTCAAATTGTTTTACCATCGGTTCCTGGTTCAATTAGTCAATCCTTTCGGTTTTGACAAAATTGACCGGTTTTTAATTTAGGTCCTATTTTTGGGGGTTTGGGAATCGGTGAGGAGGCTGTTCCAGTTCTCCCGGTTCAACCGACCAATCTGGCCCGATTAGCAACGGTTGTTTAATGCCGTTGTGACTTGTAAGAGTTTTCAAAACCGAACCCGGGGTGGATTCGGTTGGGTCTCCTATTCTCGATTCAACTGGCCCCACTAAACCATTGCTCCAGTTATATCATCGGTTCTCCCGTTGACTCGATATTTTCTTCCGGTTTTCTGTTTTAAGAGAGTTTTTTTTATTTAAAGTCTCATGTTCTTCTCCAGTTGTAACCGGTTTTGTCAAAATCGGTTATGCCCCTGAGGTGGCCACATGTCCCTTTTGACACCTATTAACTATGGTTAAGATTCATGCACCCTTAGGGTTCACCTACCTATCATTGGTTTTTAGAAAAAAAATAATAAATTTTTTTGTTAACCGTGGTTATAATTTACCAACTATTAGGGTTAATTTTTTTATTTCATTTTTCTAAAAAGCAAAGATAGTGGGTGAACCCTAGGAGTAGGTGGATCTTAACCACAGTTAAGATGTTCCAAAAGGGACACATGGCAACCATTGGGGTGTAACCAGTTTTGCCAAAAACCAGTTATAACGGAAGAAGATTACGAGTCTTTGTTAAAACAGTCAAATTTTTAATGGTTCAAGGGACTAATTTGCAGGTCGATTCCTGGTTTTACCGGTTCAACCAGCCTGGCGGGTCCGGTTTTCAAAAAACTTGATTGTTTTCAAAAAACTTGACTGCTATAAGCTTAAGACTGGGATAGGCCTAGGCTGAAGTCGGGCTCAATTCTAATTGGATTGTTAAGACAAGTTTGGCGGATATTTACATGGGCCTTAGAATCCAGGCCCTCGTCCAATCCCCGAGATAAACTTCACCTCGAAAGCTAGCTCTGTGGAAGGTCCAGGCCCCAATGAATTATAGTTCTGAATTCCAATTATAAATATAAATATTGGTGGAAAACAACGAAAATTTTGCAGACCTTGGCAATGTGCAGTTGCTTTAGGGGCCTAGGCCGGACATGTGCTGAAGCTATGATGGCTTAGATAGACCTAGGGGATGGTCTCAGATGATAGCAGTGGAATTATCTTGATTGAATTAGGAATAATATTGTTGTGGGGTCCCAACTAGATCTGGTACCTCCGGTACATGTGTCGGTTTCGTTTGGCTATAATATTGCTCTCATTTGAATGTGGTAGTTGTTTGACATGCAAAAAAACTCTCACGATCAAATTAGAATCTTCTTAGAACTAGAGGGTCCGAAGGAGGAAGATAAAGAAGTCACCTCTAAGTGAGGAGATAGGATCACAACCAATTGCAATTGAATTCAAGAAATCTTGAATTCAATTGTATATGTGGCACATGTTGATTGAAGAGAAAAAAAAAATCAAAATTTGAATTTTTCGTCTTTTCTTTCTCCATCCAATCCGCGATGCCACATAGGTGATTGAATTCTCTTGACCTGTGTGAGATCTTAAGCTCTTTTATAGCTTGGTCGAAATGTCTCTTCACTTGATGTCTTCTTTCTTTATTTTGTCTATTGATCAACTCTCATTTTAATGTTGTACAGAATTGGAGAAACTAACTGTGCATGCTTGAACATGTGGCATGGAGTGATAATCTATACCTCTTGGTTGTCTGAACTATACCTTGATACAATACAACATGACATAAAACCTCTGATTACAAGTTGGGTGATGATAATTAATATTATTTCGAGAATTTTAGATTGGATAATTATTCCTGAGCACTAGGTTAGGTTGGGTAAACTTGACTTAGCTTGGGTCGGGGAGTCGAATTGGAGCAAAGGATAATCAATATGCCTGAACATAAGGTCAAGTTGAGCAAGCTAGGGTCAGCTCGACAACTCGGGATGACAAACAAATACAAAAGTGACATTTGGTAACACTAATCTAAATAAGTAGAGTTTTTTTGAAAATTGTGTTTATTTAGACTTTAAATTGTTAAGCTGAAGGTTAATTATATGCCTATATCTTTTTGAAGTAGAGATTTTAAAGGTAAAATCCTTTTTTTTTAAAAATAGCTTACAGAACTCTACCTATTTAGATTAGTGTTATCAAACACCACCCAATTACTTAGAACTTAGATTCCTTGTGCAGTCCTGAATGACCACAAAGTAAATTTTTGCCCTTACAATTGTTCCTTTTTTTTTTTTGACCCGCCATTAAGCAAACAAGCTTTTATTTGCAATAAGCTCCTATTTTGTTAATTTTTTTCAAAATAAAATATTAGTAACTTATTGAAAGGTCGATTCATCAGGTGTCTCATAGGCCTTGGACCACTGATTGGATGGTCCAGATTCCAGAGACCACTGGCACGCCTGCCCGCCTCGTGATCGTCAACGAAATACAAACTAGAATGTAGGAAATGACGATAATAACCCCACGATGATGAGGTGAACTGGTGAAGAGAACCAAGATATCAAATATCTCAGTCAAAGGTCCTCCCCCGCCGGCTAGAGGGCTTCTGAGAAATAGGGTCCACAGCTCGGAGCTGGGGACCGTGGTCAACACTATCACTTCCCAATTAAAAAAAAAAGGGAAATTACCATTTACGCCATTAAATGAGATTCTGAAGGCCCTGTTACAGAGCTCTCCTACTGTACAGTGTATAAATTCCACGAATGATAAATGCTACAGCATTAATATATGATCATGTCTTTAAAGAATCTCAGGGGACCCTGTTCAAGAAAATTAAATAAAAACAGAGATATTGAAGAACGATTCATGTTTACAAATTCAATCCACCATCTCCATCTCCAACTTCAATCCAAATCATCATTAAAAAGCTTCTTCTAAGGGTTGAAAAGGCGATCCCCACATCTGCATTTCCACCCCAATGGTTTGTAATTTGAGTACTCGCCTGTCGTTGATGGTGATGACTCCAAATCCAGCGGAATTGTTCTACCCAAACCTGGTTCGACTCGGTCGCGAATCGGGAGCGTAGGAACCTGCACCGCCATGCATGGGTGGCACTGGTTGCACTTGTTATGGCAACTTGGTGGGGCAGAACCCAACCTTGTTTTATCTTCCATTAACAGTCCCTACAGAAACAAACCCAAACTCCATTAAAACAACCAAAAACCCATGACCAAAATTACAAGCACGAGAACCCCACCAAGCTTTTGAAACAACCCAAATCAGCTTACCTGAGGAGCGACTGAAAGCTGTTTTTGATCGACGCAAGAAGCTGGAGAAAGAAGATGGAGAACTGTAATAACTATTGTAGTGGTGTAGAGAAGGTGTATGTTCAGTAAATTCATGGTCATGGAACCATCTCATCTCACAAAGTAGTAGCAGTTAAGAAGAAATAAAAGAGAGTCCAGAGCCAGTCTTCTGTAGTTCTTTTGCTTGCTTCTAGTGAAGGAAACAAACAAAGAAAGTAGTAGTAGTAGTAGTAGAAGAGAGAGTGGGGTTTGGTGGAAGCTTTATTTAATTTTGATGACAAGTAGAAGGTGGTGAAGGTTGTCTTACTTCAATTATAGAGTAGCAGTGAAAAGAACAAGACATGGGAGGAAAAACAAATGGGAAGAATCCACATCAGAGAAAAAGCAGAGCTCTTAGCTTGCCTGCTTTCTCCCTCTTAAAGCTGGCTATTACAAGCTGTGTAGAAAAAGCGAAAGGGTAGTGTATATGGGGTTTCAAAGGAAAAAAACAAAATATTTAAAATAGAAATTATAGGAAGCAGAAATTTTTCTTTCTGTTAAAGAGGTAGCAGCAGTTGAAATCTGAGTCGGGACCCCAATAGAGATTGGTTGGATCATTTTTTTTTACTAATGAAAGCAAGTCATTAGCAGTAATCTCGATCAGAACAGGGATCAGACAGATCCCGGGGTCCAATCCCTGTTCTTTACTATGGGGACCCATCTCATAAATACTCACAATCACTTCTGTTTCAGAATCAGAATATGGGGTTGACTGTGATTGATAGAATGAATAAGTTAAAGATAGGTAGATAGAGAGTGAGGGGTTTTACTGCTTTTAAGTTTTTAACAGTACAACTGCCTGACTTCTAAGGAAATGGGAAATAAGTTTTGAAATCGTGTAATGGGGTTTTCATTTTTTTTTCTTCTAGTTTTTTAATTTACTGATTTTGTGGCTCTTTTTCCAGAGATAGCAATTAGTCAAACAGCATCAGAGTAGTGACAGTGAGCTACTTAACGTAAGGCTTTTCCTTAGTAACTGAGAGAAAAAGACAGAAGATAATATGAGAAACTGCACATGGTTAGTCTCATCTCATACTTCTGTTTCCTTGCTTCCTTTCTCGATCTAAAGAGAGATATAATAGATGGTTTCTTGTTTGTGTTTGTTTTCTTATCTTGTGATTGAATCATTGAAGAAAAATTGGAAAAAAAGTTAGAGAGAGTGTTTGTGTTTTTATCTGCTTTAGTTTTTCAGTTGTGTTACGAGGGGGTACTCTCCAACCAATGCATTTCAGTTGAATAAATGGTAAAAACTGTTAAAAAGGACCGTTTCTGTGACAGTTTACCCTGTTCCCCTCCATTAAAATCTCTGGTCTGGTGAATTATTTTCTGTATTGCCAGTAATACGGCGATTTCACATGTAGAACACTCTGATAATGTGGGCCCCACACACGTGTCCTGCTCCACGGACACTTGGGAATTGCCTCGTCATGCCTTTTTCATACACGTGGCAAACATGCAGCGGGGATCGACCTCCCCTCAGGGGCCTCGGATTCGACCTCCCCTCAGGGGCCTCGGATTCTCTCTAGCCCATCCAGAAAAGTGCTGTTCCGGGGCCTCCATACATTAAGTGTGCCATGTGGCATAAAAAAAAAAAAAAAAAAAAGGAGAAGTCATTTCATATTCTCCCATCATTTTGACTTATCCCCACTTGGATCTCCCCCTTTTTCCCCCTTTTTCTTACCAACTTATCCCATGTGTCACATAGTATGTGGAGAAGTCAAAATCATGAGCCCCATGATTTTGACTTCTTCACCACATGCCACCTATTTTGCGGATGCCCGAGACAAGCCTTTCTGGCTTTGCCGGAGAGAATCCGGGGCCTCCATCAGTGGGTCACACATCCCAAGTCTAAACTGACCTTAACTATTGCATTCTTTGTCATGTAATCCGAAAAGTTTATTAATCGGACGGTTACCGTTATCTGATCAGATCGATCTTTGCGTATAAGGTCTCCTATATGGGACTCAAATCACATGGTGTGCACAACACCTGTCCATTCTCCTTCTAAATTTCTGGCCCTGTTCTTGTGGCCTCAACTTTATCTGATGTAAATGAAATTTTCTGATAAATGACCTGATCTTTTGAGATTTTGCTTTGATTACTTGCTTGGAATAGTAAATAAGAAGCTCAATATTAGAATTTGATGAAGAGTATATGTTTGGACCATCTCTAAACAAGAAAGTGATACAAGCAAGTAAACCTGCAGAACTAAATATGATCATTCAACCCAAATAGCTTCTCACATTTCAAATTCATAGACAGAACAGTAAAGCAGGAAAAGAGAGATTTTTTAGATGCTTACATGAGGCATGAGCCCTAATAACCGAAGGACTGGTTATTGCTGTGCAAACCCTTCACTGGAGTTCAACTTCCAATTCCCTTACATCATGCACTTATTAGCGACGTTCCAAAGTTACCAAGTTCTCTACAATCTGCAAACTGATTTTAGATATAGTTAGGATAATTATCCCTTAATCAGACTTGGCACCGTGAAATTGTTCTTGGATCATAAGCTGAGCTCCTTCAACTAGCCTCTTCATCACTTCTCCTGCAGGTAGAATCTCCTTAATTAGGCCTACACCTTGGCCAGCATACATAACCATGCTTTCAATGTCACCTGTCGTCGTCGGATTAGGAACAGTACCTGCGTAACGCCGAATCTCTTTTTTCTGGTGGGAAGGAAAATGGAATCAAATGCTGGAAGTAAGTGACTTATTTAATCCATTCTTTTTTACTCTCTTATTCAAATTTTTTTTTTGTTTCAGATAAGGAGAGAATATTGCAAAGTTCATATTGAGAGACTGCCGAATTGTTTTACAGGGCCAAGCTTGATATCTGTCCTATGTTACAGAATTAAGTTACTCTGATACCAATTCTACAATAAAAACAGCATCACAGTTTTGCTTTTTTTTTGGATATCATGGCAATGATTCATCTAGTGTCAACTTTCTTGTTCAACAGGTGTATTAAATCATTCAAGTTAATACATAAAATGTTCCTAGCTGAACGTTTTAATATAGAAAATGAAAGCAGATGATTGAATTATAGGTTAAGGTCGACCTCTATTTTGGAATCAATAGAAATGCAGCAAGAGAATCTTCAAGAGAGCATGGGAGGTATCCTATCATGTTGCTACGTTTCATAATTGAAACAACAAGTTTGATAGAACAGGAGTATACAATGGTATTTTAGTAGATAGAAATGGATCCAAGTTTCTAATTAAAACGACAAGTTTGATAGAACAGGAGTAGACAGTGGTTTTTTAGTAGATAGAGATGGATTCAAGTGAATATAAAGAGAGGTGATTGCTTTTAAGTATTAAAGGATACTACAATTGGTAATGAAATAACATTTTCAACTAGGAACATTTGGAAACTATCAATTGAACTCTGAAGAAAAGTATCCGTGACTAGAAGATAAAGTATGACAGAAAGCTAAAAGATTACAGCAAAATCTAGTTTTCTTCTAAGAGATATACTATGAACAGGAGCTCTAGTTGAAGAGGCAACCGGAGCAACCTAAAATATGCCTTGACAGGGGTATTTGGGAACTACAGACTTTAGTTGACAGAAATACCCTTCTTTTCTATTTGTAATTTCCAACTTACCTCTGCCAATAAGGCATATTTTAGTTTGCTTTGGTTATCTCTTCAACCGGAGCTCCTGCTCATAGTTAATCTCTTCTTCTAAAAAGTCATCAACACAGTTTGCACTCCAGATATTCTCATTCAAAACAGATAAAAGTTACAGCATAAGATTCCTTTCCATGCATTTTGCATTTACTTCCAACAACCTACTTAAATGCTATGCATTTTCCAATGACACGCAGTCAAAAGTCAAGTGTGACTTGAAGACTGAAATAACTAATTACTAAGTTCCCAAAACATAAGATTAAGAGAAGTGCTAGCCCCAGTCTCACAATTCAAATTTTTTTTTCAAAGTGTCATGGTGGTAGCAACACATGTCATTGCTACTCCTTCAACAGGTTTTAAAAAAAAGGAAGTTATGGTTTGCAACTGCTTTCAAGGTAATAGGGAGGTGGTGTAGCAACACTTGTCGCTACCACCGTGAGACTTTGGAAGTCAGAGACTGGGGCAAGCATTTCTCTAAGATTAATAATCAGAAAGACTAAAATACCAAACAGCCCTTGCATATGAATTTTATTTTCTCAAGGACTGCATCAAACACACTAACTTTTGAAATCAAATGTGACAATGATAGCACAGAGTCTTGAAAATACAATTCTATGATACATCTTGCTCAACATTAAAAAAGGTGGTCCCAAATTAAATGATCTAGACTGATGAGTTGGTTAGCAGCATGTACTATGCTGAGTCTTGAGCTGTATTGAAATTGAAGCAGCGAGTTTAACTATCTCATCAATCAACACTCTCTTTTCTGATCCAAGACTGAGTTAAAATGTCATAACTACTGGCTAGGATATGCACAATCCAAACAAAACTCTTCATAGTCATACCATTTGTTTTTACGACTATAGACCAATTAATCAGGTGCCTTCAGTTGGCAGGGATGGATATACCATGTGAACAGAGCCGTCATTCCTCATCCTATAAAAACAAATGACTTCTCTGAATCTTCCTTATCTGATAAATTAATGTAGGTATATCCAATAAAAACAAGTCAGATTCATTATCTTCTCATGTTTATTCTTATCATGGTCTAGTGGCCAGGAAGATACTAAATCCATTAACTCCCACGTCAAATTTCGGAGGGACCTTCTACTAACTTTTAATGAATCCAGATCTGAATTGTAATCATTAAAAAAAACACTTATATTTACTGCATGACAAAGCAAGGAGTTTGTCGCCTTTAAACTCTTTTGGTGAAAATGATCAGGAGTAAAAACATGAATATTAATTTCTTTAGTTTGCAACCCTTATGATCATGCATCTATTCCCAATAAAAATGTGGTTCCTTACATATATACAAAAGAAGAAAAAAAAAAGATAAATTGTGGAACCAAACTGTTTCAAGTAAATAATCTTTTATTAGAAAATTTAGATCGAGGAAGAAATGCTTACCATGCCATGTACTGTTGAATGGCCAATCACTGGCTGGTTGGCCTCATTCTCATGATCTGGAAGAAGCCTACAATCTATAAAGAAAGGTGTTCGAAGGACGCGTTGTGGTGCACCAGGCCACCTTGCACGACCAAATATATTTGTATACTCTGTTTTATCGAGTTCAACCAGTTTCCTTTTGTATGTAGGGTGAGCAAAGCTTTCCTCTGTTGCAAGAAACCTGTATTGAAACATATGCACCTAAGTTTAACATTTATTTTAATAATGACCATATGACTTCAAAGTTTGGAGATTAGACCGAGGTATTGATTACATGGAGCATAACCATCAGAACAGCTCAAATGGGATACAAGGTTCTGTGGTGCATGTGTAATGAGTTGGGATCCACCACTCATTGGGTCCCACCATGAACATATCCTACACTGAAAATTGACCAGATGGTGATCATAACCATCATTTCTTGAAACTCTTTTCCAGGAGCATTCACCGTGTATTTCTGACTATCTATCCAAAAGAATGTAGAAGATTGGATGAGCTGATGAGGTCAATTTCAGGTGCAGGATATCCCCAAGGAGGAATCATTTCTCGCATGCCATTGCCATGCTGTCCTGACATTCTCACTGACAAGTTCCATACATTTACTCCAAATGAAATAGCATGTTGCTAACCTAGTGCCTAGGCAGATGCCCTGAGCACCAAGGGCCAAAGCAGCAACATAACCACGTCCATCAACAATGCCCCCAGAAGCAATGACAGGTATATCTCGATCTGCAACAAGGTCAACTACCCTTGGCACCAATGTCACCAACCCATCCTGAACAAGTCAAGAGCAAGGAAGATAAAACTTCACCGGAATTCAATTCTAAAACATGTTTCGGAAACATACATGCACATCACACATAATAGGATAAATAACCGCATGTGAATATCACTACATTAATTAATAAAAGATGTTACTAAAGACCAGTCATTTGGAAAAAGGAATACATAGGATAAAAATGGACCTTAGCATTGTCAACATTACCAACAGTTATCATTAGGCTACAATAATAATCATACTTATTGTGGTATTTTAGATTCTACAATGCATTCACGGACCCCGGAGTCAAGAGCTTATGGAAGAGGCATGAAAGAAAAAAAGAAATACTTCATTTCGCATATGACTGTCACTGCTTTCACTAATCTAGAAGTAAACTAATTCTGCATTGCATGCTCTGAAATCTTCATACAAATTCAATTTATCAATTATATCATTTTGTCACATACAAATTAAGCACCATGAACTATCATGAAACCTGGTAGATTGCTCAAATGCCAAAGTTCTCCCCTGCCCGGGGAAATATTGAACTATTGATACAGACCAAATTGAAGAAAGTCCTGATCCTCGGTGTAGATTCAGTTAAGAAAATTTGAGGATAGTTAATTACAATTTAGCTATCACAACTCAGGGTATGTTAATCAACCAACCAAGGTATTCTATATTTGCTAATAAACACTAATGTAAATCACATGCTCATACCTGACCAATGACATGCCCCCCTGCTTCGAGTCCTTGGACAATAATTGCATCTACACCAGCATTAATAGCTTTCTCGGCTTCTTCAAGACTCCCAATCTCTCATGGTAATACAAGTAAACTAATGAGATAAGGAGAAACTCACATGGCTAATAATTGGAAATTACCCAATTCTTCTAACTAGAGATTGGAGCTTGATTTCAATCTCCAACTTCAAGTAAAGTCGACGGGAATACCATTGACTGTGAAATTAACCAGTAGAAATTAGTAAAACATTACTCACTCACTTGTGGAACAACCTTAACCCCAGCACGATGTGCTTCTATTACAAGATCCTTAGAGAATTCACCCCAGGAAACCTGCAATAGTGCTACTTTTTCGTCCAGGATAGCCTTTATATTCTCCTCATGCGGAAAAGCAAGAACAACACCAACCCCAAACGGTTTCTCTGTTAAGGTTCTTGTCTTCCTTATCAGCTCCCTCAGGTAATCCGGTGACTCCTGGTTGTAGAAAACTGAATATTATTCAACAAACATAGATAATCTTTACAATGACCACATAGGGTATAAATAAAGATGAGGTAATCTAAAGATGAAAACTAACCACAATTAAATTTAATCTAACCCTCTCCGAGTCTAATCAAATCATATTCAAATTTCAAATTAAAATCTACCTAGAGATGAGATACATCTCTCTATTGTATTATTTAAGACTATCTCTAATACAGGGAAATTTGACAAGTTCAATAATGTCAGCCCTGAATACATTTAGCTCACAAGAGTCATAGCCTAAAAGTCGACTTATAAACAGCATATTAATACAAATGGTGCATATCTCGGGCTGGGGTGATTTGCATTTGATCTGTCCCGAGTCTCCTGACTACCAACTAGGAGAACTTGTAGACTTAAAAGTGATCTGTCAATTGGCTGATCGTAACCATCCTATCTATTACAGCCAGAAGGAATATGGTAAAGGGTTCAAAGAAAAGTACATAGATGGGATTATTACAACTCCTTGGAGGGAATTCACCAAAAGGGGTGGGTCCTATAATCCTTTATGTGCAGTTATGGCATTTAAATACAGTAATTACAGTTCTATCTACAAGAATCAAACAACAGATCATTCAAATGCAATCCCTTATTCCCAATTATCCAAATTTCCTTTGAAGGAGAGTGAAGAACTGGAACTCAAATGAATAAATTACCCGATACGGAGAAAATAACATTGGGTTTAATGATTGTTTCAATAGATATAGAGATTCCAAGTATTTGGGGCTTAAAAAAAAAGATTCAAATCTTAATAGGTCCTTGTTATACCAAAAATGAAGGGATTTAAGAAGGGATACGAACCCAGTCGGGGGCTCTGAGCATACCAATTCCACCGGCATTAGCAACAGCAGCTACAAGCTCCGGGCCCGATATATCGGGTCCCAGTGGCCCCTGTACAATCCCGTATTCGAACCCCAAAATCCCTCTCCAACCCATCTCTCTCTCTCTCTCTCTCGTTTTCGAGGAGCCTCAATGGCCTCTCCCTCAGTGACCGTTGTTGGCTGCCGAAAACGATCGTTAATGCATATACCATATATATACTAGTCTGCTACAACAATACGCCGCATGGTGTGTGTTGGGTGCCCAACAGAAATTTTCCTGTTGAGCCAATCAGGACGGGCCATATATATCTTGTATAAGTTCTGAAAAATACCCTAAAAATAGCTGTTGGCGTAGGATAGAAATCTCCGTGTTCACAGAAGTAGATTTGTGCCATCCCTTTTTAGAATGATTTTTAAAGTCCTACCACTCGTAAGCAAGGACGTCATTCGTTGGAGTAGCTTTAAACTTTATGAATTTTTTAATTATTTTCCTTTGTTTCGATAAGCTTTACCTTTTTGTTTTATCTCTTCGTTGTATCATTCTATGAACATAGGCACGAGAACGAAGAAGATTTATAATTATTTTTGGCCAGATACCAAGTTTTCAGCCGCCTCGTGGCCGTCTGATGTGTGGCTACTTTGACGAGGAGGTCTGAGGTCCAACCCCCCAAGTGAGATGAGTCCGCAAGAGCTTCCATCTCCAAACGGCTTCGGATTGTGTCTGGCCAAGCCAGAAAACCCTCTCGGGGTTCCATGCATTGGGCGACTGTTGGCAAAAAAAAAAGGGGAGAAGTCATTCCATTTTCTCCCCATAATTTTGACTTCTCCCCCATATGATATCTCTTCCCCTTATTCTCATACACTTATTACCACATGTCTTATAATAGGTGGAGAAGTCAAAATCATGGGCCCCATGATTTTGACTTCTCCACCACTTGTCACCTATTTTATGGAACCCCGAGACAAGCCCTTTCTGGCTTTGCCAGAGACAATTCAAGGCCTCTCCAAACTAACCACTAACCGTCCTAATGTTAGTAAATGATTTCTGAAGCAAAACAAAAAAAAAAGGTTTGTTAATAATAAATATTCGTCACAATAGCTCTACTAAACAAATAACTCCAATCTTCAAATTAACCACTAAACATACTAACATAAAGAAATGACATCCGGCCAATGCAAATGTTTGTTAACAATAAGGCCTAATAGCATGTTGATACGTCACAACAACTCCATAATCGAACGGATAACTGGATTAACTAAAAAAATCTTTAAAATTAGTATATATGAAAAATATTTAGTGTTAAAAAATTACCCTAATTACAAAATTATCACTGTCCAAGGCTTCTTTTTGGGTTGCTCCGATTGCTTCTCAATTTTTTTAAGAGGGGTGATAGCATCGATATACAATTCAATTTTTTTCAAACGGTGTAACATCTTACGTTGAACTTATGTTTTTTTATTTTTTGTTAAACTCTACTCATTTAAACTCACTCACACACGGTTAGACCAACACACGCAGAAGCCTTATGAGACTGAGCCCGACACATATTCAAAAGGGCCTATCTCTTGAAGAGTGGGAGGAGCCTTACAAGGCCACTTATGGTTTATATCCCTTCAAAGTAGAGGTGTCAAGGGTCCGAATTGGCCCCATTAACATGTTGGGCTCAAGTTGAGCCTTTTAAAAACAGCACAGAAAGTTAGTTTCAAGCCTAACTCAAAATTATTTTTTTTTGGTAAATGTGGATATCCTGTCTCAGACTCAGACTAGTCCTACGTGATGCATAGGTAAACCCCCAACACATACATTCGATATTGAGGGAAGCCCAGATTCGATCTCGAGACATCCAGGTTCACGGTTCATCCTTTGACAACTAGGCTACACTTCAAGCCCAGCTCATTGACAAACCTAGTTCTAAGGTATGAAAAAAATACACACTTACTTGAGAACTTGGAAGTTGTGTTTGGGCTAGCATTACTTTTAAAAAGGTTGCATCTACTTTTTTTTAATATTATAAAAAAACATTAATATCTAATACGTTTCCTCGTGTGGTAGCATTCTATTAAGTGCTTTATATATTTATAGCTCTCATTTACAAAGACTACTATAGCCAAATTTTCCTTGGGTTACATTTGTTTGGTGAGAAAGTAGGGAAAAATAAAAGAAAAATGAGTTTTCATGCACTTTCTTACATTTATTAATCCTCACAATATGTTTGATTCCCGAGAAAATAGGTGAAATATAAAAAAAAAAAATTAAAAAAAAAAAAATATATATATATATATATATATATATATTGAATTTCTAATATAATTCTTAATTGTGTGATGTTCAATTTTGTTTTTTCTTATCTCTATTCACTTATTTTATCGGCAACCAAATATGGGGTTAGCGATCAACCATGTGACCTTGGTTTTTTTTTTTTTAAAAAAAAGCCACGGGAGTTGAAAATTTTAATTAGGGTTAAAAGGGCAGTTTAAGGTTGTGAGTGAGCCAGCCTGTTTTGGTCGATGGCGACGGCCAGACCAAATCTGATCCCCAATGTGCTACATAAATCTCTTCTAAATGGGCCCCAATAAGCAAATTACCCAAACGCACTCCTCTCATTTATTCCTTACTAGGCCAATGAGACAAATGGCCGGGTGTGAATTTTGCTAATTTTGCTCAGTATTCTTTTTCTTAAAACTTTAAAACAGGCATGCTAGCCCTACTCTTATGTATTCCTTATTCAGTGAAAAATCAACAATTAAAGCGAGGCCAGATGTTGGTTTCTGGCTTTTCAAAAAGGACAAGTGTTGATTTTGATTGAGACTAGGGAATGCATAAAAGTTAGCACAACTTTACTCGGATCAGATGAAATTGCAATAAAAAGAAAAATAAAATGACCTTAACACTCCGCCCAATTCAAAAAAGGATAAAGCTTCTAAGACCCTCATAGGACCGAGACCACCAAGACCATGCTCTAAGAGAATAGGATTTCAGGTGGAGCCCACCATGTGAAATGGGCCTCACCTGAAATCATGCTCCCCCCCCCAAATCTGATCCCCAATGTGCCACATAAATCTCTTCTAAATGGGCCCCATTAAGCAAATTACCCAAACGCACTCCTCTCATGTATTCCTTACTAGGCCAATGAGACAAATGGCCGGGTGTGAATTTTGCTAATTTTGTTCAGCATTTTTTTTCTTAAAACTTTAAAAGAGGCATGCTAGCCCTACTCTTATGTATTCTTTACTCAGTGAAAAATCAATAATTAAAGCGAGGCCAGATGTTGTTTTCTCGCTTTTCAAAAAAGGACAAGTGTATATTTTGATTGAGACTAGGGAATGCATAAAAGTTAGCACAACTTTACTCGGAGAAGATGAAATTGCAATAAAAATAAAAATAAAATGACCTTAACACTCCACCCAATTCAAAAAAGGATAAAGCTTCTAAGACCCTCATAGGACTGAGACCACCGAGACCATGCTCTAAGATAATAGGATTTCAGGTGGAGCCCATCATGTGAAATGAGCCAAATTGTTGTTTGTTTGAACGGGATTATAGTCTTTGGATTTTTGCGTTGCTCATTTTTAAGTGGGAAATGATATAGTCGAAAAACTACACTTATGCTCAAACTTAGGCACTGTGATATCATAAGTGGAGTTACCACTGCAAACAAACATCCCTAGAGGGGGCCAGTCTCAGGATTCAAATTTGTTAGATTATGATAGAAGGGAAATGATTTTGAGACCGCACAAGGGTAAGACCACCGAAACTGTGCATGGATGCATGAGATTTCAGGTTGGGCATACCATTTAAATGTGGGCCCATCTAAAATCTCGTGCATCCATGCACAGTCTCGGTGTTTCCGGCCCTTTTGGGGTCTAGTAGCGAAGTCCTATAATCTAATGATCATGGGCCCAAGAACAAACACTTCGGTAAAAACCAACAAGAACCGTCGCTTAATCGTGAGAGTATGAAATTTGGAGAGTAGCGCTAGCATTCTTCAATAATTCTATACAATACGGTCGGTTTAAATATGTACAGACAACACTATCCATCCAGGAGACGCCTCCATGGACGACCCTCACACGATCGTGGTACACGAAGAACTAGACGGGTCGAAAATGGCAGGTAACAGGTACTTCCTTCCGTTTACACCCTGCGCATTATAGCTACTACCCGTACTCGAATCCACCAACAACTCCCCAGCGTAACCCGGATAAGCCCCCTTCCCATAAACGCCAGGACAAGCCGAGGCCGCCTCCAGAGGCGCGTCCACGGATCCCTGGAAATACCCGTTTCCAAACGGGTTTGTAACCGCTCCGGCCAAAAGACTCGCAATATTTACGACCATGCCATCCAATCCTACGTCCCCATTTGGTGCACCCAATGGTGCAGTCTGTGGTCCATAGATGGGTTGATGGAACGGCCACGCACATTGACCCGGACACTGAGTCACCGAGTTACCGACCCAGATGAAGGCCGAGTTCTTCTTTGCGTCTGAGCCGTGAAACCCGCAGTTACTCATGCAGAAGCCCTCCACTGCAACGTCATTAGCTGTGAGAACGAGTGTTAGACCACCTGGTTTCGAGTTAGTCTTATGGGCTAACGCCGAAACCTGGGATTTCTTCAAGGTTCTGCCAATGGAGTAATTTTCGTCGGAGATTTGATTGGATAAGACGATCTGGGTCTCCTTTTTCCCAGCTTTTTTCATGTAGGTTTCGATGGTTTTCCACCACTGAGAGACTGAAGGTGTTCTAGACGAGAAACCCCTTTGCTCTCCTTGCGGGGTGAGAGAGAGAAGAAAGTCTGCAACAATAGTTTTCTGAGCTGGGGTGAATTTACCATACCAGAGAATAAAGACGGAGAGGTTTCCTTCAAGTAAAGCTCCATTGTGGTACGTTAAAACCATAGGTGGTGGCTGGTAAAGTGAGGTTAGCTTTCTAGCTCCAAAACTCAGATTGAGAATGCTTAGATGAACAATTAAAACAAGAAGATAGGCTGTTTTGGTAGATTGAAAGATACCCATTTCAGAGAAAAACAAGAGAGACCAAGCTCGAAAATTTTGAATCGATCGAGAGAGAAAGAAAGAAGGATAGGGGGTTTTGGTTTGGGTGGTGAGAGAGGGTGTGAGAGTTTAAATAGGTGATTCGGTGCAATGAACTGTGCAAGTTGGATTTCTTTTGTATTTTTTCTTTAACAGATTCGCTGATAATAATAATAAAAAGAGATCACGGGGTTCGGAGAGATAAGATGAAAAGGAAACATCTGGCGAACATCTCCCTATGGAAGTCCCTTTATTTATAGTTTTACTTTATAGATTCAAAGACTCTGCCCACATAGGATTTGCTGCTGGTTTGCAAGGAGGTACTACAATGGAAATTAATGGATTGATGGAGCTAGGAGCAGCATGTGTTTGAGGGGTGGTTCATAGGTTCTTTCCTTGCGTCACCTTTTGAGATTATCCATGGAAATCTTACTTTAAAGATAGATCATGGGTATCTCAATTTTCTTCTTCTTTTCTCCACGGAACACTTTAATGAAATTGACACGTGGAGGGATATGGGAGGAGGCCTGGATGTGAATCCATGTTAGGCCTACCAAGCATGCAAATTACAATGCACCCACATCATGATTGTCCCTGACTCTTGGTCTGCTCCTCATTTCCTCTGGCTGAGAGAAGGTATCATGTGGATTGGAAGTCTCCCACACCCCAAGTTTGGCTATGGGGGCTTGTAAGGTTGTAGTCAGATACACTAAACATAGGCAAAAGGTTTACTCTTGTGCTCATAAGAGTATCCCTCTTGTGAGCACAAGATCAATGGACAAAAAAACACTACCTCACCATAAGTCATTTTTTTTCCAACCCATTTTTTGACTTCTTCCAATTCAAATTTTCTTTTCTTTTCTTTTGTCCATTGATCTTGTGCTCACAAGAGGGATACTCTTGTGAGCACAAGAGTAAACCTGTTAGACCTAAATATATAGTCTGTAAAGAAGACAATAATAGAGTTTAGAGGTTTAATATGAACCATCAGAGCTCCAAAACATGCCTTGTTTAAGGGGTTTTTAGTAAATTATTAAAGCAATGTAAAGACGTTTATGTCCATAAATTGTTATATTTAAGAGGAATGCTAGCCGAGTTTGACTGAGTGTAGGGGTAGCACTCCTCTATATTTAATTATCAAAGTTTTGGGAGCTCTTCCAGTCATATTTAAACTCATAATAATCACTAATAGATTAGGGAAATGCTTCTAAGGCCGTGTAGGGCTGATGCCATCTCAGCCAGCACACGGTTTCAAAAGTGTTTTTTAAACCTCCCTTCACGGTCAAAGCATTTCCCAATAGATTATGGGTGGAAAGTCTATCATACCCACTACTAATCAGAGCATGCTTGATGGATTAAAACTGCATTTCTTTAGAATTTTGCTGGAGTGATTAGACCCCCCACACCAAAAAAAAGAAAGAATAGAAAATACTTGTTGTACCAAAAAATAAACTGAAAATACTGGCAGTAGTAGATAATGGAGGATTAAGGGGCAAAAGAAAATAAAAATAGAACGATCAAGGGTACGATGTAATGATTTGGATAATGCTAGCATCACTTTCTTTAAAGAATCACTCTCTTTTTTATGGGAGAGAATGTTAGTGGAAAACATATGTTCTTCTTTTAATGGAAGACAATTACATATGTTTGGTCTATAAAGAAAGTGAGTTTTGAAAGAAAGTGATGCTAGCATTGACCGTAATGATACATACAGATGCGTAACTACATGGCCACTTACAGAATGCAAAAGTAGGGGAAGACACATAGACGGTCGACAGAATGTTTTTTTTAGATCTCACTGTTTATCGCAATTTTAGCGGCGTAACCTATGTGGTGCCATAAACAATGAAACATATTCAAGAAATTGGATAAATCTTAATTATTAAAATAGCTAGTATAAGGTTTTAATATGGGGATAGGTAAGGGAAGCAGAAGCAAGTTGCAGAGGAGAAATATTCTGACTGTCTCCTGTTCCACCAGCACTAGGCAGTTGCTACCCATGAGATGCATTCATAGAAGAAACATCTTGTTACTCCTTACTCCATAGTAATAAAGACATGTAGGTATTATGTGTGAGAGAAATCTTCAAGTATTTGGTAAGTGTATCCCTTCAGTTGAGTAATATTATAGTTAAATCCATTCTTTTTCTCTACAGTAAGCAGTCTAATCTAAAAATTTTGGATCCTGACGAGGCTTAGATTTCCTATGATGTTTGCAAGGCCATCAAACAGGCTGGAGTTTCAGTTCGAAGAAGGTGGAGCTACTTGAGGTAAGTGTAAAGGAAATGCTTATAAAAATTAGATGAGCTTTGCAACATCTCACAAGGTATGCTATATTTTCAGTAACAAGGGCCGTGTAGTGCGATATGGAACAGTCTGACTTAAAAAAAATACAAAGATAATGCCATAAATATGAAGGTAGCTAGCCTGGTTGAATGAGCAGAACAGCAATATTCCTTTGGTCTCCAGATTACCTGCTCTCATGCATTTATAGAGAGTTTTTGAAATCTAACAGTTAGATTTCGCTGTCGAGAGAAAAACCCTTAATCTAGCATGCTGGTAAGAAAAATTTAAAAGATGGGGGGTTATCATGTGAAGGAAGTGAATTCAAAGTAATCTTGTGAATGAGCAGTAGTCATCACATGAATGTTGAAAACTCGAAACTCTGGATTTAGGTGAGGATTAGGTTCACAGACTTCCATTCGTGCAATGGCGAACAATTTAATATTCATAAAGAGAAATTGTAGAACAAGGTACATGCACTTCATTCGCCATTTGACACTCTGTTGTCTTGGTTCTAGCCGGTCGGATGTCAGGTTCACAAGGCTTATAGATTTAGAATTTTTCAAAATGCTTGTTGTCATGTGATTAAACTACAGAGGCTTTGTAGCGCGACCAAGAACAAAATTAGTGAGTACCATAATGTTTTAATATGAAGGCTGCTAGGTTTGAATCATATGCTTCTGAGTCCCTCGTGTGTAGCCAGTGAAGGTGTAAATAAGGTGCACAGCTCTCAATATGGGAGACCAAGTGAGACAGTCATTCAACCAAAAATAAATAAAATAAAAGAAAGTGACACAGTCAGAATCATTAAATTTAGGGAAATCCTATGAGACGGCAAAGGGCCGAGACCACACTGGACTGGGCATGTGATGAGCGGATCTCAAAAAAATAAAATCAGATTTATGAAAATTTTGAGATCCGCTCAGCACATGAGCGGTCTCGGCCCTTTATGGTCTCAGTAGCAAAGTCCTTCAATTTAAGGGAAATTCTAGTGAGAACGCAAAGGGCTGAGCCACACGGAGACCGCGCATGTGATGAACCGATCTCAAAAAATAAAACCAAATTTATGAAAATTTTGAGATCCACTCATCAGATTTGTGTGCGGTCTAGATGTGTCTTTCATCTTGTCAGTGAACAGTAGTAGTTCTTATGGAGTTAGGTTAGGCTTAGACCCACTCGGTGCAGTTATAAAATCACTTGAAAGAGCGAACAAACTAATAAATAAAGGAAAAAAATACTCTACGATTGTAGCCGGATTCAGGGGATGGGATTTGATCTGGCGATAGCCAATAGCCAGACAAAAACCATCCGGTGATGGGGTTGATGTGGGTCATGTGGTGATAAAAGATGGAAAGATATCAAATGGAGAGAAGTCAAAAAAACCTAGGGGATAATGAAATGACTTCTCCCTTTTTTATCGCCACATGTCGGACTAAAACCATCATCGGATGGTTTTGGTCTAACCACAACTCATCCGCTGATTCTTCAAAATCAGTCGGTTCGGACATGAGGTTGTCACGTGTCCCTTTTGACACCCTTTAACTGTGGTTAAGATTCACCCACCCCTATGGTTCACACACTACCCTTAGTTTTTAGAAAAAAATATTAATATTTTTTTTAATTAGGGGTAAAAAAATTTAAACCAAGGGTAGGTGGGTGAATCCTATGGGTGGGTGAATCTTAACCACAGTTAAAGGGTGGTGTCAAAAACAGTATTACATAACCACTTAAATTTTTTTCAAATTTTATTGTGCCGACACCTTGACACAACACGACACTCCATGACACGACACGATACTCCTTAGTACGTGCTTATACTGGACCATAGTGACATCAATAATATGGTTAAGCATGTGGTACTTCAAGTATATATGTATATATTTAACCATGACTCAAATAACAAATGATGAAAACGGAACTGATGATGGATAATGCATTTGAACTAAATTTTGCATAGAAAAGATAATTTAGGCAATGCTAGCTATATTTTCTTATAACCTCACTCTCTCTTCAATTGAATAAAAAGACAAAATAAAAGTTATGAACCTTACAAAAATTGACATATTCTTTTGTCTTTTGGTTCAAAATGATAGAAGAGCGACCAACAAGAAAATAAGTCTAGCATTGTCTGTTTAATTTTGTTACCAAGGTTGATGCTAGTTCAACTCACTCCAAAGCAGATTTACCCCCTTTTTCAAGGAAGGAGAATGCTAGTCTAATTTTTATTTTTAAAATTTTTTATGGAAGCCTTTGGGGGGGGGGGGGGGGGGGGGGGTGGTTAGGACCTACTTGTTTATTGATAAATAAAAACCTTACTCTACAATTTTTCCAGCCTTACATCAAAAGGTTGTTTATTTTTCTTTTTCTTTACTAGATTATTAAAGTTTGAATCAATTGGCGCTCAGATTAACTTGTGTGGAAAGGACATAGGAAGAAGCCAAGGGACTTTAAAAAAAATAAACGGGTGGAGTCGGAGCCAGAAGTCCCCTTATTACCAAACAAGCCTGTAACGTGCCTTGTGACTTATGAGTCGTTGGCTGCAGTCTTCACATGGAAATTATCAAATTACCATATGAGAATTTGCAACTCACATGACAATGCTCAGCCGAGAAAAGGAAAAAATAGACGAGAAATACGTGTAACCTCATAAGGGTATACTCCAAATAATTTTCAACAGTTTAGGTGAGGTTGAAAACCTTACTACTAGAGAAATGCTAGCTCCAGTGTCATACTTCCTCTGTGGTGTATAATAACATAATGCCACTAGTGGTTTAGTCATATCCTATCTTTGTCACTGCAGGATCCTTTCTTAGATTACATTACTTCCATATTCCATGGATATGAGAGTTAGGGGACACTAATGGAGGATGTCTCTACTGTAGCCAGAGAAGAACTTAAGCTTGGTGGTAACCACAAGTATGACTACATTTTCCAATTACCCGAGACTCGCAGCAAACCCTAACTTCCTCTTATTTTAGAGACCGTTTTGTTGCATTTTCATTTATTTTTTAAAGAATAGAAATTTTTGCATCAAACACGTTTCCGTATCTTGTTTTTAACAATTTTTGTGAAAATCAAGATAACAGGAAATTCATGTTACCTTTATTCTTAAAATTAAAAATTAAATGAAGAAAAAATGGAGTGCTCAACACCACACACATGCAGGCTACAACCATTACCAACCACCACTACCATCACCACACACAACCAACGCACACAATCGCCACCACCCACCACTACCACTACCTAACAACCACCGCCCACAACCCACTACCACCTACCACCATTATAGATTGAAATGGTTTACCAAATTATTATGTTCATCATATTTATTTACTAAATATATTTTTTTATCTTTTCTTTTTATAACAAATAAGGATTAGTAATCTTAAATGTGTTTCCTACTAAAGAAATTTGTAATAAAAAATTTCAGTTTTTAAAATTAAAAAATAAAACAGAAAAATAAAAGTGAATCCAAAAGGCTCCTTCAATTTTTGTTTGTTTTAACTTGTAGATGGAAAGTTAACGTAGTGGAACTTGTGAAAAGAGAAGAAGAACACCGTCTTCAACCCTAATAACCATTGAATCCACAAGGAACCTTGAATCCACAATAAAAAGAGAGAAATTCAAAATTCTATTGATAAAATACTGTGTTGCAATTGTTTACAAGAGTATTTATATACTCCTAAAAACCCTAATTCCCGAAATAGTAAAAATTACCAAAAATAATAAAAATCCTAAATTGACCCCAAACTCTATCAAAAGTCTTAAAAGAAATATTTAAGACTTCAAAAACAAAAACAGACTCAAAATACCTTAAAAGGACCTAAAATAAAATTTGTCAAAAATAAAAAGTTTTCTCTAAAAAGTGATATTCGGACCATTAAATAGTCCTTTTTGGGCTTTCTGATGGGCTTAACCAATATAGTTGGTTCTCACGACGTTAGACTCTTCAATATCTTCGATTTGAGTACTCGTGGGTTCTAAGGCGACGTCTGGATCAAAAGTTATGACCATTTGAAGTTTAAGATGTATTGTTGACTTCCGACTCACCTTAAACATATCTTCCCGCTCCAATTAAGAAGTCGTTTGTTACTTGTTCTACATCAAAAGTAATGCTACGTATTGATACCACATGGAACTTTAGAAAATATTAGAATTGTGAGACTTGAGCTTAGTGTGATACTCGAACCAGCCGAGCCTATTATGCCAAACTTTTATCGAGTATCATGTTCTTTTAAGAATGTTTAAGCTCGGTTCATTTGCAAATGAAAGAATCGAGCTCGAGTTATATTGGACTCAAGCTTTTAACCAACTTAATTAAATATGATTAGTTTGAAAATTTGTATTTTAAAAAATCCTTTAATAAAAGTATTCTTCTATGTATATTACATATATTATTAATTATTTATATTTTCAATATACTTATATTGTATATTATCATATACTATTTCTTAATATATATATTAACGAATTGAGCTGTTAACGAGTCGAGTACAAAGGTGCTCGAACCCGGCTAGTTTACTAAACAAGCTTTAAACTAGTGTTCAAGCTTGATTGATAAGCAACTCGAGACGAGCATTTATTGAGCCAAGCTCAGCTTAAACGGCTTTCAACCACCCTTATTTTTACTATTCCTATTGCCTAACCAAATTGTCCATGGCTTGTCTGCCTGAATGTTTACGTAGTTTTGTGCAAATTAAACAAGTACAAAATATCTGACCTTTAGAGATCGAATCACAGCCTATCGCGTTTGAACTCGGGGGGAGTTCAATCGTACCCATAGGTCAACACGTGTCTATTTTAATTCTTATTACTTATTGTAATTAGTAAAATTCGTAAAAGGAAGAGGTAAAGTGGGAATTCTCCACTCTCAAAAAAGTAACCGACATAGCCCACTTGAGTTATGTGGTGACTCTTATAAGTGTTATCTGACAGGTGACATCATCATGACCACACAAGTCATGATGACTCAAATTGCCTACGAATAAGCAAGAATCACCATAGAAAGGAGAATGATGCCTAAGGCAAGAGAGAAAGTAAGGAAAGCCTGAAGAAGAAGGAGGACTGGAGGCTTGGGTCGTTCACATCCCAACCCCAAAGGACTATGGAAATGAAGACAGTCACCCACCTGATTCTCTCCACTTCATTTGATGTTCTCCGCATCACTTGATGCTCTTCACAGCCTCACGATTGAACATGACCACCCGATGCTCTCTCGAATTTGCCATGTTCGCTTGATATTCTCTATGATAGGTACTCCTACACTCTGTCAATACCTGATGCTTTATGTTTATCTACCTAGTGATATGTTAATGTCATATTACCATTTGCACGACCACGTAATTTATCACCTGCTGAGTGCACTCGTACCTGAGTTCGTACCTGTCCTCTGAGCCAACAACTACTTAATTGATCACCTGCTGAGTACACTCGTACTTGAGTTCGTACTCGTCCTCCGAGCTATGTCCTCCAAGTCACGTCCTCCGAGCCACGCTCTAAAAAACATGTCCTCAGAGCTACGTCTTCAAAGCACGATTCCTGAGCTCGTTCTTCCAAAGCACGATTCCTGAGCTCGTCCCCAGAGCACGACTTCACGGCCCCGTCCTTGAATTGAACACGTTTTCATGTCTTCAAGCTACGTCCCCTGATGATCATGCACGATGCTCCCGACCTGTATAAACCTCCGATATCCAACTATGCTCTACTAAACGATCAATAACTGCACGATAAGTATTTCTAGACTCTAATACTCATATGCCTATGTCTTATACTGACTTGTTCGTCGGAGTGTCTATAACAAGTCGGACGACCGCCCACTTTGGAAAGAATGAACTTATGATGAGCTGAGGATAAACCCGAGGGAAACCATGAACGAACCCGTGTGGAATGTCAACTCCTTTAAAGAGCGTGTCATATGACAAAAGTATAGATGACGAATGCCTGTAAACGAATGTACAGGACTTGAACTATGCTGCCCGCAGTAGGTACCGTTAATCCCAGAAATTTCCCTTTACACTTATGGTTATGATTTTTTAATTTTTTGGGTTCAATAATCTAACATTGATTTTTTAATAAAAATATTTTTAAAAAATTCTAAAATCCAAATTCAGTCAAATTGTTGAACCATACGAGTTATAATTCTTAACCATGATTAATATGGTTAAAATGGACATGGTGAGTGTGATTGAACTCTCCCAAAGTTCAATTGCAATTAGTTGTGATTCAATCTCTTAACCTTTAATTACTCACACCATAGGAAAGGGACGAGTTGCTTCCTCTTATTGTTGATATTATAAGTATTTGACGTGTGTGGGTGGAGGTGTTGAAAGCTAGCCATGACTTAAGAATTAGTCTAGGATACTCCCAAGTGTACTCCCAAATTCTGACCATTTATCTCAGTTAGTAGACGGTTAGGATTAGAGTTGATGTGGCATTAGAAAAAATAAAATAAGTCAACTCAAATCCTGGCCTTTAGTGATTGGTTATAAATGGTTAGGATTAGGGAATAGATTTGAGAATATATTTGGGAGTACCCCCCATAGCTCGACTCATGACTTATGACTTAAAGTACTAATTGTTTTTTTTTTTTTACTAAGAATTTCCATCAAAAAAAAATATACTAATTGCTATAGATGACATATTTTTATTGCGTTTGGTAACTATGCTAATTTTTTATTAAGAGGTAAGACCCCTGTTTCAAAAAGATGTGGACATTCCTTTAACCTTCAACTTATCAATCTAAAATTCAATTAAATATAATTTTCAAATAAACTCTACCTATTTTGATCAATGTTACCAAACGCCACCTTTGACAAAGAATCTCAAACTTTTGTACTGTTGGACTTTTGTTTATAACTGACTAGCGGGTGGCATGTGCGATGCACGTGAGAGCGAGGGGAAGGAGTTAACAACAGTTAATAGGAGTTAAAATGGACACATGTTAACCTGCGGGTGCGATTGAACTCTCCCCGAGTTCAATCGTGATTAACTGTGATTCTAATCTTTAAATAGATAGATGAGGGTAGTTTGAGAATTAAAGTTAAACATTAAATTAAAGTTTTGATTTATATAAGAGTAGTTTAGGAATTTTGGAAAATTCAGGCTACGCCTGCCTCTCCCATTATAATAGTAAAGATAATTGATAGTAAAGTAAAATGACTGTTATGTGTTTAAACTATCTTAAATTATGGTTAACAAGTTTTGGCTCATGTGGTTAATTTAAAAAAAATTCTAAAAACCAAGTTCAAATGTTTTAATTTCAAGGATTAGTGAATATTAACTACAATTAAGGGCATTTAACCTTTAACCTTAAGGCTTAGTGTTAAAATGAATATTATATTTTTTTGACAAGTGTCCCAATTAATTATAGAGTTTAAGGGCATAATAATCATTTTAATAATAATTATAAACAAACAAAACTCAATGAAAAAAAAAAGGTTCTTTGTGTCTAGTTGGAAACCCCCGAAGGTGTAGCCCAGTGGTAACTTAGACGAACAGGAAATCAAGAGGTCATGAGTTTGATTCCTAGCTCCCCTTGACCCTCACTAATGGTTGAATGGCAGGGCCGGCTCGTCCATAAGGCCACCAAAGCCTTGGCTTTAGGCCCCAAAAAATTGAAGGCCCAAAATTTATGGGACTGTTATAGAAGTGAGAACGTTAATTGGGGTTTTCCATTTTTGGGTTTGATTATTTCTTTTTTGGTAAACTCAATAACACCACAAGGTGATTAGGGTTTGGTTATTTCCAAGACAGACTTTTCATCTTCACACACCCCTATTTCCAAGTTCCAACGATGGTTTCTTCCTCAAGAGAGTTACTTCTTTATGCAAGCATGCATCCATCTCTCTTCCCTCTCTCCATCTTCTCTCAATCTCTCCTCTAGCTTTCTTCATATTGTTGTTGATCCATTGCATTATTGCAGTTAGAAAATAAATCTTGGATTGCTAACTGCTTACACCATTAAAGCTACAGAACAGAGCTCTGCTTAGTTAGTGTCTTGGTGATAACCTGCATGAGACAGAGGAAGAACATGTAGATTTTAAGACACTTGCACAAATCAAAGCAGGCCTTAATCAAGCATTACAAGGTATACTCACTTAGATTTCAAGTTCAAATCCAGGGTTTTTAATTCTTTTCTTTTGTTTAGTTATAATTTGTGGACTATGTAAATGGAAACTGAGTTGAATGAAACCATATTTGAAGCCTTAAGGATTAAGGAAGGCATTTTTGGAGTTCAATCTGTAAAGAAATCTGAGATTGAAATTTGAAAGTCTGCTGGAGCTGCTAGAGTTTCAGAATCCAACTCTTGATCCTACTCAAAATCTGAAGAAGGTAATAATAGATTTGATGGGTTGGTTCATATGAAATTTTGTGGAAGTGATAGAAGATGAGTAGTTATTGTTTGAGTAATTCAAAGATGGGTGAATGCTGAAAATTAACTTAACTTGTCTATAAGAGTCAACTAATATACCAAGCTAGGATTGCGAGATTTTATCGCTTTAGGGGATTTCTTCCAGACCATTGATGTAGCTGAGATATGACCGTATGAGTCCCTCTCTCCACATTACAATTTTTTTTTGGGTACCCGACATCATTTAGTTATATTAGTTGACTCCTATAGTCCTACTGTTTAGTAGGTTAATAAATTTGTGGCTTTCCAATCGCCTCATTAAATCTAGTAGATGGGCGAAACCGGAGGATGGGGGCTGTAGTGCTCCTGAACTTTAGAGAAAAAAATATATTTATTGAAGGGTATAGAATTAGATGCTAGGTTTATCCAATTCTTGCATATTTTATTACTTATAATATAACTCATTAATTTAAATGTAATTTTTTGCTCATATTGACAGGCACAGCTTCAAAGTTCAAGCTTCCTCATTTTCTTC
The DNA here is from genome assembly GCA_015143295.1 of Tetracentron sinense. Lineage (NCBI taxonomy): Eukaryota > Viridiplantae > Streptophyta > Magnoliopsida > Trochodendrales > Trochodendraceae > Tetracentron > Tetracentron sinense. The sequence continues at coordinate 35,584,519 of CM026552.1, read as the reverse complement.
TCAATAAATCAGGTTCTATTGTTTCATACTTTTAAGACTTTTTTAGTTTCAAACTTATATTGTATTTTTTTTTAATTATAAATAGTATTAATTTCTTAAATAATTTTTTTAGTCATAAATAACAAATATGTCTACTAGAAAACAAGAATCAGACTATTCAAAACTTTAAAAAAAAAAAAAAGATTAGATAATTTAATTCAATCTCAAAAATGAGCTCTTGAAAAATTTGTTATTAATAACAAACAAAATATAACAAAAAATTTAGGTGAAAGTACTTCTATAAATGAATAAATAATTGATCCAAAAGAGTTAAAAAATAATGAAATAATACAAGAAGACCATAACAATGAGAATATTCATAATGATAGTCAACTATGTAATTTCTTGAAGAAGAACAAAAAAAAAAAATAGAAGAGCGTGAAAACATTAATGAAACGGTTGATTATATTCCTAAAAATATTTATGATCCAAGTCATTGGAATAATATTGATACAAAATTAAGAGATTTATTAGTAAAAATGGGTCAAATTAGAGATAATGATATAGATTTTCCCAAAGATGAACTCTCTAAACATTTTTCTATTACACATTATATTCGAAAATTACCTAACGGAAAGACATATGATAGAAGATGGTTAGTGTATTCAAAAAATTTAGATAAAGTATTTTGTTTTTGTTGTAAGTTGTTTAATTCGTATAAGAGCTTAGGTAAAGTATTAGTAAGAATTATTGTTGTTGTAAAGAACCTTGGTAAAGTGTTAAAATCACTAGACGATGAAAGTTTGAAAAAACTATTGTCTTAATCTTGAATTTGTCTTGAAACATGATAGTTTTTCTGATATTGATGGTTTGGATTTGTTTTCAAAATTAAAGGTGTTAAAATAAATTTTACAAACAAAAGAAAATAATCTAATTGACGTACTAAGTTATATAAAAAAACTAGATTCTTTTTCTAATGCATACATTGATTACAGAATTTTATTAACAATACCTGTAACAATTGTTTCTGCAGAAAGAAGTTTTTCAAAATTAAAATTGATAAAATCCTAACTAAGATTGACTATGTCACAGGAACGATTAAGTGAATTAGCTATGTTATCAATTGAAAATGATATGTTAGGAAAACTTGAATACAAAAGTCTAATTGGTAATTTTGCATTTCAAAAAACAAGAAAAATAAATTTTAATTATATATATATATATATATATATAAAATGCCTCATTTAGAATTCTCGCTTTAGGCCTCCAAATGGCTTGGGTCGGCCCTGTTAAATGGGGTGGAGGTATTCCCTATATAGCCCGTGTGATGAGTCTGAGCTTTAAAGGCTCAGGATATCCACCATGGTTATCAAAAAAAAAAAAAATGTAACGGTTGGAAAATGATGTGTTAATTTACAAATAATTTATATAACATAGTATTTGCAAACTTAGGGGCCGTTTGGATACATTTCTGTTTTTCTATTTTTATTATCTGTTTTTAAAAATTAGAAACAACTTTTTGTTTTCAATTTTTTAAAATAAGAAACGCGTTTGGTATTAGTAACGGTTACTTATTTTAAAAAAAGAAAAACAAAAAAATACGTTTGGTAAATATGATTAAATAATTTCAATTCATGATGGTGGTAATGGTGAGTGATGGCGGTGGGTGTAATGTGGTAGTGAGTGTTGATAATGGTGAGTGATGGCGGTGGGTGTAATGTGGTAGTGAGTGTTGATAATGGTGGCGGTGGTAATGGTGGCGGTGGTGGTGGTGGTGTGGTGATGGTGGTGATGGTGGCGGTGGTGATGGTGGTGTGGTGGCGGTGGTGGTGGCGACAGTGGTGGTGGTGGTGGTGGTGATGTGTGGCAGGTGGCGGTGGTGGTGGCGGTGGCAGTGGCGGTAGTGGTGGTGGTGGTAGTGGTGTTGGTAATGGTGAATGATGGCGGTGGGTGTAATGTGGTGGTGAGTGTTGGTGATGGTGGCGGTGGTGATGGTGACATTGGTGGTGATGGTGGTGGCGGCGGCGACGGCGACGGTGGTGGTGTGGTATTGTGGTGGTGGTGATTGTGGTGGTGATGGTTGTATTGTGGTGGTGGTGGGTAGTGGTGGCGGTGGAGGTGATGGTGTGTGGTGAGTAGTGGTAGTGGTGGTGGATGGTGGTAGTACTATGGTGACGGTGAATGATGGTGGGTGATGATAGTGGGTTTGTGTTTTATATTTTTGTTTTTTGTTTTCAAAAAAACACAAAATTCAGAAATATGTTTGATGTAAAAATTTTCAAATTTTTATTTTTAAAAACACAAACAAAAAACGTAAGAACAACCAACCGGACCTAAGCTTTTTTTTTTTGGTTAAAGTAAACTAAAGCTAAGCAGCTGATGTGCGAAAGGAAAATCAGCTTAATAATATGAGATTAATTCTCATGCAGAACTCTGTCTCATGTGGAGCTCCCGTTTTTACCCTCCAGGGGGCAAATGTGTAATTATAAATAATAATATCATGTTTTTAAAGAAACGCAAAATGAAATGTTCGGATTTGTCTCTTTTTTAAAGAAACGCAAAATGAAATGTTCGGATTTGTCTCTATCTGTCCAGGAAAGCGCTTTACAGTTGTCACGGGAAACTTGTCTCCAGCTGGAAACTGACAACTAATGAAGACGTGTCAGTCAAAGCGAGTGTTTTGGCTGCTTTAACATGGCTAATAGGGTGCTGCTGCAAGGATTGGTTGTACAATCCATACTACAATGTACCAAAAAGTCAAGGATTTCATGTGAAGTCAGGACAGCGGGCCTCATTCTAGTCATTTTGTGGATAATATCGTAAGTTATTGTCGAATGCTATTTCCATTTTCTCACTCCCTATCCCTTGTTTTATTTAATGTTTTATTTTAATTCCTAAACCAATCTTTTTTCATCTATCTATTTAGAATTACAGTCAATCACGATTGAGCTCGGGAGAGTTCAATCGCACCCACATGTTAAGGCGTGTCCGTTTTAATTCCTATTAAATGTAGTTAACTCTTTCCTCTCACTCGTGAGTGTATTGCATGTTCTACTTAGTCAGTTTAATCGCATTCTCGGGTTAACACGTGTCCCTTTAAACTCTTATTAACTATAGTTAACTCCTTTTCCTCGCTCTCACGTGCATCGCACGTGCCACCTATTAGTATATATATATATATATATATATAAAAGGAAAATAATCACATCTTTGGTTGGTAATGTGAGGCGGGCGTCTTGGATCCCTTATTCATGTCACGTGTCCTTATTTCAACTCCTTTAATTGTGGTTAAGGTTCATTAATCCTTAACCTTTTGTTTTTAGAAAAATAAAATAAAAGAATTTAATTACTGAATTAAAAATTAACTTGAGTTCAAGGTGGGAAAGCTTTGTGAGAGTGAGGAGCAACCTCTTTCGTGGAGGGAATTATTGCTCTAAAAATAGTAAAAATAACATAGAGTGGAGGACGGTGAAGTGGACATATTAAAGCTCTATATCATATTCGTTTGTAAACAGAAATTATTTCTAAAATACCTTCACATAATGGCTACGTGGAGTTTATTTGACAAGGAATTCCTGTAGATTCTTATGTAGCAAATCCAAACTCGTAGTATTCCTTTCACCTCTGATACTTCCTACTTGCATCAATAGCCAATAGCAGCGCCAAGCCGATCAACGAGTCCCAGTTGGCCAGTCCACGCATCCCCATAAATGATAAAACCCAAAGTTCTCCAGCCTGTCATCCTTTCTTCAACGTCTCTTTTTCGTTTCTTCTCAACCGCATTGCCACAAATACCCTCAATTTCATCACAAAACGCTCTTAGACACAAGAGCATTTTAGTCAATGGCATTGTCTTTCAGATTTGCACTACTGTTGCTGAGCTGTTGCGCTTTTTTGTTCGGAAACTAAAAGGGGCACTCGCGCTTCCTTCCGTTGGGGCTGTTAGCTGTTTCCAGAGAAAAATCTATTAACACATTAAAAAAATACGCGTGGATTATACCGTTGGCTCTCTCTCACTCGCAGATCCCCACGTCTTCCCTCACTCGCGTCATTTTCCTGAATCTTTCCTCACAAGTTTCCCTCAGTTGTAGCCTGTAGCCCACTACTTGGCCATACCACAACCACATTTCATTTAAAAAAACCAATTAAAAAAACGCCCTATATAAATCCCTTCACCCCTGTACAAACCAGCATCAGCTTCTCTTCTCCTTAGTCTTATATTTCTTATTACATAGAAAAAAATGGCTTCTTTAGCTTCTACTATGCTTATACAGCTCTTCCTTGTAGTCTCTCTCTTTCAGATCTCCTCTGCAACGAGGAGACTCACTGAGTTAGTCCAGGAGCAACCTCCGCTCTTAGAATACCACAAGGGTCCTCTTCTCTCTGGCAAAATCTCCATTAATCTCATCTGGTATGGCAAGTTCAAGCCTTCTCAACGTGCTATTATCTCTGATTTTATCACATCCCTCTCTTCTTCAAAACCCCAGAACAACCCTTCTGTTTCCACCTGGTGGAAAACCACTGAGAAATACTACCATCTCAGTTCCAAGAAACCCTCTTCGTTTGTCCTCTCAATGGGTACCCAAATCCTCGACGAGAACTACTCCTTTGGAAAATCTCTCACTAGTAACCAAATAGTAAAGCTGGCTTCAAAGGGGCAACAGAGGAATGCCATTAACGTTGTTTTGACTGGTTCTGATGTAGTCGTTGAGGGGTTCTGCTCTAGCCGGTGCGGAACCCATGGATCTTCTCTGAGCTCCAAGGCTGCGCAGGTTAAGAACAAGAGCTACAAGTTTGCTTACATCTGGGTCGGTAACTCGGAGACTCAGTGTCCGGGTCAATGCGCGTGGCCATTCCACCAGCCTATATACGGGCCCCAGAGTCCACCATTGGTTGCCCCGAACAATGATGTGGGTGTAGACGGAATGGTCATTAATCTGGCTAGTCTTTTGGCCGGAACGGCGACGAACCCGTTTGGAAATGGGTACTTCCAAGGTCCAGCAGAAGCGCCATTGGAAGCGGCATCGGCTTGTCCTGGGGTTTACGGGAAAGGGGCTTATCCGGGTTACGCCGGAGACCTTTTAGTGGATTCTACGACGGGTGCTAGCTATAATGCGCATGGTGCAAACCAGAGGAAGTACCTGCTTCCGGCTTTGTTTGATCCCTCTACTTCTTCATGCTCGACTCTGGTTTGAGAGTGTATACAGATAGTGACTACGATGATTAGAGATGATATTACACATAAGTGTTACTGTAATTCATTGATTTTTTTCACGATTGAACAATAGAAGAGCAAAGAACTTTTTGTTTAACATTTCCTGTTATATGAATGAATCTCTGCAAATGTCTCCATGGGAATCTTAATTCGATTGAGCAAGGGCTTTCATACAGCTCTGGTAGCTGAAGCTTTGATAGATGGAAGAGAAAAATCAAAAAGTTTAATTTCTTTGGCTAATTCAGAATTCTATCCAATTGAGCTGAAATTTCATGACTGTGGGCGTTTGGTAGCTCCTAAGTAGGTAGAGTTTATTTAAAAACTGAGCTTATTTGGGGGCTTTATAGTGAAAAGTTTAAATTTAATTAAATGTCCAATTTTGTTTAAAGTAAAGGTTTTACGTACACCTCTAAAGAAAAAAAAAAACTTCATTGGTCTCAAAAAAATTTAGATATTCAATTTATCTCTAATTTTAATACCCTTTCAAATAAGCTTATTTTTCAAATATGTTTTACCTTTGGAAATCTCGAGTGAAAGTGGGGGATGCCTTGAGAGGATAAATTCCAAAACCTCCCCTTATTGGAAATACTTAATAGATCGAGCTTTTACTAATGGGTACGAAGGAGGCATCTAAGAAAGTGGTTCTCATGGTCTGCCAAGGTTGGATACTAGGCACTTTCTTTCTATGTGAGGAATGTGCCCCCGTGTTGGAACCGTATTGGGAACCTTCACAGACGTTGTATACTAAAACTAAGTATGAGGAAATGAGGTATGTGACTCCATAATAATCCATATGTGGAGTATTCCAAAAAGGCAATTGGGTGGGCTGCAAATGTCAAATATTCTCTCATTTGCATTTTAGAAAAATGGGTAATGCTAGGTTTTCTACTCTCCAACTAGGTTTATTCTAGAAGGACACGTGTTTTCTACTCTCCGATCAAAAAATGAGTCTTAAAAGAAAGTGATACTAATATTATCCAACGTTAAAAAATGAAAGTGAGCCCTAATAAAATTGGAGTAAATCCAATTTTATTCATTGGATAATGTTAATGTCGCTTTTTGTTAGTGGACGAGTGTTAGTGCAAAATGTACCATTAGAATAATCCATTTCCTTTAAGTGAGTTTAAAAGTTGATTACTCCCGTTTAGTTGCCAACTCAGTCAGTCACTTGGCTTAGATCACAAGGCTTTGTTTGTTTGAAGGGGAAATTTGGCGAAAAATAAAATTTTCCAAAAAAAATTTCTATAAACATGAAGTAAAATTCGTAAATTATTTGAGTAAAATACTCTTTCTGCAGTAATAGAGACACAAATTAATTTTTCTTCTGAAAATAATTCAGTGCAGTTATTTTCCTCCAAACAAACATAGCTTAAGGGCTTTTGAGCCCTAGAGGAATTGAGTTGCTGTGTGGGCTTCGACTTGAGCTCATACACGCATAACTAATGGGAAGGCTTGGGCCAGAATAAGGATGAGCCATGGCTTACGGCCTATAACCACCTTTTACCCAAAATGCCAATCACACTATGCTGTTGCTCAGCCTTATTCATTGCGCTGGGCCAGTGATTGCTTATTAAAGCATAATGTGACTGAAAGTGGGTTAAATGGGCTAATTGTGGCATACTGTGCGATTACGGCTAGCACTCTTCTTGAACTATATATGAGCAGTGGTGACGAACAAATGGGTTCCAAATCAGTTACCTGGTTCAATTCGAATTCGGGTTCGTGGTTCGCACTTCGCTACTCTAGAGTAAAGTTCACTAAGGGTAGGATGAGATAATTCATTTTTCGGTTTCCTTAGGTTCTTTAGTTTGGTTCGCTACTTAAGCATGTAAATTAAAATATATATTTTATATTATATTATAATAATATATATCTTCTAAACATGTAAATAATATATTGAAAATACTTATTTGAAGGAAAAAAAAATGCATTATTATCAACGGTTTGTGAATTCAAAATATAAATTTACTGAACCTAAAGAAAAATATTAATAAATTTGAATGAAAATTTGACAAACTAAAATTGTTATGAAACCGCTATATGGTTCACTCAATTTTACAAACCAATCCGAACTGAACCACAAACCACTTCAGATTCGATCGATTCGCGGTTTGCTATAGCATGTAACGAACCTTGTAACCTAGTTCCAGTCAATAGTGGGCCCGGGGTGTTAATTAGTTTGCCCATGAACCTGGTTGCTTGACAACCTAGGAAGCACGGATACTTTAAGTAGGTCTTCATACCCGTATCCGATACGTATCAGATACAAATATGCCTTCGATACGATGAGATACGGCATAAACGTATCTTGTTAATTAAAAATAATTTTTTTATTTCGGATACGGCATGGATATGCAGGGATACGGTTGGGATACGGCCATGAATACTTTTTTTTTGGGGAGACCTGGGGGTGTGACCCTATCTCTTATGATTTTGCATGGATATGATCTTCTTTATATTTTGCTTAGTGGATGATAGGATGACTTTCTTTTTTTATTTAAGATGATGAGATGATCCTATTGCTTTTGTTTTTACATGGACATGGTATTTTTTGTACATAAACAGGACTAAACCAATATTTATTTTATAATTATAATACAAAATATAGTATTATTATTATTATTATTATTTTTAATGCTTCCTAGTTTGACAATGACAACCCGACTCGGTTCTCACATCTACATCCAACAGATTAGCTTAACGAGGTTAATATCCCATTCTGATTGTTAAAAAATTATCCATTCTTATTGTCAATCTATCACCATCACTGTACATACACATCCATCTGTATAGACTAAGACCCTCCTCTCTGTTCTACCCGCTTGGTAGAAGAATCCAATATGTTTTGGACTTATATCACCAAATGGGGGACCCAAAACCCGATATTCTACTTTTTCTCGCGTCTATCACCATCAAGTGAGACAGCAACCTTCCTTCTGGTTCTACATGTGCATTGGGTAACTGATTACGAGTCTTGAACAGCTGCAACACTCGTGAGTTTCGAGTTTTCTTTTCAACTATTTGCAGGTTTGTAGAAAATTTGCATGCAGACACAGATTCGTATCGCATATCAGTTGGGAACTTCGCATGCTTTCCAGCCGCGAGTTCTTATCGGACTTGGGATCTTCTCCATTGGTAACACCACCAGCACCACCAAAACAATGGCAATGTAACCCCATTTGCACGCACCCCAAAACTCTGTATCAGCAATTAGGGGTACGTGGCACTTTTTTTGGTGGGGTGCGGTGTCTCCTCAGCTACCACAGGAGGAGATCCTAAGGTGACATTTGGATCGGATTTTATTAGCTAAAAATCAATTTTGATAAGATAGATTTTGTAAAATTAACTGTCAAATAATTATTTTTTCAAATAATAATATTTGATGAATTGAAAGATGAAACTTCCTATTCTCATAATACTATTATTTAAAAAAATAATTATTTGATAATTTATTTTACAAAATTTATTTAATCATAATTGATTTTTATGCTAATAATTCAATCCAAACGCCCCCATAAGTCTTCTTATTAGGCCCACTTTTTTCCATCTCACACTTTGTAAGAACTCAGCCCAATCACACTGTGCCACATGACAAAAAGAAATTCTTAACAAAATGTGCTCCACGGGTTTGCTACTCACCCTATTAGTGCACTTGATATGAATTGTACATTAAGACAGCTTTTAAAGATAAGGTGGCTTCAACGTGTTTGATTGGAGTTCACATTTTAAATGTAAAGTTGTTGACAATTTTATAATTCAAGAAAAGATTTGTTTTACAAAATTATCACAACCAATTCTCTTAATAAATGGCAACGGATTTCCTCTAACAAATGCACGAGTTTTCCACTAGGATACAGTCTCTTTACAAAACGCATGGTAAGGTGTTTTATTAAGGGGGTGATATCATGCATGTGAGCGTTCCATTTGGCACGCACACCTTCCTAGATTGCCACGTTCCCTCTTCGACACTCATTAGTTCTGGTTATGATTCACTCTGTCATTTGCTTAATTTTTTCTCCTAAAAATCAATGTTAGATTATTGAATCTTAGGGTGAATGAATCTTAACCATAACTAATGAGCGTTATAGAGGACACGTGACAAGCTGGGAGGTGCATGTACCACCCAACGAAACACACACATTCATGGTATCACCTCTTAGTTAAACACCTCTCCTCGCTCATGTAAAGAGGCTATGCTTGAGAAAATTCGTTGCCTGAATAAATACCATATTATCAACATCCACAAATTAAAAATGGAGCTTGATTACACGACCTTGAAGCATAGCTACGACTACACCTCATATTTAAACCCTTCTTAAGACAATTAATAGATGTTGTCGGTTTGGTAGTATTCTGTTCTGATTTTGGTTTCATTAATGTCCTTTGTATTGTAAGGCTAAAGCAGTTCACACCCTCGTCCATACCATTGAATGATTTGTAGGCCAACGCCAAAATAAGCCAAACTGGTGGACCCTCATAAAGCAATTATTGGTCTAAGTTTAGATGTTATCATTCGGACTTCAACTGAGGCCAACCATTGGAAGGGATGAAGTTGGCCCCTCAACTTTATATTCCCCTTCTCCTCACAATTCCGAATACCGCCGACACCTAAAATGTATGTCTTAAACGTAATCTTGACTGGGATGGTGGCGCTTTCAATGGCTTGTATCGCGCTGACGAACTGAAGGAACTGGGTCCTAACCAGCTTGCTTTATGACAACCGACCATTGTGGGGGGGGTAAGTGAGCTCTTGGTGGCCGTCTTGATTTAAAATTCAATAACATGAGTTAAATGTATATCCTAGAAGCGATACTTTTGATGTAGGGAAGGCTTGGCATCAAAGTAGATAGTAGATATTAGATACTAGGCCCCTCTCATTTGCACTATTCGATTCTTTGTACTGTGGCAACTTTCTAATAACATAGTCTTGGGTAGGGTTTAATGAATCCCTACCATGACCTAAATCCAGGACGATTGGTACGCATATTATATACACATGCATACATGACCATTGACTGTTTTGTTGATCTCTTCTTTGGTTTCTTCTTACTTATAGGGTGCGTTTGTTTGTCAACAAAGTGAGAGAAAGGAAAAGAAAAATGTGTTTTCTTACACTTTTTTTACATTTGGCTTGTAAGAAATACATTTTCATTTTCTTGCACTTTTCCAAAAATGACAAATTTTCTTCTAAAACCTTCATCCATCTTTTGATGGTTGTTTTACAAGAAAATTTAAGTTTCTTTTCTTTTCTTTTACTTTACTTTATTTTCTTTTCTTTCACCCACTTTCTCGCCAACCAAACACACCCATAGGGATTGGTAAGTAATTTGAAGGTCACTATGTCACCATAATGGCAATCTCTAAATCTATTTTGTAATATCCTCCTTGCTATGATTGGTGTCTCGTATTTGCATAACATTATATATACCTAATACGATTCTCAGAGAATATATAGGTCAAAACGCTCAACCAACCCCCCGGGGTGTAACCCAGTGGTCATGGGATGAATCATTAACCCGGAGATCTATGATCGAATTTGGATGCACTCACATTGTGCATCCGCCTAGCGGTACCCCTAGGTGACTCGTGGAGATTAGTCGTAGTATTGAGATGTGGACACCCCGTAGTTACCAAAAAAAAATGTACAACCACATGAATTGAGTGCTTTCTTTTAGATTAACTAACAGGAGTTTTTTTTTTTTTTATTGAAGATATCAATTACATATTAACAGGAGTTCGGTTGAACCGATAATGGGAGCAACTCAAAAAGGAATTGCAGTCATAGTTTGGGAATTACAAATGCAAAGAAATGTATTTTCTATTACTATTTTTTTGTAATTCCTAAATTACCTCTATGAAAACCTTTTTTCGTTTTACTTTGTTTGTGTGAGTTTTGGCTCAAATTTTGTATATGAGTTTTGTTGGGAAGTTGGTATGGATCTTACCTGGATCCTTGATGACCTGGTGTGCGACTCGATTAATAGGCAATATATGGGTTCACCCCACCATTGCCATGGGGGTCCGGAGGCGAAGCCTCCAGCCGGAATTTTGACCCGTATTATTGTCCCGTTTTGTTTTCTCGTTGTAACCCTAGACATATAAAGAGTTTTTCGAGAGTTTCAAATGAGGATTTTAGAGAGAGATTGTGTACACTATTTTTCTCCCGTGTTCTTAGTAGATTTATTACCGTTTTCTCTCGTTGACGTAGGCACCTTGCCGAACCAAGTATATTTTGTCTCTTTTGTATGATTGCTTGATTTCTTATTTTTTTTATTTCACTAGATTTGCCGAATTAGTTATAACAGTTTGGATTATTTGTTTCGTATTTTACCCTTTTAAAAGTGGACCCAAAGATCTCTCCTCTCTATACGGAATAGACCCTTCCTTGAGGGCAGGTGTTGATTGATCTGTTCTTGTGAGTGAATCATGAATGTTGTACACATGCAGATGGTGCTGATTAATATTTTTGTCCTTTTGATTCTCTCTCTCTCTCTAATCTTTTAAAAATATTCTTTTTCTTTTCTCGGCATTCATGACTGAGGGTTGTGAGACCTACAGCTACAGAGACGTGGAAAAGGAAACTATGACTTCAATTTAACAGATACATGAACCTCGTGTTATTTTAGGTACTGCAAGATAAATGGAATATATAACTCCATAAGAGTTGCTGTTCTCATGGCATTTTGAATAGTGAGAGTCGTACCAGCTCCCACACTCGAGGCACAGTCCGGATCCTGTCCAACTGCGATTGAACTCCAGAGAGTTCAATCACACTCAGAGATCCCCTTTAACCCTAATAAGTTTTAGCCGTTTGGGTTAACATATATTTTTGAAGAACCATGGCTAGATTGTTAAATCCGACCAATAAGTGAATCTTAAAAACAATTAATGAGAGTTGAAATTAAATAACACGTATGAGTGTAGACTTAAGGGTGCGAGTGAACTCTTCGGAGTTCAATCACGATTGATGATCCGCCTAGCGAATCTTTACTAGGGGGGATACTTTCATCAAAGAGATCGAATCACAGTGAATTGCGATTAAACTCAGGGATAGTTCAATCACATCCACATGCCAACATTTGTCCCTTATAACCGCTATTAACCATGGTTAAGATTCACTAATCTTTGGGGTTCAAGGATATAACCTTGATTTTTAGAAAAATATCAAAGAAATATTTAACTCTAGTTAATAATTTTTAACCCTTAAGGTTAATATTTTTTAAAAAAATCTAAAATTATATTATTGAACAATAAGGATTAGTGAATCTTAACCACAATTGATCGGGGTTAAAAGGGACATGTGTTGGACTGTGGATGTGATTGAACTTTCCGAGTTGAATCACAATTGGCTGTGAATAGATCTCTTCATCAAAAGGATGATTTTTTTTACCTCCTCTGCTCTACTCTATCATATTGAGAAATAAAATCTTTATCATTTCTTTTTATCTTAAGGAGTGCAAAAAGATATTCAAAAAAGTCTCATATTACCTAATCTGATTAACAATCATGTTGCTTGCAAACAACATGAGATCGGCTGGTTAAAAGTTAGCTTGAGCTTGTTTATTTAATAAACAAGCCAAGTCGGCTAAACTAGACTTTCAAGCTTCTTGACTTGACAAGGCAAGCTTGAGCACTGAGGCTTGAGCATATATATATACTTAACATATTAGAATATTTAAAATATATAAATTTACTTCATTGAAATAGTAAAATTAAGTATATTTATTATATACTAATAAAGATTAATAGTATATAATTTATTTTACATGATATCCTTCATACAATTGCAGACTTTTACTAAAATTTTAAGTTTAGGTAACAACATAAGTTCTTTGCCTAATATAATAAAGTAAAATATTCCCCTAATATAAATAGTTATTACAATGAATAAAGTGGCTCGTGATCTGCTCGAGCTCGACCCGCTTATTAGAAAAATCCAAATGTGTTGGGACGTTCCAGAACCCTTTTTCTACTTTTGTAGTGTCTATCACCCAGGGCCGGCCCATCCATTAGGCCATCAAAGCCTTTACTTTAGGCCCCATTAAAAAAAAATATATTAAAAAGGTCCCATTTATAGTTATTTTTTTTTATAATATTAAAAATTTATTTTTAAAAAAGCTGCATTTAGAATTTTCACTTTAGGCCTCCAAATGGCTTGGCCAGCCTGCTATCACCATCAGTGAGACAGCAACCCTTCTTCTGTAAATGCATTGGGTAACCGATTACGAGTCTAGAACAGCTGCAACACTTCTGAGTTGAGATTTTCTTTTAAACTATTTGCAGGTTTGTAGTTAATTTGCGTGTATACACATTCGTTTCGGTTTTTTTTTTTTTTTTTTTTTGGAGAGTAATGGGATTTCGGATTAGCACGACCTAAACTCATGCCTTGGCATGCTTTCCAGCAGCGAGTTCTTATTGGGCTCACTTCCTTCTGTACTGCAGTTGAGGTGGCTATCAAACATGTGCATGGCCAACCCAAGCCATTTTGAGGTCTAGAGCGAAAATTTTAAATGAGATTTTTTTAATATTATTTTAAAAAAATTAACTATAAATAAGACCTTTTTAATATTCTAAATGTGTTTTTTATTTTTTTTAATATTCTAAATAAGGCCTTTTTAATATATATATATATTTTTTAATTTTAATAAGGCCTAAAGCAAAGGCTTTGATGGCTAATGGACCGGCTGGCCCTGCACGTATGCTTGCCGTATCACGTTTTGTAGAACTCAGCCCAATGACACTATGCCACATGGTAAAATAAAAAACTTTATTCTTAGCAAAAAGTGGTCCACGTGTTTACTACTCACCTTACTAGTACATGCCTCGGATTCTCTTTAGAGGTGCCATCTCTGGCTACCACAATGTGTGAAAAGGGAGAAGTCATCTTATTTTCTAATCAAAATCAGGGACAATGAAATGACTTCTCCATCCATAGCCTCAAATCACTTTTCTGGCATTTGCCAGAGAGAATTGAGACCATTATTAGTCCACTTAACACACTAATACAAATTCAAATGTGAGGTGGAGATATGTTTCAAGGTATTTGAGGTATGATTGAGTTTACCAAAAAAAAAAAAAAGGGATTTGAGGTAACTTCTTGAGCCCAATATCAGTTGCATGGGTTGGGGGTTTATTTATGCGCACGTGGGATTAATCTTAATCTGTTGGGTCTAGAATATCCACGTCTACCAAGTTTACCTAAAAAAAAGGATGTTCCAAGCAATTTTGTAATTATAGAAAGATTTTTTAAAATAAATTATCATTACTTTAATCATTAAAAATATTATCATCACCATCTACACATTAAAAGGAGTTTGGTTATAACTTGCAACGCTTTGAAGCATAGCTACGCTTTATATTTAAACTCTGAAGACAATTAATGGATGTTGTCGGTTTGTAGTATTATGTTCTAATTTTAGATTCATTAATGACCTTTGTATCGTAAGGCTAAAGCAGTTCACCTCGTCGTCCATACCTTAGGTCTACGCCCAAATAAGCCAAAAGGGTGGACCCTCATAAAGCAATTATTGGACTAAGTTTAGATGATCTTATATTCTTATTCGGACTTCAACAGGAGGGCCTTTGTTTCTCTGGTTTTTTCTGACTGGGATCCCCACTTTGATAGGGGTTCTCAATCGCACTTTGTTCCCATAACTTTCAGGAATATGATTATCTCCTTAACCAAAAAAATTGAGGGCATCAGGGCAAATTTTTTGAAAATCTTTTGTTAGATAATGTTAATGTGTTATAAAAAATTTAAAATAACATTTATTTATATAGAGTGATCCCCAACTTGTTTAGAAAGAAAAAAAGATAGCTTAATGTTAGCATTACTTGCTTTTGATCATACTCACTCTCCATTTGATTGGAGAGAGTATTAGTAGAAAACACATGTCTTAGTCTAAATGAAATACAATAATACATGTCTTGCTTATAAAAAAAAAGTGAGTTTGAAAGAAAGAGTAGCCAATATTGCCAATTACATATGTCTTGCTTATAAAACAAAAAATAAGTTTGAAAGAAAGAATAGCTAGCATTGCCCAATAACACTTCTTGTTTATAAAAAAAAGTGAGTTCGAAAGAAAGAGTAGCTAGCATTACTGAACTCAATTGTAATTAAGAGACAAAAAACATGATCACAGTCAATTGTGACTGAACTCTCTTCGAGTTTAATCGCATGCACCCACAAGTTAACATGTCTTCGAGTTCAATCGCACCCACAAGTTAACATGTGTTTCTAGTTCAGATTTACTAACTCTTAGGGTTCAATAATCTAACCATGATTTAAAAATATATATATATATATTAAAATTTTTATTTCTAGTTATATATTTTTTTTCTAAAAAACAAGGTTAGATTTTTAAACACTAAAGATTATTGAATCTTAACCACATTTAATATGAGTTAAAAGGGACACATGTTGACTTGTGGGTGCAATTGAACGATGAACCCATTACTCAAGATTTTTTTTTTCACGGGGATTATGCCCCGCACACCCAAACCTTTTACTTTTCTTGATATATTTCTTTGCCCCCTCCCCAAGAAAAATTCTAGGCTTCACCCTGGAGGCCATCCACTTGAAGGGATGAGGTTGGGCATGCAGCTCAACTTTATATTCCCTTCTCCTCACTAATTCGACCTAAAGTGTTCCTGTCTTAAATGTAATCTTGTCGGCCACCCCGGGGGTGGCCGTCATGATTTAAAATTCAATTAACATGAGTTAAATGTATATCCCAAACAAGACTTTTGATGTAGGGAAGGGTCGGCATCAAAGTAGATAGTAGATAGGGCCTCTCTCACTTGCATTATTGGATTCTTTCTACTGTGGCAACTTTCTAATAACATAGTCTTGGTAGGGTTTACAGAATCCATACCATGACCTGAAAAAAAAAAACCATTTATTCATGGTACTCATAGTAATTAGTATATGCTTACACATGCATGCATCTTCTTCGTTTGATCTCTTCTTTGGTTTCTTCCTACTCATAGGCATTGGTAAATGATTTGAAGGTTACCATGTCACCAGAAGGACAATCTCTAATTCTATTTTGTAATTTCCCCCTTGCTGTGTAAGGTGTCTTGTATTTGCATAACATATATATATATATGCAAGGTCAAAATGCCTGTCGGGGTCCATTCCAAACCCCTCCCACTGGGAGATTTTACTTAAAAATAATAATAATAAAGGTCCAATCATATGAATTTTCCGTTTCCTTTTAGATTTAACTATGAACATGAAATCTGGTTGAATGGATAATCGGAATAACCTAAAAAAGACTTATGTAGGGCTCTAAATGGATGCGGATGCTATCCGTATCTGATTCGTATCCGAATCTGTTTAGTTGGATAATTATCCGGCAGAGCAGATTCGGATAGTAAAATGTTATCCGTTTATAATCGGATACGGATTCAGATACGGTTTATATCCGATCCAATAAATATCCGTCTGATTATATAATATATATAAATAAAAAATATTTTAAATTTATAAAATTAATATAACCTTTAAAATATATTTTTTAAATAAAAAGTCATATATTTTTAAATTTTTTTTAAAATTAATCGGATAATTCAGATACTATCCGAATCCGGATATTTTAATCGGAGTCGGATACGGATATCATATTTCACTATCCGTCGGATATTTATTCAGATTCGGATATCCGGATATATAATCAGATACAAATTCGGATATACCAATATCCGCTCCGATTCTGCTCCATTTACAGCCCTAAACTTATGCCAATGGTAGCTTGGTAATTACAAATACAGAGTGTTGTATTTTTAATACTAATTTTTTCCCTCAAATTTCCCCTATCTATGTTTAATTTTTATTTTTGAGGGTGTTGCTCCCATTAGCTATAGTTCTTCACTTTGTTGCTTTAATTTTCTATGGCCTCCAACTCTCTTGACTGTCTCGGGAACCACACATTGTGTGCCATGTGGCATAAAAGGGGAGAAGTCATTTTAGTTTCTCACTTGATTTTTGACTTCTCCTCACTTGATCTCTCCCTCTTTTTTCTCACCACTTATCATCACCAAGTGTTGGAAGATGTGCGGAGAAGTCAAAAATCAAGAGACAATGATTTGACTTCTCCCACCACATGCGGACAATCTGTGTCTGCCCGAGACAGTCATTTGGCTTTGGTAGAGAGAATCCAAGGCCATTTTCTACCCCCCTCCTTTTAAGAATAGATCCACGGATCTCTCCTCTATACGGAATAGACCCTTCCTTGAGGGCAGAGTGGATTGATCTGTTCTTGTGACCATGAATGCAGTACATATATATTGGTGGTGTTGATTAATGTTTTTGTCCTTCTGGTTCACTATCTCAATCTTTTAGAAATATTCTTTTTTTCGGTGACATTTACAGCTACAGAAACGTGGAAAGGGAAACAATGACCTCATTCGACATGATACATGAATACTACCCAAAAAAAAAAAAACAGACATGATACATGGAAAAAACAAACAAAAAAGATTATATATATACATATATTATTAAATATTTAAAATATACTTACTTTATTTAAATACTAAAAGTAAGTATATTTATTATATACTAGTAAAGATTTATAGTATATAATCTATTTTACAAGATTATAAACTTATACTAAAATTTTAATTAACACAGTGACTTCATTACCTAAGATAATTAAGTAAAATTTTCACTCGATATAAATAGCTATATATAATGAATAAAGCTGCTTGGAACTGTTCGAGCTGGACTTGAGTTCATTTATCAAAGCTCGAACTTGTTTATTTAATAATCATGTCAAGTTCAATCTTGATTTTCAAGCTTGTTTAATAAAGAAATAAGCTTGAACACACCACTACTCAACTTGGTCGATAATACCCCTAATCTTTACTGAGATGCCAAAACCTATTGTTGCAAATGGTTCCGGTCTAGGGGTGGTTCTCAAACAAAAATGCCCGCGATCAACTTGAGCTCGACTCGTTAACAACTCGAGCTCATTCGTTTATTTAATAAACAAGCCAAGCTCAAGCTTGATTTTCGAGCTCGTTTAATTAACGAGCCAAGCTTGAACACACCCCTACTCGGCTCATTAAAAGCTCGGCTTGATTTTATATATAATTAACCTACTAAAATTTCTAAATATACTTACTTCATTTAAATTTTAAAAATAAGTATATTTATTATATACTAGTAAAGATTAATAACGTATATTTACGTAATAAGAATATTCTTTATACAATTATAAAATTCCCCTAAAAGTTTAGGTAAAATTATAATTTTTTTTTACCTATACGAAGATAATAATAAAAAAAGTTAAACCTAATAAATAGCTATATCTAATTAATCAAGCTGCTTGCGAACTACTCGAGCTTGTGAATTAAAGCTCGAGCTGATTTATTTAATAAACAAGTGAAGCTCAAGCTTGATTTTCGAGCTCGTTTACTTAATAAATAAGCTTGACCATCCCACTACTTGGCTCGGCTCGATAGCACCTCAATTCTGGTCTAATCGGGCCCATCGTTTGCATTTCTAATGCAGCGCCATACGACCCATTTCCATCCCAACCATCATGTGAGGTATAAGTGCGTAGGGTAAGTTGTTATTCATTTGAACTAAACTAGCTACGTCCAGAAGGTGTCATTTTGATCAAGTGATAAAATATAGAGATGTTGATATTCTAGGCCTGGGTTCAAGTCACCGAATTTTCTACAAATGATTACATTTATGTGTGCTTAAGGTGATCCTGAAACACGAATGATTGTTGGACTTAAAAGTTGGTTACCAATCTCCTAAAAAAAGACTTATTTGGTAGAAATACCTAAAAAAATTATCACCCCATAGTAGGGTGTGACCGTTCTTATGAGAGAGGTTGTGAGATCTATTCTCAATGGTTACTTGCAAGTGGTCCTACTAACCATTAACTAATGAAGTTAACTTAGGTAAATGATTTCTCAAGAAAAAAGAAAGTAGCTAGGACCAGATATGCATTTTGAATTCAGTTAATCGGGTCATTGCCTTGATGCTATTTCTAGGGCTGGCATGGGTAGTGTCACGCCCCAAAATCTGTACACAATATATCCCAGATTTGTGTAGATCCCAATGCGGGATCCGAGGACAAACCCCAACAACAATGAAATTTATTCCTAATAAATATCATTGCGATATATTATCAAGCAACTGAAGTTTAAACAAACCACAAAGAGTAAAAGAGTTAAATCAAATTAATTAAATCTCACTATAGTTCATTCTACCTCAGATAAATGTTCAACTAAAACTCAACAAAATCTCGACAACTAACTCTGTCTTTCCGACTCCCTAACCTCTTCAGGCGTCTCTTGAAAATTTGAATAACGGCAAGAGTGAACTCACAGTTCAACAAGTGAATACAACAAGCATGTAACAGTTTACAAAAGCAATTGACATTTAATATCTAAATTAAATATGCATTAATTACTGCAGTTAATTTCAATTGGTCTAGTCCTTTGCCCATAGGGTTCTCCTAGAGTATACCCCATTGGTAATGGTCTAAGGTCATCTAATCAATAGTTAAGAGACCCTTAAGTCGTATTGTCACACTGACAAGTCCCGAACTCTTGAGTTCACAAATACACCTAAGGTTGTCTTACTGAGAAGTCCCGGATTCCTCAGTGGAATCTCCTGGAGATCACTTGTAAACTTAGACTTTTTCGAGAGTATCATACTCTTCACAATCATCTCTTGGTAGTGGTCTTTACCATTAACAAAATATACTCTCTTTATTATAGTGTCTCATACTCTTTATTATAGTGTCTCATACCATCATAATAAAGAAAAATAAGAAAATAAACATGCATTCAAACAATATATATAGGAAGCGAAACAATGATAACACTGCATTATTTAAATAACTAATGTTTTTGAAGTCTATCTATCAAGTTATGAAGTTTTTTTATAATTGTAATAAACAATATATTATTTTCAATGATCTTCTTTAAAATAAATAAAATAATTTATTTATTTATTTCATTTTTCTTTATTTTTATTCTCTTCATTTATGTACTTATTCTTCCATAAATAATTAAACTCAATACAGTTGCACTGTCTCACGAAATAATAGAAAACATGGACATTTTTGTGTTTCATAATTTCTCATAGATTCATCTCTTACCTAAAAATTATGAGGCATAATTTTCTAGAAAATAAACTTCCAGAACACAATAATAAAAATATCATAAAAATCAAATTATAATATTTAAAATTTAAAATATGGAGTGAAACACATCCTATTTGCAGTGAGAAATTTTCTGACAGTTTCGAGACCTTTCTTCGATAAATTCACCAAATATATAATATGAAAGAAAATAATACAAGACCAATTGGGTTTAAATTCTATTAGATTATAGTTGATTTAAAAATTTTAAAACAACACTCTTATGTAGAAAATATTTAAAAATATTATAAAACAATTTGAGTTTTTCTGATTCTGAAATTACTGACAAGTTTAACACGTCCTAAGCATAATTATGGAATCAATATCAAATGAATTTCTTTTTGTCTGAAATTTTTCAAAGAACTGTTTTTACCAAAGTGAGAACTACCCACAAAATTTCCTTGATAAGTATATGTATATATGGCCTTGTATATGTACAAACACTCTCTCCTAGTTTTTAATTGCATAAACTCTTTTCTAAATCAAGATAAAATCCTATGAAATGTGATGTGAGTTAAATTGTGATGACGCTATGCCTTAACCAATGAATAAAATATGGTAATTAGATGTTTTATATTTTAGTATCCAAAGATGAAAAACATGTTAAAAGACATAAGTTTTGGGAAAAACAAAAGACAAAAACCTTATTTTCGATGTGATTGGCATGGTGTGATTTAATTGTATATGGGCTATTGCGATAGATGAATTATGTTGAGTATTGGCTACAGGACCATATGTAAAGTGTTTCTTTTATGTCTACCATGTTATTCACAATTGCTACACTGACACATATGCATATGCATGATTGAATTTTTCTAAATTATGAGTATCCAAAAGAAGAAGTATAAACATATAAGATGAAATACAAGAATAAGAAGAGGATAAGTATAAGATGCAGATGAACCAAATGGAAAGTAAAAGAAGAAGAAGATGAAAAGAGGAAAGTACAAGAAACAAAAGAACTATATGGAAAGTATAAGAGGCAAAAGAGGTTACAACAAATACAAGAAGTATATGGAAAAAAGTCGACGGGGAGGCACAATAGCAAGCCGCCTGGAAGGGAAATGGATACTGGTCGTCTACTTTGGAGGTAGCCAAAAGTGAGGATAATATTAGGCCACCCAGCTTATGTGGGTACAGGTACTAGTTGTCTGACTCCCGAGGTAGCAAAAGATGAATACCAAGGTATTTAAAAGATCCGTACATGAGAAGATAATAAAAGATGAGAACCAATGTATTTTATATACCCGTATATGTAAAGATAAAAGATGATAAGATGTTTTACGAGGTTTTTTCGAGATATATACACATGATACTATTTTGTTTTCCGCGCTCTGATTTCAGAAATGCATGTAAAATGACTTAATTGTGACATATGCTATATTGCTATTTATGACATTACTATCTAGTGGTTTGTATACGTGGAGTATTTAATACTTAGTCATACATATTATGTCGGCAGGTCTGGTTGATGCACATGCTCAGAAGCCATGGGTCGAGGAGGAGTATATTAAGGAGGTACCTACTCAGGAGGAACTTCAGGAGTATCAGAGGGTAATTGATAGGTGGTGGCCTGGTGTTTGAGTGATGAGAGGGAGTGTCTTGTATATAAATTTTGTTGAGTGAAGTTATTCACTCTTTATTTTGGTTTTTTTTATAAATTTGGATTACGGTATGTATAAAAAGAAAAAGTTTGTTCTACTTCCACTATAGTATGTATAAAGATTTGTATTATGCTTCCGCTATCACATGTCTTATATGTTGTACAGGATTTACATGTTGTATAGGATGGTTTGGTAATGAATTCACGACGCCAAAGTATCCAACTCTTAGGGCTATTTTGGGTCGTGACACTCACAATATTGGCTTATGCTCACATGCCTCCATCCTATTGGCTAGAGGCTTTCAATACAGCTGTGTATTTAATCAGCTGACTCCCTTCTAGAGTACTTAAACATGTCTCACCATGGCAGCGGCTATTTGGACGGCCACTAACTTATACATTTCTTCGTACCTTTGGTTGTCAATGTTTTCCTTGGTGTCGGCCTTATAACCACTCCAAATTAGATTTTCGATCTCGCCTTTGTGTGTTTCTCAATTATAGTTTAAATCATCAAGGTTATCACTGTCTTGACAAGGAAACGGGTCGGGCATTTCTTTCACAACATGCTACCTTTGATGAACATGTTTTTCCCTTTCAATATGTTGTTCCACAACCGCCGCCTCACTCTATCCCTGCTAGCAATGATCCGGTGCTTTTGTTTTATGCACAACCAGTGGTACCAACCCCATCCCAGACTCACCCTCCGCCTTTTGATGGAACACCCTCCCCAACTCCTTATAGTTCTCCTATTAGCCTACTACCCTCAGTTGATCCAAATACCACCTCTTGGCCACCAAACATTAACTCCACTCACATAACCCCACCACCCACCTTAGCATCTAGCCTATCACGATCTCCATCCCATATGACAAACCCAACCGACTTGCACCTAAACAACTACTTACCTCCCACTCTTACAACCCATGTATCTACTTCTCCTCAACTCAACCTTGACCCTGTTTCTCCCAACCCGAGCACTGTCCAGCCTACTACGATGTGCAAACCCTCCATTCACCCCATGGTGACTGAAAGGGAAAAATCTTGTTCACGCCACTCGTCTATAGCTGCTTAGTTGGTAGAGGAATGATAGCAAAACTCCACCTGTGAATGAGTCTGAGGGGGCGGGTGTGCACCCTGAAATAAGCTCCGATGATAAAGTCAGTATAAGGCACAAGCACATGAACATATGAACATAATAGTATAAAGATACTTACCGTGAGGTCACTGGGTATATGCACTTGAGGACGAGCTCTGCTGTTATGCTCTGGAGATTGTAGCTCAGGAGGCACAAAGAATATGGCTCAGATAATGTAGCTCTGACAACGTAGCTCGTATAAGGCACAGACAACGTAGCTCTGACAAGGCACAGACAACGTAGCTCTGACAACGTAGCTCAGATAAGGCACAGACAACGTAGCTCTGACAACGTAGCTCGGATAAGGCACAGACAACGTAGCTCTGATAAGGCACAAACAACGTAGCTCAGATAAGGCACAGACAACGTAGCTCTGACAAGGCATAGACAACGTAGCTCTGACAACGTAGCTCGGATAAGGCACAGACAACGTAGCTCTGATAACGCACAGACAGCGTAGCTCTGACAACGTAGCTCTAGCTCGGATAACATAGCTCTGACAACGTAGCTCTAGCTCGGATAACATAGCTCGGACAACGTAGCTCTAGCTCGGATAACATAGCTCTGACAACGTATACGTTGTGCATCAGACAACGGGTACGTTGTGCATCAAACAACGGGTACGTTGTACAACAGACAACAGGTAACGAGCTCGACACTATTCACAACACAACGTGACAACGGATTTGGCACTATTCACAGCAGACAACGCTACAACGGATTCGGCACTATTCACAGCAGACAACGCGACAACGGATTCAGCACTATTCATGGCCTATTTGAGAGAATCCGGTGACCATAATAGATTGTGAGGCCATAAAGAGCATCAAGTAGCCGGATAACACCAAAGGAAGATGGGAGAATCAGGTGAGTGGCCGCCTGCATAGCCCTTCGGGGTAGGGGTGTGAATGACTCAAGCTTCTCAGATCTCCTTCTTCCTCTTCTTCTTCTGCCATTTATTTCCTCTCTTGCCTTCCGCACCATCCTCCCCTTATTTCTGGTGATTCTTGCTTATTTATAGGCATTTGAAGTCATCATGACTTGTGTAGTCATGATGAGGTCACCTGTCAGACAACACTCAAGAGAGCCAGCATATAGCCCAAGTGGGCTTATGTCGGCTAAATTGTTAGAATTTGTTAGCATGAGAAATTCCTATTTTACCCTTTCCTTTTACTCTTTTACGAATTTTATCCCTTACAGTGACTCACCTAAAAGATGGGACTTGGAAGCCAAAGATGCATATTGTCTCCCGTCATCCACTACCTCTGGCATTTCATACGACTACTGTTTCACTTGAACCAACATATTTCTCCATTGCCCAGAAAGGTCATGAATGGCAGGATGCAATGGCCCAAGAGTTTGATGCACTACACCGCAATGGAACGTGGTCTTTAGTTCAGGTTCATCCTAATATGAATATAGTTGGTTGTCGATGGGTCTATAAGCTGAAACATAGACCCGATGGCTCAATTGAGTGCTATAAAGCTTGTCTTGTTGCGAAGGGTTTTCATCAACAGCCCGGTGTAGACTACAATGAAACTTTCAGCCCTGTGGCAAAGCCGACCACCATTCGACTTGTTCTCTCATTGGTTATTCACTTTAATTGGCCCATATGCCAACTTGATGTGCAAAACACATTCCTTCACAGGGAGCTCAAAGAGGAGCTGTACATGATGCAACCGCAAGGGTTTATTGATCCTCAATACCCCAATCATGTGTGTCGGCTACGCAAGTCTCTCTATGGCTTAAAACAAGCACCTCGAGCCTGGTTTGAAAGGTTTACCACACACAGAATTGCTCTTGGGTTTCATGAGTCTTCAGTAGATCATTCCTTATTTGTTCGGCATCATAATGGCACCTTGACCATATGACTTTATGTTGACAATATTATCGTGACAAGCAGTAATCCATCTTATATCAGTTCTTTAATAACTCAATTGGCCTCTCTATTTGCTATGAAAGACTGTGGTCCACTACATTACTTCCTTGGTCTTGAGGTGCATCGCTCATCTACTGGGTTATTTCTTTCACAGACCAAATATGTTGTGGATTTGTTACTCAAATATCGAATGGATGGTGCAAAACCGTACTCCTCACCTGTTGCTTCTGGTGGAAAGTTAACTACTTCACAAGGCGATCCACTCCTCGATCATCCAACTATCGAAGTCTTGTTAGCACTCTCCAATACCTCCCTTGGACGCGACCCGATATTGCCTTTGTTGTTAATCAAGTGTGTCAATTTATGCACTCTCCTACAACGACACATTGGACTGTCGTGAAACACATTTTGCGTTATGTTAAAGGCATTGCCGCCCATGGTCTTCTTTTTGTACCATCTTCTTTGACTTTGACTTCATTCTCTAATGCCGATTGGGCAGGGAATCCAAACAATCGTCGTTCTACATCCGGACACTGTGTATACCTTGGCAACAACCTTCTCTCTTGGAGTGCAAAGAAGCAACTCACAGCTGCTCGGTCCAGTATCGAATCCAAATATCGCTCCTTAGCACACTCCGCCGTCGAATTATCATGGATTATTGCTCCTTAAGGATCTTCATATCTCTGTTTTCACTCCACCAGTTGTTTGGTGTGACAACAATAGAGCAATTTCTCTTGGTGCCAATCCGGTCTTCCATGCACGCACCAAACATGTTGAAGTTGACTACCACTACATTCGCGAGAAGGTTGCTCGTAAGGAGCTTGATGTTCGATTTGTCTCCACCAAAGATCAAATTGCTGATATTTTTACCAAGGGGTTGACATCAACTTGATTTGCCTTTCTACGTGACAAGCTTATGGTTCGTGAACGACCCATTAACTTGATGGGGCGTATTAGCATAACACCAGCCGGCCCTCTTTCAAATTCAAAAAAAGAGCTGCAATCACGTTAACAATCCTATCGTTTAGGATATGTTAATTGATCTCTCCTAATCTTATAGGATCTTAGTTTTATTTGATGAGTTTTGTACAACTGTAACATGGTTTATAAATATGGACATATGTTCCTCTTCTGTAATCAAGAATAGTGAGAGAGTTCTCAAGTTTGTTAGCTCCATCGGTAGTGTGTGCTAGTCAACACTCCATTGATCCGTGTTCCACTCCCGAGAGGGTATGAGTATTGTCATCTCCACCCACCATGACTTAAAACAGATACTAACTTGCTAATCGGGGTTGCAGCCTAATTGCGTATCTCTCACAAAAAAAAAAGATAAAAAGAAGAGAGATAATGAATATTAATTGCATTTTCTTAGTGCTTGTGTATGATTAGAATTCAATAATATTTGTTTTAAATTTAGATTGATATGTGCCCATCTCTCCTCACTTGATGTCTCTCCTCTTTATCTTTATCTTAGCATTTTATTGTCACATGTCTATAATGTGTTAAAAAGTCAAAATCATTGAAATATTAAAATGATTTCTTGCTGCATCTCGCAAACAGTGTGGTAGTCCGACATCACCCTTTCCCTGGCTTCGCTCGAGAGAAGCCAAAGCCTTTTACTTTTATTTTAGGTTCTGGATTGTCTCTGGCGAAGCCAGAAAGGGCTTATCTCGGGGTTCCATAGAATAGGTGACAAGTGGTGGAGAAGTCAAAATCATGGGGCCCATGATTTTGACTTCTCCACCCATTATAAGACATGTGACGATAAGTGTATGAGAATAAGGGGAAGAGATATCATATGGGGAGAAGTCAAAATTATGGGGAGAAAATGGAATGACTTCTCCCCACTTTTTTGCCAACTGTCGCACAATGTATGGAACCCCGAGAGGGTTTTCTGGCTTCGCTAGAGACAATCTGAGACCTTTTTTTTAATAGTAATACTGAGGGACCATTACCGTACAGTACTGGCAAGGGCAAATGTATCTCTTGAGAGAATGTCATGTTTTTCTGGATATCCCAATAAAAACATTCTTTGGGTTGCTGTGATGATGAGCCTTGCTCTTGTTGAGAGTTTTATCTCTTTTATTTAATGGAAATCATTTAAAACCTCGAAAGCTCGACTCGTTTGTTTGAAAATCAAATGGCTCTAAAGCGTACATGCTTAAAATGGTGGATGCTTGATACTATTGAATTTCCAATCCAAATATATATTTTTTTAATTTTGTCTTTTTCAGGGTGTTACATTTTACTTTGTTGCTCATCATAATATCAAAGGAATAAATGAACAAAAAATGATCACCTCATCACAAGTCTTTTTTTTTTTTTTCTTCCAATCTTTTGACTTCTTCCTATTTAATTTTTTTCCCTGTTTTTTGAACACATGTCCACTGATACGTTGCAACAGAGTAAACCGTTTGCCGTTATGTTTACGGTCCAAAAAAAAAAAAAAAACGCTTATTTTCTTAAGAAAAGATATTTTTTTAACCTTCGTTTTTACCGATCAAATCTATTCTTACCCTCTTACGTTCCATTGGTATTGGGTCGAATAACTATGGTAAAAGATTTAACCATTGACCTGCTCGATGCCAATGGAGTCCACTTGTCAAAGCACATTACGTTCCTGTGTCCTGTAAGACACGTTTTTTGTGCTCGTAAAAGCGCGACATAAACGAAAATAGTACCTACGTGGCCGAATCTCAATCTTCCTTTCTGGTCAAGCTTATCACCATACGGCCTCTCGGCAATCCAATGCGACACGTGTCCTTGTTCGTCATTACGACCGTGACTAACTTTACTCCAACCTTTTGGAAATAACCCGACGTCCACTCCGGGAGGGCGGTCTGGTCCTTTATATTTTGCACCCCGCATTGACCAGCGCGTGTGGCCCACTCTTCCGGCGCTTTCCCATGAATTCGTCAACACGAAACCGAGTGTGTCACCGTCAACCTCCTTTTTCGACTCTCATGTTTGTTTTTCTCTCACTGGTATTTTAAACTTGCTGCGTCGGTCCACTTTCCGACTCTGCTTCTCCAAGCCAGGCCCACCACCAACCCCGTCTGTTGTTCCTTTCTTCTGTATATATATTATTACGTATATGCCATTAGAATACTATTATGGCCGCACCTTGAATCCCAATTCCAGTAATGAGTAATCTAATCATCTGGTTCCGATCATGCCAGGATAAATTAGTATAATAAAACTAAACTACTGGAGCACTATTATCGTTGTTTGCACCTTAGGCCCTCCCACTCCCACTATGTCGTCATCAATGATCAAACCCCAATGTGGGGCCATGCCATGCATCCTGCTCCAAATTGCAGAAGCGGCCCAGAAGTCAAGAGTTGTCGGTAATACGCTGTATTGCTGTTCAAAGTTATACGGGTCTGATCGAAGAGGAGAAGTGAATGTAAAATAATGGCATGACGTGACAACGTACAGTAACATTTCTTCCCTAATACAGAAAAAAATATCACACGGTCTTATCACGCTGGGCATCCATATCCCAAGTCCCAGGGGGCCAGGGCCTTTGCTTAAGAACCACGTCACCCAGAGGTGGCCTAACAGCCTGGCATAAATCCCACGCTGGTGACAGCCAACCAATGAAACCCACGTGGCACAAGTCGAGCACTGCATTACAGCTGTCGCGCCCTCCTCTTTCCCGATATAAATACCTCCAGTCTCAGACACTCAAGCTCACTCGCCCACCGATATCTTTTCCCAGCACGCGAGTAGTACTCTTCTATCTATGGCTATGGCGTTTGTTTGCCATCTTTCCTTTCTCACTTCTCTTCTCGTACTTTCATCTCTCATAAACACTTCCACAGCCACAACGAGAAAGCTCTCAGCTCTTGTTCAAGAGCAACCGCTAGTTCTCAAGTACCACAACGGTCCACTTCTCAAAGGCAACTTCACCGTCAATCTCGTCTGGTATGGCAAGTTCTCTCCCATCCAACGGTCCATACTCATCGATTTCCTCCAATCTCTCAACTCTCGTAAGACCCCACCACCTTCCGTCTCATCTTGGTGGAAAACCACCGAGAAGTACAAAGCTGGGTCCTCCAATCTCCTCTTAGGAAAGCAAATCCTCGACGAAAGTTACTCTCTCGGGAAATCTCTAAAAACATCTCATATCGTAGCCTTGGCGGCTAAAGCAGACCATAAAAACGCTATAAACGTGGTGTTCACGGCGACAGACGTTGCCGTTGATGGGTTTTGCATGAGCCGGTGCGGTACCCATGGGTCAGCTAGAGGGAGTGGGCTGGATAAGAAGAGCAAGTTCGCTTACGTCTGGGTTGGTAACTCGGTGAGTCAATGTCCGGGTCAATGCGCGTGGCCCTTCCACCAGCCCATTTACGGACCACAGACTCCGCCGTTAGTTTCACCGAACGGCGACGTTGGCGTTGACGGGATGGTCATTAACTTGGCGACGGTTTTGGCGGGTACGGTGACGAATCCTTTTGATAATGGTTATTTTCAGGGGCCGGCCAGCGCGCCGCTGGAGGCCGTGTCGGCTTGTACTGGTGTTTTCGGGAAAGGAGCTTATCCGGGATATGCTGGGCAGGTTTTGGTGGACAAAACGACGGGAGCTAGCTATAATGCGCGAGGGGTGAATGGGCGCAAGTACCTTCTCCCGGCCATGTGGGACCCACAAACTTCTACATGCTCTACGCTTGTGTAAAAAAAGGGTTTTTGCGTGTTGCATGCTGGATATACTCTTATGTTTTGTCGTTTTGTGTTGTCCTGTAAATGTCGTTTAAAATGTTTAAAGCAAGACAAATAATATGTTAATAGTCTATATAATATTCCTTCAAAGTAATCGGATTGGAGGGGAGAAAGAATGTGGTGGAGCCCACTACTCTTAGGATTATGGTTTAGTTTAAAGAGAAAATAATATTATTGTCTTCTCAAGATTATAAAAAAAAAACCCATTAGAGTTTAAATAGATAATAATTCATAGATAAATATAAAAACGAAATTAAATCATTTCTAATCTAAAACTAATCAAATCTCAACCTTATTGTAAATCAAAATCATTCCAATTGTAATGATGGTAATGATATGATACATCTCATGCATATCTGCACTCTATTTACTCATGAAATTGTGGGCCTCCACCCAATACCCCTAATTAGGACCCTTTGTTATGATATAAGACGGCCGACCTACCAATCGATATAGTATAGCCGCTAAATTAAATTGTTAGATCCGGACCGGTCTTAGATTTGCAAACGAAGATCTATATGCTCTTTAGCTATTTTCCAAATTGTTATGCTATGTAAATTTTAGGTCCTGTTTG
This sequence comes from Tetracentron sinense, assembly GCA_015143295.1. Classification (NCBI taxonomy): domain Eukaryota; kingdom Viridiplantae; phylum Streptophyta; class Magnoliopsida; order Trochodendrales; family Trochodendraceae; genus Tetracentron; species Tetracentron sinense. The sequence continues at coordinate 35,554,245 of CM026552.1, read as the reverse complement.
AAGGTGTTACTTCTTAACCCTAGAGCTTAGGAATGTTTACCCTCTAGGCCTGGTTTCAAGTCCCATTCTCTTTTTTTATTCTTTTTTTTTTGGGTTAAAAAGGTAATCTAAACACACACATAAGACTTAGTGGGTAAACCCTGTGTACCATAAGGGTAAATCCAAATAATCACTTTAAAAGGGTCTTACGGAAGGAGGGGTTTAGTGGTTTGGTATCTTATACACCCTAGGAAGGCTACCCATCCTATTGTTTTTTCTTTAAAGGATTACAATATTGATCTTTAATGTCCACATCGTTGTAGGACTAGTATTTGAAAAAAAAATTGACTTTTCTCATAAAAATATGAAAATTTTATCCTCTTTTAAAAACGAAAAAGAAAATTTAGTCTTGTTTGAGCAAGGAAGTCAATGATGATGTTTGGCAACAAAGAAACTTTATTCACTGTAACTTAAAACTGCAACTAGGTGACAGTTGAGGGTTGCAATGGATTTAGGTTCCGTCACCTAATTATTGATGGAATTGAGTTGTTCCTCCGAGGCTCCGACCCAGAACCAGAAAACTAAGCGAGTTAGCTCGTTCTTTACGAACTTGTTGCTCACGTTGGTTCTCTATGTACTTGTTGCTCACGTTGGATAGGAATACGGCGGAGACTGATGAAATTCGGGATGGTGTGCTCCTGGCCAAATCTCAAGGTTGGCCCCTGACTATCGTGGAGTCTGACTCCAACGAAGTGGTGGAGGCCCTCTCAAGGACTTCGTCTCCAATTCATTCTGATACTCACCCAATTTTGAAGGATATCGACTCCTTATTGCGGCTGAATGGGCTTGTATCTTTCTACTTTGTCCATCGGGAGGCCCACTATCTAGTTCAGTCTACGCTAACTCTTGAGCCAACTCTCTCTAGTTACGATCCAAAACGGCTTTGGTCTTAATGTTTATGTAACCCTTCCTTAATTTCAATATAGTTGTAATGACCCACATTTAATTCACTAATTTCATAGTCATATGAGTTAATTTCATAAATAAATACTCATAAAAATATACGAAAAACCTAGGAGAGAATTAAAATTTTTTGTGCATGTGAAAAAAATGTTAAAATTTGTGAGACAAAGTACAAAATACCCCTAATAGAAAAAAAAATATAACATACCTTCTTTTTAATAGTTTCCAATAGGACTGCACAAAGCCCGATTGGCCCGTTGGTGCGGCTCGGCTTGGGCCTGTTCGACCCGAGATCGCCCAAAATTTTGGGCTCGAACAAACCAAGCCAAGCCTAAAAAAAAGCCCGAAAGCTAATTCAAGCCAAGCTCAAGCCCACCCCTGTGCAGCTCGGCCCAGCTTGAAGCCCGACTCGATTGAGGTTCGGCCCGACCCGGCCCGAATTCGGCTCGGCTCGAATATTATTAAAAATAATATATATATATATATAAATAATATAAAATTTTATTATTTAAAAATAAAAGGATTCAAACCAAGCTCGAGCCAAGCCCGACTTGAGCTTGAATCAATTCGGGCCGAGCCGGGCTTCAAGCCAAGTTTTTTTTTTCGGTCCAAGCTTCAGGTCGCACAATCGATCATGATTTCGGGCCGAGCCGGGCTTCGGGCCTCGATCAAACTAATTCAAACCGAGCCGGGCTTGGCCAAGCCCGGTCCGAAGACAGCCCTAGTTTCCAAAAACGTTGTACCTGAAAAAAATAAGTGTTGTTTTGTGATTCCGAAAGTGGTCCATGCTAATTTTTTTTTGATGTGTTGGAATTGAGATCGAATCACAGTCGATCGAGATTGAACTCAGAGAGAGTTCAATCGCACCCACAAGTCAACACATGTCCTTTTTAACCCTTATTAACTGTAGTTAAGATTCACTAATCTTTTAACAATCTCACCTTAATTTTTTTAAAAATTAACCTTAGGGTTAAGAAATTTTAACCCGAGGGTTAAATTTTTTTAAAAAAGAATTTCTCAAAATTAAGGTTAGATTATTGAACCCTAAGGGTTAATGAATCTTAACCATGGTTAATAGGGATTAAATGGGACACATGTTGACCTATGGGTGCGATTGAACTCTCCATGAATTCAATCACAATTGGCTATGATTCGATCTCGGTCTAATGTCTATCAAGGATATTTGCGCTATAACAACTATGGAAAATAATCACATCCTCAGTCGGTGACGCGACGAGGGGCATCTCGGCTCCCATTTTCTTGTCACGTACCCCTTCTAATCTCATTTAATTGTGGGTAAGATTTATCTGCCCTTAGGGTTTACCCATCTATACTTTGTTTTTAAAAAAATAAAATAAAATAAATTAACTAAAGGGTTAAAATAAACTAACCACGAGGGAACTATTGCTCCAATAACTATCATGGTGATACTAGGGGTGGCAATTAGTGGCACTGGCATGGCGGTCCAGCCCTAAAAAATCCTGTTTATAGCCTGATACGTATGCCGAGGGATTATGACCGGGCTCAAAAAGTAAAGCCCATTTTAATTCTGCCGGGATAAGGTTGGTTGCTTGAAGCCAAGGCCCAACTCAAAACAAATTATATATTGACAAATTTGACAGATAATATATATCATAAAAATAAAACTTTTATAAATTGTAAAAATCTAAATTACTTAAGTGTCCATAGAATTAAGAGGGAGTGCTAGCACCAGAAGCAATAAGTTAAAATTCTTCTCCAGACACAAAGTAGGTGCAAAGCGTGGTCTTTTTACCCCCTATAACAGGGTGATAGTTTGACACTCTTAGCCACCACCTTGCGACTGGGCCTAGCATTTCTGTAGAATTAAGTAATAGGATTTAGTTCCTTTTGGGTGATCTCAAAAGAAATCCTAACTAAAATAAAAATAAAAGATAAACTACACAAAATTTTTAAGTAGGAAAGAAACCCTAAAGTTTTAATTTCTAAACTCTCAATTCTCTCTTGCCATAAATATGTTTCTCAGTGATTCTCAATGGGTTTATGCTGTCTCTTGGAGGTTATTGCCAGAGTGATTACTCGCCACAAGTGACGGAAAACACATAAATTAAAAGAAGATTTAGATCTTCTCTAGTTGGTGCTTGCGAGGAGAACTTTGGCATCACTCCGAAGCCGTCACATGCATCTGCACATTTGAATCAAAATGGTGTGCATGTAGATCAATGCTTTGAATGACGTGCATTGCTTGTAGCGACTTTGAAGTGTGTGTTGACACACCAACTGGAAATGTGTTTTGGTCTCAACATGAATCTATCTAATTCACTCATTTCATTTGTTAATGACTGATTTTTATCTTCATGTTTTCAAGGGTCTTCGAATGCCTTTCTAACATCTGGGATGTTCAAGGAGGAGCTTATTGTCACGGCATTAATTCTTCACCTCGATCACGACCGTGAGGTATTCGATAACTTGACCCTTCAATACTGAGTAAGCCTACCACACTAACAACTTAAGAGCAAGGGATGAAAGAATACATACTTGGAGAATGCTTGAACTCACTTAGATTACTCACAAGATTCTCTACAAGTCTTGAATGCTTTACAAATGAGGAGACCCCTCCTATTTATAGGCCCTAAGGGAGGGTTCTAGATTTCTAGAACCCCCATCTCTCTAGAAGTTTCTCACACCTCCTCTTTAGGAGAATTTTAGAAAGCTACACCCTTCTTTGATACTCTCTACAAGTATATACAAGCCTCCTACAAGACTCTTATACCGTGTATATACAAGCCCTACATACTGTATACACCTACCAAATGATGCCTAAGTGAGTGGGGCATGACATTCTCCCTCACCCAATTCTGCAACGTCCTCGTTGCGTTTCCTCCGATGTCTTCTCCGCTTTCTTCACGCTCCTACCCTTAGGGGTTCACATTCCCCTTCCCTTATGAGCTGCAGAGTCGACAATATCCCTGTGCTTGATTTGGTCCCTCGCACCAGGGGGACCATGCATAATGACTTCTCTTCCATGATTGCCAGAGAGTTAGCATATGGCATTGGGGCTGCTTTCACTTGGCTCAGGAAGTCCATTCCCAGAATGAGTTTGTGATCGTCCAACCCGACCACAGAGAAGTCTATTTTTCCTTTCCATGCTCCAACGTGCAACTCTAGAATCTCCAATTCTAGACTTCTCCCCGAGCTACACCATGGATCGGTTTAGCTTCTGTGTTGATAGCTTTCAGCTTCCCTGCCTCCTTAGCTGCCTTTAGGCCCAACCTACTTGCCTCCTCCATTGAGACAAAGTTGTGCGTGGCTCTCGTGTCTACTAGCGCACGTGCGGGCTTCCCATTGATGCTTGTTTCCACGTACAAGAGCCCTTTACCTTTGGGCTTAGATGTATCTTCCTTGGTCACCGTGTTGAGGCGCTGAAGGGATCCCATCCTCAGCTCCTCTCCTTCACTTTCGGCCACCTCTAGGCTCTCATCTATCTTGTCTACCTTGGCGATAAGGGGGTTCAAGGACTCCTTTTTCGGACACTCCCTTGTCCGGTGGTTGCCATCACAGATGAAGCAGCTAAAGTCTCTTCCCTTGAACTTATCCCTATCCGTCTTTCTTTCCTTGCCTTCCTCACGCCACCTCAGTCTGGAAGGTCTCTCCTTGGGGCTTGGACTCCGTTCTCCTCCACCATTTTCATGGTCATCCTTCATTGACTTAGAAGAATAGTCTCTCTTGAATTCCACAAGCTGTTCCGCAACAGCCATTGCGGTCGCAAGGTCCTGGACTCCTCTCCGTTGTAATTCCAACTTGGCCTAGTGCTGAAGATCATTCATGAAGTTAAAGAAGAGTTCCTTCTCGGTCATGTCTGGGATCTCCAACATAAGGGTAGAGAATTCTTTCACATATTCCCGGAGGGTTCCGGTGTGCTTGAGCCGTTTCAAGTTCTTCCTCGCCAAGTACTCGACATTCTCGGGGTAGAATTGCCTCTTGATTTTCCTCTTGAAATCTTTCCAAGTGTCGATGGTACACATTCCTCGCTCAATATCTGCATGACGTTGGCGCCACCAAAGAGTAGCCGTATCAGCAAGATAGAGGGTTGCCGTGCGTACCTTCATCCTCTCTTCCACGAGAGAGACCACAAGAAGTTGTTAAGTTTCCTAGCATCCCGGGTGCCATTGAATGTCTTTGGCTCGGTCGCCTTCACCTTAGGTGTCTCGTGTGTAGCCAATCCCTCATTGGTCATCACCCTATTCCACACGGCGAACTCACCACGCATCTTCTCTACCTGACCTCGCAATGAAGTCAACATCTCCATCGCCTTGGCCTCTAAGAAACCCATCTTTTGCTGCTCGGCATAGATAACTTCATTGAGGGTTCCTTGCATTTCCCCTCGAAGCTCGTCAAGCTTGTCCTCAAAGCCATCCAAGCGAGTACCCAGCTCTTCCAACCGAACTTCACCATCTTGGAAACCAAGCTCCACCCTTGAAAGCCTTGCCTCCATTGCAGCACGATAGTCCTTGGACCTTCCCCTTGTGGTGGTGGGAACTTCATGTCGCCTCACGTTGCCTCCCAAGGTCATCCCTTGTTCTTCCATCGTCTCACAGCTAGCAACCTTCTCGATCACCGCGTCACGTCCCTCGTAACTTGGCTCTGATACCAACTGTCACGGCCTTAATTCTTCACCTCGATCACGACCGTGCGACACTCGATAACTTGACCCTTCAAGACCGAGTAAGCCTACCACACTAACAACTTAAGAACAAGGGATGGAAGAACACACACTTAGAGAATGCTTGAACTCACTTAGATTACTCACAAGATTCTCTACAAGTCTTGGATGCTTTACAAATGAGGAGATCCCTCCTATTTATAGGCCCTAAGGGAGGGTTCTAGATTTCTAGAACCCCCATCTCTCTAGAAGTTTCTCTCACCTTTTCTTTAAAAGAATTCTAGAAAGCTACATCATTCTTTGATACTCTCTACAAGTATATACAAGCCTCCTACAAGACTCTTATACCGTGTATATACAAGCCCTACATTCTATATACACCTACCAAATGATGCTTAAGTGAGTGGGGCGTGACATTATGCTAGGTCCAAGAAGAAATAGGAAGGACTGTTAAGTAGAAAAAAGGAGGAAACTAATCGCCTTTGGTTGGTGATGTGAGGAGGGGCGTCTCGGCTTTCCTTTTCTTGTCACGTGTCGCCTTTGTAATTCCCTTTTAACTGTGTTAAGATTCATTCAAACCTAAGGTTCACCTAACTACCCTTGAGTTTTAGAAAAATAAAATAAAATAATTTTAACTACCGGGGATAAAAAAATTCACCCAAGTTCATGACAGTTGAAGGGGCAGCTTTGTGAGAGCGAGAGCAATAATGGAGCATACTATTGCTGAAAAAAAAATGAAAAAAAGATTCCTAGTCATTGCGACATTCATCTCTATCTTGCTTGAACTGAGGTGATAGTTTTCATGGTTCATATATGCCCAATTAATGGTTTGGGATAATGGCTTCTACAATTTTGTAGCTTAGCCGCCAAGAACGACTGCAGGGCTAGGGCTTGACTTGCCAGGACCTAGGCTGGGCCGGAATTGGACAGAGTTTTGGGCCGAATGGTGCCCGACCCGTTTACAGCTAGCGGGTATACACACTACCAAAGGCATGTCTTTGAAACTCGTATAACAAACATCCCCTCTAAGGCTCCAACACTCTACAGAGACAAAACACTCGAAAGTCAGAAACACGAAATGGAACCCCAACAGTCATCTATCGTCGTCGTGAAGCAAGAAGAAGAAGGACCCCTGAAAACCCCGCCAAATCCCAACAACACCACCACCGGCGGCGCCACCACCAACGCACCACCTCCGATCAGCTCTGACATCTCTCCTCCTCCTGGTTACCGCCCCGTCCGGTCTCCCGCCATAAACCCCCCACCGGACTACATACAACAAGCCATTATGCTCTCCCCAGTTCCTCATGCCCAAAAAGTCCCCACAGTCTCTCCTCCTTATCTCTTCCAATCCCCCTCCAAAAAGATCCTCACCCAAGACGATATCCGCCGATTCAACGACTCTTTTTCCGGCAAAAACTTCCTTGGCTTCATCGTCTCTCTCAGCGAATCCATCCGAGGCCACAAGATCTCCGATCACTGCCACCAATCCCAAACCCTAAATTCCATTGTTTCCATCATCGGAACCCTCCTCCGCTGGGTCGACGAGATCCCTCCTGCCCAGCAACCCTCCCGATACGGTAATCCCTCCTTTAGGGTTTGGCACAGTCGCTTGATCGAGAAGAGTGATTCATTGATGCTTCAATTCCTCCCTCACGATCTCCGATCTGCTACTCTCGAGATCGTTCCTTACTTCACCGATAGTTTTGGGAATTCAAGCCGGATTGATTTTGGTACCGGTCATGAGGCTAATTTCGCGGCGTGGCTTTATTGCCTGGCGAGACTGGGGCTTCTCGTGGAAGAGGATTACCAGGCGGTTGTTTCTAGGGTTTTTGTGAAGTATCTTGAGTTAATGAGGAAGTTGCAGATGGTGTACTGCCTTGAACCGGCGGGGTCGCACGGGGTCTGGGGTCTTGATGACTACCATTTTCTGCCATTTATCTTTGGGTCGTCGCAGTTGATTGAGCACAAGTATTTGAAGCCGAAATCCATTCATAACCAGGATATTCTCGATAATTTCACGGACGAGTACTTTTATCTTTCGTGCATTGCTTTTGTGAGGAAGGTAAAGAAGGGATTGTTTGCAGAGCACTCGCCATTGTTGGATGATATCAGCGGCGTGCCTACCTGGAACAAGGTCAACAGTGGGTTGCTTAAGATGTATAAAGCCGAGCTACTGGAGAAGGTTCCTATCATGCAGCATTTCTTATTTGGGTGGCTCATCCAATGGTATGGTCTTGGTTCCCTTCTCAAGTAGTAAAAGTAGACTAATTTTTTGTTGGATATCTATCAAATTTTGAACAAATTAAGAATCTGTGATTTGGGAAATTGCTGGGTCGGATGGCCACGTGAACACGGTGACAAAAAATGGGACCGGTGATCACAGGGCCAGCTGAACTCTAAATAAGACCGAATTGACCTGTGGCCAAAAGAGGATAAATTGGCAGTGGAAAGGGACAAAAAGAGCTCACTGAAAGGGATGATCGATAGATAGCCCGATCTTATCTTTTTGGACCCATGGTATCCCTATACATAAGATTTTTTTGGCTATATTAACTATGGATATTCGTAATGGTCGTAGCGGGCAATTATAATTATGGGTAGTATTGACCACGATCAAGTAACTCCCCATTTTTAATGTCATCGCCATAAATATCGAATATTTCGTGTGTTGTAATCTTAGGTACCTTATGATGACATTTTACTCTCAAAATTCTTTAAGTGGACTGATCAAAGCGGTTTATATCCTTCTTCAGGATGTATAATGGTACGCGCCTTGATCAGCGAATCTCTTGCCCTCCAATCCACAAGTCTCTTTTAACCCTTTATTACGCATAAGTCGGTACACCTTAGAGTGTATTAATACCCAATACCTTGAAGGCGAATTAGTTTCCTTAAAGAGGTATAGTGTCGGCGCATTGCCCTCCGAGGCGGAATGCAAATGCCAGATTACTCCTCAAAATGTTATGTCAAAAGGCATTAGGAGAGATCCAAAGGCGTCATGGCCTCTTGAGATTGAACCTCTATCATGCTGGCGCATTACCACATTCATTTCACGTCATTCCGTTGGTGCCTAATAGGACAAATCAAAAGTCGCTATCAACATTAGTCCCGTGTTTGAGAAGGCGATTTGTCGTCATTTGAAGACACGCCTTAAGTGATGGGCTTGGCATTTTATTATGTTTATAGATGTTTTGCATCTTTTGGCCTTTTGAAGTCAATGATGCAACTTTTTGTGGTTGGTGCATATGGCGCGACCTTTCGTTGTCCGCGTAAGTGGCACCCCTTTCATGATTGGCTCATAGTGGCACCCCTTTCATGATTGGCTCATAGTTTGGTGTATACGACCTGATTTCATGATATCTCTTCCTTTTTTGCTCAAACGGCACGACCTTTCGTATATAGTTGCGGCCTTTGAGATTTCCAAATTTTTATATATACGTCTCATTTCACTTTTATTTTTCATTTATTCTTATTTTCTTCCTCATAGAAATGAAAGTGTTTTTTTTGTCCTTTTTTTGAACTATTTCCATGGCCTTTTCAAGTTCTCAAGGCATTCTAGGTGAAATAAATGACTCTTTTTGGATAGATACCCAACATTTTAAGTGGGATGTAACACCTCCTCTTGATCAATGGGCCCTCTTATTTATGGAAGTGTCAGAAGAAGAAGTGGAACTCCCCTCACCTTATGGTGTTCCAAGATTTCGGATTCAACGAGGCGACTTCCCCTTTTCTATACCTGTGTTCCGTTCCCACCCAGAGCCTTCAGGCGATTGGGAAGGATGGGTAGAAGATATGTTGGCAAAAAAGGAGTTCTCTGCCACTCTAGAAGATGCAGGCTTGAAAGAAGCCATTGAGCTTTCTGTTCACTTCGAGATTAGACATGACCAAGATGCCTTGAAACAACTTTTGTTAAGATGGAATTCTTATACTCATACTTTCATTACACCTTGGGGGGAGATTGCACCTTCGTTGGAAGATGTGGCAGCACTTCTTTGCTTGAAAATTTTTGATGAACATAATTTTACTACCATTAATTATAATGCGCCAAATATGCTTGAATGTATAGAAGGCTTAGAGGCTGCCTTGGAAGCGTCAAAGAAGAAATCTGCCTTTTGCAATGATCCTGAAGGTAAAGCCAGAAGAGCGAATTTTAGTGGTTGGGTCCATTACTTTTGGAAGGAATATGCCCCGGTAAAGAACGGTCAAAGATTTTCAAAGCAATTCGTGGAGGGCGCCGGCATGAACAACTCTTATAGGCGTGAGGCCTTTGTGGCGATGTGGCTATCTCGCTACATCTTTCCTTTGTACCCTTATGAGAAAGTGCAGGAGTGCCTTTTTGCATTAGCAGTTCGAATAACCAACGATGCCAAGTACAGCCTGGCGTCCGCTTTCTTGGGGACATGGTTTAAAATATCGGTATCAGTCGCCGTATCGATTAGTCCAAAATAGGATACGTATCGGCGTATCGGTACCGTATCGATTAGATACGGTGAAAAAATTCAGGATACGCTCAAAAAAGCTTGGATACGCAAGGAAAAACTTGAATACCTTGCATAAAACCTCATTTAATGCAAATATAAGCTAAAAAAAAACTAAATAAAGGTCTCCAACTACATTTATAATCATGCATATGAGAGTTAACAAATTTATAAGTTAAAAAAGGCGTGCGTGCTGATAAATATGTACGAAAATACAAACCATAATTACTTAACCAAGTGATCGAAGCTCACTTGCATTCATAAATCAAAAATATGAAAATATAGACTCTTGTATTCATAAATCAAATTATATACATGATAAAAGCTCAATATCATATTGAACTTCGTGCCGGCTCATACTCTATCATTGTGGGATCAGGAATTGAGTAGAGTGATACATTATAAGTGGTCCAGACATGATGACACCACTGTGTCTAAGTCATCATCGTGCGGTACATGCCCGAGTACATTTGTACATATGCCTGCTGCTGAGTCTTGATCTGTCCATAACTGTTAGTCGAAGACTGAGACTGAACATCAGAACCAGTGGCTCCTGATAAGTAGGGTTGGGCTGAGGCATAATAACTAGGGGGATAACCTTATTTACATATTAATATCTAAAGTAAATGAAAGTAAAATCAAGTTAAAATCATTTACTTAAATAATATATTATGTAAATTAGTTGTGTATTAGGTCTGTATTGTGGATCGTAGTGTAAATGGAATGAGAAAAAAAATTAACTGAAAAATCTCCATATCGAGTGTATCGATCGTGTATCGACCCGATACAGGGGAGTTTTTTTTTTCCAACGTACCAGTGTATCGGGTAGCTCTAAATATGATACATATCGGTCGATACGTATCGATATATTAACCCATGCTTGGAGATCCTTTACCATAACCTCGACCTTTTTCATTTGGATTTGACTGAGTCCAATGGCGAGTGTACTATTGAAACCTTTGCTTGTGCATCGTTTCTCCAATTGTGGATATGGGAAATGGTTCTTGGATATGCACCAACGCCTTTATCTCTCGTACAAATAGCGGCTGAAGAAGGAGACTCAGGCAAACTTTACCCAAGAGCGCTCCGTTGGGTGGGGGTGAAATCGAAAAAACAAGTGAAGCTTCTTCATTCTTTGGAGAGTGGATCCTTCAGATTTCGCCCTTACACTGAATAGATCAAAGGCGCCATCCCTTTCAATTATTATGCTGAAGGCGACTCTTTTGAGAGAATTTCATTAGTAGACCGGTCTGGTTTGTCGGAGAAGCAACTCAATTTTCTTGCCATGGGAATGGATAGTGCTCTTTTAGTGATGGACTCAGCTTTCGTTTTGGTTGAGTATAACCCTAGTCGCTTTCAAAGGCAATTCGGGCTAGACCAAGGCGTCCCCACCTCCTCCTCTTTTGAGTATAATGCTATGATAGCTTGTAGGTATTTTTTGGTGGAGAGGTCATGCCAATACTTTTGCCCAGACACGAAAGAGTTCCTTTTTCTCGGTGTTTCTTGTCGGGGACGATGTACGCCTTCGATGAAGGCGTTTTGGGAGAAAACTATCCAATCCTTCCATGCCTTCGTCAAATCTTCTCTAGTAAAGGAGAATGTGGAAGTGACAGACAACCCACACCTTAAAGGCCGACCAAGGAAGACCGAAAAGAAGGGCAAGATTGTTGCGCCTTCAAGCTCTAAGAAGAGAACACCTCCTAGGCGAAGGCGTCCTTCTCTCAAGTAGGTAAAACATCTCTCGTTTTTACGTCATTTTTTTTGAACCCTTTTGGTAAATAATAAATAATTTTATTTATTTATTTATTGGATGCCTTTTCAGAGTAAAGTAATAATAGAGGAAGAAGAAACAGAGGAAACTAATGAATCATCTTCAGAAAAGAATGAAGAGATAGAAGAGGAGGAAGATGATGATAACAAGGATGGGGAAGATGACGAAGAGAGTGTGCAGTATGTTAGTGAAAGCGACCCATCGAGCAGTGAAGAAGAGTCAGAGGCGTTGGAAGTATAGTATTAAAACTCGCCGAGTTGACTCGAAACTCAGCCAAGTTGACTTGACTCGGCCAGGTTTCGAGTCGAGTTTGGGGCAAAACTCAGTTTTGAAACTGAAAACCAAGTAACTCGCCCCGACTCGCCCTGACTCGCTCGAGTTGTTGCACTTTTTTTTAAAAACAAAAAAATTGAGTAAACTGCCTACCCGATTGATTAAATTATGTTTTTTTTTTCTTTTTTTTAACACACCCCACCCACTGTTAAGTATAAATACAAAACAAAAGGGGGGTGTTTAGTATATATTAAATTATATATCTCATTTTAGGCATGTTTTATCATTAATTTTGAATTTATACATATATATAGTGTTAGAAAAATATTATATATGTCTGAGTTTTAGGTGTTATTACTTGCCCGAGTTTCTGAGTTGACTTTACTCAGCAAGTTTCCGAGTCAAGTCGAGTCGAGTTTTCGGGTTTTAAAACACTGGTTGGAAGGATTTTCTGTTGGGCACCCTCTGCTTGAAATTCCGAGGACTCCTGTTCGTGTTTCGGCTTCCATCTCTTCTTTTGGACACGACATCTTCTGGAAAGAGACGACGAGCGTCTACTCGAGCAAACTCTCATGCTTCCCCCCTTGTCTCCTATTTCTGATATGCCTTCTTACCATGGAGGCGAGCCACTAGCCATTCTCATGGATGATCTTTTAGGTGTGGTAGGAGCAAGGTTTGCAATATCGACAATATCGGCGATATATCGCCGATATTTGTCGGTGTCGCTGCCTTCCGACACATCTATACCGTGTCAAAAAAAATTTGCATGATATCGTTGGTTATCGGCGATATACCGGCGATATCGACGATATATCGCCGATAACCCACCGATATCGACCAAAACCAGTGAATCATGTTGAAATCAATTTTTTCCCCATTTTTTTGCTGATAACTCCTCACAAAGTTGCATAGAAACTTGATTTAGAAGAAAGAAAAAAGATTGGAGACTTGAGAGTAGAGAAGAAAAAAGGAAGAAGAGGGTATCGTGGTACCTGTTGCCGTCGCCGTCGCCAGTAGCCATCGTCGTCATCGGTCGCCGTCTCCGATTGCAAAACCAGACCACATGCCATGCCATGCCATGCCATGCCAAACCAAGGTCCTACTTCTCTCCCCTCTTCCTTCCTGGTTTTTTTTCTTTTGCTCTGTCTGTAAAGATCGAATGGGTTAAGGCATTTGGTTTAAACCCTAACAAGGGTAACACTAATGTCACACGCTTATTAAAGATACTTTTATCAAAGGTAATACTAATGTCACACTTATCTTATTAAACATACTTTTATTTTGATAGTTTTAACCTAAATAGGGTAATGCTACTTTCACTCTCATTAAACATACTACCCTCTTAAGTATTATAACCTACCAAGAGTAATGCTAGTTTCACTCTCTTAAAAATACTTTCAAAGGTTGGGGGCTTAGGCTTTTAAGGGTTTTAACTTAAAATTAAAAAGGATAATGCTAGTTGTACTTTCTTTATAAATTATAAAAGAGGGTAGTGCTTTTTTTAAAAAAAAAAAAAAAAAAGAGGGTAATGCTGATAGAGGCTTTAATTAAAAAAAAAAAAGTTTCACTATGAATAGTGGTTTTTTTTTGTTTTTTTTATTATATACATATTTGGTGCCACTATGTTATTTGGTTTCTTCTAATTTTTTTTTTTTTTTTTTATCATTTGTGAATACTAAGATTAGGTTGTTAACTAAACAAATTTTTTTTGTTTATGCACTAGATTTCAAGTTTTTTTTTTAAGTCAAATAAAAATTTATTTATCATTTCATTTAATATTTTACAATCGTTTGGATTGTACATTCACGTGCATTGCATGTGCCTTCCGATAATAGCTAATAATTCTAAATTATATACATTGTAACTTCGACCAAATAATATAACTTATTTCACTAAAAATGTTATACAAAATTACTAAATATTACTTAACTATGTTATTTAATAATATTAAAACTAAAATAAATTATTAATCTTTTTAAAATACAAATTATTAATTGAGACAATAGAAACCATTAGAAATACTTTTCACATCTAATGCTATTCACGGTTCTTTTTATCCCCCTCACTCTCATGGTCACGATTCATGCAAATAAAAAAACTCTTCTATAATTTGTTAAAAAAAAAATCAAAATTATATTTTCCAACCTGTTAAAAAAATAGATAGACAAACAAAAACTTTATATTTTGGCATCAAGGTCTTGCTTGATTATATTAAACTTTTAATCACTTAAACAATACTCAATAGACCTAGAAATCCTCTTGTTTACATCAAAAATAAAATTACATCTATTTTTTTTCCACAGTCAAATAAAATTACAGTCCTCTTCTTTTTACAAAATTACATCCAGATAAAAATAAAATTCACATTCGGCTTGTTTACATAAAAAAGAAGTCTCACACATTTGAATAAAATTACATCCACTTCCTTTTACATAATTACATCCACTTCATAGTAAACTAAAATCATAGTCCCGTTCTTTTTCTCTTGATGCGTGGTCTTCCGATAATTTAACTATCTCCTCTTCTTCCCATATTGATTCAGTCCTGTAAAAACATAGAACTCATCAATTGCATATAAAAATAAGTTTACAAATTAAATTAAATTTTAATTATTTGTCAAATTTAATGTGCATACATAAGTTTTTTCAGATTTTTAAAACAATTAACATGGATAATCATTAAAAAAAAATAAATCAAATGACCTTACATATTTGTTCAAATGAAGTAAAATTGATTATAATACAATTAACATAAGGGTCAAAGCACATCTTATTGAAAAATGAATGAAACATGAATCAATCATATATTATCGTCACTCGTTAGCACACATCTTTACTTTCTTCTCATTGTATCTCTTATGTACATTGTTATTTTTTTAATGTTTCTATTCTAAAACATGTATTAACATCTATTTTAACATTTCCTGAAATTTCACTGTAAAATTTCATATTTTACCCTATTTTTTTTGTCATTTTTTCAAAAATCACCGATAAACGATATATCTTCCGATATATCTCCGATATATCTTTTTTTACCGGCTCCGACATGTCGAGCGATATCGACATTTAAAACCTTGGGTAGGAGAGATTTCTTCGGGGTTTGAGGCAGACGTAGAGGCATTGGCTAGGGAGTTTGTAGTGACTCACTCGAGATTCTCTCATGGAGTACCCAAGGATTTGTCAGGGTCTTCGCACATAGCGCCTTCTGATGTGATATCTTCACCTTTACCTGCTGCACCTTCATCTATTGTGTCTCCAACTCCACTTGAACCTTCACCTTTAGTTGCACCCGTAATTGTGGCTACCACTTCTGTTGCAGTGCAAGTGAGCAATGACTTCAGCCCGACCCTCCAACTGATATCATGATACGTGGCTACAAGGTCAAATTTGATCTTGGACCTATCCTTCAATCCATTTTTGAACGGTATGGCGGCATTTGCTCAAACTGTCAAGTTAAAGGTGCCTCTTTTCGTTCAACCTTCCTTGAAGCAATTTGCAAAATTTTCGTCTCTATGCAACAAAAGACCTTGAAGGACTTATCCTCCAATGATTTGGGTGACTGGAAGGCCATTTTGGATGACACCATTAGTTTTGGGGTAAAGGTAGAATGGTTGGTTGCACGCCATGCGGAGCTAACGGCTGCTCAGGAGGTTGGAAGGCGTTTGAGTGTCATAAATCAGGAAAAAGAAGAATCCATTTCTGCTGTTGGTTGACGCCTTCTGTGAGGCAGAAAAGGCGCTTGCTTTTGAGTTGGTTGAGGCGGAGGTTGAGCTAAAAGCTGTAATGGCCACAGTTTAATCCCTAAAGGAAGACGCCATTTTTCTTTCTCAACAACGGCTGGATATGGAAGATGAAACAAAGGAGGTTACGAAGAGATATGAGCTTGTTCGAAAGGAAGCTGAAGCGTTTAGGCGCTTTTTGGAAAGTGATCTCACACACGATCTTCTTTGATTTTTTTGTCTCTTGGTATGTAAATTTTTTTTAATTCTTTTTTTTGACGTGTAATCAAAATTTTAATAAACGAAGAGACTGAATTTTATTTCTATTGATGATACAATTTCAACCATTTGCCATTACATGAAGAATAGTACCAACATTTGAGAGTCGATAGTAACTGCCAGTCTCTGCTTGTCGGATTATGTAACATCATTCCCAATTAGGTGTAAACTTTGAGGCGGAAGTTCCGCTCCGAACATGAATGGTGACATGTAGCACTAAATCACTTTCTTTGAAGATCCACCCTCGGACCCTTGCTTTAGATACGCTGTCATGTGATCTTCGGCCTTTTGCTACCTTTCGTCAATGAGTTCTAATTCCTTTGCCCTTGCTATTCCAATTTCTTGCGGATCTTCAATATTGTTTAAAATCATTATGGCAGATTGAACGTCTAACTCCACTGACAATGTTGCTTCAACTCCATACACTAGTGTGAAAGGCGACATGCTTGTGGCTGTTTGATAGACCCACAACGTTAAAATTAACTCCTTGGCCCATTATGATGCTCTATTTCAACCATTTTCTCTAATATTTTAATCAAGGTTTTGTTTGTTGCTTTTGCTTGTCCATTGCCTTTTGGATAATACGAGGTACTGATGTGGTCCACAATTTAAAGATTTCCTCAGATCTTAACAATTCCTTGGGTTATTTATGATTTAATTGTAGGTAAAATAGGAACCACCTAAAAAGCAGAACCCATCATAATCTACAATTAGGGTTTCAAAGGTTTCCAATAGAATTAAAGGGTTTGCTAGGTGTGGAAATTGAACTAAACCACAAAAAGGATCCTAGGTATTTATGGTTTGTAAAATAAAAGACAAAGCTAGGGTTTATGAAGAATTATGGTTTGGTTACCTTTCAGAGGAGGGTTATATGGTGATGTAGGGTTCTCCCAGATCTACTGAATTTGATATATGTGAGCACCTGCAGAAATAGTCTGAAATCTGAAATAAAATAAAGGGTCGGAAAACGTTTAGGACCTTAGGTATGCTAGAATTAGGGTAAAAGATGGGGTTTTATGTGAGAAAGTGATGGAAAATGGAGGAATAGATACTTGCTGTTTTGGGGTATTACATATGGGACATCAAGCAAAGAATAATAACAGAAATGAAGTTCTGTCCAGAATTTCTGGTTGTTGTACATAAATTCCAACAAGCTAAAAGAGATGAAAAAGGGGAGAAAATTGACCGGTTTTTATGAGAATGACTCCGGTTGAAGGGGAGATGATGACCACTGTTACAAATCTCTCGAGAAATACCCAATTTTTCCTGAGAAAACCCGAGAAAAACATCTAAAGTTTAAAATTCCATTTTTATCGCGATATCTTAAAAATCTCACGAGAATATAATTTTCTCTTTTAATCCTGTATATATCGTGAGATTTAGCCGAGATTTAAAAAATATCATAAGAAATACACAATGTTGTTGGTTTTATGAATTTATAGCTTTGTGATATTTATTACTATTTTATGTAATTTCAATATATATATATATATATATATATATTTTTAATCATTCTTGAGATTTAGGCAAGAAATATCCGAAAAAATTCAAATTTGAAAATCTCCCGAGAAAAACTCTGGCCGATAAAACCCCGAGAACGGGATTTATAACACTGATGATGAGGAGCCTCTCCAATGAAGGTTCGGCCAAAGAAGAGAAGGGTAGAGAGGACGGCTCCAACTAAGCAACCGGCATAGTTGTTAAAGGCGACGCCTTAGGCGGTCACCTAGGCGACTAGGCGCTCCGCTGGGCTCAGATGACTTGCCGCCTTTGGCGGTCGTTATTAAAAATTTGATATATATAATATTATTATTGTTTAAAGATATAAAAATTTATTTTATTTGAATATGATTGTTCGGTAAATAAAAAAAAATTCTATTTTTCATACTTCTCATGTCTTTTACAATATAATATGTTAGGATTTGTATATCCAAAAAAAAGTTTGCAGATAGAAGAAGAAAGAAGAGACGAACGGTGTCAAGTATGTTTCTCTCATGTTAACTTGTTATCTCTCTCAATGGGTGGACCAATTGGTCTCTCTCCCTCTGTTTATGGGTGGACCAAATAGTCCCCATTTTTTTTTCCATGGTTGTTAATTTACAACTAACTCAGACGGCCTAATAACAAATT
The DNA here is from genome assembly GCA_015143295.1 of Tetracentron sinense. NCBI lineage: Eukaryota > Viridiplantae > Streptophyta > Magnoliopsida > Trochodendrales > Trochodendraceae > Tetracentron > Tetracentron sinense. Next base: position 35,536,009 of record CM026552.1, on the reverse strand, counting down.
AAGAGCCTTTAAATGCCCCAAAATTCCTTCCACCCCCGGTCCAAACTCTCATAAACTCATACTTAAAGTGTTCTTTTATAATTTAAATAAGTGCAAGTTTTATAGTTATATATTTTATTTATCAATATTATTTTAATTACTTATCTTGAATATAATCGAGAAAAAGAAAGAAATGAGAGTAAGAGATACGACATTACGACATCTCCCTCTCCCCCCCTCTTTTCTTTCTCCCCTGTTCAGTGTCACATTTAACCGTCTGGTTATTTTTCTACTTTTTACTCAAACTTATATTCTCCCTCCTCTCCCCTCTTCTTCCTCTTTCTTTTCTGTTGGGCTGTTTATTTTTTATCCCGCACAATTTCTCTCTCCCCCCCTTTTAGTAGTCATTGTAGAATTAATTTTAATTTCATTTTTTTCCAACATGAAGTCCTCCTTTATTATTTTAAAACTGTCTCTAACAATGGTTCTATCAAAGTGCACCTTGACAATGGTGTAAATTATATGAATGTAGGGCCTCTTATAAAAGAAAATACATCATACATGATCTCAAATTAGTGGGTTTCTGCAACAAAAAGTTCATTAGGCGACGCCTCGGGCGTCTCAGGCTATCGGCTCAAGCGTCCATGGGGTATGTCGCCTTGACAACTATGACAACCGGCTAATAAAGGAGAAGGAGAGAAGAATATTTCTAAAGCTTCAAGCTTTTTATTCTATTCAATAGAAAAAAGAATCCCTTCAATAACGAGAAGCTCTTCTTTTTATAAGGAAGAGTTCTAAAACTAAGAAACTAATAGAAGAGTTCTATATCCATCTGAAGACTCCTAAACCCTAATCCTAATCCTAATGGACAAAAATAACCCAACTATAAAACTAAATTATGAAAAGGCAATTAATGATGGCTAAAGACAAACTACCCTTCACATAACCCTAATGTCATCAAGTGGTCGGCCAAGCTTAACGAGTAACAAGCCCAATAAAAGGTAATTAAAAGGCTCAGCTCATGATGCTAGGGGTGTCAATGGGTCAGCCCGGCTCGAAAAAGCCCGCCCATTACCCATATTTTAGGTCCTAGGGGTAGGGTCGGGCTCAATTTCTTAGGCCCATATTAATGTGGGTTTATATATATGTATATATATATTAAATATAACACTAATATATTATATACACTGTTATATAAACATATAAAGCAGTGTGTACACTGTTCTAGCATAAGCTGCATAACAGTGTACACATTGTTATTCTATAATAGTATACACTTACATACACTATTATATATTATTACATACATTTATGTACACTTATAATTTACATACACTATTATATACTATTACATACATTTATATGTTATACTACAATCTACACACTGTTATATATATTAACAGTGTACATACACATTGTATGTTATAAAATGACCTTATACTGAGCAATTGAGTTAACAGACTTAGAAAAGGAAAGAATGTCAAGAAGACCTTATACTGCTATATAGAACCCTTAAAGTCTGGGTGTTATTGTACCATGACCAATACATTTGTTCTATTATTTCTGGATGTACATCTTCTGCGGAAGATCAATTGAGAGTCGAGAATAACCACAAGCCTCTCATTTAACAATCCTTTTTATACATTCCACCTTCAATTGTTTTCTTTCTCTGGACGATCTTCTTGCATTAGAAACACCACTTCATTGATACTTCACTTTGGAAGAGTGAATAACAGTGTGTATGTACTTTTATATAGATTCCAAAAAAAAAGGACTGTTGCACAAATAACTGTGTACACTGTTATGGTATAACAGTTTACACACTTATATATATATATATATATATATATATATATATTTAGTAGATACGGGCCGGCCTGAGCTCAGTCCGGTCCTAGTAATAATAAAGCCTGGCCCGATTAAAACAAGGGTAGGGCTTGGGCCTATACATGTCAAACCCATTAAGAATAAGCCCGGCCCATTGACAGCCCTACATGATGCCCTCATTAGGTAGACTTGACATGCTTGATTCGGTATTTCTCCAAAAGTTCTTGGACGTTATTATTGATGAAGGGCGTTCCATTATCGGAAATTATTTTGTTTGGGGGTGCCAAAATGACATGATATTTTTCTTTATGAAATCTGTCAGGGCACCTCCAGTAGCTCGCTTTAATAGCGTTGCCTCAACGCATCTGGTGTAATATTTTGTAGCTGCAATAATCTAGTTGTTTCCTTGTAAATGAGGATTTATGGATCCTATTAGGTTGAGTCCCCATGTATGGAAAGGCCACGGCGTACTAAGTTGCTGGAGTGCTAAAGCTAGAGCACAAATGAGGTTGCCTTGCACTTGACATTGGTGACACTCTTTCACGAAGTTGGAGGCGTTTGACTCCATGGTAGGCCAATAGTATCCAAGGTCGAGAAGTTGAATGTACAACTTTTGCCCCGGTGGCTTCAATAATCACTACCATGAGCTTCATGGAGTGTTGTGTCCATTTCTCTCTAGCTAAACAATGGAATGGAGCGCCTTCAACTCCTTTTCTGAATAATTCACCAATTTTTAATCGATAATGAAGATGTATATATAAGGAAAAAGGACATCATAGTGCAAGGTTCACAAAGAGTAAACTTAGGGAAAGCAAAAACAACAACCAAGTACATTGTAAATCTAAGAAGCAAAGTTGTCCCCCCAAGGGTCCCAATATTTCCCACCATATAGCACCATGCTAAAACTAGATGACGGGCATGGGACGGGACTGGATTTGGGGAATGGTCAAGGAAGTGTCTTGAATAACTCCCCTATTCCTTTCTTTCCAAAAGGCCTACAACCATTCACACCTGCAGGCTGTGTTTGGATTTTCCATGTTTTGACGGATCTGACCCTTCCGGATGGTTGTATCGGGCACAACAATTCTTCGCTTACCACCAAACCCCACCAAATCAACAGCTCACCATTGCATCATTCCACCTAGAGGGTACGGCGTTGCCCTGGTCCCATTATATGGAGAACTCCGGTGCACAGTGCACTCACCAATTGGGATGTCTTCGCACGGGCGCTTGCAATTCGTTTCGGGCCTACTGATTACGATGACCTAGTGGAGTCCCTTACGAAGCTTCGCCAAACAAGTACAATCGATGATTACCAAACACGGTTTAAGTCTCTTGCCAACCTTACCAGGGGCCTCACGAAATCTTTTACGATAAGTTGTTTTTCAAGCGGCCTTAAAGACAATATTCGCCTCACTGTGAAAATGTTCCGGCCTCAATCCTTGTCAGCAGCCTTTGGGTTGTCTCGCATTCAAGAAGAGAAGCTGACCTTTAGGCATTGACCTTTGCGTCTTGAAGGATTCCGCTCCCTTCCTCGGCATCTCCAAGCACACCATCTCTCCGGAAACATTCACTTGCTATCCAACATGTCACACTAGATGAAATGAAAGAACGTAGAGACCGCGAGCTATGTTACAATTGCGATGACAAGTGGTCACGAGGCCATGTTTGCAAATCACAATGACTATACCTCCTTGACGGAAATTCTGGTGAGGACGAGCCGGTAGCAGATGAGAGGGTGGAACCTGATGTTCCAATTGAACCAGAAGAAGCCACTCACGACCTCCATGAAATTTCTCTCCACACCATTGCCGGTTCACTTTCACCTCAGACCATGCGCTTGAGAGGTACCGTGCACCAATTGCAGGTGATGATTCTTATTGATTTAGGTTGTACGCATAACTTCCTCGATCCAAAAATTGCAAAGAAAGTAGGGCTGCTCATCCTCGCCAATGGACGATTCGAAGTGATGGTCGCGAATGGGGAGAAACTCGTCGGACAAGGCCGCTGCATTGATATCACCGTCACCCTTCAAAACCACCCTATAACCATCGACTTCTACCTGCTTCCATTGGGCGGGTGTGACATTGTGTTAGGGGCACACTGGTTAAGGACTTTAGGGCCAATCGTGTGGGATTTTTTAAACCTTACTATGAATTTTGAGCTGGGAGGAGTATCATGCAAGCTATAGGGAGTTCACGCAACTTCCCTGGATGTTCTCAATGAAGGGCAACTTCAAAAAATAAATAGATCCGAGAACCAAGGTTTGCAATATCGAAAATATCGGCGATATATCGCCGATATTTTTCGGTATTGGTGAACACTGATGCATCGACAACATGTTTGAAAAAAAATACACAGTATTGGGTGGTATCGGCGATATATTGACGATACCATACCGATATCGACCAAAAGCAGTACGCATCCCATCCAAATAGAGATTCGGTCACATGCATAAGCATCCATCCAAAAAAAAAAGGGAGAAGAAAGAAGAAGAGGCTTGAATAGCTTTGATTTAGTAAAAACAAAAGGGGTTGATTTAGAAGAAAGAACAAGGAAGAAGAGGCCAGAGGGTACCTGAGCCAGTCCACTGTCGTCATCCACTGTCGCCATCCACCGTCGTCTTCGCAGTCGCCATCATCGTTGCCAAACGCCCAAACCCAAGCTAAGGTTCCCCCTCACCCCTCGGCTCCTCTTCATTTCAGAGCTCTGCTCATTTTTGTTTTTGTTTTTTGGGTTTGTTCTGTCCTGTGACATGAACGAAGGTTGGGAACAGCTGTATGCTTGAAACCCTTATAAGGTTTTCTAACCTCACTCCTACTTAGAACTTAAAAGCCTTATAAGGGTTTTCTAACCTCACTCCTACTTAAAACTTAAAACCCTTTTAAGGGTTTTCTAACCTCACTCCTACTTAAAACTCAAAACCCTTTTAAGGGTATTCTAACCTCACTCCTACTTAAAACTTAAAACCCTTTTATGGGTTATCTAACTTCACACTTTTGTTTTTTTTTTTTTAATGGTAACTTCACTTTTTACTGAAAAGTTAAAACCCTTATAAGGGTTATCTAACTTCACTCTTATAGTCTTACTTTAAAGTTCAAACCCTTATAAGGGATATCTAACTTCACTCCATTAACATGTGTTTTAAACCCATAAGAGCATTTTAGTAATATTAAAATATTAATAATTTCTTAATAATATTTGATAAATTAAAATTTATTTATATGTAATATCCCTAACCTCATAAGGGCTGTTTTAAAATATAATAACACCTTGACTAATTTTAGTAAAAAAATTAAACATACTTTGACTAATCAGTAATCATTTTGACTAATAAGTTAACGTACTTTTTAGTACAAAAATTTATTAATTAATATACTATTTTTACAACATAATCTTAAAAGATTATAGAACATACTATTTTGAAGACAAAAAATTTCTAAAACAGGTCTGTCATATTAGAAATTATATTATATGACAAAAAGTAATATGTTATAAACTAATATTGATTTATATTATACACCCAATTTAAAAAAAGTATTAAAAATTTAATGGTAAGGCCTTTTTTTCTATTTTAATTTTTAAGAATTATTCTTGAACTTCTTGTATATTTTTATTTAGTTATTGTTATATATATATATATATATATACTAGTAATGGTGCACATGCTTTGCACGTATTGACTTGTTACTAATAAAATTAAAATATTTAAAATATTTGTTTATGTGATTAAATTAACTTGAAAATAGTCACTCAAAAATAATTGTTGATATACGAAATATTTGTTGATATACGAAATATTTTTAATTATTAATAAGCACTACTGAAATATATAGGAATAACTAAATTAACCCAAAACTGAGTAATGATTATAGGTCATTCATGTGAAACAAAGAGTTTCTCTTATCTTGCTATATTCACCTTCTGGTGGTGATTGTAGGTTTTTTGGTGGGTTGTATTATGTATGTTTGTATTATTATGAATCTTATAAATTATGAATTTATAATTGATTGAGAAATGAATGAAACATGAATCAATCATACATTATCGTCACTCGTCAACGCACATATTTGCTCTCTTCTCATTACATCTCTTATGTACATTGTCGTTTTTTTAAATGCTTTTATTTTAAAAGGTGTATTAACGTCTATTTTAATATTTCCTGAATTTTCACTACAAATTTTCATGTTTTGCCCCATTTTTTCCAAAAATCACCGATAAACGATATATTTTCCACTATATCTCCGATATATATTTTTTCCACGACTCCGACATGTTGAGCGATATCGACATTTAGAACCTTGCCAAGAACCATGGAGTCTTCATGCAACTTTATAGTGTTACAGCAGCCCCAACAAAACTTCCTCAAATTCCTTACGTGAAGTCTTTATTACAAGAATTTAAAGATATCTTTGGTGAGCCAGAGGGACTACCACCACCACGCACCCAAGACCATCACATTCCACTTCGTGAGGGTGCCCAACCAGTAAGTGTACGGCCGTATCGCTATCCACATTATCAAAAGGTGAGATTGAAAAATTAGTTCATGAGATGCTGCGATCTGGGATAATTCGGCCTACCCAAAGTCCGTTCTCTTCGCTTGTTTTATTGGTTTGCAAATCAAATGGAAGTTGGTGCATGTGTGTCGATTATAGGGCACTCAACAAAGAGACTGTGAAGGACAAATTTCCTATCCCGGTCGTCGATGAACTTTTGGATGAACTCCATGGGGCTACTCATTTCTCAAAATTGGATCTCCGCTCAGGGTATCATCAAATCCGTGTGCAACCGGAGGACCTGTCCAAGACAGCATTCCGCACCCACGATGGCCATTACGAATTCTTGGAGTCCTAGTGCAGATTTTGTTGCGAAACTGTGGATTATCTTTGGGCATATTATCTCTCGCGAAGGAGTCGCGGTTGATCCTAGCAAAATTTCGTATGAAGCAACGACGACATTCAATAAGCTCAAATGCGCATTGGCCTCACCCCCGGTGTTAGCCTTATCGGATTATTCCCAAGAATTTACACTAGAATGTGATGCTTCAGGTGGGGGCGTTGGAGCCGTCTTAATGCAGCATAACAAACCTCTGGCCTACCTTAGCCGCCAATTGCATGGCAAGGCTCTTCTTCTCTCCACATACGAGAAAGAACTCTTGGTACTCGTCACTACGGTTCAAAAGTGGCGACCATACTTGCTTGGCCAACGGTTCACAATTCGCACGGATCAACAAAGCCTTAAGCATCTGTTGGAACAACGAAGAGGAACTCCAAATCAATAGAAATGGGTATCCAAATTGCTTGGCTATAGTTTTGTTGTCGAGTACAAAAAGGGAGTTCATAACAAGGTTGCCAAAGCACTATCTAGACAAGACTAAGCAATGGTGAGGGGTATCTTGATTCCAACAATTTCATGGTTAGATGATATTTTGCATGATTATAACTCCGCCCTGGAAATGCAATCTATGTTGGACAGATTTTGTAAAGGGGAGCTGGATCCAGTTCGCTTTAATCACCAAAATGGGATCCTCTTCTACAAAGGACGTTTTTACTTGGGGTTTGGGGTCTCAATCTCTGTTATGCCCAATAATGCTCAAACATTTCCATGACAGTCCACTAGGTGGGCATTCCTGCTGCCACAAAACTCTACAATGAGTACGGAAAGATTTCTTTTGGAAAGGAATGCGCTCCTACGTTCGATAGTACATCCGGGAATGTGATACTTGCCAACGAAACAAATCTGAAAACATATCCCCTGCTGGTCTTCTACAGCCCTTACCCATCCCCGACAAAATATGGACGGAACTGGTGATGGATTTTATTGAAGGATTTCCCTCTTCCCATGGTAGGAATTGCATATTGGTGGTAGTTGACAGGCTCTCAAAATTTGCCCATTTTATTCCGGTGTCACACCCCTACACATCTACCACAATTGCAAAACTTCATGGTATGCCCCTCACCATTGTCAGTGATTGAGATCCAACCTTCTTCAACAATTTTTGGATTGAGTTTTTCAAGCTCCAGGGTACCCATCTCCACCACAGTACTGCATACCACCCACAAACGGATGGGCAATCCGAAACTGTAAATAAATGGTTGGAAAACTATTTACGATGTTTTGCAGGTGCCAAGCCAAAGGAATGGCTTAATTGGTTGTCTCTAGTAGAGTGGTGGTACAACACAAATTATGTCACGACCCAAAATACCCCCTAGGAGTTAAGGATACCTGAGTACGTGACCGCCGTGTCATATTATCCTGTATGACACATAAGGCATACATACCATCCTATTAGAGTACACAATTGAGAACATTTAGCGGAAACAAAGCGGAAGCAATTTAATAACACTCCTATCGTTAGGTTCAAGTCTGAACCAACAGAACATATCCAAAATAAGAAGCATGGAGTGGACAAGTCCCACTCTCAATACCATCAAAATATAAGTATACTTTCTCTCACTCTCTCAATAGAAATCGAAATCAGGTCGCCTATCTAGTACTCCTTCATCCTGGTAATGATCCATGGTAGGCTCCGGCTCGTAGTATTCTTCCTCAATCCAAGGCTCCGAACCACAAACATCGAAGGGAACACGTGCACCTACCGAAGTCAATAATTCAGCTGAGCATGAAACACTCAGTCACATACAAACTACTAGCTAACAGTGAGATAATAATAGCATGGAGCATGCAAGACATAAAGCCCTGGAGCATAGAAATCCGTGAAAACCCGTACCAATTCCAAAACCATTTCTTATGAGTTTCTTATGAAATCTAAAACCTTATGAGTCTTATGAGCGTATGAGAATCAAGTCTTATGAGTTCTTAGAGTGCCTTAGAGTTCTTGTGAGATTTCTTATGAGGCTTTCTTATGAGCAAGAGGTTAGTACCCGTAAAACTCTGGGCTACCAACAACCTCCTTGAGTTCTTATGAGCTTAGAGACTTAGAGCACTTATGAGATTCACTTATGAGCTTAACTTAGAGCCAGACCTTAGCACCTGTGAAAAGATTTAGAGCCGGGCATATAAATATCCTTCATCGAATACATAGAAGTGGGTTGCCAAGATCTTTGACCAACCTTCCCGTTGGCTTTATCCAATTTCTTATGAGATTTCTTTCAGTCAGATATGACATATCCTTAGATATGCCCTATCCTTGACCAACCCTTAGTTTGGCTTTATCAATGCTTTTGAGCTTGGTAGCTTATGAGTTCTTAGAAATCCTTATGAATGTTTTAATAAACCCGACTTATGAGAAAATCTTCAAATCATGCGAAACATGTAAGACATAGAGTGCTTGTGAACATCATACTATACTTAGAAAGCTTAAAAACATGGAATCATAATCATAGAAATTCAATAATAGTGATAGCTTACAAACCATGAGAATCCATCATTTCAATTCATCCAAGAACACACTGTAAAATATGGTTTTATTGAAAGAATAGTCAAGGTTAGGTAGTAGAGTGTATCTACCTCTTGAATGGAAGTTTTTACACTTCTGTAGGATAAGAAACAAGCTTGAGGAAGCTTGGTTGAAGCTTTGAGAAGCCTGAACCTTAATTGGAAAAAAAACCAAAAACCCCTCTTTTGATTTTAGAATTTGAGAATCATCTTGGGTAGAAAACCCAAGCTTTAAAACACTAAAATTGGTAAGGTACAAACCTTAGAAGCAAGGATTTAGCTTCACTTTGGTCTGAGAAGAACGGTTTGAGAAATCAAAGTGTTCTTCTTCTTCTTCTCTTCTTCAATCTCTCAAAAATCCAAGCTTAGGGTTTGAGTAGATCAATCCCACGAATTCAGATCTTATTTATACTTCTACGGTTGCCAAAACCCCTAAAAGTCCTTGAAAATATCTCAAAATATCTCCCGAGGTCGGTGGAAGCATACTCACAAAGAACTGCTTTTTTAAAAATAAAAAAAGCCGTTTAAAACGCGCATTAATACCCTGCCGTAGAAAACGGCGTTTAACACTCGTTTATTGAATAAAACCAGTGTAGTCAAGGCGTCTAGGCGATGCCTAGGCGATTAGCCCCGGCTAGGCGAGGCGATGCCTAGGGGTGGCCTAGGCGATAAATTTAATATAAATATATATATAATTATATATATATCACGTATATATATAACATCAAAAAGATCAAAACTCCACACCCACATTCCACAAAAACATAAAATAAAAAGTCTATTACAAGCGTTCATCACATAACCAAAGACATGTTAACATAGTGGGGTATTAAATACTTCAAAATCTGGGTAAAATACCCAAATTCGTGTCATTGTCCATGTATAATATTAGGTAGAGCCCTCCTACGATTGCTATGGTTGAAAAAAAATGATTTTTTTAGTAAAAAAAACGATTTAGAATCTTATTACTACTTTATTTCATGTTTTTTTATTTTTTATTTATTTATTAGGAAATTTTGGATTTTTTTAAAGCAAAAAAAAAAAAAAAAAATTTTTTTTGTAGGATCGCCCGCCTAGAGGGGCGCCTAGGCGACAGAGGCCCAAAATCGCCTAGGCGACGCCTTGACTACACTGAATAAAACACGTATTATAGTTTTAAACTCGTTTAAAGCGAATAATACGGGGAAAAAAAAAACACGTTTAAAACGAATAATACGAAAAAAAAAAAGGATAATCTTGAATTTTTTTGGGAATAAAGATTATGTAGATATTGATGATTTTGACATTCTTTTGAGGGATTGATGAATATAAATGAGTGGTCTTATTAATATACGTGTTTGAGTCTTGTTTTTAATCTTGATAATTGATGTTTTAATGAAATTTAATACCCTGATGGAATAAATTTGATGTTAAAATGATGTTATGATCTTATTATTGATGATTATAGTTACTCTTTTTGTATATTATCTCACCAAATTGTTAGATATATTAATTAGCATCGTTACTAATTTTTATAATTATGATTTTTTTCTCCGTTTTTTCCCCGAAGTTTTCGTGTATTTTCCCGATTTTTTCAAATTTTTCCGTACTTGACCCTTGCCGAATTATTCCCGAACCCCGACTTTGTGACTATGGGTGGAAGAATTTCGGGCTGTTACAGGGTTGTTTTTGACATTTTCGGAGCTGACTCGTCGACAAGTGACGCTTACTCGTCGACTAGTGAAGCTCACTCGTTGACTAGTGATACTGTGACAGGCGTGGGTTTTTCCCGCTTTGGTATTTCAACCATAAGTTTTGACTCGCTTATCTGATTTTGACAATTCAACTTGCGTTGGATTCGTCTTTCAAAGGGGAACAATTTTCACGTTTTGCAAAATTTCTAATTCTTTTTTATTCATGGACCAAATTGCCTTTAAGGCTGACTGGTCTGAAAATGGAATTCAACAGCCTAGATTTTCAGCAGACTCGTTTCCGGAATCTAACGTTTGACCCAACCTCGGCTCAAAATCTGAAAAAGTGATAAACATGAACCTTGAAGAGGGTTTCAATACCTTTCCAAAAATTCAAGAATTACTCGATTCCGATCAGTGGTGAGAATTCTAGAGTTCTTTAAAGTTGAGGGTATGTTTAGGCATCCCTTTCTTTGGCACTTGGAGTATGTTATACTCTCATTTTTCATTTGTCCCTAACCCCCAAAACACTTTCCATACATATTTTGATTCATTCAAAACCTCATTTCATTATAAAACATGAACCCACAATTTCATTAAGGCTTTAGGCACTATTCACATAAACAGTGAACCTAAATTCCGGGGCTCTACAAATTACCACTCCTCCACTGGTCTTACTCCATTCGAAATCGTGTATGGAATCCTGCCTCCAAAATTGCTGCATTATGAAGTTGGCACAACACGAGTACAGGCCGTGGAAGATGTATTGTGTGGAAGAGACCAAATTATGCGAATTTTGAAGGAGCATTTGACTACCGCTCAAGATAGGATGAAGAGAATGGCCGACTGACATTGGATGTAACGTGAGTTTACAACTGGTGGTTGGGTTTATTTAAATTGCAACCCTATCGGCAACAATCAGTGGTAATGCGACCCATCAACAAGTTATCTCCTAAATATTATGGCCCTTATCTCGTTCTTGAATGAATTGGATGAGTTGCATACAAGCTACCATTACTTGCTGAGTCTCGCATACACCCGATTTTTCATGTTTCAAACCTCGAAAAGAAAATCGGAGATTGTCTGCAAGATCATCCCGAGCTACCACCAGTTACAGATCAGGGCGAATTTCAGTCTCTCCCAGAACGTATTTTGTCAAGGCGAATGGTCCGGGATGGCAATCGGGCGGCAACTGAAGTAATTGTCAAATGGCATGGCGGTGAGGAAGCGGATGCCACTTGGGAGTGCTATTACAAACTCAAGAAACGCTTCCCTGATGCAAACCTTGAGGACAAGATTTTTTAAGGGAATGGGAATGTTACGAGCATGTCTGCACGCGTTTGCATGAGAGATCATGCAGTCTAGGTTACATGTGTTATTTAGGTGTCAAAGATCTGGAAGTGGAAAGTGTCTATTTGTTAGAGGTTGAATAGGTCTAGGTTGTTAAATGTTAGTGGGTATCTGCATGTTAGTAGGGATGTTTAATGTGTGGAGGTAGTTTCCTTATTAGTAGGGATTATCTGTTAGTAGAGTCATGCTCTTGAGTCGAGATAAGCACCATAAGTATAACCCATGCTTGCTGGATAAATCAATCAAAAACTCAACTTATCTCATAACAGTCTTGGAGGTTGCCCCCTCGAAGTGGTATTTGGTCCCCAATTTCCTTACTTCCGGTTAAGTTGCACGTTAGGGAAAGGTTCAAGGCATACAAGGTGAGAAGGGAAGTAGAACCAAGCATGTCTCGTCACCGGACAGTGCATTAATAAATGATCCAACAAATTCCTCCGTTAGTAGGCACATGAAACATCGATTAGCCAAGTACCATCCTCTATGCATGAGGTGATCACAAGTTAGGATTTTATCTAACACCACTGTCCACAATATTTGCCCTTGTGTAAGAAGAACCTTCGTGCCTTTCTTTATAACTTCATCTTCTCCCTTTTGTTAAGAGGGGGCCTTTTGTCTCTTAAATATTCTCAGTAAGGTCGCCTCTAGTCATCGTCTTCTTCTATGATGTTGCATTTCTTAGGGTTAGGTGGTGCTTGACATTTAGGACAGGTCTTCTGTAGAGCATTGGCCTTTGAAACCGTGCCTGGCCAATAGAAACCCAATCTTTGCAGCTGCCTGTATAATGTATGGACTATGGAGTGATCCTGACCATAAATTCGACCTTGGATTTAATTAATCGCCTTTGAGCTCCTCGTAGTCTGAGACATCTTATGGGGACACCATTCGTTGCTCTATAATAGAGTGTGCGTAAAGATCTAAGAAGTGCTTTAGTGTTTTTAGTGATTCGGTATAACCACTGTTTCTTGGCTTTTCTTCAATCGTTTTGCACTAGTCATTTTCTTCGGGTGTTGTACTTGCAATATCTCCCCCCAAGCAGTTGGGACAGTTCGCCTTATAACATTGATACTTTTGATACACCATCAAACATTAATTTTGATGCAATAGTGGCTAAGGCGTCAACGTATTTGTTACATGTCCTTCCAGAATGTTCGAAGTTGATTTATTGAAAACTTTCTTCCATTGTTGTTAAAGGCGTCACCTCAGGCGGTCGTCTAGGCTACCAGGCGCTCTGCTGGGCTTAGGCGACTGGCCGCCTCAGGTAGTCATTATTATTATTATGAATGTGATATATGTAATATTATTATTGTTTAAAGATATAAACGTTACTTTATTTAAATATAGTAGTTTGGTAAACAAAAATAAATGTTATTTTATATAATTTTGCCAATTGGGCTTTGTGCAGCCGAAGATAGAGGTATTGCTTCTATCCTTGGAAAATATTTGGTTGTTTATATTGAAAATATTCTGAACTTTGGTACAAGCAAAAGAGAACGCTTAGATCGCTTACCACTTAACAGAGAGCAGAAGAGCAGTTATACGTAAACTGTAAAGTGCTATTTTACCGTGGGCAATTTAGTTTTTCTTATTTGTTTGGTCCCTTCAAAGGGGTAAAGATTACTGAATCAGGACTGCTAATTATCTAATAGTGGTGCACTCCAACTTACTGAAAGTGATAGTTTCCACCATGGTTTTAAAAAACGCCGAAACCGTTACGTAACGCCCGTTACGTAACGGTTTCGGTGAACACCGTTACCGTTACGTTACACCTACATATTTATTTATTTATTTTTATTTATTATGATAGTTTCCACTATGCTATTTTTTGTTTTGATTTTTTATTGTGATTTTTTGAAAGTTGTTCTAACCATCATGCTATAGGCTATTTTGTTTTGGTTTCTGATGGTAGAAATAGGTTATTGTAGTGCATGTCCCATGTTGTCTCCTGTTGTAAGTTAAGAAAATTGATTATTTCTTTTTCCTTTTTTTCATTACAGGGAGTAGGATGGTGCATAAACTCTTTTGGACAATGTTGCAGAACAGAGAAGCTGAGGATTGACACCACGTTACACTGGATATAAGAGTTTTAAGTATGCGGACATGGGAATGTATTTTATTTTTAATTTTTTATATATAAGTGATAGCTAACTTTTGTATATATTTGTAATGCTAATTTTCTGTGCACATCCATTATCCTGCCACTGCAATTTTTTTTGGTTAAATATATTTTGACATCATATTGGAAAATCAAAGAGTTTTCTTTTGAAGTGTTAATGGTTGAATTCCTAACCATATTTCCTTGTGTTTAAATATAGGAGAAATTCCCCATGCCCACATTTTTGTTATAAAAAAGTTCTAGCCAAAAATGTCACCTGAAAAAAAATCTGCTGGAAGGGTTTTTTTATTTTATTTTATTGTTATTAATGTTGGCTAGATTATGGCAGAGAGGCTGGCCATGTACAACAAAAAAAGAAAAAAATAGACTTTAATATGGATTGATTAGTAGGAAACCTCAAACTTCACAGTAGTTGAACTATATTCCTGACCTTTTATTATACTTAGGGCAATAGGGATACCTTTGATTCTGATTAATTAGGCAATTTTTAAAAATTTATAATTCATAATTACTAATTACTAGAAGCTGAAGTATTTAAAAAAAGGAGAAATGGAATATTAGAGACTCCCTTCCATTTCATTAGATAGCAGTTACGCTGAATTATACACCTTAAGGTTCTAATCCTGTATACTTATTTAGGGTTTACGCAGTAGAATATAGATTTTAAGTCTATCCCATTAAGGCTCACATATATAACTCACTTTGACCAATAAATTGGGTACTTCTCTTCTTAGGTTAATGGATATCTATTGCTGAAGAAGCTGCCATGTTTTTACAGGAAGGTTGCAGGTTGTCCCAGCAGCAGGACCAACGGCATTATGAGCTGCCGAGTTCACTAACCAGTTTACAAACTTCACCATTACCCTCTGGCAACGATGCCAAAGCTTCTTGATGTCTTCTATGGTAGCATGGATCGCCCAATGGGTACTGAATTCATTAATAAATGAGATTAACTATCAACCTGAGCTCCGGTTGAACAGTTAACCGGAGCAACCCACTTTTTGCCTTGTGAAGTGGTATTTTGATAATTATGAGCACATAGAAGGGTATTGATCAACATCAATTTTTTTTCATAAATCCCACTTCCCAAGGCAAAAAGTGGGTTGCCCAGTTGATTGCTCAACCGAGCTCCTGTTGATAGTTATTCTCTTAATAAATATTAAGAAGAGTAATGTCGAATATATAAAGCTGTTTGATTAACTTAAGTAAAATACTAATTTTCCTTTCATGCACCCAACCTGCAAAATAGAGCCAGGACCCTTCTTCCCTTACACCGAACTTGCAAACACCTCACTTACCTTGATTGCTGTACTTTTCTTATAAGAAAATAATCACCTCCTCACACGAGGAGGGCGTCTGGGGGCCTATTTTCTGCCACATGTCCTCTATTAAGTCTCTTTTAACGAGGACTCACCCCTAAGGTTCATCCATCTACCTTAGTATTTTTTTAAAAAATAAAATAAAAAATTTAATCAAAGGGGTTAAAAAAATTTAACAGAGTCCATGTCCATTGAAAGGGACTATTGATGATTCTTATAATTTCCCCTTCTCTTTTCCATCTCTTCCTCTGACACTATCCTTTCGATAACTTATTATATTTTTTGCTCAAAAATTATGTAAGATTAACATCAACTTTAAAAATTAATGCCGATTAATTAGAAGTAATAAAAAAAATCTATCTACTTTTCAATATATATATTTTTTTGGTAACAACTTTTCAATATTCAAGGGATAACCTTTTAAGAAATTTAGGGTTGGCTATCCTCACTTTTTTAAACAAGGTTCGAATCCAATCATCCTCAGGTAGTTTGGTTCTCTGCTTTTTTTGCTTCTGCTTGTTGTGTTTTTTGAGGTTTCTCTTCAATCAAAAAAAAAAAACAAAACCGAAGCCCCCTTTTTTTTTCTTGTTTTTTAACATCGCTGGCGTCAAAAATGGATGGGAAGAGAATAAAAAGAGACCCCACTGTCCCCTCTTTTAACATCCGCCTGGCATAGTACCTGGACTCTTCATGACTATTAACAGATGTGACCTCATAACTTCGAAATTACAAAAATACCCTCATCAACATTTATAATGCCCTCATCGGGTCTCTGTCTCTGAATGGAGATTGGCTACACCACCTGGTGATCAATAATGAATAGAATAACCCTATCCTCTCATAATCTAAAATGGAAGTCTGAGAAACTAAAAAAGAGTGCTATTATGGTCTCTTTTGGGACTAAGGTTAGGCACTCCTTGGCTATATAAGTTAGAGAGAGAGAGAGAGAGAGAGAGAGGGAGGGGGGAAGCTGAGCGTGCACGTGGAAAGAGAAGGGCCATCTCCGTCCTCAAGAAGGGCCCAATTCCCCACAGGCCCTTTTCCTTCCTTCTCTTCCTCGAAAAGAAAAAGTGTCACACCAAATTCTCCATTTGTCTTTCGGCTTTTAGTTTTTATTTTTTTATATATATAATATACAACATAGTTCTCTCTGAATCTTGATAGGTGTTGTAGCTTTTGCTCTTTGTTTTTTCTCTTGTTGGTTGCAGTGCAGCTGTGTGGGTGTAGATGTAGCCTTGTAGCTGCCCCCTTCTCTCTTTCTCTCATTAGTCTTTCCCTCCCTTCATCCCAGCAGCCTGATAATTCGGTGAGTCCCTCTTCAGATCCAAGGAACTCAGAGCCGCCCTTAAAACTCAAAGCTTCTTTTTTTTTTGGGTATATGTAATGTAATGCATTTTCCTTTATTTTCTTTGTGTTGTTGTATAGTTCTTTTTTTGACTATTTTGGTTGTTGAAGTGAAGAATGGATGAAACATATTGCATTTCACAACTTTTGCTTTAAATGCAGTAACTTGTGATTCTTTCTTTATCTTCTCGTTTGTGTGGGCATTGTTGTTATCTTGGTCAATGGATATTGGTTGCTTGAGAGTTTTATTTTTCTTTTATGTTTCCTCATTTTATGTTGAAGTTTTTTCATTTCTCTCTGTTTATTGTTGATAGATGCAGCCAGTGTATACCATTCTTCTTCCATATGTTGGCCTTTCTCTGTTTTCTTATCCGGATCATTGATTTTGATTGGTAGGGATATGGGGTCTAATTTTTCCCTTTTTCCTTGGTGAGCTTTGATTTCCCTTTCCTTTTCTTCTTCCATCTGGGTATTTGGCTTGTTTTTTGGCTTGTTATTATTGAAAGAGGGGTTTTTTTTTCTTTGAAAGCAGCTTCCTTTCTCTGGTAGAGTCTACAGAGCATTAATTATGATGTCTGGGGGAGGGAAAGTGGGGGGTTTTGTGTTTCCTTCTCTGTTTCTGTTTTCTTACACATCTTGATTTCTTTAATTTTCTTTCCTCTGGGTGTTTGCTTGGCAACTTGGCATTACTAGTGATGATTATGAATATGATGATAGAAAAAATGAATGTGATGATAGATGTTTCACTTTAGCTCATTTCTTGTATCTGGGTGTCCATTTCTTGATATTTCCAATCTGGGTTTCTATGAATTAAACAAAGGTGGCATTTTTCCTCAGATTACTCTATGCAAGTTCTTGATTTCTATTTTGGGTATGTGTCCATGGACTTATTTGAGAATCTTTTCTTCAATTTTTTTAAGGAAGATTAGATGGAAGAGGGAGACGACTCCCGGTGCTGGGATGAATTAATACCCGATGCGCTCGGGTTAATTTTCAGCAATCTGTCTCTTCAGGAGATACTGACTGTGGTCCCAAGGGTTTGCAAATCTTGGGGTAAAGCAGTGAAGGGGCCTTACTGCTGGCAAGAGATAGATATCGAGGAATGGAGCCGCCGGTGCCGGCCCGAGCACCTGGATCGAATGCTTCAAATGCTGATCATGAGAAGCTGCGGCTCCCTCCGCAAGCTCTGTGTTTACGGTCTCCCCAACGATCCAATTTTCTCCTTCATTGCAGACCAGTAAGCAGGATACTTCCACATTCCTCTCAATTTTTTAGTGATTTTTTCAAATAATCCAACAAGCCTAAGTTTAATTCTCTCTTGGTTGGGTACATTAATCAGTGGATTTGCTTGCTGATTTGGGGTTCAATTCTTTCTGGTTTTGCAAGTGCTGGCTCTCTTCAGACCTTGCTGATGCCAAGAAGTGAAATAAGTGATTCCATAGTGGAACAGGTCGCAGGTAGGCTCTCTACAATCACTTTCTTGGATGTGAGCTACTGTGGGAAGATCGGGGGCCGCGCTCTGGAGGCTATCGGGAAGCACTGTAAATTGCTCATGGGGTTGCAGCGGATCATGCACCCATTGAAGGTAGGGGATAAGATCTCCCAGGATGATGAGGCCCATGCTATTGCCACCACGATGCCCAAGCTCAAGCACCTTGAGATGGCCTACCTGCTCATCACTACAGGAGGTGTTCTTGAGATCCTCTCAAATTGTCGGGAGCTCAAATTCTTGGATGTGAGAGGGTGTTGGGATGTGAAGTTTGATGAAAAGTTCCTGAAGGAAAAATACTCAGGATTGAAGGTGCTGGGGCCTCTTGTTGTAGACTGTTACGAGAGGAATGACTGGGATGATTGCTCGGATTATTCGGATTCATCTGGGTACGCCTGGGAGTTTTTTGCCTGTGAAATGGGAGACTTTGATGAGGTGAGCTCCGATGGGGTATATGGGGTATGGGACGACGAGCAAACGCTGGAAGAGCTGGAGCTGAGGTTTTATGACCAGTTTGATGATGATGATGATGCTGGGTTTGATTGGCCCCCATCTCCTTGAGGTTTACTTGGGAGAGTGTTTGCTGTTTTCCTCAATGGAGGTCAGAGATTCTCTCACCCTCACTGCACTGCTACAACTACTGTTACTACTGATTAGCTGCCACTTCTACTTTGCTTGCAACTTTTATATGCTATATGCTTGAATGAAGTGAAGGTTTTTGGTTTGTATCTTTCTCTCTCCTATTATAAAGAGATTTCTTTTCTGTCAATTGAGCTTAACCAATCACACCATTTAAATAACTAAATAAGAAAGCGAATGAGCTTGCAAACTCAGGCAAGCACAGAAGATATGGATCTCAGTCTAGTTCAACTACAAAATTTTGAAAAGAAAATGAAAGTATGGAGTTCTGCAATGGTGGTTCTTAAAAGATCGACCAGGATAGTTCAAATTCAATTGATAGATAGATAATTCCAAATATCTTTTCATTTATCTAATCTTCTCCTTTTTGACTTTTCTGCCTAGGTCTGGATTAAAATAACCATGCTTTTAAGCTTATGTCATACTCTTTAAGGGTTTATTTATTGATTCTTTGTACAAAATTCCAAAAACAAAAGAAATGGTATCTGCTTGTACTGGAAGGTCCCCTTTATATGTTTATTATGCCTGTGCTACATATATATTTGGTGGGTGCCAGTGTGCTATATGATAGACTTATATAAGAAAGAGTACCTGTTTGTGTTGAGTTTGTACTAGTGATACAGAGATATACCCTTTTAGTTTTGGAAGGGGAAGGGAATGACTCCCTTGATATTCCAAATGATAAGACGATTACCAACCCTATGATCCTAATCCTTCTCATCTAAAATTAAAATCTCACCAAGCAAATTTCTTGTATAAATTTGGTTCCACTTTCATAAAAGTTAAGGAAGATGTCTTGGTATTATTTCATATTTAGGTAGATTTGAATTTGAAAAAGATTTGAATCAATTAGTTTGATTGGATTAGTTTAGATTTGATAGTGTTTCTAGCTTGAGATGATAGAATATCTATATAAATCTTCAATGGGGTCATTGTAAATCAACCAAGAATTCTCAATAAATCTCTTTTCTATCAAAAAGTATATGCTTCCTTCGCCCAAGTCCGGATTTATCCTGCCTAGCCTCTAACACCCTTTTAACTTTGGTTAAAAGTTTTAACTCCTTGCACTAAAAATCAAGATTAGATTTTGAAATCCTAAGGGTTAGTGAATCTTAATAATTGTTAAAGGGGTTAAGATTAATGTTGACAAGACAAAGACCCCATTAAACACACAAACCAATGCCTAAGAAATTACATTTAAGTTGGTTAATCCAAGGCCTCACATTACTTACTCATTCACTTCACCGCCATTGAGCAAAAAGTAAATAAATTAAGGAGTTGTTATCGATAGAGGAGAAGGGTGCCGTGAAGGCAATGAAATGATAATAGGTGGTAGGTAGGGTAGGCACGTTAGGCGAATCCTGGCAATTAATTTCATGCTCTGGAATGTCTCTTGGAAAATGTCGGTTGAAAATTTGAAATCCATTTTTTATAGGAGGATTTTCCAAGGTAGCTAGCTCCATGAGTATATTCCCATGTATATATTTTTGGATCTTGGTCCTTGGACCATCCGGTTTTGTGCCCTAGAGATGTGTGACTGATCCCTACAAATTTTAGAGGCTTGGCGGTGGTACACTCTTTCAAGTGTTTTAGTTGCCCCCACTCTCCAATTCCATACTCTCTCTTTCACCCTTGGCTCTCTAGCACCAGTCGCGGTCGTAGGCCTCCCCCCAAAGACGCAAGGTGGTGCCAACAGATGGCAGCACATCTCCTCTGTGAGCAACACCACTTGGCGCACCCACACTGGTGGAAAAAAAATCTACTAAGTGTGTCTGACGCTAGCACTCCTCAACTTGTATTGGCATTATTATTACTAGCAAAAAGCTATTATTTATATTAAAATCGTTGTTTTAACTATTAATTAAAGTAACAATTTTAACATATCAAAAAAAAAAAAGTAACAATTTTAAAATAATGAGAAAGTAGCTTTAACTGTTAAAAATCAATTTTAAAACAAATGAGAAAGTAGTTAGTCTTAAAGCAAAAATAAAAATTTGAGAAAGTAATTGGGTTTAGCCTCATGTGGATTGAGTGTGTGTTGGCTATCTGAGTGTGTCTGTGTGTATAACCATTCAATCAAAAAACAAAAAAAAACAAAGGGACGTACTCTTTCTCCAGTTGTAACTGGTTTTGCCAAAACCGGTTATACCTTGAGGTGGCCATATGTCCCTTTTGGCACATCTTAACCGTGGTTAAGATTCAGTCACCCCTAGGATTCACCCACCTATCCTTGGTTTTTTTAAAAAAAATAATACAAAATTTTGTTAACTGTGGTTTAAAATTTATGAACTCCTAGGGTTAATTTTTTATTTTTATTTTTTTCTGAAAACCAAAGATAGGTGGGTGAACCTAGGGGTAGGTGAATCTTAACCACAATTAAAGAGTGTAAAAACAGACACGTGATGACCAGAGTTACAAGTGGAGAAGATTACGAGTCAAAAAAAAAGAGGAAAAAACAATAAATGGTACTTCACCATAACCTAGTTTTTCTTTTTCGAACTCAGTCCCCAATCCTTTGGGTCAGACTAACCCTCGAGGGTGCGACGTGAGCCCACAACCCACCACACGTTAAACCCGTGTGGGTTGCTTTTGCGAGTGACTGTATCCCACCCATTTAGCCGATGGGGGGATCCACTCCCGTTAGTTGTTGTGTGGCCAATTGACAAGCCCACCATTTGTGCTTGCTGTGCATGCCAGATTGGAGCTCTAACCCGCTAACCATACTCCGGCAGTACATGAGGAAATCCCAAATACTTTCTTAGGCTATTGCTCAATATATCAATAGGAACCCGATGCGCGAAGCTGGCATCACTCTTCCTCTCCTCTGAGTCTCGCCTGTAACCCCTAACTTAGATGATAAATGATTTAGGACCTACCAAAAATAAACAAGTTGGTCTATGGGTACTCCCAAATATACTTCCTAATTCTAACCATTTATAACCAACCACTAAGGACTTGGATTTAAGTTGGTTTATTGTCTTTTCTAATGTCACATCGGTTTTCATCCTAACCATTTAATAATTGAGATAAACGGTTAGGATTTAAGAGTATATGTAGGAGTACACTTTAGAGTATACTTAGACTAATATTCTTAAAAAAATGGCACCTAATTGACCGATTACCTACTATCGAGAGTTAGGTATCCCCGATTGAAAATCTAACCCGCACATGCATGAAATGGTGAGCCCCACGTGATGCTTGGCACCATTAGATTGTATGCTTGGCGAGGTTAGATTGTCAATCAAGTCGCCTAGCTCTTGATAATAGGTACTATGGAAGAGGTTTCAATTACAGATCGAATCACAACCAATTACGATTGAACTGAACTAAGGGAGAGTTCAATTGCACCCATAGGCAACACATGTCCATTTTAACCCTATTACCTCTGGTTAAGAGTTACTAATTCTTAGGGTTCAACAATGGTTTTTAGAAAAAATATTTTACTTAGGTTAAAAAAATTTAATCCTAAAGGTTAATATTTTTTTCAATATATTTTTTCTAAAAGCTAAGGTTATATTATTAAACCAAAGGACTAGTGAATCTTAACCACTCTTAACAAGAGTTAAAATGTACACATGATGCCCTGTGGCTGTGATGTTAATAAGAGTTAAAAGGGATACGTGTTGGCTTGTGGGTGTAATTAAACTCTCCTCAATTAAGTTCAGCTGCAATGCAGCTGTGATTCGATCTCTTTTTTTTTTGGTAAATTAAGTAACACCACAAGGTGAATACTGAAGGCAAAGACAAGAAAACACACACCTCATGCAAACACACACATTCAATGGACCGGGATCAAGTAACACACCTACACTTAGGCTTAAGGCTACTGCTAAGGTGCCATAAGAGTAAACAAACGCACTCACTTCAAAAAAGCAAAAGGGTATGACTAAGGAGGAATTGTAGACCCTTATACACCCCCGAATGAAAACTGTCCGGGGTCATGATTCTCTCCAATTGAACGATTCAAACCGTTCCCTCCCCTCCGGGCTTGAGAACCATCCAATCAAATAATCGAATGACGTTCGGTCCTCTCTGGGAACAATGGTAGATGCTATTAAATCTTTCTTTCAATCAATATCTTTGCCCACGCCATTTTTTGTTTCTTCCTCACCTTTCTTGATTTTTTCTTTCTCACTTTTATTGACACTGGTCTCGTCAATCGTCATTGGTAAATTGACTTTGTATTGAATGAATCCAAACTACCCTTCAACTCTCTTTTATTTATCAATTACTTTCAAAAATAAAATTTTGGAGTAGTCCTTCAATTCCTAGAGTAGAAAGTTAAATGCTTTTAATTTCTTAACTATTTTGTTATTATTATCCCTTCAATTTATTTGTTAAAAATTATTATAAGCTATGATAAAAGAAAAATATAGGTATTATTTCATATTACTATAAATAGTATTACTAAAAAAGGTTTATATATATATATATATATAAAATAAATATTGAGCTGAACTGTATCCTAAATGAGCCTAGCTGAATCAAACAGGATATGACTTGAGCTTGGCTTGTTTAAGCATTCGAGTTCATATAAAAGCTTATCTTCATTTATTCGAGCATGAAATGCTAGCTTGAGCTTGGCTCGAACAAGTCGAGCGAACGAACAAGCTTGACCTTGAATGCAGCCCTACTAGCTATCAATTGTCAACTTAAAGCAATTCTCTTCTATTCTGGTTTAAGATCGACAATGCAACACAGAGAGCAAGGAGATGGTGATAATGGTAACTATTTAATTCTTTTGAACATTCTAATTTATGACTTATCTTTCGAATCTCACTCCTCCCTTTCAACATTTTCTAATTTTGTTTTTGTGATGTTTAGAATTCTGAACCCAAGGGTCATGGTATTCTACTTTAATAAGATGAACTTTATTTTATTATTATTATTATTATTATTATTATTATTATTATTGGGGGGAGGGGGATTACAGGGCATAAGTTAGCTATAGTTAATAGCACTGTTATCAAAACAGGACCGGACCGGCCAGTCAAACTGGAAAAATCGGGAACCGATCCCCTTGCCGGTTCCCAAAACCCCCAAAACTAGAACTCTTTAAGAATCGGTCAAAACCAGTGATAGTGATAGAACCGGTTGGGAACCTGGGGGAAATGAAAAAAAATATTAGTTTTTATACAAAAAGTCGAGGGTGGAACCGGAACCGGCCACTCTGCTGGTTCGATGCCTGATCTGAATAGTGGTTAATAGGTTAATAGTTGAGTTAGAAAATTGGTGGGCATATCAACCACCATAATCCAATCCAAGGAAGTATTCAAACCAAGCCCCCCATGGGCCTACCATTGGAACAATCATGGAGCTATTAGCCTGTTAGGTGGTCTTATTATTACCTTATAATAGGTCATGTGTCAACCTAGATCATCAAACATATACTGTAAGATCGTCGGTGTTAAGAGTCATCTTTTGGAGAAAGCATCTTCCCATCAAATGGTTAGGTGGGTGGATAGCTGAAACTGACGAGCATGTGTATTGCATCTACAGTTGCAGGTCACACCTCAAAAACTCGTACTACTGTCTGATAAGTGACTAACAAATAGGGAAGTACTTGCATGCTATGTCTCCACATAATTCTTAAATCAGCCACAGCATAAGTTAATACTCAATAATTCATTAAAGCTGCATCTTCATCAGAACATGAAAGTGGCACCCACAGTGCATGACTATGTCTTTGATTCGGCCAATTTAAGAGGCCATTGAGTGGTCACTTCCTACCCTCTGCATGTGCTCCATGAGTATATTTTACAGGTACCAAACATGGGAATATACCAATCTAGCCCAAATTTGATCCATGTCTCAAAATCCTTTTATAATATGATTAGATATAGATCCCTCGATTTGCATCTGATTCAAATGTATCAGTATCTGTGTCAACATAGAACCAACCCCTATTTAGGAGGAAACTTTTTTTGAGGGTCAAGTTCAGTGTCATCACGTATGTTAGAGTCCGTTTGTAAATAATATATTTTTTCTCAGAAGTTAGGGGGGCAAGAGCCCTCTTTCCCTAATTCTTCCAAGCTATGCCCTTATTAATAGTATAAGATTTTTATTAAAAAAAATTCAAGGGGTACTTAAGCCCCTCAGTTGAAAGCTATGAAAAAAGTCCGTGATAGTTCAAACCTGGAATTGGCACAATATTGCCAAGTGGCCGCCCTTGCTCAATTTAGCTCAGGCCTTGATGATTGCGACTCAGGCATTAACACTTAAAGACTTGGCTTAACTCTTAAAAAAAAGACAAACTCATTCGGTCACTATGTCTTATGCTTACCCATATTATGCTTAGGACTCCATGGGTGAGCTATGCCTCCATTCCCTCACTTCCTTGAAAGTAAGCCCCCCTTATCCTGGGCGGGGGAACACGCTCAAGCTCAAAAAGTAGTCCCTTGCCTCCGCCCCTGACTAGGAGCATAGAGGAGCTTGCTTCGCAAACCCCATTGAGTAGATGCAAACCAATAAACCATCAAACCAGTGAGTCGTCATCTCTTGTAAATGGCACAGCCCACCCGAGATTTAGTTCAGAATCATTGGGCCACATGCAAGGCAAGAGGGTAGGGCATGAACACATCCTTACAAATGTTTGGTATATATTATGTATGGTAGGACGAGTTGTTTTTTGTTGGGTTAAATTATGCTTACGGTCCAAAAAGTATTATACATAAGAGTATCTAGAAATATAGTCTAAAATAGTATAAAAAGAATGGTATGTAGAGAATTCTACAGAAATATTTAGAAAAATGGGTGAAAGAAGACTAGAATATTTATGTAATGAGTCTCAATTCAATTATTGTCCAGCAACCAAGAGTAAAGTAACCGGAAGTAAGGGTGTGTTTGGTTTTGATTATTTTGGTCATAAACGTTTATAATATAAGCATTAACATACAATAATAATAATAATAATAATAGAAATAAGCTACTACTTATTTTGGCTGTCTGATTTCTGCTTATCTAACTATTCCAAATTCCATCAGCCACCTATTCTTCATCAATAGGTGTGCTAAGTTTTAGTACAATTTTTTTTCCAACCACCCTTTTGAAATTTTTTCAAGACATTCCAAACAGCAAAGTTTGCAATTCAGTATGGTCACCATCGCTTACATTTTTCGGTGTTGGAACTAATAATCAAGCAGAAATCAAAGTCATTCAAGAGGGATGCAAACACTGTGATAGATTGGGTCTTTGGAATATATTTATGGAAAGTGAGTCGAAACTCATAATCGATGTGATTAATAGGAAAGTGGATAAACCGTGGAGGGTGTGGTATTGGTGGAAGGACATCATTAGATTGAAGGAAAAATGCAATATGGTATTTAGTTATGTGTGCAGAGAAGAAAATAGCCAATGTGCGGACTTTCTTTCCAAAGAGGCTTGTAAATCGTCAAGGAACCATGTGTTTTGGGAGCAGTTTGAACTTCCAACCTTGCTAAAAGGGTTTATTAGGACTGATAAAATAGGGCTTTTTAACATCAAGAGTTGAGCTTGGCCTTTTGGGTTAAGGTTTTATGTTCCCCCTATATCTGATTCTATTTTTTTTAATAAACTTGTACGGGTCTGCCAACCCCTCTCCCCCACTGGGAGGTGTTTCTTTAAAAAAAAATCATTGCTAGCATGAACCCTTTGGGTTGTAGCCTAGTGGTCGAAGAACATGTTGGAAAAAACATCTAGTGGTGAATGAGAAATTGACCCGACAAAGATACCTGATTGACTCGACGAATAGGTAATGTGTGGGGTTTTTTGACCCAAACCGGGCTAGGGTTTGGGCTTGGGCTACATGGTGTATATTCGTTTTTAGACAAATTCCATTTAAATCCTGGGTCGGGTTTCCATTGGTACTATTTCAAACTTCCTGTAATTGATTTTCTTTCCGTTTTTGTGTCTCTTCCGGACAATCACCTCTGTCGAACATACACAAGGAAGTCGATAAATTTAGACCTGTATTCCTGCATTTAAACAATCATTTTTTCTTCTTCTAAAACTAACTCTCTCTCTCTCTCTCTCTCTCTCCCCTCTGTATTGTTATTGTTATTTGTTCAAGTATAAGCATTGGTCGGTTTGCTGGGTTCTGTAGATTGAAGCACTGCATCTATAGAACCGAAATATGTTCTATCTTGTGAGACGATTATTCATCAACCTTGAGCATCGAGAGAGAGTAAATTCATTTTAAAGAAACTGTGATTCACAGTGTTCGGATTTGCTGTCTATTCACTATTTCAGTTTGTTGTTTATTCACAGTACAACTACAGTGAGTTCTTTATTTACTGTTTAGTTTCTTTATTCTTTTTATTGATACATCTATATTCATTAATTATTTTCTGAATTATTAGAACTATAGAACCAACCGAAAAACTGAGTTTGCACCTAGAATACCCACTTTTACCAAAAAGAAATCATCGCTAACATGGTATAATAAAGAAGAAAAAAAATGGGGTTCCTCTCTTTTAAAGTAGCCATATGATTTCATTATTCAAGACATAGAAATCACCCATGAATGCTCAACCGAAATTCCAATTCTAAGAAATCATAAATAATTAAATGCGAATAACAGATTCCTCTTCAAGTTACTCATATGCTGATATCGAAATTTGAACCTACCCCAACTAGATTATCAAAATTAAAAAATCCTCTAAAGCGTCAAAAATCACACTCATGAGATACCAATAGAAAGTACCGAATAAAAATCGAATGTTACTACAAATTCAACAGTTATCGAGAAAATAAAAGAGATAGACTGTATCATCCATGAAGAAATCATAGGGTTACCATCAAGAGCATGAGATCGAAGAGGAAGCAATCAGAATCGTGATGGTTGAAGAGAGCAATTGCATGAATATGATAACTCTCTTTGCATTTCTTCGAACCTACCAAGAGCCTCCACTAATCTTTTGTTTTGGCACTAGGAAAAAATAATATTGGAGGTATTTGGCGGGGCTCTTGGTAAGTGCTTTAACCCATAGAGAACTTTCTTGAGCTTGCATACTAAGTTAGGATTCCTACGAGAAGAGAAGCTTGGAGTTGGAGGAGGCTGAATAGAAAGTATTCTTGTAGATCTCCGTGGAGAAAAGGCATTCTTTTGAAATAAGGGTCATTTTTTTTATTATAGCCAAGGCAAGAATAACATGGAGGGTGGTCATTTTAGGAACCCAGGGGCAACATTTTCTCAGTTTCGACTCAATATTATTGAAGGAACCCTTTAGCTACTAATCTGGTGATCTCCAATTTCAGACTGAAAACAAAATATTTTTTACTCATGTGATTACTGGGCAAGTGATCCCTATTATTTTGTCCCATTATTAATTGATTATCATCTATAAGTATAGGAGTGCTATTCGATTGAGTCGACACAGGAGACCATTTTTGAAATTCGATTATCGGATCAGGTGTTACATGGGGTGTTCTAAATCCAAAATAGGATATGAAATTATGGTAGGAGGGAGGTCTAATTAAGATAATTAAAATAATAGTCTGATCATCTTGGAAGAAGGGTGTTATGGAAGTGGTTCTTCTCCCTAGGTCATTTTAATATTGTCGTTAATAGTGAATTAATCGTTGCCAAATTTCATGTGGGATATGGCCGTTAATGGGTCTTCATTACCATTAGTGCATTGTCCAATGATTTGGGGTCAGCAATATGAACCATATATTATTTTTCTATTTTATCAAAAGTTATAATTTCAATTAAAATTTGTATTATCAAATATTTTTTGCTAAATTTATTAACATGGATTTTCCCTCACTTTCTTAAAGCCTTCAATTTGCACAATAAGCTAGTGACTCACTAGTTATTATTATTATTACTAGTGGGTTGCACGTGTGATGCATGTGTGTTAGAGGAGAGAGATGGGAGAGAGAAATTGAGTTAGAAATGTGAATTGTGCGGCGGTTGAAGAGAATGAGAGAAAAAATATGAGTAGATAGTGTCGGAATTAGTCTTATCTAAATGAATTGAAATTAATAGTTTGGAAATGACTCTAATACCCATATTTTCACTAAATAGTAATAAGACAATATGATATTTGATTTTTTTGTCATAGTAAAAAAAGTCAATTAACGTCACCTACCCCACCTTATCTCATTATAATAGTAGAGATTATTATTATTATTATTACGGCAAATCCTTGCTAATTCTTCGTAATCATAACACAGTTAGCTTTGAGTTTAGAGTTGGCTTCCAGTCGGTGTGAGATTACCAATCCATCCATAATTTTTTGATAAGGGTCTGTTCCTTTGCGGAGACTTATAAAGTTCAACACGATGGCCAGCTCGATATTTCTTCATTCAATCTGATTTTGGTGGAAAAAGAAAAAAAGGTCATCAAATAGATGGGATGGATTGGGTCGACAATTTTCGGAGTACAAAATCGCATCAAAAGCAGGTAGGTCATATAGATTTCGAGGAGGGAACGATTTTCTTAGGGGTGTCAATGGGCCTGATTCGGCCTGCTCTAGGCCTGCATGACCCGATTAGATTATTAGTGGGGTTGAGCTTGGGCTTGGAGTCTAAAGCTCGTGGCCTAGCTTGACTCGACTAACCTAGCTCAATGTGGTCTATTTAGCTCTTAGACAAAAATTTACACATGATTTTTTTAAGCGGACTAGCTCCGCCCGATTGGGCTCGATTAATAAAGTGGGCTGGCCCTCCTGCCGTGCCCAAACCTGACCCATTTACTCCTCTAGGTATCCAATTCCAAATACGAATGGCACTCTACAAATTTCTGATCGGATAATATGCATTTCTTTTGAGAACTAAATATATTATGCTTTTCATCTATGGTGAGCACATGTTCTTTTGTTTGAATAATCTTAGCCAAACGTGGCTTAAGTTGGATTGCCTATAAACAGAAGAGCAATAGTCCTCTTGTCCGCCTAGGAGGGTACTATTCCTCCTCGCTCTCACATAGCCGACCCTTTAACTCTCTTTTAACTCAAGTTAATTTATTTTAACCCTTTAGTTAAATATTTTTAGGATAGATGAGTGAATCTTAAGGGTGGATGAATCTTAACCATAGTTAAATGAGATTAGAAGAGAGACACATGACAAGAAAATGGGAGCTGAGACGGCCCTCTTCGCGTCACCGACCGAAGAGGTGACTATTTTCCGGAACAGAAACCGTTTTCAAAATAAATGTAATGACTAATATGGAATAACATAAACAAGAGAGGGCAAAATTCTACAATGATTAATTACCATTACCACTGTCTTGAAAGAAGAGTGGTTTCATACCCCCGACTCTTGCGTGCGTGAGTGGTAGGGGTGTGGCCTTCCATGGAGGAGGTCTGGGGATCTAATCCCACGCGGATATAAGTTGCAAGAGCTCTACTGCCCAAGCTAACTTCTGACCGCTGACTCTATTAATGTAGGTAATGATATCACAAAAAATAATAATAATAATAATAAATAAACGGTGGTGTTAGGCGCACCCCAAAATTTACTGATATACTTCAACTTAGAAAAATGATAAAAAAAAAAAGACCAAAAGGCCCTCTTCTCCTTCTACTTTCTTTCTACGATCTTGTAGCAACCAAAAAGAGAGAGAAATAGGAAATGAGTCAAATCCTCTACGGTGATAACCAGATTTGGCAAATCCAGTTATCACCCCTAGAGGTTGCCATGTGTCTCCTTCGACACCCCTTAACCGTGGGTAAGGTTCACCCACCCCTAGGCTTCATCCACCTATTTTTGGTTTTTTTTTTAATATTAATTCTATTTTTTAAAATTAAAAAACAGTTTTTAATATTAAAAAAACTCTAAAAACAGTTTTTCAATTTTTAAGAAAAATTAATGTTTTAAAAAAAAACCAAAAATAGGTGGGTGAACCTTACCCCACGGTTAAGGGGTGTCAAAGGAGACACGTGGTGACCTCTAGTGGTGATAACCAGATTTGCCAAATCCAGTTATCACCATAGATGATTTGGCTCCAATAGGAAATGGTTCTACAAATCTTCGGGCATAACAAAAACATTAAAATTGCCTCCATGCACATTCTTCTGTTATAGTTTTTTCTTTGTGGACTCAAGGGACTGAATACAATCCCTCATTCAGTACCCATCCAAAAGGCACTCCATGTGACTGTTCTTCTCTCCCATTGTATAAAATCAACCTTTTTCTGAGCAATTGTTTTGTCCCCGTAATCATGGAAGTCCAAGAAACTATAAGAAAACTCTGATCCCTCTGCACTTGGAATACATATCAATAAGACCCATCAATACTAAACTATCAGATTCTCCACTACATCTATATAAAATTAATAGGAAATCAAAGAATGATTGTGGACATATACTTATTGAAGGGCTCCCTCTACAATCATTTTTGCTGAACCAATCTTTGGGGTTTTTGATATATAAATTTGTCTTTAGAATTTCTTATGATTGTATTTCTAAGAAAAAACGAGAAAAGTGTACATCTCTCAATCCTACAATTATCTTTAGACGGAGAGAGGGCAGAAGAGTTGCACAGTGAGGGGATTGCAGGGTTTTGTTTTTTTCTCTCAAGAAGATGAGTTTTTTGACATTTTATGTTGTTTTGATTGTTAAACTGAAGAATTTTTAAAAGTTGGTGTGCGCGCCACCCTAAATAAATAAAATTCCGTACAAGAGATGAGAATATGCCAAGGCAGGTGCCATGTGCGAGCAGACACGTGTCGAGAGATTAGATTTAGTTGGTGGTAGGAGAAGAAAAGAGGGTGTGCATTTTTGAAGTGGAGGGTAGGTGGTGACTCAGACTTTGCTGAGTAGGTTCTCTTTGATTTTTATGGTACTTTCCATCAACGATCTTTTATGGCCCAGTCGTCATTTTCTTTACTTAATAAGGTCCGTTTTGTAATCCGGTAGGGATGTTGGTTGGATCCTTGGACTTGGCCGGTTGGCTCCGGTTACAGCAAAAGTAACCCTCAGTAACTCAATTTCGGCTCGGCTCGGCTCGCCTCAGCACCAATTTTCACGCTGTATGTTTTTATGGGTACTTGCTAAACCTGGGTTACTTAGTTTGGTGGCTACTAATGGTTCGCTTCGAACGAGTTCGTAGTTCCGTTCCTGCTGGTTCGTTAATTTTGACGAATTACTCCATTTTTGTAAGTTCATATGATGTAATTCTTACTCACTTTGAAATTCCCTTTTCAAATCAACCATTAGAACATCTCCAACCGGGCTTTATAACTCTAAATATAGAGACTTGGTTGAAAAATTCAACTCCAACTGGGCTCTATAACTCTAAATATTTAGAGGCCGGCCTCTATATTGCTACAATGAGTCTCTATGTTTAGAGCATCTCCAATCCAAAACTCTATATCTCACCTCTATTTCGGCATCTCCTCTATTTTTAGAGGAGATGGGCCCCACTTTTGAGTCTTTGGCTCCAATCGTGTTCAACTCTAAATCACTATTTCTATTCTATAACACTATTCATTTATTATTTTACAAAATAATTTTCATATGATTTCCTCCCCATTTTTCCTCTCGAACTCAATATTCACCACTTTTGTCTTCAAATTAAAAAACTGTTTTTGGAGTTTTTTAATATTAAAAACAATTTTTTAATTTTAAAAAATAATTAATATTTAAAACAAACCAAAGATGGGTGGATGAATCTTAACCACGGTCTAAGGGGTGTCAAAAGGTAAAAGGACACAATCGGCATTTTCATAAAGATTGAAAGACAAAAAAATGACAAAAGTGGTATTGTAAGAACATGAATAGGGTTATAGAGGCCATCTCTATCTTCTCTCCTGGTGTCTAAACATAGAGACTCACTGTAGCAATATAGAGGCCGACCTCTAAATATTTAGAGTTATAGATCCCGGTTGGAGTTGTATTTTTCAACCAAGTCTCTATATTTAGAGTTATAGAGCCCGGTTGGAGATGCTTCTCCAACCCAAAACTCTATATCTCGCCTCTATTTCGGCATCTCCTCTATCTTTAGAGGAGATGGGCCCCACTTTTGAGTTTTTGGCTCCAACCATGTTCAACTCTAAATCACTATTCCTACTCTATAACACTACTCATTTATTATTTTACAAAATAATTTTCATATGATTTTTTCCTCATTTTTCCTCTCGAATTCAATAATTTCCAATAATAGAGATGAGTTGATTTATTTTCATATGATTGTCGTTCACTTTGAAGATTTAGTTTGTTATGATAATTTCTAATAATAGAGATGAGTTGATTTATTAGAGTTTTTATTTATTAAAGTTTGTTATTAGAGTTTTTTTAATATCATAAATAGTTTTTTAATTAAAAAAAAATATATATATTTTTATTAAAAAAACCAAGGATTGGTGGATGAATCTTAGCCACCGTCGCCATGTGTCCCTTTTGACACTCCTTAACCGTGGTTAAGATTCACCTACCCATCCTTGGTTTTTTTTTTTAAATATTAATTCATTTATTAAAATTAAAAAACTGTTTTTTGAGTTTTTTAATATTAAAAACAATTTTTAATTTAAAAAAATTATTAATATTTAAAACAAACTAAGGATGGGTGGATGAATCTTAACCACGGTTAAGGGGGTGTCAAAAGGTAAAAGGACACAATCGGTATTTTAATAAAGATTGAAAGACAAAAAGAGGACACAAGTGATATTGTAAGAACATGAATAGGATTACAGAGGCCATCTCTAAACAAGGTACTGAGTGGTTTTGACTTTCCACTAATGGATAGTACCACTAGTACTAATAGTGGGTACGTATGGCCTTCAACTACATTCAAAGAAATTTTCTAAAGTTTTAATGATTGATTCGAAAAGCATTGTATTATGCAGAGTTACAGATAAGTTCACGGTGTCACATTTCTCTTATATCCCAAAAAAAAAAAAAAAATATATATATATATATATATATATATATATATATATATATATAAAAGCAAATTAAGCTAACGAACCAAGCAAAGAACTTAAGCGAATCAAGAACCTAAAGGCTAATCATACTCATAATGAACCAGGTTTACTCTAAAATAACGAATTACGAACCCGAATTCGAACCAAACCGAGGGAACCGGCGAACCCAGTAACATTATGCTAAACTACAGCTTCCTAATTGGAAATGCAGAGTTTTGCCTTGTCATCTTTATTACTAACAAGAATGTCTCTTTGTTTGGAAGCAAGGCTTTTAATTTCGAAATTTGGGACCATTTTGGCAAGTCAACCAAATTACAGGTTATTATTATTTTAGAAATCCGAAATATTATTATTTTATTAATTATATTTATATTTTATTAATATAATATATGTTAAAAAATAATATTTTCTATATTTATATAAGTATTATTATTTTATTTTTAAAATTAATATATAAATTTTCAAAAGTTCACGAAATTTCAATAAAAATTTTAGAATATTAATTAAAAAAACAATAAAAAACTAATTTTAAAAATTAAAAAAAAATCAGATTTTGGCCGAAATTCTGAAATCTTCGAAATCCAAAATTGATTTTCGAAATAAACCCGTTTTGATTTAATTGGGGTTGGCCAAAACCCAAATTTCGCGAAAATTCGAGAAAATTCAACGAAATTTCAAACTTTGTTTGGAAGTGCATCAAATTAATAGGCTCGTACAAAAAAGCAATGAAAAAGATTTGACCCATCAAAAAAATATTTGACTTTTTATTATTATTATTGATTAATGATTGACCATTGTTGGGCCTAATATTTTCCCTCCTTATTGTCATTATTTTCACATTCCATCTAAATCTTAAAGGAAGTGATTTAAAATTCTCGATAACACCTACTATATCGAGAACTAGACCCTTGGATTCAAGATCCAATGGTTTCAAATATTATGTGGGCCAACATTTTTAAAGAAGGATTACCCAAAAAAAAACCATTTTTAAAGCACATGTAGACATCGAACATTGGATGTTAAATCCAACGTTCCAGCTCTCCATTGTAATACTATCGAGAGTTTTTCATAATTTTCCAATCTTAATCAATCTATCATTTCTTTCTATTGCATTCTTTATAAATTACTTGTTGAATGGTAACTACCAGAATTTCTGCATTGGGCAGCAGAACCGGATCATGAAAATTTTAAGTACAGTTTCTTACATTTAAAGACCGGAAAAGAAAAACGGAAAAACAAAAATTCGAGAAGAGAAACCAAGAAGACTGAGAGGGACACATCTTTATCTTTACTATTATTATAATGGACTAGCAGGTGGCACGTGCGATGCACGTGAGAGCGAGGGGTAGGAGTTACCCACAGTTAATAAGAGTTAAAAGGGACACGTGTTAATCCGCGGGTGCAATTGAACTTGTCAGTGGCATGTGCGATGCATGTGAGAGCGAGGGGAAGGAGTTAACCACAATTAATAGGAGTTAAAAGGGACACGTGTTAACCCATGGGTGCGATTGAACTCTCCCCGAGTTCAATCGTGATTGGCTGTGATTCTAAATAGATAGATGAGCAAGGGGTAGTTTGGAAATAAAATCAAAAGCAAGGGGTAGTTTGGAAATAAAATCAAAGGCAAGGGGTAGTTTGGATTTTAAAGCAAAACATTAAATCAAAATTTTGTTTTTATATAAGGGTAATATGGGAATTTCAAAAAAATCATCTACGGCAGCCTCTCCCATTATAATAGTAAAGAAGAGGTAGGCGTAGATGATTTTTCCGAAATTCCCATACTACCCTAATAAAAAATAAAATTTTGATGTAATGTTTTGCTTTAAAACCCAAACTACCACTTGCCTTTGATTTAATTTCCAAACTACCCTTGCTCATCTATCTATTTAGAATCACAGCCAAGGGGAGAGTTCAATCACACCCTTGGATTAACACGTGTTCTTTTTAACTCCTATTAACTGTGGTTAACTCCTCCCCCTCGCTCTCACGTGTATCGCACGTGCCACTAGCGAGTTCAATCTCACTCGCGAGTTAACACATGTCCCTTTTAACTCCTATTAACTGTGGTTAACTCCTTCCCCTTGCTCTCACGTGCATCACGTGCCACCCGCTAGTTTAAGTTTAAAGTAAATTGACAAATAAAAAATTAGGACATGAATCATTAATTAAATGTGTCTCACATGGTGGCTTAGCCCTGCAATAGTACAAATAAACTAACAATTAGATTCAGGCATGATCTCATGAGTCGATTAAGTACATTACGGGATTCTTATTGATATCATCCTTCTTATAAAAAATGCTAACGAGAGAAGGTCTACTACAACTTTGAGTTGGATTCTACATAAATTTAATGCTTTGACAGATCAACCTAGATTGTGTTCTTGTTCCATCCTATGGTTCAAAAACCTGAAAACTCGATAGGATTTGAAAGTTAATGGAGTCGAGTAACTTAATAAACTCGATACACACACGTATGTATATGTGTATGTACCAATTAGACAATAACTAATTTTGTGTCATTTTATCCAAGATTAATGAACTACAAATTTTGAAAAACCTGAGTTAAAAGAATTCAAAGTAGGTAGGCTGATTTTGTTGCCTTAAACTTAAAAATCAAGTTTAACAGAATTCATAGTATATTAACTTTGCAGCCCCTAAAAAAAATGATTAAAAAAAACAGTGTAACATTCGAATTTAGATTTTAAAAATGATTAAAAAAAATAAAAATAAATAATGTTGACCTAGTTTGGTGAGTTGACAAACTCAATTTGACTCGACCAAATCGCCCGAATGACTCGCCTAATAGTGTCTTTTTTGAGTTTTGAGGCGACTCAACTTGAAACTCAATAGTCCAAATAACTCGCCTAACAGTGTCTCTTTTGAGTTTTGAGGCGACTCAATCAAACTCATTCGAATTTTGACTCGCTGAATTTTCAAACTATAAATCCAACCCAATCTAAATCCGAGCATTATATGGGTTGAATTGGGTTATGTTGGGACAGAATTAAGATTGACACATTCTTTTAGCCAAAATACCTTACTTGGAGATGTATTAGCCTCCATTATTCCGGACTGCAAAGGCCATCGTTGCGAGAACCAAATCAATCATCTGTGTTCTTCCATGTGACCTTAGTTTTTAAAGTCCAAGATTTCTTGCTTTGTCCGGATTTAAAAGCTGTAACTAACTTTAAAAAAATAAATCATGATCGTTAAACATCCGGGCCACAGGAAGAACACAGAAATGATTTGGTTCCATCGTTGCTAACTTCTACTCCACTTAAATCCATGAGCTAGTGTCCCTAACATGCGAGTTATTTCCTTGTCAACTCACTTTTAAGATCCACATGTTTCCACGACCGTATTTGATGAACCTTATTCAATTTTAGCAATAGTTGGGCTCCACGGGCGAGAAGACTATTGCTGCTTGCTCTTGTAGAGATGTTCCTTTAACTAGCACGAACTTAGGTTAATTTTTTGACCCTGTGATTAATTTATTTATTATTTCTAAAAACCAATGGTAGATAAGTGAACCAAAAGGGTGAATGAATCTTAATCACAGAGTTTAAAAAAGGACACGTGGCATAAAAACGGAACCTCAGGTAATTATTTTCCCATTCTATTCTCAGGTAAGCCTCATCGATTGAAAATTAAATTGTCTGTCTGTCTCTGTTCAACAACTCACCCAAGTCTCACGTGCACGAAACGATTCACACTGATTCCACGTGAGCTTTAGTCATCGCAATCTTTCCATTTCACTCGTACAGTTCGGCTCGGCTTGGCTTTCACGCCCTAGCTGTGTGCTTTACCAATAAGCGGAGAAAAGCCGACTTCTTCTCGCATTTCCAGTTTTTAATTACCAAAAATACCCCTTCCTCGAATTTTCCCAACTACCTCCGCTAAGACCTCCACGGCTCTTCCAGACTACCAACCACCTCTCTCTCAAACCCTATAAAAACCCCTTCGCATATCTTCTCTCCTTCAGAGCCTCCTCTGTATCTGCCATTCCAACCAAAGAAGAGAAAGAGAAAGAGAAAGAGAAATGGCTCTTACAAGCAGCTCTGCTCTCTCCTCCACCAAATCCCTTCTCCAAACCCAATCTCTTGTACCTTCTTCCAAAACCCACCAACCCTCTCTCTCTCTCCTCCCCACCAAACCCATTTCCAGATCAACCCGACCCATTTCCGCCATCCATGCGGCCGAGCCCGCCAAGAACCCTGTCGTCTCCGACAAGTCCTTGAAGGCGACGGCGACGACAACCCCAACAACAACAGCTCCTGCAAAATGGAGTGTTGAAAGCTGGAAATCGAAGAAGGCTCTGCAGCTTCCCGAGTACCCTAACGAGCAAGAACTGGAATCGGTTCTGCGGACCCTGGACGACTTCCCTCCTATTGTGTTCGCTGGGGAAGCGAGGAGCTTGGAGGAGCGCCTTGGGGATGCGGCCATGGGGAAGGCTTTTCTTCTCCAGGGAGGGGATTGTGCTGAGAGCTTCAAGGAGTTCAATGCCAACAACATTCGTGACACTTTCAGGATCCTTCTTCAGATGGGTGTTGTTTTAATGTTCGGAGGCCAAGTGCCCGTTATCAAGGTTCGATCACCCTTTTTGTTTTCTCCATCTCCATCTTCTTCTTTCATGATTTCAATGTTTTTTTTTTTTTTAATGAGATTTAATGAATGATTGTGAATTGTGGGGGGTGATTATTTAGGTTGGGAGAATGGCGGGTCAATTTGCTAAGCCCAGATCGGATGCGTTCGAGGAGAAGAATGGTGTGAAGCTACCCAGTTACAGAGGGGACAACGTGAACGGTGATGCTTTTAATGAAAAATCTAGAATTCCAGACCCCCAGAGGATGATCAGGGCCTATTGCCAAGCGGCGGCCACTCTCAACCTTCTCAGAGCTTTCGCCACCGGAGGGTACGCCGCCATGCAGAGAGTCACCCAGTGGAATCTCGATTTCACAGAGCACAGCGAGCAGGGAGATAGGTATGTTCAGCTTGCCCCATTTGGGTTTAATTTCTACCTTATTTTAGTTTCAGCTCAATTACTATCTATGGATCTGTTGAAAATAAGATTGATCTGATTACCCCCAAAATAGAGAGGGGGTAAAAGATCCTGGCATGAAACGTTAAATTTGGATTTTCTTCATATGTTTTGTGCTTTTTGAGCTTTCTAGTGTGATGATTTGGTGCATGGACCAGTTAATAAAACTCTATCGTAGTTCAATTGGTGTATCAATTTTTTCAAATGATCCAAAATAGCCTTCTTTTGAATGGTCAAAATATTGTTAAATGATTTCACTGGTTGATTCGCCAAAAGCATACACAATTGGAGATTTGGGCGACTTAGATTGACCACTCTTCTTGAGAGCTGAATTGGGTCGGGTTTCGATTCGAGTTTTTGTGAACATTTCGGGTTCTAATTTATAACACGGTTGTCATTGGCGTTGCTTAACAGGTACAGGGAACTAGCTCACCGCGTAGATGAGGCACTAGGATTCATGTCTGCTGCTGGACTCACGGTTGATCATCCAATCATGACAACCACCGAGTTCTGGACATCCCATGAGTGCTTGTTGTTGCCTTACGAGCAGTCACTTACTAGGGAGGATTCGACTTCCGGGCTTCACTATGACTGCTCTGCCCACATGCTTTGGGTTGGTGAACGTACCCGGCAACTGGATGGCGCCCATGTCGAGTTCCTAAGAGGAGTTGCTAATCCCCTTGGCATCAAGGTATCTACAATATGCCCCTTTCTTCTGTGGTTTGATGAATTTGTTATTGATAAACTCAAGACTTCCAAGTGAGGGAAGGACACAACCTTCAAGTTTTACTACAGATCGTACTGGTTCCAATGTCAACTAAGGCAACCCTAAGGTTGGCAAGGATCCAAGCAAGGTTGGTTTCAACACTTGCAGGAACTGGTCAATTTTGTTAGCATTTTCATGATATAACAAGTTGTCAATTCATATAAAGTTCATACTTCAACTTGGTATTCACAAGTTCTATTGGTGCGAGTCAACTCGCCCTAGTCCCTAGTTGATCGGTTTCTTTGTGAGGCCATGTGATTGATTTATCTGATTTTATTATTGCCGATAAAGATCAGGTGGCTAAAAAAATGGCATTTGTGATGCAGGTGAGTGATAAGATGGATCCAAATGAGCTAGTTAAGCTCGTTGAGATTCTGAATCCTCAGAACAAGCCAGGGAGGATAACAGTAATTGCAAGAATGGGAGCTGAGAACATGAGAGTGAAGTTTCCCCATCTGATCAGGGCAGTCCGCCGAGCAGGGCAAATTGTCACTTGGGTCAGTGACCCCATGCACGGAAACACCATCAAGGCCCCCTGCGGTCTCAAAACTCGCCCCTTCGATGCCATCAGGGTATAATCTTTCTCACCGATTTACTCTTTTTCACTATAATGTATAAACATAAACTTGGTTAGTTCGGGGTCAAGATCTTGCAGAAACCATATTTTCTTAAATTCCAAGTCTATTCGCAACATTTTGATCTTTAAACTAGTTTCTATCCACTCTGTTATGCCAAGACGTATGAAATTTGTTTGTCCACAATCCACATTCCTGATCCTCAAACCCGTGGGCCATACCCTGCAAATGA
Organism: Tetracentron sinense; assembly: GCA_015143295.1. Taxonomy (NCBI): domain Eukaryota; kingdom Viridiplantae; phylum Streptophyta; class Magnoliopsida; order Trochodendrales; family Trochodendraceae; genus Tetracentron; species Tetracentron sinense. The sequence continues at coordinate 35,495,425 of CM026552.1, read as the reverse complement.
CATCTCTAACCAGACATGAATAATCACGTGGCTAGCTTCCCGGGTTTGCTCCTTGAGGTTGTGTTCTAACTCATTGACTTAGCCTGGTGTCCATAGGGAAAATTCCAAGTGGGTCAGTGCGGACCCCGAAGGGACTAGTCCTTGCCTCGGAGGGTTTTGGACATCTGTTACAACAAAAAAAAACAAAGAATAATCACGTGTTAAAGGGGTCCATTGTAAAGGACAATTTGGATTATTTGATCAGTCTTGAGTTTTCAGCTACGGGCTGTTAGCTTGGTGGCCCTGGTTGTTGGGCATGTGTAGTTTACAAGAAATAATTTTATTGCATAGCATAAGTCTTCAATGGGGACATTGTAGAAAGGTGTAGTAGGTGGGAGAGGGACAACCTGGGAGATTTGCGTAGGTGAAACATGGTAGATGAGATTCCCTGAGTGTCCAACTAAGAAATTTCTTGATAGTTATATTTTTCTATTTGTGTAAGTTAGGTTGAAACTCCAATGCCAATATATAAACTACCTCTCTATCTCTAGTCTCAGCTTCTTTGCTCTGATGGCTTCTAGTTTAAAAACTATGGCAATTGTAGTAATATTATATATTTGTCGGCAGGCGGAGGTGCGAGCATTCTTTGACGTGCACGAGCAAGAAGGGAGCCACCCAGGAGGTGTTCATCTAGAGATGACAGGGCAGAATGTGACAGAGTGCATCGGGGGATCACGGACGGTGACATTTGACGATCTGAGCTCCCGCTACCACACCCACTGTGACCCCAGGCTTAACGCCTCTCAATCTCTAGAACTTGCCTTCATCATCGCGGAGCGGCTTAGAAAGAGGAGGATCGGATCACAGCGCACTCTACCCTCCTTGGGGCTATGGTAGGGTTTAAGGGGCACCTATATGTTATTTGTTTTCTTAATTAGTGACCCTCTTGATAATAGTATTGGGGGTTTTGAGGTTAATTTATGTATTGTTTGTACTTATACTACTTAGAACACAAGTGGTGGGTTTGAGACTTTGAAGAGAGATGAATAAAGGATAAGCTATTTACTGCATTCAATGTACGACTTTTGTGTTTGGTCATTGGTGGTAGACTTATTAATTTAAAAATCTTGTCAATAAAGATGACAGTTGAATACCAACTCAAGTTACCAAAACTGGTGCATATTTTTTGGGAAAATACTTAAAAGGTTCCGTGGTTTTCATTATGTAACAAAATGACCCGTTGTCATTGGTCCTTTCGATAAAATTCACTCGGGTTAAACAATTCAACCTATTTTTTTTATTTTTATTTTTAAAAATGAACTTTAATTTTGTGAAGTTTAATCAAGGTTAAAGATGTGTTTTAAAAGGGACATGAGGACACGTGTAAGATAAGCGGCCAGGGGGTCAGCTACTCACTGTTTATTTTTATTTGGCAAAGCAAGAAAGTGATGTTTGAGTACACAATCATAGCATTTTTTTGTTTTTTTAAATCTCATTTTGATTTGATTCAAGAGTGGGCAATACTGAGATGATCAATGGTGTGATGATTCCAGATTAAACTGGTATTGGTCTTGAATTACTACTGAGGCTCTAAGATGCTGGTCCCCGATCCAGTAGTGGCTTCTAGGACTTTAGTTAAAGTAGTACCTAGACGAAAAATATCAGGATTCTTTAGATATTATTATTATGAAAATGTGTAACTTGAAGCAGCCTATCAATTCTCAAATTTAGATCAGCCTCTTGTACGTGTCTATTTACAATTGACTCTTGAAGTAGCTGGCGAGAGCACTGCCAGCTTCACCGTGTCCACTGTCCACGCCATCTACGTATCCTCTATGCATAAGCCCAACACAACTTAGCACCGCTCCAAATGTTGAGAAACATTAAAAAAAAAAGAACCACCGTCTTTTAAAAACACTTTTAAAATTTTGAAGCTAGCACTGGCAGTGCCCCTGGCAATCCCGAATTTTACAATTTGAGCTTGCAAACTTAAGCCAATAACCTCTGGTTGAGGAATGCTAGTCCCACTCCAAGATTTCAACAAAAAAATTAACCCTTTTCTCACTAGATTCAACCATGTAGATGCTTTTTCGGGAGTATTTATAACAGTTTTCAAAAGTTTGGAAAATTTAATAGGACGCATTGCTTTCTCAATAAAGGTATAGAGTTGTGAGAGTGGGACAAACATTCTTGAACCTGTGAATTTCCAAGTCATTTGTGAGTAAAGCCGAGTTTTCGGAGCCAAGACCGTAGTTAGGTATGGTCAGTAAAGTCGATCTTGACCATTCAACCAACAAAACCCCACTAGCATTGTTTGTTTGTTAGTGGTGGGAGTGGCGGCAAATACCTCCAACCGTAGACTACATTCAATGGACTGGCAACTCTATGTGCTTCCAAAATATTAATATTTCCTTTTAAAAATAACATTATTTTTAAAAAAATTTGACTTCTCAGTCCCATGAGGAGATCCTAGGAAGCACGGATATTTCAAATAGATCTTCGCACCCGTATACGTACGTATATGATAAGGATGCACCTCTGATATGGCAAGATGCGTATAGGATACGGCTGGTACATATCCTGGTAATTAAAAACATGTTTTTTAATTCGAATACAACTTCGATACGGTATGGGTACATAGGGATACGATCGGGATACGGCCATGAATAATTTTATTTTTTTTTTGTATTTTTGGAGACCGGGGGTGTGACCCTATCTCTTTTGTTTTTGCATGGACATGGTTTTCTTTATATTTTACTTGGTGGATAATAGGATGACTTTCTTTTTTGCTTAGTAGATGATGAGATAACCCAATTTCTTTTGTTTTTACATGGATATGGTATTTTTTATACATAAACAGAGCTAAACCAATTGTTATTTTTTAACTATAATACAAAATATAGTATTATTATTATTTTTTTAAAAAAATTATAGACGTAACCTGGTCATACCCATATCCTATTTTTTTAGGTTCTATCGTATCGCCGTATCCGTATCGTATCGTACTCGTATCCTGTAACTGTATCCATGCTTCCTAGAGGAGATCTAATCACATACATCCAATGGCGATTAAACTTAGGGAGAGTTCAATCGCATCCATAGGTAAACACGTGTCCAGTTAACCTTTAATAACTTTGGTTAAGATTTACTAAGAGTAAGGGTTCAACAATCTAACCTTAGTTTTTAGAAAAAAAAAAATTAAAATTTATAACTCTAAGGGTTAAAAGTTTCTAACCAGAGTTAAAAGTATTTTTTAAATATATTTTTCTAAAAAACAAGAGAATAGAGGTTAACATGGCCACATCTTAACTTGTGGGTGCAATTGAAATCTCCCCCGAATTCGAATTCAAACGTGATTGGCTGTGATTCGATCTCATGACTAAGTGAATCATAAGGTTAATTAAAAAAAAAATTAACCACAAGAGTAAGTGAATAGGTTAATTTTTTTGAAATATTATTTCTAAAAACTAAGGTTAGATTATTTAATCCTAGAGATGAGTGAATCTTAACCATGGTTAATTGGATGTCAAAGAGGACATGTGGCGAACTTGGGGGATGTGCGTGTTCCACCCAATAAAATGTGCAATGCATATCATCACTTGCCTTCCCACACGTCATGCCCAGAGTAGTGCCCAAGTTTAACACCCGAGCATCTGCCAGAGAGAAAATCCGTTGCCATTACCTAAATTTGCTGACTGCTGAGATCCAGGACGATTGAACTCGGGGAGAGTTCAATAGCACCCATACGTCAACATGTGTCCCTTTTAACTTTTATTAATTGTGGTTAAGATTCATTAACCCTCAGGGGTCAATAATCTAACCTTGGTTTTTAAAGAGAAATATTTAAAAATAATTAACTCTAGTTAAGTATTTTTAATCCTTAAGGTTAATATTTTTAACAGTTTTTCTAGAAACCAAGGTTAGTTGTTAAACCCTAAGAGTTAGTGAATCTTAACTACAGTTAATAGAGGTAATAGGGACACATGTTAGCAAGTGAAGGATTTTGCCTCAGCCCCACATATCATGGTTAAGACTTGAGATTTAAGATGAGCAGCCCACATACCATTGTTAAGAACTTAAGAGAATTAAGATGAAAATTGGATTTTACTGGCTCACCACTCCAAGAGCCAAGAACTTGATCATTAGATTAGATTTACAGGTTAGGCTTGAATTGATGTGTCTTTCCATTATAAGCTTTGATAGTTCTCAGGTCTAGGGATATTACTATGGCTTCACTAAGTCAACTGGCATTTTAGGCTCAAACCAATTAAGCCAAGCTTTTATTTTGAGCTCGAATGTTAAATAAGTCAAGATCAAGCTAGACCTTATTTGATATTTGATTCGATTCAGATTAAAACTTGGCTTGTTTAGGGCCCGATTCAGCTCGAGCTCGACTCAAAATATTATATATACACACATATTTTTTGTTAACGTTTTTTATATGATACAAAATAATATTGTTAACTTTCTTTATTATAAGCAATAATAATTTTTAATTTATAATAAACAAGTTAACATATAATAACAATAAAAGTTAAGAAATTAAACTAGGACCTCTGATCTAACTCTCGACTCTTTGGATTGTAGAAATACACCCAAATTTTATTTGGGTTTATAAATTATAAGTTTTCTGTAGTTTATTATATTATAAGTTTTTTAATACACTTTCATTTAAATCATGTAAATTTTTTTTACAAAAAAGTTCTCATGAATCAAGCTCAAACCAACCTAAGCTTGATTGAACTTGAAAAAAATTCAATTTATTCAAATCCGAGCTCGAACTCAATCATGCTTCTTTGAGTTAAGCTCAAGCCTTAACATTCAAGCTCAAGCCAAGCTTGAGCATGTTCAAGCTCACCTGGAATACTTACCCCTAGAAAGAACAAGGGAAAAAAAAGATAAGACTTGGAATCCTCTACGGTTTTCTTTTTTTTTTATAACTAGATTCCTTGAAATCTAATTACAACACAAAAGCCTTTTAATTACTCTTTTAACTCTAGTTAACAACTTTAACCTTTAGAGTTAATATTTTTCTAAAAACCAAGGTTAGATGGTTGAACCCTAAGGGTTAAAGAATCTCAATCACAGTTGAGATATATGTAAGGGACACATGTTGACCTGTGAGGCATACCACTTCAAGGAGCTGTAGAGAATTCTAAGTCAAATAGGATACCCACTTCAAAGACTACTGTATAATTCAACAACCACCTCAAAAAAAGGGTACTAAAACAGCAATAGTTCGCTCCACGGGCGATGAGCGAACTATTGCTCCTCGCTCCGTGACTTAGGTTAATTTTTAACCCTGTAGTTAATTTTATTTTATTTTTTCTAAAAACAAATGCTAGATGGGTGAACCCTAGGGGTTAGTGAACCTTAACCAAGAGAGTTTAAAGGGGGACATGTGGCATGAAAAGGAACCCAAGACGCCCCTCCTCGAGTCACCTACCGAGGAGGTGATTATTTTCGGTACTAAAAATATGTTTTTTATACTTCGTTTGTAACAAATCTCAGACTCGCAGTTGCAACGCAGTTGCAAATATAATAAATTCCAGTAAAAAGAAAGAACATAAAGAGCTCGAATCAGCCAATTGCTTTTTTTTTAGATGGTAAGCGGGGGTTAGGCAGACCACAACCAGCACTAAGAAAACACAAAGGTTACAACCTATCCGAATTACAACCTTGCATATCAAGATCTAGCAATGAACTCTTAGAGTTCACTCTTTTAACCCCTATTAACTGTGATTAAGATTCAATAAGGTTCAACAAAATAACCTTGGTTTTTTTTTTAAATATATTTTTTTTAATTTGGTTTAAAAATTTTAACCCTTAGGGTTAGTATTTTTTCCTAAAAATTAATGTTATTTTGTTGAACCTCAAAGGTTAATAATATACTATTTTTTTATATAAAAAAAAAGATAATTAGTTTGAGAAAATAATGAAAACTATAGTTAAACAACACTATTTTCCTTTTGGTGAATGGTAAGCCAATTTACCTACGAGCAGACTCGCTCTGTATGGAAAAAATTCAATTGACAATGACATGTTTCATATTAGCCCCAACTGATTTTACCGTAAGGATAGCAAATCTGCCTCTAGCACTCCCCTCAACCTTTTCCATGAACTTCACAGGCACTAGGTTTTACTAAACATGTAAATGGGTACTTCATTAGTTTTAGTTTGTATGTACCCTGCAAGTGGTGATTGCTATATTGCTACATACTCTGGGCTAAGGTTTTAAATTTCGAACCCCAATGACATTATTAATGACATGGATACAGAGTGGATTTCGGAAAACACCATTTCAGCCATAATTTCGGGTCAAATTTTGGATTTCCGGGATTTCGACAATATTTTGAAATTTTATTTTTAAATAGTTTTTTTTAATTAAAATTTTGAAATATTTCAATATTTTTATCAAAATTTCCCGGAAAATTATATATTAATTTTAATTTTATATATATATATATATATAATATTAATAAATCAGAATCTGAAATCCCACCGAGATACCACAATTTTTTGGGATTCTGGTCTGGGTTGGCTGACCAAAATCACCAAACATTTTGAGATTTCAAACCTTGCTCTGGGCAGAGTTCAAAATGACAGAAGTGGTGCTCAATGTCAGATCGCTCACTAACTAGAAGTGGAGGCCCCTTGGCTCAGCATTCAGCAGGAAGTTTTCTTCCCCTGAAACGCCTATAAAAGAAGCTTCCAGAGAGGTTACTTCAACAAGTTTGTAGCTACAAACAGTATAGGCATATCCGAGCATTTTTAATCACCTTGTTTACCATCAAGCTCAACTAAATGTCCATAATCTAAAATCGCATACAGTTCAGAGTGCATGATAGGGATATTTGACATTGATGCAAAAACATTAAAAAAGGTCTCTCATAGATCATCTCAAAAGACAACCATCATAATTCAGTTTCTGGATGGTATCCATCCATCTAGTAATAAATTTCAGTCTTATAGAGCAATCAAACTCAGTAGTAGGGCCTGTATCGCATTGGCCTTCTGAACCTGGGAACCTTCCTGCAATAGACATCTCACTCAAAATCAAAGAGGAAGAGCAAACAGGAATTCTCCAAACAGGAAAAAAGAAAATAAATACTTAGATTGGTTCAACCAGAAACATACCCATATCCACCTGGAGGGTAGAAATAAGAGGGGACATACGGCCTCCTGAATCGGTACCCCATGTAAGGGTTGAAACCCCGTCGTTGGAACTGCTTCATCCCAGGAACATTGGTCCGTTTAGCTGAAACCTGCGTACATATCGACATTCAATCATCAGGATATCTGTGGATGGAAACTGATGTCCATATAGAAGTTCAATAGGGTAAAGAACACACACACACTAAAGACCACCATTTTAGCTCCAGCCCTTAGCTCAACTGACTACAGCCCCATAACCATATGAGGTTTTCGGGTTAAATTCCAGCTAAAAAAAAAGAATTAACTCACCTTCAATTGGCGGCCATGAAGTTCCGATTCATTCAGAAGGAGAGCCTCTTGAACAGCCTCTACTTCTAAGAATTCCACATAAGCAAAACCTTTTGGTTGGCCAAACTTATCAGTCAAAATAGTGACTCTATTCACCGTACCACAAGATTGGAAATGCTGCTGCACTTCTTCCGGTGTGCATGAATAATCGACCTGCAAACACGAACACACCCGTTCTTTTTGTCACCAAATAGAAGTCGACCAGGAAAACTAACTACTATATATGACAGGTCCCATATAGGACAGGTCCCTAAAGTTTTAAGTCAGATACTAGCCAGCTCCACAAATAAAATTTTACCAACAAAATTCTTATGTATATTATTTATCTATGTAAACTACCAAATCCTTAAAGAAGATGGGACTCCTGAAATTTTCACTTCCCACTTCAATTTTGATGTAGCCATTTAAGGGAAAAACAGGAAGGAGGCAGTTGTAAAACGTGGATAAGAAAGTTATGCTAAATATGACCACAACAAATATCTAATCTATAAGCACCCGTCCCTGGAAAATGTTCACAATATCTCAGATAGAAACATTTTTTTAGTTCATCATAAGCAGTAAGCAAATTGCAAAATCAGACCAGAAAGCAAGGGACAGCAAGAATAACATAAATGAATAACCAAGTATAAGAACTCCATAGTTCAAGAACTCCAGAGACTTGGGATCAAATCCCAACTACATCAGGATTCGGGGTGTTTATGGGAGGGGGAGGGCTACCCCTCATTGTGTAGCTCATAGGTCCATGTGGCCTCCAATGAACCAAAAAAAAATGGCTCTATAAGTGCATGTGAAACCAAAATGTGAGTAACATTTCTTAGAGAATGATGTAATTAGCTTTGTAAGCATTTAAGGCTAAGATAATTCTTAAGTAAACCACATAATCCTGTAACAGAAATAGCTTGTTAACTTTCATAGCAGATTACTTATAATAAAAATTCAAGTATATTTTGTCAAACATTATTAATGACTTCTCTGATCTGGATAAAACAGATGAAGAACAAGAGATCAAGATTACAGGAAAGAGATCGAAGATCCCTCACCATATGCCGCAAAATACCTAGATATTCCCGAGGCACTAACCACCACCACCAGCACTCTGGCTCAGCAACAAAGACTGCATGTATGATGACTCGCCTCTGTTCTTCGAAGCATGTCAAGAAATTTAGTCCTTTCACCTGATTGATTTAAAAGTTCAGAAATCTTGATTCATATCCATTCTTCCATTCATTCCAACCTCTAACCTGGAATTCCTTTGTCCATCAAACTACTAGACTCTTTCCCTCAGTTCTGTTCTTTTTTTCTTTTTCCTATGGAGATTTGGTCCATTTTTGGCTTTCGCTCATTTTCCCTCATTTTTTTTTCAAAAAATGTAGTAATTCTTCCTTATTTCTGGGCCTTCCAGTTTTTCTCCCTCCTTTGGCCTTCTTTTGATTTTTTCTTTTTCTTTTTCTTTTTCTTTTGCTTCACTTTTTTTTTTTTGAAAGTCTTACAAGCAGCCATCCTTTTTTTTTTCTAGCAAAAATATATTTTATACAAAATAACTTCCACCCGGCCCAAAATATTGGGTGACATTTCCAGCGCTAATTTATCAGAGAACTTGAAGAATGAAGAATGACCCTGCGATCATAGTCAGACATAAAGTCAAACCATGATTTCAAAATTGAGAAGTACCCATATCCAGTCCAAAGACATAATAAAGAAAGAAAATGAAAAGTTCCTCGATATCATAAATAATATTTTAGCTACGAAACAATTAACTTAGCAACACGGGGAATTCAGTCCCACATTAAATACATAATGCAGAAAGCACAAGGAATATCAATACTGAAAAAAAATAGAAAAATGCATGTGCTTCCAGAACTCCCAAACCACCGTGACAAGGACATCAACAAATGAACACATTCCAATGAGATCAAAGTATATTTGGTCATATGGATTTAATTATGATTTTAATGGGTAGGATTCAGCCCTTTTGAGATACAAAAGAGGTGGACCAGTACATTTCAGATCCTCCCAGCAAACATACTCCATGTGTAGCATCCCTGGACATTATCACTGATTGAACTCCTTGTAAGTATGTTCCTTCAATGGCCATAAGACTCTGCTCATAGAGAAGGTGGCGCAATATAAATTACTTCCTGCAAATTTTTGAGTGTTAAGCTTTCTGGATCATCAGACCAACTACTTGACCGTGCAATGCTCTACAGCTGGTCTGGCAGAATAGAAGTGGTTGAAGCTACATGTAGAGTTTGTGTCAAAACTACCAGCAGGCACCAAGTAGGCCATTTACAGAAGGTGTAGGAGCACAATGGATTCCCTTCATCTTCTCAAGCAACTCCATCGCCCATGGATAAGTAAAAAATTCATATACATCCTTTGTAGGATAAAGATGAAATCATGACATTAGAGAGTCTAGAGACTACGCTTGCATCTACAGATCCTTCAGTCTCATGAATCTGGAGTGCACTTCAAAGATTGCACAAAAGACATCCATAAAAAATGAAGATTCACATATCCCCTCATGATTCGAACAATTTTTGTCACATAACTTCCAACTCTGAGTTAGAGCATTCAAGCAAGGTGCATTTGCGACGAGGGACAAAAACTCTGGTGCATCAAAGTATTTCATCTGGAAACTCATTTGTGACAGAAATTGAATTCATTTTTTCTGGTGTATAGGCCAAGGTTTTAAATGTCGATATCATGGGAAACATCTATTCTCAAAATGGCAGATATTCACCTGTTCAAGGAAATTTTTGAATTGTTTTTAGGAAAAACATGAATATTTAAATGACACTTCCGCAAATAAAACTCCACTCTACACCAAAAGGTACAACTATATCCATTTGGAGTTGCACGAAGGCTCAGAATCTTCATCACCATCCTAACTAGGAGGGAAATAATATTAGTTTATCTACATGACGACAAAAATTCCACCCAGCTCATGAGATAATACCATTTTGTATACTCACACACATAACAGTGATACTCATCCCTCGCCTCTTTCAACCGTAGGATCCTATGTTCCTCAACCTTGGGAAATATCAACCGACATATTGTAAAATTCATACTTAAAAAAACTTATTCTTGTCGAGATAATGCAAAATATTCGATATAATATGATATTCACGTGATATATCGACGATATTTTGTAAAAAGAAAAATACCAAGGATTGATATATCTATATCTTGAGATATTAGGATATATCGGCCATATATCTCATTTTTGAATATTAAAAACCATGGTACATGCAGGTAGGGGTGTATTTGAGTCGAACTGAGCCAAGCTTGGTCCAGCTCAAGCTTGGGTTGAACGTGCTAAAGCTCGGCTCAAGCTTGAAACAAACTAGAATACTCAAGCTCAAGCTCAAGCTCTGCTCGAACACACTTAATCTCGGCTTGAGCTCGAATTAGATTCAAGCTGAGTCAAGTTCTGCTTGGCTTGAGCTGGATTTGAATTCAATGGCTATGTTGGTAGTGTGGCCTATGTATCCCTTTCTTAGGAAGCTCTTACTGTGTGTAGTCAGTAGTGGTAAAGAAGAGGATCATCTTGTATTTTATTGAGAGGATTTTTTTTCCCCTATGTTTATCAACAAACGACACAGCAAAAACACCTCATTTTCTTGATAAAAGCAGAGGACCTCAAATGTATGCAAAGGAAACCTCATTTCAAAACCTTTTTGAAATCCAACAAAAACACTAGACGTGTTTCCAGTAAATTGGATTGAAAAGGACATTTCTCCTGAATGTGTGCATTTTCACACAAGACATTTTTTTCTCGAATGCATGGCGAATTGAATCCAAATCGGTGCAAGATTTTATCGAGTCCATGGATGGGAATTGATGTACCTCCCTAGTTTAAAACTTCTGATCGCTTCCCATTGATCCAATGTTCCTCAAAAAAAAAAAAGACGACGATGAAGAAGATGAGAAAGAAGAATGGGAGGAGGAGGAGGAAGAAGAAGAAGATATGGAAATGTGATACCTTTCCTTCAGCACAGACTTTGCTTTTAAACTTGGACCCATTGGTGAAGCTTGAAGAAGAAGTTGGAAGGTTGGACCATTTGGTGAAAGCTTGAAGAAGAAGAAAAGAGGGGAAATAAAAAATCTCAAATGTGAGGGTTTCTATGCTTTTAAGCTTTGTTTTGTTTTCTTACATGTAGTTAAAAAATATTAACTCATAATAAATCAAGACAAGTTGAGCTTGAGCCAATCCAAGTCAAATACAAGCCGAGTTTCAAGACGAGCTTGTTTATATGTTCAAGCCCTAGAAATATCAGCTCGAACTCGGGAACTCGGGTTGAACGAGCCGAGACTTCGAGCCAACTCGGCTTGGATGCAGTCCTACATGCAGGGCATGGCAAGAAAACTAATTCAACCAGTGTTTTAATAACTGGTCAACTTGTGCTAACAAAAAATAGCATAAAAAACGTGGAAAACTGAAAATAGTAGGAGGACAAAAAAAGCATAAAAACGTGGAAAACTGAAAATAGGAGGAGGAGGAGGAGGAGCCCTCATAAGAAAAAAAAAACCTTCATATTTCCATCATCAGCTACATCATTCAAGTTTTAATTTTTAAATACCATCATCAAAACGATCAACAAAATCATTAAAGTACTAAATTTATCTTATTGAGATAATCTATAACCATAATAGTAATAAGTCTACATCATTCAAGTTTTAATTTTTAAATACCATCATCAAAATGATCAACAAAATCATTAAAGTATTAAATTTATCTTATTTAGATAATCTATAACGATAATAGTAATAAGTTTTGGAGCATGGAATATACTACCAAGTATCTAAATGCTGTTTTTGAGAGTCTGAACGGCATTTTGATACATCTGAATTCTATATGCATTCAAACTTCAAAGAATGATGTGATCCTTCTAAAACTGAAAGGGTGCATATCGTTACAATGCCGTGACTATTTCAGGCCTTTATTCTTATTTTTCCGATTTGAATATAAATCTAAGAGAACATAGAGTAAGCAAAATCTATAAATGCGTGAAGCATTTTAGCTGCTGACTAAGAATGTTTGCGTATACATTCCTGCATTTCCTCAAATGGGTTAGTGCACATTGCTTAAATAACATGAGAAGAATACATAATCACGTTCCCATTCATGAATGACCTAGCCCTTACAGATAAGGAAGTAATAGTAGTAGATAATAACATGAGAATATATAAGCACATTAAGAGGGACTGGCCAGTTCATTGAACCAGTCACCAATTTTTACGGTTATTGATGTGTTGGCCGATTGTTAATACGGGTAATGCTAGCTCCACTTTCTTTTAAACTCACTTTTTTCAAGGGAAAGACGTGTTATTGTCTTTCCATTAAGAGAAAGACACATGTTTTGCACTAACACTGTCCAATAAAAAGGAGAGTGAGTCTTGAAAGAAAGTGGTGCTAGCATTATCCTTTAAATTTATACCAGTTTTAGGTCATTTAGAAACCGAGTGCCAAAACAGTTCCCGGTTTTACTTGTTCAACCAGCCGGTCCGGTCTGGTTATTAAAACACTAAATTCAACAGTAGCAATAGTTTCCAGATCAGAAAGTGCAAAATGAGAAAGAAAGCAAGGTGAGGTGATATTATGGATAGAGATAGACTATTTTTGGTGCACCTAAGGTTACAGATTTATATTCCAAAAACCATGTAATGACTCCTCAAACAATAGCAATGTAGATTTCAGTTAGGGGTCACTTCACAAGTTTCTTCAAGAACCACCTGAAAGTTATATTAGCAAGCATCCCAGCTAAAAAAAAAGCCCTAATTTGAAACCTTTTAAGTCTATAGCATGCTTGTTAATAATTTTTCGATCAGTAATAAAGATCATTTGGCACACAACCTAAAAATGCTACTTTTATGATTTTATCACTACAAGAACTCACAGAAATGTTCATCTTAAACAAATCTGATTCATGATGAGGCTTCACGTAATAGAAGTGATTCCCAAAGGAAGAATGACAATAGGCTAATCGTCAAATGCTTTAAAAGTACATGACCAAAGAATTCATCCTACTTGAGCACCATATACTTCAACGACATGAAGACTAGTGATACCAACAAATAGATAATTTGGCCTTGATGCATTCCAATGCAAAGGATGTTGATTCCATTTGGCCTTGATGCATTCCAGTTCTCGGCTGTATAGGTGCTAAGGCACCTGAATAAACCTTAATCCCAGGTGCTTAGGCTCACTATATGAGGTAACTGTCTAGGTTTTGGGGGAAATCACTTAAATTTTTGCCACTCCGCCTGGATAACTGTCGAGCACCTCAACAACTCAACCATAGTTACCTGAGTGAGAAGAAAAAATGAGAAGCGGAAGCGAGAAGACAAGGCTAAAAAATCCTTGGAAAACAAGAAGCGAGAAATAAGATATGGGCGCCTCACGAACATTATATTACCATGGCCGCCACATCTTATATTTTTCTTTACATGAGATGTATGAAATACTAGGCAACTTAGGTTCCAATCCAACAATACCTACTCAGGGTCTACACCCTAGGTTGTAGATCATTACACACTTGCCTTAGAATTCAAGTCCCTAGTTGCAGAGAAGCCACTCTGTTAGCTTCTCTATATACAACTGAAATTTAGAATGCAAAGGCCTTTTCTATGTCTTCTATAGTGATCATATCTTCTATGGCGGAGGTCTATTTTCACGAATGCAACCTATGGCCGCTTTTGTATCCTCTTCAATTAGTATATCTGTTACCATTATCAGGCTGGAGAAGATTTTAAGTCTTTGACCCATTTGCATCTCCAACAATGGACCCCATATTGGCTTGCATGAGATTCACAAGAGAGCTTCAACTACTGATCAAAAGAAAGTTGAGCTTCAATTATCGAGCTTCGGCCTCCTTCCACCTTCTTAAATTACTTCAGAATGAACAACCATCTTTTTTTTTTTTTGAACAACCATCTAGTAAAAGCAAAACTTGATGTTGGTGAAGGTGTGGCAAACCAACGTGATCATATGGTAGGATATTCTCGATTTACTATCTTACCAATCTCAGCATGGAAAAAGTACAAGTGACTTCCAAAGACTTTCACCTTTTCCACAATTACATTGTAGTCCACTAGGCTATAATAAATCACTTTTCCAAGGAGAACCAAGAGATCCCAAAAGATAAAAGATAACATATCCAAATACCAATAGTGAAAAGCAATGAATGAAGAGGTGATCTACAAATTCCTCCACATAAGAAAACACAAACTAAGAGACTAAAATCCATACTAAGAGATCCCAACTGAGCTTCTAAGCCGAAAGAATAGATCAAGATTCGTGTTGGCAACCAAAAAGGTTGGTGACCAAAAAGGTGAACTTACACAACAAGAATCAGACCAGCTATGTTTTATGGAGCAGAATGTTGGTGATCAAGAAGGTGAACTTATACTTTCCAAAAAGGCAACAAAAAATGGAGCAGAATTTGTACATCATCAAGCATAATAGCAACAGAAGATATCAACTCTACAAGTGGCATTTTTCACCCAAAGATGGATGATAAACAATCAAACTAAGCACACTATATCTTGGATAGCTTACCACGCATGCTTTCCGTTATGTAACAAAGGCATGAAGGTCCAGCATACAATTGAAAATAAGTTGTTCACTATATATTCCATGTTGCACTTATTTGCATGCTCTCATGTGTATCTCCAAGCATATGAATATTCCAATCAGCAAAATATCTTTTTAAGTACGAACAACAATTACTGTTGCACTTGCATGGTTGCACCAAATATAATCTTTTGCTTTGCAATATTCCATAAGCATCATATAAAGTATAAACTGAAATTTATGTCCATGTTAGCAAATATTTTAATTTACTTAAGGTGGTAAATCAGTTTTAGAATCACATTCTGCATGACAAGCTCAACCAGATGCCAATGTGAATCTTTAAAATACCATTATCAACTAAAGGACAGAAATACTAGTGCAAATTATGAAGACTGTGGACACACATGCTACCCAAAAGCTTCAGATTTCTACAGAATGCAAGATGCAACAGAATAAGGTATAGTGGACCTCACATTGCCAACAAATACTGAGCGAGAATCTGCCTCCTCCTTACTTGCCTGAGTTGCAGCAGCAGTAGCAGGATCTGTGGAAAAAAAATGCAGTTGCATGTAAAAACCAAATGAAGAGAAAAAGATAAAAAGATAAAACAAGCATTATATATATATAATGGGGACTGATTCCCTCCATTAGCACCGCTCACTAAAAGTTATAGTGAGCGGCCCCTCTAGAATCTCGACACGTGGTATGTCCTTTGGGGATCCCAATCATTGGATGTCGAGGTGGGTCTAGGGCTGTCAATGGATCGGATCATGATCCGGATCCAATCAGAATCCGATCCATTTAGCCGGATTTTGGACCCAAGTAGTGATCCGTCGGATCGGATACGGATCGTAAAAATATAATCCGATTATAATCGGATTGAATCCGGATATAGGGTGATCCGATCCATTTAAGATCCGATCCGATTAAGATCCGATCCGATTAATAACTGACTTATTCTGTAAAAGTTTATAATTATAATGACTTATGTGTAATATGAATAAAAGTAGACCCTCATATGTAATTTCCCATTATACTTAAAACCCTAATATCCTTTCTCTTCCATGCGATGATAATTTGAAACCCTTTTTTTTCTCTCTTCCATACAGTGATAAACATAGGGCATTCACTTAGGGCTTCACGCAACAATTCAAAATCCTGTTCTTGTGCAGAATCATGCTCAGTATCAGTACTATGGTGGGTTTGGAGGGTAAGAGGTTGTTCGATCTTAAGCTTCGGCTGATCCGGATCCTTTCCCGTTGACAAGAGAGAGCCTGTCAGAGGAAGCTACCCTGAAGATTTTGAACCAGGCAAGTTTTCTGTTTAATAATATTCTAATTGGGATTCTGTTTGTTGTGGTTATTTATTGCTTGAATTGATTGGGAGATCTCATTTGACTTACTAGTGTTTATCTAAAAATAGATTCTTTAGATTTTGAGTTTTTGTTTTTCTTTGTGAGGAGGAAAGGAGTTCTCTTCCATGAGTTATCTTCCTCAATCTTGAGATTTTCACAGTAACATTAATCGGATCGGATCGGATCGGATTCCGTTCTTAAATAACTAATCGGATTCGAACTCAGATTGGGCATTTAAGAATTCGACGGATCTTGGATCGGATTCGGATCGATCCAATTTGTAATCGGATCGGATTCGGATATAGCCAGATCCGGTCCGAATCCGATCCATTGACAACCCTAGGTGGGTCTCATGGGAGACGATCAAACGATTCCAAACCGTTCGATTAGACCCTAATTTGTCAGCATTAACCCACTAGGACCCTACCTATGTTATAAAAATCTTTGATTTTCCAACCTACAATTGGATGGTCTAGAAATGTTCAATCAGCCTAATATTATGCCAGGTATATCCCAAGGAGTTCACATTGGCATCCAACAGTCAGATTCAAAAACAACCTCCCACGTGTATTTTTTTCATGGGGCCGCTCGCTACAAGTTCTAGTGAGCGGCACCCAATAGAAAGCCACCCTATAATATATATATTTGTGTGTATATATATATAGAAACACACATGCACACACATCAATTCTGAATAAGAGGAGTTAACATGCTTCAAATCTTTAATTGAAGATGTGAATTTAGAGAGGATACATTATTCTAAAATCAATACGAAGGATCAACATACAACCACCAGCAACACAAATCCTCTACCAAGTAACTAAGGATTGTTAGATTGAGCCAATGCTTGGCGAAGAAATTGAAACGATATGTTGCATGGTAAATGTTAAAGAGCTTTACTATCTTGACTCAAGAGAAGGTATTCAGTCTCATCATTCATCAAACAATATAAAATGTATTGTGTCTAACATGTCATGAACATATTTAATAAGTTGCTGCTAGTGACTGCAAGTGATTAGTTATTCGAACTCAATCTTTAAGAACATTAAAGGTTTAATGATCTATGTTGACCAAAAAAGCCCTGCAGTATGAAGATTTACACATGGAATAAAACCATCTAACTAGACTGCACGTAGCCTTCATTAAATTGATTCACCAGAAAAGGGGGCTTTTTTAATATAGGCAAGCATGATGGTAAGTGAATTAGCATATAAGGACTAGTTTTGAACCTATGTCATGGTTTCGACACCCAAAGACTTTACCAAGCAAGCTGCCATCCTTAAGGGAGAATAAATTAACAAGATAGAATTAGAAATTGATATGAAATTATAACTTTCGAGTCTAGGTTCCCACAAGTGTATAAAAATGAAGGTAGGGAGAGATCAGTATAGTACAAAAGTTGCATAGGCAACTCCAAGCCATTGCGTCTCCTAGACCCCTACTACCTAATCAGGGTCTAGGTGGGCACTCATTAAGACGAGGTCGGGACTCGTCTTTGGGGGACTAAAGCGCTACAAAGGTGCTCGAGACCCACAAAAAGATAGATGATTGCAAAAGCATAAATACACTTTTCACTAGACCACTGTAGTCAACCACCGCCTCGCCTAGCGAGGACCCTTATCACCTAGATCATGAACTAGACAAGACACTCATTAAATCTTACATAATATTTTTTTAAAAAAAGTAAATTTTGGTAGCCTAGGCATCTCCTAAACAATGTCTAGACTTCGCCACACCTAAGGAACCCCCTATCGCCTAGGCATCACTTGGACGCTTTGACTACACTACACTGAATAGTCAACAGACTTTGTCTATGGTTTCTACATCTAGCTCTTTCTCATCCTTTCTCCGAACTATGCTCTCTAGTGTTTTGCTCTTTATTTTTAATCTTTACTCTCAATGATATTTAAATATCTCAAATTTTGATGATTTGGATAAATATAGCACTTAGGCAACGTCTCACCTAAGGAATCCTTATCGCCTAGGCATCACATGGACACTTTGACTACACTTAAGGAGATTTATTCATCCATTTACAGAAGCAGCACAGGTGACCTTAACAGCAACCATGTGGTACCGTAATACATGGATGATGGGGTCTCAATTATGTTCTCTAGGTACTTCCATGGAACACAAACATTACCTAGTGGCTGAAACTTTAAAACATAACCAAATCACCATATTAGACAACACCACACGCATTAGCCAATAACAAGAGTTACCTCGAAATCTTGAATATCCACCAAAACCAAAAGTTGAAAAATGTATAGTTCTCTAGAGTAAAGCAAACAAAATATCAGGGTGCTATACCAGTTTTCTTGCCTTCTTACGAAACAAAAGATCGGTGTACAATTTTGAGTAGCCAAATTTACCAAAAACTTTGAAAAGCTTTAGAGTAAACCAATCAAGCTATTGGGGTTGCTAGATTGCCCCCACACACCCATCAAGGCGTGATATTGAGAAAACAAGGTTTGCTTCCATAATAAATTTACAGAGAAATTCGTTAAATAAATACATCAAAAGCCAATTGTGCTCAAAAACCTTGGAAAGAAGGGTTCATTGAATTTGTTTAAGGAAGAATTATAGGAATTTAGCGCTACGATACTACAGCCCTCTTATTATCAATTCAACTAAAACAATCAGGTAAAAATTGAAGGATGAGAAAGGAATACCATATAAACCGAATAATAACAACAGATGTATCCATCTCAAACCCTATATATAACGAATTAGAATATATTTACAAAAAGAAATAGAAGATTCAAAACCCTACAAAACCAAATATCAGATCAAAACTAAAACTTAAAATAAATAAAGAAACCTTGAACGGCACCCATTTCCTTCTCGACTTTGGCCTGCATTTCACGGAGAGCGGCTGCTTCCTCTTCCATCTCCTTCAACCGTTTTTTCATCTCGTCCAGCTCCTGCAACTCCAAAGAAAATCGAACCAGATAGAATTTAATTACATCCACAAAAATTTCAATTTATTAGGGTTTTCGAGGCCATTCCAAATACAAATCAAATAAAAACCTTGACGGCATCGGCTTCTGCAGTAGCCATCTCGATATCAGCGTTGTTAACGTCCATGTCTCCTTCCATCTCTCCCTCATCTGGGACTGGAATATCTCCCCCATAAACTTCATGTTCTTCTTCATCCATCTCTCTCTCTCTCTCTCAAACTCAAAGCTCTTTGATCTCTCTCTATACACTAAATACAGAGAGACACTTGCCGCGTTATATTCGGGTTGCCTTTTATATCTTCCACTTCCAGCCAAGAATACACTCGGGTCGGTTTTCAGGTTTGGCTTGTGCGATTTTGACCCGATGTGAGGCCGGTTAAAGGCAAAACGGCTCTGCAATACCGCAATCCAATCCTTTTACCGATCGGGTTTCTGTCGGGTCCATGCTAGTGTATCAAGAAAGAAATTGGGTTGAACACCCGAACCTACACAATCCACCTTTGCCAATTTGCCCCGGCCCTGCCATTGAGGGCAAGGTTAGGGCCTCGTCAATCCAGACCCCTAGTATAGTACAGTGTTAGAGTCTTACCCTTATAAGTAAGGGCATGATCCGACTGCCCTACCATAACTCAAACCCTTTAAAATCTTAGGGAAATGGAAAACGGACCCACCCCAGGGTCAGCTTAGAAGCTGATCCGGGATCTCATTGGTCCACGCCCCCGTTTCACCACTCATCAATTGCAGTTAAGATTCACTCACCCCCTTAGGGTTGAGCAATCTAACCATGGTTTAAAAAAAACAAAACAAAATAATTTAATTAAGCTTAACCGTGGTTAAAGATATGTTAAAAGGGACATGGGGACGATGACTCTGGGGTCCTCTTCTCAGGACTCAAAATTTTAATCTCCATTCCTTGAAATCCTAATTCTAAGCCCATGATTGGCTGATTCCTGACATTATCCTTAATTCTTTGATTATAACCTTAATACTATAATTATTCTTAATACTTTAGTTTGTTTTCAAGATGGGTTCTTTTTATCTAGTATTTTATTATCATAAATGTTTTACTTTACTTTTACTTTTTATATTGATTTTATTTTAATTGAAATAATTTCAATTGAATAATATGTTGTGTTGGTAGTTGGTGTATAAAAAAATATCGGTATCTCGAATGAGAAAGAAATTCTCACTTTTTCTATCCCCTTTGCTGCCCTGCCCTTGCCAATGAGAGAAGGGTTGGGGCCTATCCAATCCAGGCCCTTAAAGAGGTAGGGTAGGGTTAGGGTCTCGCCCTTGTAAGTAAGGCAAGTAGGATTAGGGTTGGCGCTTGTCCTGTCCCTGCCCTTTGACAACCCTACCTTGTAACCGTAGACTACATGCAGCTCACCAACTTCATCAGTCATGACCTCCGATGGCATGGGCGTTGTCAACCATCCGTAGTTCACCCTTTTTAGGTACAGCTTGAGGTTTGGGACCCATGGATCAATTTTGGATATCGTTTTCTCAACTGCTTATAATTGGGTTGGAATTGTTGGATTTGAGTAGATTTTTGGATACGTGTGACGTGTCATAGCCTCTAATTAATTTATTAAGAAATATATATTGATTAACTATTTATTTAGGTTTTTAAAATGTTATTATATATTTTTTTTTAAATAAGTAACCAATTATTATTTGTTTTAAACAGTTAATGTAGGCGGATTTGCAGTGAGGATCTCTTCTAAAGGGGTATCCACTTGAATGAGCCATATGGCAAATTTTGTATTATTTCATTTTCTGCATTCAAATACTTCCAAAATATGGAAAATTAGCAAACTATAAGTATGCTTATTTTGAAAGAAAACGGAAGAGACAGTAACTCCCTAGTCAATACAGCCATACACTACAGATTTGCTTAATGTAAAGGTCTGGAGGATGATTCTCCATGACCTTCATCATTTGCTTGGGAGGGACAGCCATGAGAGCTCTGATAATTGGCTTAACCTTTTCAGCTTTATAATACCAAAGAACATGAGTCGATACACAACCACCATTCCTAACAGTATTGCCAAATCAACCCATTTAGAGTAGCCCATTTCCACTTGCCATATATTTCTCAGAATTTCTTCGCCATTAATGGTGGACGGTCCCCCGCTTGGTTATTAGGGAATGTCAAGCCTTCGAACTCGTTCTTGTATAAGCCTTGGATAGCATACTTATGAAAGGCAATGTAGTACATTGGGTTTCTCCAAAAAGGCTTAGGGAGATCATCTGGTAACCGAAAAAAGCCACCATTCAACATCATCACCCCTTGAATTCCAGCACCTGTAATTATACCCGTGAGGAAATCTGGCACCATACTTGCAACCATCATCATTAGGCTCTCAACCAGCATTGTGCAAATGAAAAGTAGCAAAGCAAAGAACACAAAAGTGTTCAAATCCTCTTTGAAGACCAACAAGATGATAAGCAATTGCACCAGGAATTAGAGTCATGATAAGCAAGTAAGGAATGGAAGATAGTGTGTTTCCAACAATGAATGCACCAACGCTGTAGTGTCCAGTTAATCTTTCTCGTCGAAATATCTGAGTTTGGAAAGGAAACAGAAAGTTAAACATAGCTATAATTAACGTTGCATTGTCTAAAGAACTTGAGCAATATATTCATTAGTGGAATCTTATCATTAGGGTCCTTTCTTTTGCTTAGACTTATAAAGCTTGACACTTTGTATTTTGTTATGGTAGTTGTTAGGAAATTTGAGTCATTTTTTCAAGTTTTTAACAAAATTAATTCTTAACATTATGAGATTTCAAGTCTTATCATTTTTTATCCGATTTGAAATCATTCATTTCGTTTCATTTGAAGTCTTAATTACGGGAATCGCAACTCAAGAGATGAAAGCACGATACACCTAGTTCTCAAAAGAAAATGCATATTGCTAAATGGCAAAAACATGCAAAGTGCGGGGCTTAAAAATTAAGTCTCATCAGAAGAATGGACCCTAAATTAACTTTAGATTTTATTTTTAAGGTTATGGTCTAATTGCATGTTAACCTGATCTTATGATCTCTCAACCAAAGAAAACAATTAAATCATATTTAAAGATACACTAATAAGAAGGACTCACCTTCATGTCCTCTACAAAAGAAGGGAATCCACCGATAGCCATGAAAGTCAAGAATGAAGCTACGAATACAAGCATCGAACTTCTGGCCTAAAGAATTTAGAACTACAATAAGTTTATGGCTTTCATGACTAATTTTTCTCCATGCTTGGAATATGTTCTTTATTTATTCATTATCTTACCTGAATTGAGCCGAAAGTTGAGCCGATATCATAAAAGATAGTGCCAACACATAAACACAATGTGATGTATATTGCAAAGCGCAACCAGTAATAGCCTAGATCACGATACATGTTTACAAAGAATCTCCTTGTGAGAACAAAGCACTGGGTAATAAAGCTAGATTGGCTTCCCTTCTTCTCTAATGCTCCTCTTTCCTACAAAATAAGCAAGCCATTTTAAGACATAAGACGTACAATCTATATAATTTACAATAAACCATGCCTTCAATTACTTGCATACCTGTTTACATAGATCAATTACTTGTCTTCGAACTTGCTGAAAAGTCTCAGATGACTTGTAAGACTTTACAAGAATGTCAATGGATTCCTCTGTTGTTTTGCTACCAAGGCCTCGTTCAATGTCCTAACGACAATAATCAAGAACTCATTATATAGAAGATGCATAAAAGATAATTTGAAGAAGTATTTGTGAATGAAACACTTCTCACCATATCAAAGTCTTTGTTGATTGTTCTAAGGTAGTGATCAGATGGGTTCCTCAAAGTCGGACATGGGAAGTCATTCAACGCATAAAACTGCATTGATATTGAAAGTAAGAATCTGTATAATTCTAGTTCTACCAATGTATATTTATTTCTTAAAAAGCTCATGTCATTACCTCATTTGTTTTAGATGCAGGGCCAAAATAGATTGTTTTACCATAGGAGAGAAGACAAAGATTGTGAAAGAGCTCAAAGACTTCACTGCTAGGCTGATGGATGGATGCAATAACAGTTCTTCCATCCTGTCGAGCAAGGCTTACAATTCGATTCATGACATGGTATGACGCTGCACTATCTAACCCGCTGGTAGGCTCATCAAGGAAGAGAAGCTTTGGGCGAGTCAAGATCTCAATGCAAATGCTCACCCTCCTCTTTTGCCCACCACTAAGGCCTTTGGTGCTCCACCCTCCTATTCTCGTGTTCATGGCATCTTGCAAGCCCATCTCCCTTATCGTTATCTCTGATCTCTCCTTTTTCTCAGATATGGACATGGAGTCAGGCAGCTGGAGTTGAGCAGAGTAGTATACGGCTTCTTTAACTGTCAATGTCGTCATTAGAGTATCATCTTGAGTCACATAGGCCTATTTAAAAAAAAAATTTATAATTTTATTGTGATGAAGTCCAAAGAAAATCATCTCTATATGTACAAGATCATTAATACCATATACATATCGTAGTGTATAAAAAATTGAAGATATATAGTGAACGGCCAATCAATTTATAATTGACCAAGATAACTCTCGGTGGGGGATAACCCCAAAATATAAACTGGTGCGAAAAACGCAATGATCATTGATTAGATGACCAAGTGAATGAAACTAGTTGAAACAAAAAAAATTTAAACCACAATACAAGAATTTAATTTACATGATTTCCCATGTAACCCGCTCGAGAGATTCTATTATTTGGAACAATGTTTTAAAACCCAGACCAGACACTAACCCGGTCAAGGGGGCGGGTTGGTCCCAACCGGTCGGACCGTCAGGTCAATCGGGTTGACCCAATGACACTAAGTAAAGCCATAAAAATATTTAATATTAATATTTTCTTTCCTATTTTAAGATTTGGTTCGAGAGATATAATTTTTTAGGTGATTCAAGAGATTAAAATAATACATAACTTAAATAAGAAAGAAGCTAACATGTTGATTCACAAGAAAATTTATCATTGCACAATTCTAACAAAAAAATGAACATAGTCAACCCCTGTCAATCAAAAATAAAAGCATAATCCAAGTTTTATCTAAGCTACGAAAAACAACAGTCTATTTGCATAAAATAAAGTATCAAACTATGTTGCATAAAATAAAGTATCAAACTATGTTATCCTTCTCTTGAAATCCTAAAAACTAGTTTATGGTTGACCAAGTCCTCTAAAATTATCCAACATATATGAATCCTTCAAATTAAAAAAAAAAGAATGGTTTTGATCTCACCTCATTGATTTTTTAGTTTTCTCTATCTCCAATTTCCTATTTTTCTTACGTAGTCTTTGTTTTTTTTTTAGGGTTTTGTTTTAAAACTCCTATTTTTTATTAATATATTTTATTTTGGGATAAATAGGACAAAAAATACATTTTTCCATGACCCGGGCGGTTCACCAAAAACCGGCCGGGTCGACCGGGTCACGCCGGTTTGGGTGGTTTTCACTGGGTCACCCCGGGTTTGGTATTCAGCCCATCAAAGGACCAACCCAACCCACTATGGTAACCGGGTGACGGGTTAACCGGTTCGACCCACCGGTCCGGTCCGGGTTTTAAAACACTGATTTGGAAGGATTACAAAATACGAGAGCTAAACTATATACTAGACACATGCTAAACTAATCGTGCCAAGAGTCACACTACTACAAAAGCATGCTCTCGAGAGATACTAAGATACACGAGGCCACTTATTAGGAAAAGAAGGTATTATGATCGGTGCCTTATAAAAAATAAATCTTGTTCCACTGTTATATTCTATCAAAAACCATAACTTGCGTCAAGTAGTAGTATAATTGTTCACACTATCTTCATGCATGTCATTTTTTCCCTTTTCTTCACCCTTTTGAAGTTTTCAACTTATATATATATATATCAACTCACGCTTTTGATGTGGCATTTTCGTTCTTCATTGAAGATGCCTAAACTATTTCAATCGACTTTCCTTTAGTTTATCACCTATTGGAGCTGTTCCCAAATTTTCTTGAATAATGGATGTACTTATATGGAGACAGTCACCGACAGGTCTTCCCATGTCAAATAAACACTGCTTGTCTACGGCCATGATCGAACTGCATCGTGCATAACATCAGTTTTTTCTCCTTGGTTTGGGCATTGAACCGTTTCCACCTCTAATGAAGTCTGTGGATCAGTTCGTAGCGATGGCGGCGTGTTGTAGATATGCTCATATTGGCTAACCATAGGTTGAGGAGGAGGAGGAGAAGGAGAGCAAGTGCTAAATGGGAAAGATCTTTCCATGCTATAGGAAATGTCATCTTCTTCAGAGGCGATGCTATCTACCTCCACCCTTGTCATGGCCTCATGGTGAGGTGATCTTGCTGGACTTGGACTTGGACTCGGGCTCCACTTAGGGTGTGTTTGGTTGGCGAGAAAGTGGATGAAAGAAAAGAATGTAAAGTAAAAGAAAAGAAAAGAAACTTAAATTTTCTTGCAAAACAACCATCAAAAGATGAATGAAGGTTTTAGAAGAAAATTTGTCATTTTGAGAAAGTGCAAGAAAACGAAAGTGTGTTTCTTGCAAACCAAACGTAAGAAAAATGCAAGAAAACACACTTTTTCTTTTTTTTTCTCTTACTTTCTCGCCAAACGAACACACCCTTAGGGGCATTTACCGGAGAAGTCATGCTAAATTTAGCTCAAAATGCAACCAAGAAACTTGGTTTTAGAGAGAGAGAGCGAGAGAGCTCTTAATTAGTTTGGTTACCTTAGTAGCAGAACGTATATATTTAAAGGCAGTACCATGTGAGACGCGCTGCTACTATTTAAAGGCTTGGTGAGCAAGTGGCTCAATAAAATTTGTAAAATACCTTGCTTTATATATATATATATATATATAGAAGAGGAGGATGATCAATTGATCAAGCAAAGAAGGGCCTGACTGTGTGACATGCCTTTGTAAAACAACCAATCGAAACTAATCGTATATGCCTTCCTACCTGTTGATCAAATGATATAGTCCAAACTCTTATTGTGGTCGGCACATGTGTCCTACTTCTCCAATATCATGTAGAACCCCGCATTAGAGACCATAACTTTCTTTTTTTATAAAAAAAATGTTTTCTTAATTAACCTGAGAAGATAGCAAATACAGGTGGAATACCCACTGCGAGAATTTTGAAAGAAATTTGAAATGTGCCACTCTAGCACTCTTCTTAATTTATTAGAATATTTGTCTGGAGTCATGATTATCAAACATGTGCCCATTGATCGACCCGATCACGGTATCAATTACTCTATGACATCGTCTCCCAATCAAATGACTTGGAGATGCGCTGTATAATAATGTAATAGTGCCAAGGCTGAAGCCCTTTACACTAGGATTAATGTAGTTATTATATATAAACCTAGAGCAATAGCATAATTAAACAACCACTCTTCGTGGTTCTTGAGATATGCTGCCCCCTTTCGCTGGCCTTTCAGTGCTCTTGTTTTGATAATTGTTGTTTTTAAAATGTAATTATAATTTTACAAATTAAGTAAGTACCAATTGTTATTTATTTTAAACAAATTAGGTCGGCGGTTTTGCATTGAGGATTGAAGGGGAAAATTCTCAGACTCGCCAAGCGTCAATAGCTGCTCTGGAAGCTCTGGTTTACTGGTAAAAGGTTGAAGGTGGAGGCTTCGAACCCTGTCCTGCATTCTGATGCTAAAGTAAGTATATGGAGAAGATAATGAGCAGTTAACAAGAGAAATGACAAGAGTTTAGAAGTATGAAACTTGCTGGTTTCACGATGATCTTACACTGATTCTCTGGGAGCATTTATAGGTTAAGCTCTGTATGGTCATAGATGACCATAGATGACCATGTCACTTGCTTTACACTCATTACCGAATATGTCAGACGATCTTGTGCCTTACATGTCCCAAGTCGGAGCCTACTATTTGCTCGGCTGATTTGACCATGACAATACGCAGAAATGACCAGCATTAAATGCTAAGACAATGCTTTTCACCTACTGTCGGAGTCAAATAATCGCCTCCTAATCACTTCCTCCTGATAGTCGGTCTCGTTGTTGCCCCAAGCTCAAGTCCGTTATATATACATTAAGGCAGTGGAACGTATCTAATAAACAACGAATACGTTATGCATAAGACAACGAGTATGTTGTCAAGAACAGAATGAGAACGTTGTATTCAAGACAACGGAAATGTTGTAAAATAGATAACGGAAACGTTGTGAATTTCGACAACAGATTACTCCTCTACTGGACACGTGCCGCTTATCCGTGAGTATATCAATGACACTTAGCTCGTTCTCCAACGTCAAAGCTTTTTACGAAATTTCTCCTTCACAAGGATCTAATCTTCTGTTGGAATCGGGTTCATTCACTATGATTACAGGGCTATGTCCAGTGTGAGGGTTACCCACTTGAATCAATGAGCCATGTAGATTAATTGGCGATTGGATCGCTCAAGTGAATGGACATATTTGATAATTAATCAATTTCAAAGGCATATATATCTAGTACATGGATTGCTGATCAAATACACTACTAAAATATGGAAAATTAACCGAACACAAGGATGCTTCTTTTTTAAAGAAAACTGAAGAGACAAATAATCCATATGGTGTATACTGTATAGTTTGTGTTGTGTGTTACAAAAAAGAATACTTTATAGTCAATACAGCTATGCATACACTACAGATTAATTTGCTTAATGTACAGATGTGGAGGATGGATTCTCCATGATCTGTTTCGTTTGCTTGGGAGGAGCTGCAGCCATGAGAGCTCTGATAGTGGGCTTAACCTTTTCAGCAATCTTTATAATACCGAAGAACATGAGTCGATACAGAACCACCATTCCCAACAATATTGCCAAATCAACCCATTTAGAGTAGCCCATCTCCACTTGCCATACATTTCTCAGAATTTCTTCGCCATTGATGGTGGACGGCCCCCCTGCCTGGTTATTAGGGAATGTCAAGCCCTCAAACTCGTTCTTGTAGAAGCCTTGGTTAGCGTACTTATGAAAGGCAATGTAGTACATTGGGTATCTCCAAAAAGGCTTAGGAAGATCATCTGGTAACCGAAAAAAACCACCATTCAACATCATCACCCCTTGAATTCCAGCACCAGTAATTATTCCCATGAGGAAATCTGGCACTATACTTGCAACCATCATCATTATGCTCTCGACCAGCATTATGGAAATGAAAAGTAGCAATGTGAAGAACACAAAGTGTTCAATTCCTCTTTGAAGACCAACAAGGTAATATGCAATTGCACCAGGAATTAGGGATATGATAAACAAGTAGGGAATGGAAGAAAGTGTGTTGCCAACAACAAATGCACCAACGCCGTAGTGTCCATTTAATCTTTCTCGTCCAAATATCTGAGTTAGAGTAGGAAAAAGAAATGTTAAAATACAGCTATAATGTTGCACTGTCTAAAGAACTTTACCAATATATTCATTAATGGAAATTTATTATCCTTAAATTAACTTTAGATTTTAAGGTTATGATCTAATTGCATATTAACTTGATCTTATGATCCCTCGACTGAAGAAAACAAACGATGTTAGAGATACATTAATAAGATCAACTTGCCTTCATGTCCTCAACAAAAGAAGGGAATCCACCTATAGCCATGAAAGTCAAGAATGCAGCTACGAACATGAGCATAGAACCTCTGGCCTGTAAAATATAGAACTAAAATTAATCTATGGCTTTCATGACTTCATTTTAGAACTAGCAACTAATTTTTCTTCATGCTCGGAGTATATTCTCTATATCTTCATTATCTTACCTGAATTGAGCTGTAAGTTGTGCCGATGTCGTAAAAGATAGTGCCTACACATAAACACAGTGCAATGTATATTGCAAAGCGCAACCAGTAATAGCCTAGGTCACGATACATGTTCACAAAGGATCTCCTCGTGAGAACAAGGGATTGGGTAATAAAGCTAGATTGGCTTCCCTTCTTCTCCAATGCTCCTCCTTCCTACAAAATAAGTGAGTCATTTTTAAGACAATTTATATCATTTACAATAAACTATATATGCATTCAATTACTTGCATACCTGTTTACATATCTCAATTACTCGTCTTCGAACTTGCTGAAAAGTCGCAGATGACTTGT
Organism: Tetracentron sinense; assembly: GCA_015143295.1. Lineage (NCBI taxonomy): Eukaryota > Viridiplantae > Streptophyta > Magnoliopsida > Trochodendrales > Trochodendraceae > Tetracentron > Tetracentron sinense. The sequence goes on along the minus strand of CM026552.1, from coordinate 35,465,926 downwards.
AAGACTTTACAAGAATGTCAATAGATTCCTCTGTGGTCTTGTTACCAAGGCCTTGTTCAATGTCCTAACGAAAATAATCAAGAACTCATTACAATTTTGAAAAATGTTTCATTATATATATAGAAGATGGAAGATAATTTGAAGAATAAGTATTTGTGAATGAAACACTTCTCACCATATCAAAGTCTTTGTTGATTGTTCTAAGGTAATGATCGGATGGATTCCTCAGAGTCGGACATGGGAAGCCATTCAATGCATAAAACTGCATTGATATTGAAAGTAAGAGTCCGTATAATTCTAGTTCTACGAATGTATATATATTTCTTAGAAAGCTCATGTCATTACCTCGTTTGCAGCAGATGCGGAACCAAAATAGATTGTTTTACCATAGGAGAGAAGGCAAAGATTGTGGAAGAGCTCAAAGACTTCACTGCTAGGCTGATGGATGGATGCAATAACAGTTCTTCCATCCTGTCGAGCAAGGCTTACAATTCGGTTCATGACATGGTATGACGCTGCACTATCTAACCCACTAGTGGGCTCATCTAGGAAGAGAAGCTTCGGGCGAGTCAAGATCTCAATGCAAATGCTCACCCTCCTCTTTTGTCCACCGCTAAGGCCTTTGCTGCTCCACCCTCCTATTCTCGTGTTCATGGCATCTTGCAAGCCCATCTCCCTTATTGTTATCTCTGCTCTCTCCTTTTTCTCAGATACTGACATGGAGTCAGGCAGCTGGAGTTGAGCAGAGTAGTATATGGCTTCTTTAACCGTCAATGTTGTCATTAGAGTATCATCTTGAGTCACATAGGCCTAGATTTTTTTTTTTAATGTTAGAATTTATTGTGATGAAATCCAAAGAAAACCATCTCCCTGTATTTATAAGATCATTAATACCATTTACATATTGTAGTGTATGAACAATTGAAGATATATAGTGAACCTAGTATACATGCGGACAATCAACTCATAATTGACTAAGATAAGTCACTCTAGATAGGGAATAACCCCAAAAAAATAAACTGATGTGCAATAACGCAATCATTGAGTAGATGACAAAGTGAATGAAACTAGTCGTAAACAAAAAAATTTAAATCACAATACAAAATTTACGTGATTTCCGGTGTAACCCACCTAGGAGAGTCTATTATTTGCAAGGAATACAAAATATGAGGGCTATTATACTCTTAAACACATATTGAACTAATCGCTCCAAGAGTCACACTCCTACAAAAGCAAGCTCGCGAGAGATACTAAGGTGGCATTTGGAAATACTCGTCTAAAAAGTACTTATTTGAAAATTATACTTAGTTGAACTTTAGATTGTCAAGTTGAATGTTAATTGCATGTCTACATTTTAGAGATTTTAGAGATAAAGCTTCTAATTAAAAAAGTAGCTATGGAGTTACTTTTTAAAATAGAGGTTTTTACCCCTAAAATGTAAACATGCAATTAACATTCAACTTGACAATATAAAGTCCAACTAAGCATGTTTCCAAACGCCACCTAAGATACATGAGACCACTTATTAGGAAAAGAAGTTATTATGGTCAGCATCAGTGCCTCATAAAAATTAAATAATGTTTCATCGTTACATTCTATCGAAACCCACAACTTGGGTCAAAATCTTGTTCTAGTATATCTATTCACACTACCTTCATGTGTGTCAGCATCAGTGCCTTATTAAACTCACGCCTTCTGATATGTGGCATTTCTAATCTTCGTTGAACATGTCTAAACTATCAACTCTCCTTTAGTTTATCACCTATTAAAGCTATATATTTCCAAATGATCTCGAATAATGGATGTACTCCGAATAAATAAAATACTACGGTAATATTGTGCATATCAAATTCTCTATATTATCTGTGATCATATCTATCTCATCATAGTTCTTAATAGGGACTTTAATTTTAAGTCATTCTCAGTAAGGATTATCTTCTTAAATTAGTGTTCGGTGAAAGAAAATGGGGACAATGGCAATGCAAGAAACACTGGCAAAAATAAAACATATAGAACACAAAAGAACAGCATGAAATATACGGAGTTCACCCACAAAAATGGCTACAGAGCGAAAACAATCAATAACTTTCGCTATACAAAGATTACATGGTTTAAGGGATTTTTACTCTCAAACATAGAGAACTTTCGCTCCACAAAGATTACATGGTTTAAGGGATTTTTACTCTCAAACATGGAGATTTCACTCTCTACAAAAGTCGTTGGGATTGACCTATTCTCACAAGAACCACCACTCTCCTGGAGAGCAACTCGCTCTCCATGTGAGCCCTACTGAATCACATATAATCAATCACACAATAAACTTCCACCTTAGCCTATTTTATAGCATTGTAAAGCCTAAATTTAAATCCTAAACCAAGTAAGATTTTCCGAAATTCTAATATCATCAAATAATTCTATAATAATAGTCTTTCGTCAAATAGAATTCTAAGAAAAATCCCGACAATTGAGACTCTTTCAGCACATTGATTTAGCTAGGCAGATCTCTCAGCCGCTCTCTGTTATATTGTAGTTCCTAGTCCCTTTCACACTGTTATCTTGTTTATAGATAGACATGTCACATTCATTGTTTCTTCCTTGTTTGCAGTGTAAGAAGGATCTAAAAGGGAGAGAATAGTTAAATTTTAAAATACTTAGAATGGTTTCTATTGGGTAAAACTAAGTGGCAATGAAAAATTCCATTTGGCATACAAACATAAAAAAAAATAAGTAAGAAACACACTAAAATGAAGGTTAATCAAGCATGTAGTTATCTTATGGAGTACAGATTCCACTAAAAAAACATTGTATTTGGTCACAGATATAGATTAATTAATCAAGAAATGATTTTTTTTTATCATACCGATGTCCCAAAAGCCAGCTTCTGTTTTCGACCATTGATTAAGACCTTCCCGGTCTGCCTTGTGTTTGAATCTAATCTTCCTGTAATTGATGATTATTCAAAGCTATTTAATATAGTTAAAGCTGTCTCTCAATAGAATAATAATAAAAGACCACAAAAACAACGTCTGTATAATAATTTGCGTTGACAAGAGATATACAAACAAAAGAAGGCCGACTTATAACCCTCTGACCATCATATGATCGTCACCCTGGTCGTTTGATTTGGATAATGCTAGCTCCATTTGCATCAACGGAAACATTTTTTGGTGGTCCCGTCCAAAGTGTTTTACTATTCCACTTTGTGGGCACTTGGGAGATTAGATCAAAGATCATAGCTAATTGTGATTGAACTCTGACAGAGTTCACTCGCACCCACATGTCAACATGTGTCCTTGTTAACCCCTATTCAGGGGCGGAGCCAAGGGCGAGGGAAGGCCATGGCATGGCCCCCAAAATTTTTGTAATCCCTTCTTCTTGTGGTATGAGATAGTGGGCCCTCAAATTTTTTTAAATGTTTCTAGTATACTTCCCTCCCTCCAAATTTTTTTTATCTTATCTTTATTATTATAATGCAAGAGGCGTGCGTGATTGAGTTTACCAAAAAAAACCAAAACCCGTGTTTAGTCCCACATAGGGTACCTACCCGAGCATGTTGTCCCATATAAGTTCCTTGGCACCTCAAACGGTTGGTACCCGTTTTGAGGAGCTCTAGGCTGAAGCTTACATGGGTTGCATGTGTGTGGTGTGTATGTGTGTGTGTGTGTGAGAGTTTGCATGTGGTGTGGTGGTGTGAGTATTCCCTTGTCTTTGCCTTCTATGATTGAGTTTACCAAAAAAACAGATGATTTTTCCGAAATTTTCAAACAAACCCTATATAAAAACAAAACATTGATTAATATTTTACTTTAATTTCCAAAATACCTTTTGCCTTTGATTTAATGTTTTACTTTAATTCCCAAACTTACCTTGCTCATCTATCCATTTAGAATCACAACCAATCGCGTTCAATCGCACCCGTGGGTTAACATGTGTCCCTTTTAACTCCTATTAATTGTGGTTAACTCATTTCCCTCGCTCTCACGTGCATCGCACATGCCACTAGCGAGTTCAATCGCACTTGGGGGTTAACACGTGCCCCTTTTAACTCTTATTAACTGTGGTTAATTCCTTCCCCTTGCTCTCACGTGCATCGCATGTGCCACCCACTAGTATATATAGGAAAATAATCACCTCCTCGGTCAGTGACACGAGGAGGGGTGTCTCGGCTCCCATTTGCTTGCCATTTGTCCCCCTTTTAATCCCATTTAACTGTGGTTAAGATTCATCCACTCTTAGGGTTCACCCATGATCTACCCTTGGTTTTTCAAAAAATAAAATAAAAAATTTTAACCAAAAGGAAATAAACTAACCCAAGTTAATTGGAGTTGAAGGGTCGGCTATGTGAGAGCGAGGAGGAATAGTCCTCTCCTCAGGCCGATGAGGGGACTATTGCTCATATATATATATATATAGCTAGTGGCCCCCCTAATTTTTTTTGTCATATATAGTGGGGGCCAATGAAGTTCGGTTATGTCCTTTAGGTTATGCTCTTTAGGTTGCCACATGTCCCTATTGACACCCCTTAACTATGGTTAGAATTTACCAACTCCTAGGGTTCACCTACTTATTTTTGGTTTTTAGAAAAAATAATCATTTTTTTTTAAAGTAGGAGTTAGTGAATTTTAACTAGGGTTCAAAAAAAAAATTGATATTTTTTTTAAAAACCAATAATAGGTGGATGAATCTTAACCACAATTATGGGGTATCAATAGAGGCACGTGGCGACCTCAAGGATATTATCTGGAAAAAAATTCTCAAAATAAAAAAACTACCCCAATTTGTTTTTCTCAGGGGCTGTGCCTCTGAACCCTCAAATCCATTAGTTTTTTTATAGATGTATTTCCCCCCCCCCCCCCCCCCCCAAAATGAAAATTGCTTGGCTCCACTCCTGCCCCTCTTAACTATGGTTAAGATTTATTAACTCTTAGGTTCAATAACCTAACACTGGTTTTTAGAAAAAATATTAAAAAACATTTAATTCTGGTTTAAAATATTAACCCTTAATATTTTTCCTAAAAATAATAGGGACACGTGTTGACCTGTGGGTGCGATTGAACTCTCCCTGAGTTTAATTGCGACTGGCTGTGATCCGATCTCGGCTCTTGGTCTATTCCATTTTCTGGATTGTGAGGAAACTTATAGCTCCCTTTGTTTTGATGTAAAACAGGGGAAAACAAATGAAATTCATAGAAAATGTTAATTGTCCTATAGAAAATACACACCAAAAATGACATTTTCCATGAAATTCTATTATTTTCCTCTATTTACATCAAAACAAATGGAGCAATATATGTTTCAAAAATGATAAGACTTTTAGACCCAAGAGGGCAAAGGCTGTTACCTGCTAATGAATCCAGAAGAGTTGATTTGCCACAACCAGAAGGACCCATGATGGCTAAGACCTCGCCAGGTTGCGCGTACCCGGTGAGCCCCTGAAGGATTGGTCGGGGCCCACTTTTCCCATTGGAGACAGTCACCCACAGATCTTCCCATGTCAAATAAACACTGCTTGCCTGCGACGGTGATCGAACTGCATCGTACATAACATCAGTTTTTTCTCCTTGGTTTGGCCATGGAACTGTTTCCACCTCTAATGAACTCTGTGGATCAGTTCGTAGCGATGGCGCGCTGTAGATATGCTTAATATGGCTAACCATAGGAGGAGGAGAAGGAGGAGAAGAGAAAGTGCTGAATGGGAAAATTCTTTCGGTGCTATAGGAATTGTCATCTTCTTCGGAAGCGATGCTATCTACCTCCATATCATCATCACCTCTCACCCTTGTCACTGCCTCATGGCGAGGTGATCTTGCTGGACTTGGACTCGGGGTCCACCTAGGGACGTTAACCGGAGATGTCATGCTAAATTTAGCTCAAAATCCAGCCAAGAAACTTGGTTTGAGACGTATAGAGAGAGAGAGCTTAGTTTGGTTGCCTCGTAGCAGAACGTATACAATTAAAAGCAGTACCATGTGAGACGCGCTGCAATTATTTAAAGGCTTGGGGAGCAAGTGGGTCAATAAAATTAGTAAAATACCTTGCTTTATATATAGAGTTGTCAACCTTGACACCTTGAGTGAAAGTCATCAAATATATGGCGTGAACATATTTTATATATATATATATAAAAAGATATTTTCTTATTCAAGATTATCATGATTGCAACCAATCCTTTTGGAAGGAAAGATGAGCTACCAGTTCTACTACTGAGATGGTTGATCAACGCTCTAAATATCCAGTATGGATACCCGCTTTTTTATTTACTAATATAATGCGAGAGGTAGCCGTAGATGATTTTTTCGAAATTCTCATACTACCCTTGTATAAAAACAAAACTTTGATTTAATATTTGCTTTAATTCTCAAACTACCCATTGCCTTTGATTTAATTTCGAAACTACCATTGCACATCTATCTATTTTGAATCACAGCCAATCGTGATTAAACTCAGGGAGAGTTCAATCGCACCCGTGGGTTAACACGTGATCCTTTTAACTCCTATTAACTGTGGTTAACTCCTTCCCCTCGCTCTTACGTGCCACTAGCAAGTTCAATCGGACCCGCAGGTTAACACTTGCCCCTTTTAACTCCTATTAATTATGGTTAACTCCTTCTCCTCGCTCACCCGCTAGTGTATATATATATAGAGAGAGAGAGAGAGAGGTTCTAATTGGCCAATAGTACTAAGAAGTTCTAGTGGGCATCATATGACACATGAAAATGTGTTTTTAATTAAATCCAACCATTAGATGTTAAGGTGGTTCATTGGGAGACACGTGAAAAAAAAAATCAGCTGTGCAACATTTCTAAACCATCTGATTCGGCTCTAATTTGTCAGCATTAACTCTTTAGAATTCACTTGACCATATCTAGGCTTTAAAAATTAATTGGATGGCCTATAAACATACAATTAACTTGATTTTTTGTCGTGTATCTCATAACGGACTCACCTTAACATCCAAGTATCGAATTCCGAAACAAGCTATCACGTGTCAAGTTCTTAGGAGATGCTGACTACATGTTTAGTAAGTCTTGATTCTTTAGATTGTCACCCTCTATACATATAATTTTGGTCGGCTGGTTAGATCCTAGGCCTCATAGGAAGAATATCAATTGATCAAGCAAAGAAGAGACCGACTATGTGTACTATCTCAAACATTTGTAAAACAACCAATCGAAATTAGCCGTGTACCTTCTACATGTTGATTAAATGATCTGGTCCAAACTCTCATTGTGATTGCAACATGTGTCCCACTTTGTGAGAACAGGTAGAAACCATAACTTTCTTCTTTGATAAAAATTATTATTTTTACCTGAAAAGGGTAGCAATTAGCAAATCAGGTGTACCTACAGTGAAAGTGAAAGTTTGGAAGAAATTTGAATTTGAATGTGTGACTGGGGTAAGCACTCATGACTATCAAACATGTAGCAATTGATCGACCATATTAACAGACCATTGTATCGTCTCCCAAGGACCCAATCCAAGGACTTGACCATTGCATCATTTATTTTATGACCCCATCATAGCTTAGAGATAGATTATTATTATCATTTATTTGGGTCAAGTTAAGATAATTTTTATCTTTTGGGGTCTAAGATGATTATGACAAGGAAAAAACATGGTGGCAATGAGACCACTGAAGAATTCAAAACGGGTGTGAGTATTATTCTAAGTGTCGAACAATTAGGCGTGTAAGGGCATCAACTTTTTGACTGTTGACTGGAAAGCCAACATGGGAAGAAGGGATGGGGATGGGGATGGGGATGGGATTTGATCTAGCTCTCGCCGGACCAAAACCATCCGGCCTTGGTGCAGCGTCCGACACATGGAGATAAAATGGGGAGAAGTCATTTTCAATTTCTCCCCTGATTTTGACTTCTCTCCACTTTATGTTTTCTCCCCTTTTTATCATCATGTATTGGACACTGCAACAAGGCCAGATGGTTTTGGTCTGGCGAGAGTCAGATCAAATCCCATCTCGATGGGATGGTATGAATATACACGTGCCTTCACCTCAAATCTCCACGTGCATACAGCTCTTTTATGATCCGGATGGCCATTTGATTTGACTCTTGAATTACTTCTTTTTCCTTTTCTGGGTGTGTTAAGATTAACTTGGTGAAATTAACTCTCGACTTTGATTAACCCAGGTTGTTGGGATGTATTGAAACTTAGAGAACTCTTTCCTAGCAAAGTAGTTGAAAAGATTCGGCGGATCCCAATTAGTGTACGCTTCGGGAAAGACAAGTTGATTTGGCATTTTTCAAAGAATTGGCGATTTAAAGTTAGTTCCGTCATACAGTTGGCCCAAGCCACTACCAATGGAAGACGTCCTTCTAGCTACTCAACTGAGATTTTAGGGGTCGAAGCTTGGAAAAAAACTTGGAAAGTTCCAATCCCTCCAAAAATACAGCTCTTTATTTGGAGGGCTTGTCATACTGTCTTAGCTCTTGCAGCAAATCATCGGCAGAAAAGGTTGACAGTAGATAGTTGTTGCCCCCTTTACAAAACTGGGATTGAAATGGTCACTCATCTTCTTCTTGAGTGCCCTTGCTCGTGTCTCATTTGGTTTGGATCTCAGATCGCGCTTCGTATGCCCGCTCGAGCTCCTCTATCCTTCTCTCAATGGTGGCACCAGTAGACTCAACATCCTATTTTTCTTGAAAATGACAATGACCAAGCAATTAATATTTGCACAATATTATAGGCGATCTGGAAATTGAGCAATAATGTTATTTTCAATGGTGCCAAACCCGACCGTCCAGTTACAATCCATAGAGCAACTATGTTGCTTCAAAATTTTGGACCAGTGTAACCAATCAGTCAAAAGCTAGAATGGGCCAGGAAGCTTCGATCAAGTGGTACCCACCCGATCCAGGGTGGATCAAAGTTAATGTCGATGGGGCTGCACTTCAAAATGGATTAGCTTCTGAAGCAGTGCGATAGCAAGAAGCCATGATGGTATTATTCTCTCAGCTTCCCCTAGTTGGGGGTTCTCCTAGGATAGCTAAAGCTGAGGCTACAAGGCTCAGGTTGCAAATGATCAGTGCTAATGGATGAAAACGTGTAATCCTTGAATCAAATTCTAAAGAAATCATCGACTTCCTATTGGGTGCGTCCGCGCACAGTCACTCACTGAGAAATTCAGATTAGTTTTGCAGATTCCCTAAGGTTCAGCCAGCATTGCCACGCATGCCACTTCAGATATATTCTCAGGAGTGCTAATTCAACAGCCCATAACTTGGATTAGCAAGCCCTCACGACAAGCATAGCTTTACCAGTGAACTTTCTATATTCCCTTTCAATTCTCATCCACTCTTGGAGCAAGAGTTGGATCCATTGTAGAGACGAGTTGTTTGAATTACATTACTACATTTTGACCCCAAAAAAGAAAAGATTAACTTGGTGAGTGGGCGTCCCCAACATCACTCAAAAGAATTTTTATATTGAGAGTTTTTTCTCGATCGGTTAATAGAAATCAATTATTAACCAAAAAAAATAGACATTAATTTAAAAACTTTCACTAGTGATGGGCACATGTATACTTTCACTGTTATAGATTCCAAATGCACACGAAATTTTTATATATTAGCGAAATCTTAACGTGAATCAGTCTTATGTGTATATGATTCTAGTCGAGATTGTCTAAGTAAATTCAGGGCGGAGCCAGGAATTTAGAGTAGGGAGACATTTGGTTTAAAGGATGGGTTTGGGGGCATAGGGTCCAATTTATTTTTTTTACAACTAAGTTTGTTGGTCATTTCATCTATATATTTTGTTTATATGCTATAAGTATTGTTTCTATTTGTTTACGGGAGCCATTGTTCCATTGCCCTACGATTATGCCCTATCATATAATATAATATAATTTTTTTTTTAAGTTCAGGGAAAATAGTTGCCCCTTATCTAATAACTATATATTTTAAAAAAAAAAAATTCAAAACCTGAGGGGCACCCACCTGAAATCGAATCACGATTGAACTCAGGGAGAGTTCAATCACACCCACAAGCCAACACTTCCTTTTAACCTTTATTAATTGTGGTTAAGATTTACTAACCCTAGAAAATCAACAATATAACCTTGGTTTTTAGAAAAATATTAAACTCGAGTTAAAGAACTTTAACCCTTAGGGTTTATATTTAAAAAAAAAACTGAAGGTATATTGTTGAACCCCCAAAGGTTAGTGAATCTTAACCACAGTTAATAGGGGTTAAAGGGACACGTGTTGGCCTGTGGGTGTGATTGAACTCTCCCTGAGTTCAATTGCAATTGGTTATGATTGGATCTCCATCTACCTCCATGCCCCATGTTATACAAAAAAAAAAATTCCCAAAAGTTGAGGGCCATGTGCCCCCAGGCACCCCTTGGCTCCGCCCCTAGTAAGTTCTTAGTATTAAATCGAGTATTAATAACAATAATATGGTAAATTTGTTTTTACGCCATTTAACACTGAAATTTATTAGATATTATATAGTAAATATAAAGTAATCCATTAAGATCTGGAATAGTTCTCCAGGATGCGCACAATGCAAACCATGTGCATTGGGTGAGTTTGGGGGGCGGATTTAAATTTGGGGTAACCCTACAACCTTTGAACCATCACGCCATCCCTTTATTCAAATGGTCATTTTAAGGATGATTGACCTTTTATATATATACTAGTGGGGCCCTAGAAATGTATTATGAATTTACAATGATGAAAATTATGAAAAATAGTGAGGGTGTTTTGAACATTCCATCCATTGAGACAATCCTCACCACTAAGCTCAATTATGTTGAAGACCAATCACTCTCCCTGTGGTGCTAAGCAATGTTACTTCTATACTGCTCAAAAATACACAAAACACGTTAGCAATTTTAACTGGCTTTTTGTGGGGCAGTCAGTTAATGAGTTAATGTTTAAGTGGCAGAGCACACGTGACGAACCCATATTCTCCTACATCAAAAAAAAGTTCTATATATAGTTCAACCGAAAAGAATATGTTCTATAGTATCATTCCATTCAGAATAATTGAAGAAGTTGTTATTATTCTATTGACATGGAAATATTTTTTTAGTTCTCAAGCATGTTTAGAAATAACAGTAAATTGTCTGTTTATCAAAAAAGATATAACCCCAATGAAGAACTGGTATAAAAGGACCAATTATTACAACAAAGGACAGGAATGCAAAATTATTAACTGGTCATGTGATTTAATTAGCATGACCTCTCTCTCTCTCTCTCTAATAGGTCTGCATCTGATGGTGTATCTTTGGTTTAGCATATATATCCTTGAAAATACAGTCATGTGTCAAAACCACCAAAATAAGAAACCATATGGGAAGCAAATTCGTTGACCAATATGCTAGGTAGGAGTGCTAGCTGTGTATCGTAGCTGGGTTTTAGCCAAACCTCTCTTCCAAAGGTTCATGGCTCCTTCAAAAGATGAACCTTCCATTGCCACAGATCGACTTCTAGTGCGGGCAAGACTTCGACTGGTTCCCCTTTTCTGACCTTTGCCAGTCCTAGATCCACCTTGTGGCAGAACTATGTCAACAAAGCCAGGATACCCGTACAAGTTGGACCGCCTTGTCATATGATCAGATTTACGAATGCTCTGTATATAAGCAGCTCAAGAAAAACAAGGCATACAAAGTAGTGTTCCTCATTGCGAATAAAAGTCAAGGTGAAGACCCGAGGACCATGTCCACATTTTTGGGTCTCTGTAATCTGTACAATTTGTATGCAATGAAATAGATAAGTAGAAGTACAATTTGTATGCAACGAAATAGATAAGTGGAAGCCAATTAGCATAACAGATAGAACTAAATCACTACCCATATGAAATAAAACCATTTCTGTGATTCAGGTGTCATTTCAAAACCATCTATTCAGAGTTATATTTACAAATAACTGTTCCATTAAGTCACCACTTAATATATATCACCACATATACACAAAAATAGCAGAGGCAGCATAGATTCACTAATGGGATGTGATGCATGTCAGCAAAATGTCCCACTAAGGGGCAGAATACGTGTTTGCAAAATGTCCCATTAACTGCTATTATCACCGGATATTATGAGCATCAATATTTAGAGATCCTGCAACAAAAGAATAAACTTTCATATTAAACAAAACATCTTTTGGGAACATTTGAATATCTAATATTGTTATGACATCATAAACAAAAGGAGGATAAGATTTTGATAGTACATGAGTTTTGAGAAATGTTAAAGAGTACGAAATTGCATTGTTTACTATTTGCAATTCTGTTTGCTTCAAATGAATTGATAGCAGTAACAAAATAGACCCATGAAATTTTTATGATCAATATGAAGATATGTGACAACAATTATAAAATGTAAGATAATATTGATGAGGCAAAGGGTTTTGACTTTATACAAGACTTTAACTTGAATATACTGTATTTTTTTCCACCATTACTAAACAATAAAGTAAAGAGTAATATAAAATTAAGTGAAATTCAATTAACTTACCGTGGTTCCTTCATCCTAATAGAACAAAATTTTAAAGATAGTGACACTTTTTTCTGATATAACAACAGTGAACAAATATGAGAAGTAAATTCTTTAAGCTTAACCACATGAACAAAAATTTAGCTACGACATAGAGTCAAACAATAAAAGAATAAAAAAAAAAGAGTAAGTCCATGGGTACTCCCAAATATACTCCCTAATCCTAACCAACCACTAAAGGCCAAGATTTGAGTTAGCTTATTTTGTCTTTTCTAATGCCACATCAGCTCTAATCCTAACCATTTAATAACTGAGATAAACAGTTAGGATTTGGGAGTACACCTTGGGAGTATCCCTAGACTAATGGATACCTTTGGACTCTTTAATGAATGAATGATCTACTGGGACTGTGAGTAGTGAAGGCTCGTTTAGTAGACACCTTGAACAGAAAGCTTGATACTCAGCCAAAGTCCCATTACGGGATGGAAAGGTGTGTGCAGAAATCAATTTTTTTGTTAAAAAAAGAAAAGAAAAAAGAAACCCCTTTTCCATGATCCGTTTTTAGCAATCGATACTTGTATTTTGAGAGCTTATCAAAACCGATTGGCGGCAAACATGAATTTTGAACTTCCACTAGTTGTACCAATTTTGGAAGCCCTTTATAAAATAAGGAATTGATTGTGGGCAGTGACGGTTTGTTTAGTAGAGTCGTAGACAGCGAGCTCTGCTTGGACGGAAAGCTTTCAATAGCAAGCAACTGGTTCACTTAGCCCAAGTCCTATTACAGGAGGGGAAGATCTATGGAAAAATCAATATTTTAGTTTAAAAAAAGAAACCACATTTTCATTCGTTTTTAGCAATTAATAGTTTAATTTCAGAGAGCTTATCAAAACCGATTGGCAAACATGAATTGCAACAGATGGGGAAAATAAATGGATAAAGAAGAATTTCATACCTGAAACACACATAAGATTTCAAGATCTAAATCTGGAGAGAAGGAAACACGGAAATCAAACAAAATTCATAATTTTCAATTTTTTTTTACATAAATCCCTTTTTTTCATTCGTTTTTAGTATTCTATAGATTGATGTTTTTCATAGTAGATTGTAAAACAGAAATTACAAATGATAAAAACAAATTAGTGAAGAGGATTTGGTACCTGAAACACACGCAAGAGAACTGACTCTGAATGTGGAGAATGTTTCTAAGGTTTGGTTTGGGTGTATCACTCAGCTTTTCAACTTGGTAGCGATGTGTCGTTTGGGGCTGGAGATGTCTCATCTTCAACACGTGAGAATGTGGGCGAGAAGAAGACGCGTGGGGCGGTGAGCAACGGAGGTTGGACTCTGTTGTAGGAGGAGAGGCAATAGGCAAGAAAACGAAACCCTCTTAGATGTCAAGCCAACAGAATTTTCTGGAATGGGTATCTTTGGAATGTTAAAAAGTTAAAATAATGGTATTTTCAGAATATGAAGAATGTGAACGAAAGCTTCAGCAGCTGCCGTTTACCTTTTATATATATATATACACTAGTAAACACCCCGTGCAATGCACAGGCATGTCAAAGGAAAAATAGGGGAAAAAAATATCTAAACTAATTATTGTATACCTTATACATATACACAATAGTGAATTTATATTATTGAAAACATTCTTGTTGGGAAATGGAGAAAATGAATTTTTTATGAGACATGCCCTTGGTGATAACTGCTAGCAGGACAAGTCACGTCAATCCTCAAATACAAAGAATTTACAAAATTCATATATTATTCTTATTTTCTTAAAGTTAAATATATTTGCCAACATAAACAAACAAAGGATGCATAGATATTGCTAATTTGTTCCTTACATGTGGAAAGGAAGAAAAAACTCTTTTAAGTACATAAGATAATCAGCGTTTAAAAATATCTGCTCCTTAAGTGTTGTCGTCGTCAGGGACAATCCTGTTTTTGACCCAGACTCCGGTGTTGGTTAATCTTATTATCAATTAATTACCCTCTTTTTTTTTGGGTTAACTCAACTACACCATAAGACGATAGCTGAAGGCAAGACAAAGGAAACATACACACCCCCATGCACTCACCCACACACACACCACACACACAACCACACTTGCAACCCAACATAAGCATCACCCAAACACTCCTCAAAACGGGAACCAACTGTTTGAGGCGTGATGGAACTTATGAGGGAGGCAAGTTTGGCTTACACAACCGATGTGGGACTAAACACCCAAAGGTAAATTTTTTTGGTTAACTCAACTACACCATAAGGCGATAGCTGAAGGCAAGACAAAGGAAACACACACCCCATGCACTCATACACACACACACATGAATACCTTTTAAAGGGGAAAAAAACTCATATTCCCTTAAACCTATATCCAATATGTGTATAATAAGATTGCACATTAATCCATATTACATACCAAAGCTAGGTGATTGAAATGATGCAAATCCCAACCAAACCCTTAAAGCTGGCCAATGTGGTATCCCAAAAGCAAATATGACACAAAAATAACCAAGTTATGGCAATCAAGTATGGAAGCTTCATGAGGTGATCATCCCTGTAAAGAACATAAACAACCTACAAAGCAAATGTATGGGACTAAAAGACCTATGCATAACTCACACACAATTTTAAACCATCTAACGTATTTAGTTTTTAAAATTCATGGAGTTCAGTTCTATTTGATGACAAATACTTCTAGATATTAGACTCATTTATAGTTGTCATAATTAATCAGTCTCCACATATTAGCGATAAGTATTAAAATATTGACAAAGATAGCAGCTTATAATTTATATATATATATTTTTAAATTAAGTAGGAAATTCGAAGAGCATAGAGCCCCCAATTTTCTATGCATGTAGAAATTAAACAACCAATGTGGACTAAACTTCCAACTTGAGCTAACAATTGATATTTAGAGAAATTCATAAAGAATTCCTAAATTGACCTATTTCTATAAATTAATCTTACCTTTAGAGTCTAGCAAATGATCCAGTCATGATCATGAATAAATTTTTGTATTGCAACGCCTGTGACAGAATTAGATCTCCTACCTGCTTGATAGGACCCATCAAATGAAAGTATTAGAAGTAAATCATCAAAGTAACTAAGCTGTCAAATAAAATAAAAAAACCAACATGAACTTACATATGTAAATACTACAAAATGGACTGATAATGAATAAAAAGAAAATGACCTGTCCTAAAATACATAGATATGCTTAACCTATATCTGCCCATATTCAGGATACTTTACAAAGAAAAAAATGTAGAGATGAGTAGACATACCATACCAATTTATGATGCGCTGTGTTCCATTGTAGCAAAAGCACAAGAACTTCTAGCACATATCTCTTGTCGTCCGCCAATCTAATTGAAATACCCCTTGTAGGACCCAACATACCCCATAAGCAGACCACTCTCAATTGCCATCACTTTCACCGGGACTACAACATTCTCCTTGACAAATCAAAGACACTCTATCGAGACGACAAAGAAGGGTAGGAAGAGCAATTAAAGAAAATAGTAAGAAGTTATAATGGAGATGGAAGACGATGACTGTAAATAAAATAAAATAAATGTCCAAGACTTGGCTCTACAATGGATGTTAATAGATACATGGCTCAACACGACAAATTCCTTAAGTTTACTACAGTAAAAAAATTACTAATGCTAATAAGACTAACTAGCAAATGACCTTGAAGGGTGCCGCTGCCAAAGTAGAAAGAGACCTTGAGCTTCTCCGGGCCTTTGATGTCTCTAACATACGCCACCTGGAGAGGCATCAAGCTTCTTGGCGCAGGCGATGAACTTTGCTTCAGTTTCGACCAGTATCTTTGGATAAAAAAAAACACCCAATTTGACCAAAATATTTGGATAAACAAACGTCCATTCGGTTGGAAATGGCTACAAATTAAAGGATAAAAAATCAAGATTTTCTCTAAATTTCTCCGAATGAAGAAATGCGACCTCTATTTACTTGTTAGTACAGGCCTTCTGCTCCTGAGGAGACGGCCGCATGATGATAACGAAGACGATGAGGAGGAGTTCGGCCATTGCAGGGGCAGCTACTGATCTTATTCCTAACCTGTGCCACAAAAAAAAAAAAAAAAACACGAACAAATAAAAACCTAAACATGAACTTGAGAAAAACAAAGTGATAAAGAGGCGGTTGGGGTACCTCAAAGATGGAATCTTATCTCTCTATTCTGAAATCACAAAGTGGCCAACATAAAAGAGTGAAGGAGAGGCTGTGGGAATATGATGATGGAGAAGAGGTGCAAAGTTGTAATGGAGAGTTTTGGGAAGATGGATAATAGCTTTAGGAAGTTGTGAAGTCACCATGGATCTTGATGATTGCAGAGAAATAAAGGGTGTTGGGAAGATGAGAGAAAGAACAGATAGGGAAGATGAAAGGAAAGGGTTTGGTATAAAAATCAGCTCACTCTTCAATGAAAGTAACTATTCCATGGAAATGATTTTTAAGTTCTTTGACCATAGACGTTAGAAATTGTGGAACGACAACTTAAATGGATGTGTAACTGTTATTGGGAGTAAGTGGAGGTAAATAGTCGTGCAAAAGTTGGGGAGAGAAAGAGTCATGTGAAAGGTAATATAAACATTGGAGGACTGTGTTTCCTAATTTTTTTTGTGCCACATGATTAATTTGATATATATATTCTAATGTGTCATGTTCATTAATGCTTGTAATGAATGATTCCAAATAATGTGATAGGTGATAACTTATTTCATAATTTGACTGTTGGATGTTAAGACGGGTTGCTCGAAAGACACGTGGCAAAAATATTAGCTTGATCGGATATTTATAGATCATCTCATCGAAGAAAGGAAAACCAGTCATTTCTATATCCCAAGTAGGGTCTAGTGAACCCTAAAGGGTTAATGCTGCAAACTATGGTCTAATCGAACGGTCTAAACATGTTCGATCAGACTAATTTTTTGACACGTGTCTCCAATAGACCCAACTTAATATCCAACAGTCGGATTCTAAACATATATGTCACGTGTCGTCTTTATAAAAGGACCGCTCATTAGAAGCTTCAATAAGACTCATTAGTAACTCTCCCTCAATATATATAGAGAGAGAGAGAGAATATAGAGAGAGAGAGAATAGCATTCTAATAAGTTATGCTCATTAAAGTTTGTAACGAGTGGTCTCTAATAATGTGACACGTGGTAGGTTGTTTAAGAATCTAACAGTTGGATATCAAAATGGGTTATTCAAGAGACACGTGGTAAAAAATTAACTGGATCGAACATTTATAAACTGTCTGATCAAAGAAGGAAAAATCTATCATTTCTATATCCTATGTAGGGTCCAATGAACCCTAAGGGGTTAATGCTATAAACTAGGGTCTAATCGAATGGTTTAGACATCTTTAATTGAACTAATTTTTTTGACACGTGTCTCTAATGGATCCAACTTAACATCTAATGATCGGATTAAAAAAAGTTTACCACATATCATATTTCTAGAGGGATCGCTCATTACAATTTTCAATGAACATGGTTCATTAGTACCTCTTCCTATGTAGGTAGGTATATATAGTTTAATGAGGGATTCATCACCTAATTAGTGGGCTGGGCTAACTACCTTCGCAATGTCATTTTCCTTCTCTTTTTCAGTCTAGAAATTAAGGCCTAAGATATTAGTAAATGATAAAATAGACATCACCTATATATACTTGCCATGTAATTGAGGGAAATACCTGGTACTTGAGTTGAGGACCAGAGCTCGTCATCTAATCTAGAGGGGCACATGTAATTCCATGAGGGTGTTCGCCTTTGCAGTATATTATATCTACCATTCGACGAGTTCCATACTCTCAATGATAAGGCAATACGTGTTGCTTTAACTCATTGCCTTTTTCGTAATTGGTTCAAGTAGTAATTTTAATTTTTTTCAAAAAAATAAATTGAGATTAGATCTAGAAAATAAGAAGTATTCATCTTATTTCTTGTTTTATATATGAGCATGTTTAGTAAATTTAATTTCCTTTTGAAAAAAAATATTTATTTCTTATGCTCTTTTGTTAAAATATGTATATAAGCACTTATTTGAGTTGCGGTGAGAGGTATTGAATTGATATCTGTAAAAACTAAAAAGAATTAAGAACATTAAAAAAAATTTGAAATAGATATTAATGACATAAAATATGTTTAAAGTAAATCAAATGTGTCTTTACGCAAATAAACATCCACTTGATTTTAGCACAATAGACCCTCAAACAAGGTAACCACGAGGTTACTTATTATTTCAAGATAAAACATTTTGCTACATTTTAGACATTAGATAATTATCAAATGCATTCCCTACTTGAAACCAAAACCAACACATATCCTTAATTTCAGCCAAAAACCAATATCTATCATTGCTTTAACTTTAACCGGTGTTGGTTTTGGCTAAGGGTAGGAAGTGGCTAAGAGTAGGGCTAGCACGACGCATTATCAAATAATCTTATTTTAAAGTAAAATCTTATTATTATTATTTTTGAAATCACTAATCTTCAGAGTCACCGAAGCTTAATTCTTATTTTGTTTTTTTTTTCTTTCGATTAAGAATATTGATTTAATTGTTTGCTTGTGTGAAATAAAAAGGGGGGGGCACAAGTACCTATATTTAAGGGTAATGTTAGTGATCGTTTAATATAGAGACAGTGTAGGTAACCCAAAAAATATAGGACACTCGTCCCGTAGAAAAAGTGGGGGAAAAGATGAAGTGAGGGCCTGAAACCCAGTCCGAAACATAGACACTGTTCCTACTTTTGTGATTTAAATGAATTTAACTGTAGTTTGATTTATTAAATGAAATATTCGGATCGCTCAACTTAAAAGAGTGAGAGATCCAGTGGCTCCGATCGAAATCTGTGGGAGAGTAAGCGAGAGAGAGAGCGATCTCTACAATGGCGACCGGAAGCTATGGAGACGCGAGTCAGAAAATCGATTACGTCTTTAAAGTGGTCCTCATCGGCGACTCCGCCGTCGGCAAGTCTCAGATCCTTGCTCGCTTCTCTCGCAATGAGTTCAGCTTAGATTCCAAAGCCACAATCGGTGTTGAGTTTCAGACTCGAACCCTACTTATCCATCACAAGAGTGTCAAAGCTCAGATCTGGGACACTGCTGGACAAGAAAGGTTAGCCAACCAAATCTCTTCTTTCTCTTTCTCTTTCTCTTTCTCTGTCTAAGTAAATACTAATATCTGATCTAAGTTTCGTTCGGCATTATATATATTTTTTCATTAAAAATTCAAAAAAATTATGGAATTGCTGCCTTCAATTCTGAATTTTGACCTATATTTTAGGGTTTTTCTTTGATACGTCTGTGAAGTGTGATCTCCTCCTTGTTTCTCTTGCACCTTAAAGTATCCTGTGAGATTTTTGGGGAACTAGAAGCTCACCCCGGGATCTCATTGGTCCATGCACCTTTTTTTTTTTTTTATCACCCATCAACTGTGGTTAGGATTCACTCACCCCTTAGGGTTAACCAATCTAACCATGGTTTTTAGAAAAATAAAAAAACAAAATTATTAATTTTAATTTACTTAAGCTTAACCGTGATTAAAGAGGTATTAAAAGGGACACCGGGACACTGGAGTCCTCTTCTCAGGACTCTTTTTTAATCGGTAATCAAAGATTATATTAAAGCTAAAGCAGATAGCATGCGGAGCTTTACAAATTACAATTGGAAGGGGATTACAAGCAAGTAAACCCAAAAGAGAAACTAAGGAAAAATAAAAGCATACAATGAGGGTCTCCCGAGTGAGGGAGAGGATACCCCCAAACCTCAACTCAACACCTCTCCCGCCTGCGGAATGGAGCACCATTTAAGGACAAGAACATATATGGGAAGGTGAAGAGGGAGAGTCCTCAAAGACTCTTGTTTCTCTCTTTCCACAGCGGTCATGCTATAGCTCATGGAATGACTGACCAAATTGACTTCCGCGCAACATCCGCACCGACCACAAACCAACAAAATAAAAAGTTTTGAAGGGATGAAATAAAGATCCATTCCACTCCTATTCAAAAGAGAGGAAGAACCCCTAAATTTCGCTCGCAACAGGACAATGCAAAAGCAAATGGTTCACTGATCCTTCCGTACAAAGGCACAAGAAACAGTGATAAACCATCCTCCACCCTCTAGATTTTAAGTAATCACAAATGAGAATCTTATTCAAAGACGTAGTCCATAGGAAAAATATATACGTTAGAAGGAAGACCAGGATTTCAAACCAACCTAGGAGGAAAGGAAACGGACATAAAGAATGTAGAGAGACTGTTAAGGGTGCTTTTGATGATGGTCAATTTCCCTCATTTTGATAGAACTGATGATTTCTAGCCTTGTAATCTCTGGGGCAAACCTCTCCAAAACCGAAGTCCACATAGTTTTAGCTTTAAAACCTGCCCCAAGGGGCATGCCTAAGTAGACGGAAGGTAGTGATCTCACTCTGCATCCTAGACAGACAGCTAACTGTTCAATGTCAGGGACCTCACCCACACTCATAATCTCCGATTTAGCCATATTGACTCTCAATCATGAAATGGTTTGTGTAGGTAAATCCATTAGGGCCTAGAGCCTTATCACTTGCTAGACCACTGATGGCGCTCAAAACCTCCTCCCTCTGTAGGCAAATCTTATTACACCTTTCTTGCTGTAGGATTTGGTGTAGAATGCAATCAGTGTTACTTTGTGTATTGCTTTCTTGAATTGGTCTAAGCATAGGTTCTTCTTGGTGACCCCTACAGTGTAGTTCTAGTTTGTGATCCAAAATTTTTTTTTTTGGGTGGTGTTTGACTGGACAAAGAAACTCTTAAGAGTGATTTGTGTACCTTTGTCAGTTATGGATGTTGTCCCAAATGTAGTTTAACATTCTTTTGTGTTAAAATCTGAAGCTTTTGCTGGGATATGTCACTGAATAAGAATTCTTGTTAAATAAAGGAAGGAGTATGAAATTTCCAAATTGCCAAATTGAAATGCTCGTTTATCATATTTCGCCCATCTTGATCTTATGTTAGTCATTATTAATTGAATTACTTGATATGTTATGCACTATGGGTTGACGACCTATCTTACAGTGTTAAATAACATATGTTAACTTCATTTGTTAATTTATTTAAAATGCTGATCTCATTCATTGTTTTTCCTAGCTTTTCCAACTGTATTTCCTCTTACATGCAACTATCAAATCCGTTGGTTCAACTCTTTTCTGATTGGAGACTTGTCCGGGGTTGCTGCTTATTTTGGGAGATTTAAGAACTCTTACAATTTTGATTTGTATAGCTTATCCTGGCCATTTTCTTTCTTTACTATCTGTGAAGTTCCCTTGTGGATTAGTAATGATTTTGCTTATCTCCTGCCTGAGGGCATGTTGCTGCATTAGAAAGACTCTCGGAATGTATTAAGATTCTACAGGTGCTGCATCCTATTTATTGTCATTGCTAGTGGTGCTGTAATTTTGCTAAAGTTTGTGCACTTTAGTAGTTATTTTAGCTTGGGAGTCTTTGGATGCATTATTTTCAGTGAGGTTCACTCTATAAGCTGGAGTAGCACATTTGCCATTGTTATTATATCTCCTTGCCACTTATTTGATATGTTGGAAAATTCAGAAGTCCTATCCAGTGACCATATTTCTTCAAGACTACAGCAAGAAGACCAAAAGACTTTACTATAGAAATAGTAGCACAAGAAGGTCTTGCTTGATGCACCTTCATGTCATACATGATTTTGACTTGGTAAAGCTCTTTCTTCACCAGCATATGCAACATCTTGAAGACCTAAGTAAGCGGGTGAATTGACCACTACCATGACATTGAATCACCTTTAACATTCACCAGAACCCTTTTTTTTTTAAAGCTACGTAGTCCGTTGTGGCTGAGAAATAAACTAGTTCATTGAGATTGTCAGACAACCACACCCACTGAGGGAGGCAATTATGATGATCAAATTATGAATTTGCCAGTAGAGATTTTTACACTAACCTAATTGTGTATGTTAGCGACTATCCTTTTCCCTCCTAAACTGAAGTCAATGGATTAATCCTCTGAATGGGAAATTATAAGGGTAATTTAGTTTGTGAATATAAATTGCAAGTGAAAATAACCACTCCTTTTCAAGATTAACATGAGTGGGATTCTTGATTCTTCCCAAGATTAGTGATAGAGATATGGTGGAGAGCTCTCCACCCATCTTGTGTCTCCTTCAAGTTTTATTTTTTTTGTGGAAAATTCTGTG
This sequence comes from Tetracentron sinense, assembly GCA_015143295.1. Lineage (NCBI taxonomy): Eukaryota > Viridiplantae > Streptophyta > Magnoliopsida > Trochodendrales > Trochodendraceae > Tetracentron > Tetracentron sinense. Next base: position 35,443,209 of record CM026552.1, on the reverse strand, counting down.
TCATAGATGTCATTCCTCAGACCTCTAGCTCTATCAGTTGATGTAAAGGTGTCAATATAATTAAAAGGGAGGAGAATATAGCCGATAAAATAAAACACATGAAAGATGGTTAATTGTGCATTTTTTGAGAGTTTCTGTGTCTCAGATTCTAAATCGTGACAGTTGATATTTTCTTGTGGATTTTAGATCCTATATATCTTAGCAAAGGAACTTTCTTCTTCTGTATTTCAGTTCAATAATTCTGAACAAATTCAATATGCAATAGTCTGTCATATTGGTTCTTGTTAAGTTGGTCATGAGACTATATCAGTAAGTGATGCCTCTTTTTGTCAATCATATTTCTAATGAGATATGCAACAGAAAAGGCAGATTGAATTATATCCCATTCTTATCTGAAGTCCAAACTAATGGCATCTGTTCGCCTCTGTTGATTCTCGTGCTGCTGTGATCTTATAATGAGCAGATACAGAGCTGTCACTAGCGCATATTACAGGGGTGCTGTTGGGGCGATGTTGGTTTACGACATAACCAAACGGCAGAGCTTTGATCACATTCCCCGCTGGCTGGAAGAGTTACGAAGCCATGCAGACAAGAATATTGTGATCATACTGATCGGGAACAAGAGTGATCTAGAGGATCAACGGGATGTTCCCATTGAGGATGCCAAAGAATTTGCTCAGAAGGAAGGACTGTTCTTCTTAGAGACATCAGCACTGGAATCAACAAATGTCGAGACTGCATTTTTGACTGTGTTGACTGAGATCTTCAACATCGTGAATAAGAAGAACCTAGTTGCAAGTGAGGATCGAGGCAACGGCAACCCAGCATCACTGGCTGGCAAGAAGATCGTCATCCCGGGCCCTGCACAAGAAATCCCAGTCAAGAGCAAGCTGTGCTGTAGATCATCCTGATGGATTCAATTTTGGTTTCAAGATTTGCACTATTTGGTTCCACATTTCTACTTGTATCTTTGAGCTGTCTTGTGTATTTTTCTATACTAGTTTAGATAAACTTTTGAGGAATGGATTGATAATATATGTTCACAAGGTGGGGAACACCAAAAGATTATAGAATTGCAGTTAGCTTTTATTGATGCTATGAACTTCAGGGAAGTTATATTTGTGATTTTTATCTCTTCACTTGTTGGATGTCCAATGAGGAAATGAAAACAATACTTAAATTGCCATTGTAATAGGAATACAGATTGCAAGCGGTTTCAGTAGAGAAATCACATGCCATTGTAATTCTTTATCTATATATTCTAAGGTTACATTTTGCAGTTTGCTTCGCTAGATAGTTTCCATACACTTTTTAGGGCCATTCTGTGTTGTGGCCGACACTAATTAAGTGACATCCTGGAATCATGGATCCTCAAAACAGATGATTAGAGGCATCCCTTCTGAGGGGAGGTCACAGATTCTTCCCAGTCTGATCGATGCAGTTCCTATGCCACACCCACATTGCACTGTTCCTGTGATCATGCCTGAATCACATCACCTTATTAGGGTGCCCATGAACCAATTTGGCCGCAATTGTATGGTGGTTAGCGCCTTGTTGGTTCAGCTTGAGTCCTTGTGTATTCATGTACAGGGTAGTTAGGAGGAATATATCTTGAGAATGGACACAAAATATGAACATGGTTCTTACATATAACCAGTAACTTTTTTTGTGAAGTTTCTCAATAACCTTTTCCAGGAATTGGATTGTCCGACTACACAGTATGTACAAGACAAGGCTAAAAAGAAAATTGTATCCAGAAATGGTGGAAGATGTACAAGCTTGTGATATAATCTTGGTATGGTCTTAAACTTCCTCATATTTAGATTCTTATGACAATATTTCCTATAAATCTTTCCACTTGCCTTGAACCTGTAATCTTCTCTTTCCTCCTTAAATTCACTTCCCTCAGGACCAGTATCCCCACCCTAATGCACTTGGGATTCCTTCGGTTCGTCGGCTTTCTCATATATCCCACAAGAATCGGGTTCCAAAGCATTCTCCTCCAGTTGTTTATCTGGTAAATTTGTATAACTGTGTAATTGGCATATATATACCACCAGAAAGCAGTAAACTAATATTTTCATCTGAATTGACAGAAGTTTCTAATACTTGTTGAGATGGGTCTTCACTCTTCTCCATGGCTCTCTGTTTAATTTATTTTTACTTTTTGGGGTGGTGCATATATAGAATATCCATTTCCAAACTAGGAAATTGAATGATCATAGCTATCTGCCCTATAGATATTTTGGGCTAATCCTACCCTAAATCTTTGGAAATGTCAAAACTAAGTTGACCAATCAGATGGTTGAAGGATCGCAGACAATTAAATCTCAAAATGTCGAAACTAAGCCCATTAAATATGCAACAAGCCCAGTGACAGCTAGAATAGTCACTAACTCAAACATGTGTACTGAGGCAAATTCTCTCTTAAATTATCCAGCTCCTTGGATTTCAAAGCTGTGATGAAACTGAGACCCCTAGGTAACCTTACCCCCTTTTTGGTTTCCAGAATACAACTCTCGGATTCTTTGTAAAACCTTTGGGTGTTGATACCCATATGACCAGTATAACAAAATAGTGTCGTTCCCTAGATTTATTTCTTCAATCTGCATCAAAATAAGATCTCTTTCCACAGGAAAACCAGCAGTATACTGGCTTCATGTGTCCGCTTGAGATGTGATCTGTTTGTATCAGCAGCCCAAATCACAGATAAGGCACTGATAAAGAAGCAATAAAATTTAGAAACGCCTGTAATGGGTGGATTGGAACCAGGAGGTGTTGTTTAGGCAAAGTGGGGTGAGGATAGCCAGGGCAAGAACACTTTCAGTATATAGCCACTGGAGAAGGTGATTCATGTACTAGAGGAATTTACTCATTCTTGCAACCAAATCCACCAAGTGATGCATTAGCCATAAATGGTCTAAAACACCAACCTGCTACTCAGTAGTGCATCCCCAATAATTGCTCAGCAGCAGCCAAGTACTAGAGGAAACAAAGTTTCCCCCTCATGTATTTGATGAACATGCTACAGACCATTCAACTGGTCAGTACACTTTGTCATAGGGGTCTGCCTATGAGTCTGTTCAAAACTAACATATAATGTATCGTGCATGGCATTGACTGGTATTTGTAGCTCAAAGGCGACAAACTAACAGATGACTGAGGATCATGTCTTGGACTAGATCCAGGTAATGCAAGTGATCACAATGCCGGACCCTAGACGGTTGAGTTCATGGAAATCAGTCCTTTGTAGTGTGCCTAACGGGTGAAACAAAATCCAACTGGAGCAATGCTGATGCTTATAGAGCTCATTATGGTCTGTGATGGAGTTTTCTCTATAGTTTTCATTGTTGGGACAGTAAAATCAGGCTACAACTTTTGCATTGGCAGCCAAGATTTTCACGGTATGATATATTCTGCACTGCTCATCCCTATAGGTTGTCCATGATTTGACCATATTGCCCGGAACAATAGAGTATTGGGCAGGAGATATTGAGATGTATCTTCTGGGGTTCTAGGGTTGTTTGATTTAGTCCCTCTGCTACTAGTAAACTTCAAATAGTTGGGGAACATCTATCTCGTTCTTAGCGGTGGGATTTCAGATGCAAAAACCAACGCACCAATGCAGTATAGAATCCTAGAGTCCGCACTGCATACTGCACATCTCAATTCTCAAAAGGGACCCAAAAATATAAAAATTGATGAACAAAGTTATGATTTATCAAAATAGCAAATATAACATTTTAGATAACATCATAAATTATAACAACCAAAGAGGAAGCAGAACTAAGATAGCACTGAGCATGCATATGGTGACCATAATCACAGTAAACCTTCTTAGCCAATTTATATTAGTTATGCACATATTAAAGCCACTGAATTGGATGCTGGTGCTGGATTTTTGGATTCAGGTTTCTTGTTGTGCTTCTCCTCTCACGGCTGAAGCTAAGGCTATTTGCCTCAGGATCCTTTTGGCTCATGAAATGTGTGGTGGACTAATGTGATTGCTGAGTCTGATTTCCTCAGCCTCATCCTAGCTCTAAACTCTCTGAGTGGATTGTTTCAACTGGATGTGTTGTTTTTTATGGAGGATACGCAGACTTCATTTAGTTATTTTGTTAAGGTTGTGTATTCTTATTCCACTCACTACTAAATTCAAGACTTTTTGCGGTGGTTCAAAACCACCACTAAAAATCCCACGCTAAAGGCCTTAAGTTTTGTAGTGCGGCCTCGTGCTTTGAATGGGCTTGTTCATTGGATTGCAACCTCCACTCTTTCAGAATATTTGTTGGGTGTAGTTTCTCCTCCTTAAGAGGAGGTTGTTCAGGGTAATGTCAGCAATGTTGCCGGAGAGCTGCGGTCTATCCCTCCTGTATCAGTTGTTTCATGAACGAAATATGAAGTTTGGATTTCACCCAAAAAAAAATGCGTTTCAATTCCCAATGTATTAAATTAGCATGAATATTTAGTTATAAATGTTGTGAGCATGGAATTTTCCTACCCACTTTCACATTTATAGTTTTGACTAAGAGTCGCCACCTATTCAGTCTTAGGGATAGGTCCCGGATTGATTTGGATAAGGCAAATGATTTATTAGAGTTAGGGTAAGCGGTTCGGTTAAGTCATGGGGAAGGTGTTAGGCACCCCAAGACCCCCATTTTGTAATGGTTACCTACTCCCTAAATTTAAGCCAAATTTAATCTCAATATTAATTAAAATGTCTAAATGTTTAATCAAATGTTAATCCAAGAAAGAAAGAAAGCTAGATTGACTAGGGTCGAACCCGGGTTGGGTTGCCTACGTACTCACATTGGGGTGAGATCAGACCGAGCGTAGTTCTGGCACATGAGCCCGTGCCAAGGCTAAGGGTGTGTGTGTGTGTGCATAAGGTGGTCAAGGGTCTAGCCTAGGGGCTAGGGTTTAGTTGACCGGGTTGGTCAAGTGCAAGGTCTAGGTCTAACCGCGGTTAGAAGGGTGTTAACCATGGTTGAGTAGGCTAACCAAGATCTAGCAAGCATGTTTTTGGTCTTTTGGTATTTTTAGATTTTTTTGGTATTTTGAGATTTTATAATGTTTTTGGTATTTTGAGATTTTATCATGTTTTTTTTTTTGGTTTTCATATAGGTGAGATTTTGGCAAACTTAACTAAAGTCAAATTTAATTCAAGAGAAAGGCTAAGGAAAAATTAGGCTAAAAGATTATATTTAGGACATAAAGAGGGGTGTGCATTGTGAATAGTAAATGGTCTATTGCCAACACCTATTTTGTTGGATTGGTGTTGATAATAAATCAAATACCATTGTCTTTGATATGAGGCATTTTGGATAAAGTCCTCTTTAAGTCCTTAGGTCCTTAAGTCATCATTTATCCATTCAAAATAGAACATGAAGAAAAAAGAAAGAAATGAAAAAGTAACAAGTGAAGAAAATGAAAACTCATCATCTCCTCTCTAATGTAGTCCCTTTACACCATTATGAATGATGTAATGAGATTCAACTATGAAAATTGGAGTGATGATGAGTTTCCCAAATGATTCTAGAAGAAGGACTAGAATCAAAATGAAGAAACAAAATAAAAAAGAGAGGTATAGCTTTAGCTTCCACTCTCTATGGACCTACCCATATCCACACTAGTGGGTACATATGAAAGAAAGAAATATTTACATGAGAGAAAAAATAAGACATCTCCTTTCTTTTGAGGTGGGGTCCCTCTACACCATTAGATTTGTATAAAGAGACCCAATTAAACTTGAGAAAAGAAAGGTCTTCCCAAATTATTCTAGAAGAAGACTACAAAAAAAAAGATATGATGTAAAGAAGAAGATAAAGAATAAAAGGAGGAGTGCCTACTCCTCAAAGACTACTTCTCCAATGCTCCAAGAGGTGATGAGTTTTTAGAGTCCACAAAGGAAGAGAGTTAGTGAAGAACTCTAGGCTTTTACTCCTAGAATTCTCTACACACTCTAAACCTTGGCTTCTTCTAACTTTCTTCAAGGGTAAAAAGAAATAAAAGAGGTGAGAGGAGGAAGAGCTAGGGTTTCCACTTGAAATTTTGGAGGTGGAAGAAATGGCTTGTGAGGGTCTTGTATTTATAGAGGTTTCAAGGGGTTGTGGTAATTTAGTGATTAATAGAGGGTTGGGTGAGAAGAAGGGAGGTAATTGGTTGGTCAAAATTGATGTGGTTGGTGATTGGGTAATCAAAAAGGTATGTACTTGATGAGAAGTGATTGGGTGATCAAAAGGAGTGTAAGAGAATTAATTATTTTGTAAGAGGTGTAAGAATGAGTTGTAAGAGGTGTAAGGGAGTATGAGAGGTGATTGGTTAGTCAAAAAGGTGTGTACTTGGTGAGAGATGATTGGGTGGTCAAAAAGGTGTGTAAACATAAAAATGGGGCTATTTGGGGTTTGAAGAAAAAATAAAAGGTCTTTTGTAGGAAAGTGGACTTGGGTTAGTGGGTCTTGGATATGGGTTGAATGGATGTGGGTATGTGGACTAGATCTTATGGATCATGGGTTGTTAGTAGATGGGTCATGAGTTATGGTTATTGGACTTTAGCTATGACAATTGGGCTTGAGCTATGGTAATTAGGTTTTCACTAAAGCAATTGAGTTTTGCCTAAGACAATTGGGTAATTAGGCTTGGCTACTTGAGCTTAAGTAATTGGGCTTGATTGAGTTGTTTGGGTACAAGTTTGGCCAAATGGGCTTGGGCCTTAGGTAAACCTTGGAGCATTTGAAGAAGTGGGAAGAGGAATAGGGGGTGCAAAAATAGGATGCTTACAAATGCAAGGTAATAATAACCGTCTAGCCATCATATGATGGCCATTTGATATGGAGAATGCTAGCCCCAATCGCGTCAACAATAAGAATCGTCAAACACTTTTTTGGTAGGTCCGTCCAAAGTCCAAAGTGTTTGGCTATTCTCCTTTTGTGAGCGATTAAGGCTAGAACTCCCGTGATCAAGTGCATTTTCTTGAATGGTTGGGGAATTCATGTTAAAAGTCCAAAAAACAGAAGAAATATATGGCTCAGATGTTGGCAATGGGTTTGCATAAGTATAGCAAAAGGGAGGGGACAGCTGATGACTTTCGCACCCAAGAGGGACAAGGCTGTTACCTGCTAATGCATCTAGAAGAGTTGATTTGCCACAACCAGAAGGACCCATGATAGCCAAGACCTCACCAGGTTGCGCATACCCGGTGAGCCCCTGATGGATTGGTCGGGACCCATTTTTCCCATTGGAGACAGTCACCCACAGATCTTCCCATGTCAAGTAAACAGTGCTTATCTGCGACCATGATCGAACTGCATCGGACATAACATCAGTTTTTTCTCCTTGGTTTGGGCATTGACCCGTTTCCACCTCTAATGAAGTCTGTGGATCAGTTTGTAGCGATGGCGGCGCATTGTAGATATGCTCATACTGGCTAACCATAGGAGGAAGAGGAGAGCAAGTGCTAAATGGGAAAGATCTTTCCATGATATAGGAAATGTCATCTTCTTCAGAGGCGATGCCATCTACCTCCACTCTTGTCATGGCTTCATGGTGAGGTGATCTTGCTGGACTTGGACTCGGGCTCCACCTAGGGACTTTTACCGGAGATGTCATGCTAAATTCAGCTCGAAATCCAACCAAGAAACTTGGTTTCGGACAGAGAGCTTCTAGTTTGGTTGCCTTTGTAGCAGAACATATATAAAAGCAGTACCGTGTGAGACGCGCTGCAAGTATTTAAAGGTTTTGGTGAATAAAGTGGGCCAATAAAATTTGTAAAATACCTTGCTTTATGTGTCCCAGGTGCCAGAATTAATCTTTTTGCAGCCTATAATGTAGCCTCATTTCTCTCTTCCTCACTTTCTCTTTCTATGTGTATGACCAACATATGTGTCCATTTTTGCTGTTACTTTTGAGCCAGTTAAAGCTTAGTATTTAACCATCTTCCTTTCTTAAAATTTATATCACATGTTAATCGCGAAGAGAAAGTGAGGTAGGGAGAAATTAAGGTTAGTATTCTCCTAATGCAAGTCAGTAGTATGTCTAGTGACTGCGAGGTTTCCTGAATTAGGTCCACCCTACCTTACAGGCTTCTTTGCTTGAGCTTGTGCTAATTTCTCAAGCCTTTCTCTCCTATGGTATATCAACTAAATCATCATCATCAATGCCTTATTAAAACCATTGGGGGATGGATAACAAGAATCTTACTTACTCCACCACTTAAGTCTATCTAGAGCCACAAAAATGGGAATATGCAAGCACATTCAAGAAATATATGTGGCCATAACACAAGAAACAACAAAAACCATATGATATGAAATATATGGCAATCCTAACGTATGTGGCTGCAATTCCAATCCCCTCCCCCCCCCCCCCCCCCCCCCCCATAAACCCCAACCGTCCAGCCTGTAAGTAGAGGAATCAAACGAAATCTAGATCACATTCAACCTTCACAACATTGATCATTGAGTGGTTCTCACCCCTTTTAGTGGGTCCATTGATAAGGACCAAAGCGATAGAGGCAGCATGTAACTGCTTGTTCGCACGGTTCGTGATGCATCAATGATCACACGCGCGCACACACACACATAGGCCACAGAAGGCATAAACCAACCAATCTCACCAATAGGGCCTGGCTAGCAGATGTGGGGCTAAGTTGGGTAACACATTTCACATTTCTACTTAGTATCTTTGAGCTGTCTCGTATTTTTCTTGTATACTAGTTTAATGAACTTTTGAGGAACGGATTGATTAAATGTTCACGGGGGGAGGAACACCAAGCAACCCAAGAAGTTGTAGCCTGATTTTGTTGTCCGGAACAATAGTGTTGGGAACGGGAAATTGAATTGTATCTTCTTGGGTTGCTTGGTTTAGTCTGCAACTCGTAAACTTCAAATAGTGCGCAACCAAGTGGTTCGCCTTCTTACCAGTGGGATTTCACATGCAAAAACTAACGCAGTGATGCAGTATAGAACACTAGAGTCCGCACTGCATACAGCACAATCTAGAAAGGAACCCAATAATATAGAATTGAATGAACCATTACTCTATGATTTATTAAAATAGCAAATATAACCATTTCTATCTATAACATTTTAAATTATAACAAGCAAAGAGGAAACGAAACTAAGATAACACTGAGCATGCTAATCACAGTAAACCTTCTTAGCCAATCTATAATCTATACGAGTTATACACATATTAGAGCCACTGAATTGGATGCTGATATGCCCAGGCAGATTATGCCTTTGAGATGACTGCAACATAGTTTACTTAGGTCACCCTTGACCTGGACCGTTGAGGTGCTGACGAGTCCTGGATAATTGGGAGGTAACGGGAAAAACTTCTCTATAAACGTCACTCAACTTTATTTTTTCTATCATCCATTCACTCATGATTTCACAGTAGCCTAAGTCACCTGCAATTCCAATCCATTTTGAAATTGCAGTATGGCACTTGTATCGAGATTTTGTGCATTTAATCCATCAATTGTATCTTCTTCTAGATTTTGGAAGATATATAATCCCATCATAAGCATGCAATCTGGTGTCGCCAGAAACTCTATGAAGGAAAGGAATGCCATAAGTTCCCTCAGGCCTCAGCCCCAGTTCTGTAATCTCACGAATTTAGTAAAATATGTGAAACAGATGCGCTGTGAAAAAAGTTCAGAAAATACTTAACTGGTCTCACTTTACCATACTACTAGATTGAACGTGTCAGACGACTTATCTGAGCATGTTTATCATTTTTAGTAGAAGACCATCAACTGTTTCCACAATAAACACTCAAGTGTCCACCAAGAGCACCCCTTGTTGGTCATCTCAAGCAGACCTCCGTTTGGCTTGTACTACGTACCATTTTGTCAACTACCCCATTCAACCGTTCCTCATTAGTATCATCTGTGAGACCTTAACAGTATTTTATGGCAAAACTGAAATCGCACAACTTACAACAGGCCAAGACTAGTCCCCCTTCAGAAAAAATCTCAAATGATCCAAGTCCCATACAAAGCAAAACTGTGATAACTACTCAAATAGAACTCAATGCCCTCTCTAATCCAAATGAGTAAATCAATGTACATAATAAAAGTAGAAATGTTGATGGAAGAATACATACTTTAACACCTACAAGAATCACTTGCAATCATGGAAAATACCAAGTTTAGTGCACTAAAGTCCAACTTCAATATTTATACTGACTTGAAACCATGATATTGCAACCCAACAGCAAAAAACATCCCAAGAAGCCTATTACTGGAGATCAGTAGAGCAGCTCAAAAATTTAACGGTATGCAGCTGAAAAATGTGAATACTCATTAAACTTCGGTTTGTCCATCTTTCCGGATAGAACCATAAAGGTCTAATAGTAGCATCAATACTTCATACATTAAAGCTTCCCACTTCTCAAACATTGCTTAAATTAAATGGCCAAGCAATCTTTCTCAGTTCCTCTAAGATGTAAACCCCTACAGTATTGCATTCTTGGGGCTATCTAGTTTAAAGTCCCAATCCAAGAACAGTGAGTTTCAGGAGCAAATGAGATGAATTGAATGAGCCAATAACCTTTTAGGTCTTCAAGTAATCAGAAACCTACATCCACGATGTGAAATTCATTCATGATGGCAACATTGTTAAAAGTAGAGCAGGCTCTCCAGCTAAGGTCCACAAAGTCAGTATCCAAAGGAGCTATTCAAAAATTCCGAGACCCGCTTAGAAGTCTTAGATGTGCTATTTAATGCACAACCAAAGATATGAAATCAAAGTAACCACAAGCAAACTCACCTTAATAATATGAGCCTGAACCTCTACCACTTAAATAGCCATCGTTTATGCGACGACTAGAGTAGAGCGATGAGTATGAACCTTCACCTACCTGAACAAAGGAAAAAAGCAAACAGAGGACAACTGCTAAATCAGAATCTTGAGAAGCAAATAGAATAATTTTATCAAGAAACAAAAATAAAGGAACGGACATCTGCTCCAGAAGAAATGTAATCCCTGCCATAGCTGGAGTACATGGCTTCTCCATCACCTCTGCTCCCCTCATCTGCAAGAATTGGACTCGTCAAAGCAAGTTCAAAATATCATTATCAACTAAGACAACCAAATTGTGCAGTCACATACCTCTGCTATACCCCATTCTTGATGAGCGCGAGTCATACAATCCATGAGAATGTTCTGCAGCACTCCGACCAAATCCACTGTATCCTAGATGAGAACCACGCTCCAACCTATCATAATAACTAAAGAAATCAGCCTAACAAGAAATCCAAATAAAATAAGAAAAACCCTAGACGATTATAGTAAATTATATGACAATGCAATAATACCTTGTAGACTCGCCGCTTCCATAAGCATCGTCTCTGTATGGCAAGGCAGAACTGCTCCCTCCATAGTCAAAGCGAGCTCTGGACTGCCTATATGTGGGCTCAGCATAACGAGGATGAAGTTCCTCCTGTGAGAAATAAGGATAAGTAAATCAATACAGTAGCAGCTTACAGACTCCACAAAACCTCATGAAGTCACTAACCATTGCAGAATGAGGCCGCTTTGAGCCAGAAGTAGAACTATAACGGCTATGACTGTCACGATAGCTTGAGGGTCGTTCCATATGACTTCCATAGCTATCTTCAGCATAAAGAGGAGGCGGTCTACGAGCAGCACCACGAGAAGCACTCTGGGGAGGACTGTCCAGGTACCCCGATTCACGAGAAGAGTAAGCATCTATATAGGAGCGCCTCTTAGTGGGAGCTCTAGCAAAATCAGATTGCCTCGAAAAAGATTCATCATGCCGAACATATTCCCTCTTTGAACTGCTCTTTCCATATGGTGGAACTGACCGAAATGAACAAAAATGAAAAATAAACTACGCGGAAAAAGCTATAGAAAATGACATAGTATGATATTGCTAATCAATATAAGAAATTGCATACCAGGAGACCTCTGATCATAGGATCTTTCTAGAGGGGGCACTTGCCGTCTACTCCCGACTCGATTACGAACCACATCCATAACTGGATATTTATCCCTTGGACCAAGTGACTGCTTAAAACCAACACCATACGTGTTACAGCTTTGAATTCCTCGTCCACTTCGGCCAGCAAACCTCCAAGAATCCATGCGGGGCATACTAGGACCCCAAGGGGACTTGCCACCCCGACCACCGCTATGCCCAACTAAATAACCTCCACGGGCATGTTTTGCTGATTTACCTCTTTGGCGTGGTCTTGACAACCTGGCCCTAACCTTTACCTGTAACAATGTATGCATCTCTGTGAAGGTCTAAGTTACATCAATATATAGCTCAGTTAGGTAGAGGCGTAGAGCACCTCATTTACATGCACGCCGATGTTTTTTAGGGGGGTCCATCATGCAATCAATGGAATTGATCTTATTGAGAAATCAAAAAATGTTGACAAAATTACCGTCCCGTTAACTTGTAAGTTGTAACTACATTGTTAGAGGCGGCCAGAAAAAGCATTTTTCAATAATAAATTTGTGTGTTTATCCTGGCTCTTAGGTGACAATATAAAGGGGTTTTTTTTAATAAAGGGTTAAGTACTGTTTCATCACCCTAAACCAAAATATCACCAAGAATGACATGCTATGAAAAGATTTACCAGAAAAGGCATGTATTCCAATATTACTCTTATTAGTGTTGGGGTTTAATTTATTTTTTTGGATGTAAGTTAGGGTTAGGAAAACCCCGACCAGATATATTAATAAAAACACTATTAAATCTCATATACACCTTTCCAGACATGTCGTCACTAAGGATAGACAGGGTCTCAAGGGGTATCGACAAAGGACAGCTTACATTAGAAATAGTCACACAAAATCTCGTAAGAGAATCAGCCGCATGGTTTGATTCTTGCCAAACGTGGCTGAACTTACACACTTCAAATTCTCTAACAAGGCTCTTAGCAGCCCGAAACTCTGCTCTCCATCTCCAAGGAGGATCTAGAAGACCAGTCAAGCAATCAACCACCCCTCTAGAATCTGCATAAACCCAAAGTTTAGACACTCCAAATTCCTTTGCCATAATCAAGCCTTTAATGACCGCTCTTAACTCTAGTTCATCAATAGCTTCCCGATTACAACCTTCTGCAAAAGCAACACAAAGCTCACCCCTGTGATCGCTTAGAATCCCACTCAATCCTGCTCTGTTATCTCTAAGGGATCCGTCTGTGTTTAGAGCCCATCAACCTTCAGGAGGATGGCACCAAGAGCAGAATTGAACCGAATGAATGAAAAAATCATAGTCGATACCCTAATCATCCATAAAGGCTTTGTTCCTCTCTGTATCCTTCAATCTTGGTTTTAACGCAGGAAAAACTATCTCTAGTATCTTCCCTTATAATCTTGGACAGTGAAACTGGGTCCGTGAATTGGTTTTGAAAATTCTTCATTTTCTTTCCATCCAAATGTGATATAGAGTACCGTTGAGAGCCACTTTCCTAATAGCTTGAACCATATCAAACCTTTTGAAAGCCTCAACAACCCATTTCTTTTCTTCTTCCCACCCCTGAATAATGTATTTTCTCAAATCTATATTGTATTTCCAGACCACCAGAGAAAATTGGCAATCAAAAAATAAGTGGTCAAGCCCTTCGGTAGCTGCCCAGTAGAACACGCATCTAGAGGAGGTAGGAATATTATGACAAACCATAACATCTTACGTTTGGAGGGCTTCCGACCAAAAAGGGCAAGCAATCATGCTATGCCGAGGGATATTTGACAGAAACCAACATAGATTTTCCTTGCTTCCGACCAAAATGGCCAAGCTATCATGCTATGCCGAGAGATATTTGAAGGAAACCAACATAAATTTTCCCAACGCACTGGCAGCTTCACGTCCCTTATTGCATTCCAAGCTAAGTTAAGAGAGTAAAAGCCGCTAGAATTAGATCTCCAGATCCCTTGATCATCCTCATCTTGAATTCGATTGTGTTCAGGAGGAAGCTTGGCCCAAATTTCATTGAGATCCGTAGATCTAGCTGCAAGGACGTCCCAAGCGCCATTATTAACAAGAAAAGACACCATCGCATTTCTTGGCAGACTATACTGAACGCGATCCCCATAGGTGTCCTTCAAGATACCTTGAGGGTGCCAAGGGTCATGCCAAATTGATGTTTTACAGTCATACTAATCAGATGGGTAATAAGGCTTTTTGCATGGTTGCGGTTCTTCAAGATTTGACACGACGCCCAAGAACAATTAGCCGACAAATTTAGAGTCCAAAAATATTGTCTTCACCAGATTACCATACATCCACAAGCTTCTTTTCGCAAGGCTAGTTCTAGATAAGACAAAAAATAGCTGAAACGTTCCAATCTTTGATGCGTCTAATTGCGAGCCCTCCTTCAGCTTTTGACTTAAACACACGTTGCCAACTGATGGGCACCACTTTGCATTTCAACTAATTCGAGAGGTTTTGAAAACTCCCCCTTTCCCCCTCTCCTCTCGCATATGCCAGAGAATTAGGTCCCCGATCCTGGATTGGAATGCAGTTTGTAAAGGGGGGAAGACTTGGGTAGCTTGTTGGGGTGAGACTTTTGGGCTAGGGAGGCCCAGGGTTTTAACATCTGATCCAGTGAGCGGTCTCGTGTTCTTACCCCAATATATTCTTGTCTCCTGTCCTTATTTTGCTGAGTTTACGCGCTTGTAAACTCATTTGTGATCTTCTACATATATTTATCACGATATGAGTTTTACCGATTAAAAAACTAGAGTTATTTCACAACAAAGTAATTTAACTATAAAGTCACTCAATTCGTCATTGTTTTATTCAAAGGTGGACACATATTTGTCACTTCATCATTGTTTTATTCAAAGGTGGGCACATATTTGTCATGTTCTACCTTTCTTGAAGTTCATTCTACTAAGAAAAATCAAAATAAAATAATTTATTTTAAAATTAGTATTAACCATTTAATATATATATATATTTGTTTATCGGCGATCTACCATTTCCATAGACTAATCTTAATTTGTGGAAAATAAATATGGAAATTAGGAATCAATGGACTTTCTGTAGGATCCATTTTATTGACCGGGTTCATCAGTACTCTAGCTTAAATTTTTTTATATCAACCTTTTTTTAATATAACTTTTTTTTTTACAAATACAAAACCATATAATAAGATCTAATTAAACATACATAATTAGTCTATGGATAATCTACTATATCCATAGACTAACATTTTCGGGGGGGGGGAATGGGCATCATTTTATTTTCCTTATGGTGGACATTTTAGATTCACAAAACAAAAAGCATCATAAAACTTAATGTGTATGAAATTGAGTTTTGTAGTTGTTTATGCTATTTGGTGTTTTAAATGCATGTAAAAGTTGTGTACTCGGGTTTTATGACATATTTCTTATAAGTTATATCTCATATGAACTGTTGTAGTGGTAGTTATTAGACTTTATCTAGCTTTTTTTTAGCTCCTTTTTGCATTAAAGCATCCAAGTGTAGTTTCCATGTGTACTCCCCATATGTATTTTAAATATGATTAACCAATATGCGTGACAATACCAATATTTTGAACCATGTGTGCACCCATTATTGGAACTATAAAAACTAAGATTAGCAGAACGCATGGTGTTACACCTTCTATTGTAGGTTTCAAAAGTTCTATACTAGAGAAAATCTTTAATTACTACTTTGACAGCCCTCAAATATGTTCATGCAAATATAATTTGATTGGAAAAACAAATAAGTACTAACTTTCTTATCGCCATCACCAAGCTCAGTATTATTAATACCATCAACACAAGCCACTGCAGCATCATGTGTGTGAAATGTTATAAAACCAAAATCTGTTCTTTTAGCAGCTGGCATATTCCGGGCAAGCTCAATCTTTTCAATCTCCCCAAATTTTTTGAGAAGCACCTTGACACGGTCCTCATCCCAGGTAGCAGGCAGACCATCTAGAAATATTGTCTTAACCTGAAGAGCAAACAAAACAATTTTTATGTTATTCTTAAGAAGTCTAAAAAATCACATACTCCATGCAAATAAGCACATTACTTTGTAACCTTATCATGGCATCTGAATGTCGAGATGGAATATTAACACAATGCATGCGATACTGATATGTGAGACTGCCAGAACAGAAACAAGCTGGTTGAATTGATTGAGTGGGTGCATCAACACTTTTAAAATAGGTTAGGAATAAAGGATGTAAAAATTGAGGATTACCAAAAAAAAAAAAGGATGCAAAATTGAGAACTGAACATATTAGTAAGAAAACAAGAAAGACAAAATTAGAAACAAAGTAGAAAAAATTATTTTTAGAAGCACTTGCACTAGAAAAATTATAGGAAAAAAAAAATAATGTTTCAATTTAAGAAAAGACTTTTAAAGAGTCAAGAAGAGACTTGCTTGCCGTAAAAAGAGCTTCTTGTCCATTGGTGGAAGAATGACACTGATCAAAAGTGTTATGACCAGCTTACCAATGTTTTACATGTTAGTCTTCAAAATACCCGCCTCCGTTGTCAAATGCCAAGAGAATCTTCAAAGGGATATCTTGTGAGAAGGTAATGCAATAGGAGATTCCACTTGATTAAGGGGAAGTGGGTTTGTTGCCCAAAGGAGTGCAATCGTTTTGATCTTCAAAAGACTCTTGACGCATGAATAAGGTGTTGTTGAGGAAATGGCTGACGCTTCCTTTTTGAGAATAACGCCTTGTAGAGGAGAGTTGTGGGGGAGCAAACTAGACACGATGGGATCCTAACCACGTCTATACTCTCTACCTCTGATGGAGTTGGGTTTAGGAAGAGATCATGAAGGTGCATATAACATTCTTAAAGCATACTAGATTTGAGGTTGGATGTGGCAGCAGGATTCGATTGAGGTAAGATGGGGTCGGCAGATTTTGTGAGGTCTGTGACAGTCTACAGATTTGCTTCTTCTAAAGACACCTTAGGCGATTTATTTAAAGAAGAAAAGAGGGAGTGGTTTGGAGTCCTAATTTTTGTAGGAATCTATGGGATATGGAGATGGATAAGTGTCTTCTTTTTCTAGACAAGCTTAATTGAGTTAACAATAACCCAGATTTGGAAGAGCATCAGAAAGGGATGGGTAAGGCTGCGGGGGTATTCACTACTACTAGAGATGTTCACAATTCCCTCCTTGAGTAGAAGGGAAATTGGTCAAAAGACCCCAGTTCAAGAAGATTTGGAAGACCCTCTGGTCCCTCCTAAGATTCAAGCTTTTGTTTTGTCAGCAATGGTGGAGAAGATTCTCACCATTAATTACTTGAGAAATAGGGGTATGTCAATACCAAACAAATCCAGCATGTGCTTGGAGTCAGATGAAGAGTGCATCTCTCCTCTTCCACTGATATGTGGCTCAGTCGCTCAAGGCATTTAGAGTGTTTTTATTCCTTATTTGGGATCTCGTGGGTATTTCGAAAGAGGCAAGCAATTTCATCCCAGGTTGGTTCCATGAGTCTTTGAAAGTAGGGGTAACAACCTTTGGGACATAGTTGTTAAAGGCGTTGCCTCAGGCAGTCGCCTAGGCGACCAAGCGCTATACTGGGGTCAGACGACTGGCCGCCTAAGCGGTCATTATTAAAAATCTTATCTAAGTAGTTTTTTTTTTATCGGTAATTTGATAAAAGTAATATTATAATTGTTTAAGGATATGAAATTTATTTTATTTGAATATGGTAGTTTGGTAAATAATAAAACATGTTATTTTATATATTTCACATGTCTTTTATCATATAATATGTTAGGGTTTGTATATAAAAAAAAAATTGCGAATAAAAGAAGAAAGAAGAGACGAACGGTGTCAAATATGTTTCATTCATATCAATTTGTCCTCTCTCGCTCAATGGGTGGACCAAATGGCCCCTCTCTCTCCCTATGTTTGTGGGTGGACCATATAGTCCCCATCTGTTTTTTGCATGGTTGTTAAAGGCATTGCCTTGGTGACCAAGCATAAAGTTGGGCTTGGGCGGCCCAATAACAAAAAAATGCATTTAAATACCTCAAATTCCCTCTAGGGCCCTCAAAACTCTCATAACTCGTATTTAAAGGAGTCTTTTATAATTTAAAAAATGTAGTTCTCATAATTATATATATAAATATTATCTATTATATATTTTTTAATACTTTTCTTGAGTATAACCAAGAATAAGGAAGAAAGAAAAGTAAGAGTTCTGGTCTCTCCCTCTTCTCTCTCCCTTATTTGGCATCACATTGACTGTAGGACTATTTTTCTATTTTTATTTAGTCGTACACTCTCCCTCTCCTTCCTCTCCTTCATCTCCTTCTCTCATCCTCTCTCTCACATGTTCGGTTGTCACTGTAGGCTATTTATTTTTTCATTTTTTTCCCTCGTAATACCTCTCTCTCCCTCTTTCGATAGTCATTGTAGACTTTGTTTTTGTTCTATTTTTGTATTCCCCATACTTGAAATCTCCCTTTATTATTCCTATAACTGTTTTTAAAGATGGCTCTATCAAAGTGCATCTTGACAATGGGAATTTAACAATTTATATAAATTACAGGACTACTTATTCAAGGAAATGCATCATACATAGATCTCATATTGGGGGGAATTTCTGTAGCAAATAGTTCATTAGGCGATGCCTCGGGCGCCTCAGGCATTTGTGGGGCCTGTTACCTCAAGTCGCCTAATCGCCTTGACAACCATGTTTCGGGAGATGCTATTAAACGCAGTATGTTGAGGATTACACGGAGAAATGACTAACCGAGTCTTCGGTGGCTATGTTCCTCCTCTATCTAAGCTTTGCTTCTCTTTTATATGGAGTTTGCACCCCTACCCAAGTTTGCAGGTGTTCCCAATGTGGATTTTGTGTATTGGAGTCATTTAGTTTTTTGTGAGATCAAAGCTTCTTTTTTGTTTTTTGTTTTTGTTTTTTTTTTTTTTAAGGGGAATTCCCTCACTTTCCTTGAGATTGTAAATTCCGACTCTTTGATCGGTAAATAAGGGTCAATATATTCGAGGGAAAAAAGTATAAGCAATATCTTTTTTTTTAATCAATATAAGCAAGATCTCTACATAATACAATTGTCATTATTTATGAAAAAATGAGTGCATGCTTCATATATGAGCAACTTTTTCATCTGAATATATACAAACATATACAGGAAACATTAGTACATAAAATGATTATACCAATTATATATCCAAATGAGGCCAAACAATTAGAGGTTGCCACCTTACCGTATAATCAGGACAGTGTTATAAAAAAATTAAAAGAACCAGCTGGTTCAACTTGTCCAATTAGAAGGCATGTTATCTTGTTTTCAGGCACCATATTAGGCAGCCTAATGAAACAATCCAGTTAAGGCATTAGATTTTCTGTATGAACTATGAACATATTAGGCAATCTAACCGATGTGATACTCTTGCCTAGGTAATATAATTAAATGACACGACATCATTTACTTATATGGCAAGTGGCTCTCATTAATAGATTTTTTTTTTTTTAAAGTACTTGTTTGGAAAATTCCTAGTTAGTTAGGAACTTGGGTTTCTACTAACTTGTTCTCCTCTTTTAGTAGCCTTTGGGCTTGGGTTCACTGTCTTGTGAAGTTTTAAGACAAATTTATGCAAAGGAAATCACATAGAAATGCCTCAATGTCATAATCCGAGGTCCAACATGACCCAGCATAATGGAACATGACATATGGGCTCCATTATTTAGAACTGATATGTGTATATACATATAGAAAAAGGTATTTATCAATGCCCATGCATGAGAAGGAAGATTGGTATACGAAACAGGCTACATACCAGCGACATGATTTCATCATCTGGTTCAATAAAAGTATCAGCAAAGGCAACCTTTGCTGTCCGATCTGTACCAAACACAACATCCCTCTTTTGCAAATTCTTGCAAGCATCCAAGGCCTCTGCCCTGGATGAGAAATCCAGAAAAGCGAATCCCCGATTCATCCCCTCATTTTTAGTGTCCTCGACCAATGTTAAGTCCTCAAACTTATCAACACCATACTGTGCAAGCTTTTCCTTCAGCTGTAGAAAAGACAAAGTTGTCCAACATAAAAGTTTCAGCAGGTGACCTGGAATTGAACCCAATTCAATATCTAAACCTGGAGTTCACCATACTTACATCTTCCTTTGTCCAGGTCTTGCATATGTTTCCAACAAACAGGGTATCACTGTCCTGACTTGGAGACACTCCACACTGCTTCCCATTAACCTGACAACCAAACTCCATGGTCAGACGTGATCAGCTTGTGACATATCTAAACATTAATAAAAAAAATCAAAATACAAGAAAAATGTATACCGTTGGATGCTTAAGTTCATTGATAGCACGCCTGGCTTGCTCAACAGTCGCAAAGCGTAGGAAAGCAAAGCCCTTGTTCTTCTGAGTCAATGGGTTCTTCATAAGTCTCACTTCAGTGACCTCACCAACCTGGCTAAAAACCATCCTGAGATCTTCCTCGGTAGCATCTCGATCCAATCCTCCAACAAATATCTCGAATTCCTTCCTTTTGCGGCGCTCCTTCACCACATTATGGTGCTCCTCTTCGTACCCATCGACCTCACCATGCTCATCTTCAGCATCCTCCTCCTCCTCACCTTCCATAGCATCTTCCATCGTGTAATCTCCATCGATTGCCTCCTCATCGTGTTCTTCTTCCTCACCTTCTATCTCCTCAGGATACTCTTCCATCCCTATATTAGCCCCACCATAGTCTTCCGCTTCAGACTGGGGATCATTGTCTTCAAGCTCTAACCTTTCCGATCTGTCCCCGCCGAGATACTCCACATGAACAAATTCCTCCTCTTTCTCATCTGATATAATCAAATAACATAAAAAAAAAACAAAATATATCTATTCCAAATCCCCCCTTTACCTGGTTCTAGGTTTCTAGTGAAACTAAGCTGAAAGTGCTTAGGGTTCTACATTTCTTTTCTGCTCTCTTCTAGGGTTCTTACCAGAAACTAATCTGAACAGTGTCTAGGGTTTCTGTTCGCTTTTGCCAACAATTCGTGCTGGAATTCTGTAATTTAAGAATCAATAACGTATAGATTGAAATTGGAATAGATGTAACAGATAAAGAGTACCTTTAGGAGGTTGTCGATGTTCATCGTTGTTTATGTTGCTGTGTTTGATAGCCTCGGAAGCTTTGGTGTCGACGGAGTTTTTTAGAGGTAGTCGTTTCTTCAGCGCGGTGGCCGTAGCTGTGGACGGCCGTCTAACGGCTCGCGGCGGCATCGATGGATCAGACTGACTGGTAACAGAGACCGGTAGTGTAGTGGAGGCGAAACAAACAGCTTAACGCAGAGTCTAGTCTTGGCTGATGAATAACATCACGTCTGTGTTTGATTCGTTTCTAAAGGAAGTGTATCTGCTCTATTCTATTCTATTCTATTTCTATTGACTGACTTTTGAGAATTGCGTCGACCATTACGCGTAAATCTAACGCCCTTCGCTTTTGTTCTACATTATTAGGATAGGACTTTGCTACCGAGACCCCCTTTAGGGCGAGCCCATTACACATTATAGACTCCACCTGTAATCTCATGCTCTTAAAGCATAATCTCAGTAGTCTCGGCCTAATAGGGTCTCTGAATGTTTATCCATTAGGATAATGGGAAATGCTTTTGAGACTATGGAAGGGTTGAGACCGTACAAGGGAATTCAGGTGCGCCTATCATGTGAATGTGGGCCCACCTAAAATCTCATGCATGGATGCACGGTCTCAATCCTTTTACGGTCTCAATAGCAAAGTTCTTTATTATTAATATCATTATTATTTTTGTGCATGTTGGGTTTTGCAGAGATGGTTAGTAGGGGTTAGCACCTTTATCAGGGTGGAGTCAACAATCACGCATCCTTTTAGTTTTTTGGTAAGACAACACACATCGTTAACTTGTGTAGCATGGAACGCGATTATTTTTCAGCAATACCGACTGCGATTACAATGGCCTCAATGCCCAATAGACTTTTTTTAATGAATTAGACTATCTCAACTCTAAGAGACTTGAACCCAGTTCTTCCCTTGAAGACACGACCTAGTTCTACTACCAGAACAAACAGGCTTTCATATTGTCTCACCTATAAGAGACTTGTTCTTCCCTTGAGGACACACTTCCTAGTTTTACAACTAGAACAAGGAGAGAGTGGTTTGGCTACAGTTCCTTCTCTGTGCACATTGCAATTCAAATCTACCTAAAGTGCGCTCCAATAGAATGTTCAAAATTATCCTTATTGTCTCAATAATTCATTTTGGATTTCTAATACAAATTTTAGTTGTGTTTCATCCATTTTTCTTTTCCTTTCCATGTTTTTACTTATTTTCTCGGCAACCAAACATAGGGTTATTTTCTCTTTAAAATCCAACATTGTTTTAAGGATTTTAAATCTTTCATTTGAGAGAAAATTATTTCCCTTCTTTTTTCCTTCTTTAATTTTCTTAATAACCAAACCATGGAAAATGAAATTTCCTTTCGATTTTCTTTTTCACCTCTATTTTCTCGACAACCAAACACAACATTAAGGTATTTGTAAAAAATTAGGGCAAGATGACAGTGTGCCTATGTATTTGGATACCCGACCCGAGTCCATTACACATTCCCATATTATATCTCATTCAGACCAGTTTTAACAGGATCGGATTTTGTCTGGCGAAGCCCAAAACCTTCTGACCCACTCCCAAAGACCCTTTAACTAACCTTTTAACCTTGGTTAAATTTTGAAAACTCATATGATTAACTTTTTTTAAAAACATTTTTTAAACTAAGATTACAACATTTAATCCTAATAGTTAGTAAAGCTTAACCACAATTAAGGAGTGCTAGAAGGGTCACTTAATAATTATTTTTATTATCATCCCGTGCTCTTTTTTTTCTATGCCTGTGCTTGCTAATGCACGCACGGCGGATTTGCTAGTACTAATAGAAGCAATAAACAAGAAATAAATAATAAATCCTAGCTACCCTAACATCAAAACAATAAACAAGAGTTTAACTCCCCCTTTTTGGGTATTAGGTAAGGTTGTAAGCGGATCAAATTCTAGCCAAATCAGGCTATATCTAAATCCGATTAGATTAAAAAATGACATATCCAAATTCAATCCAACTAAAAGAATGTGATTTTCCTTATCTTCAACATGCTGTTACAGGCCTTTCTTATACACGTTTTTGGATGCAACTATTTTGGAAGGGTGAGAAGATCCCAATCCATTATACAAGGAAAGAATTCAAATTCAAAACCAAAAGAGTAGATCAAGGAAAGCTTGGGAAAGGAGATAAGATCCCAATCCACTATACAAGGAAAGAATTCAAATGCAAAACCAAAGAGTAAATCAAGGACATAATTGATTGAGATTATGCATAATTGATTGAGATTATGCATGATCTGTAGGATTGTGCACCATGATTTTAGCTTCAGTTATCATTTCCCTACAAGCTGATGGATCAAGAGCGGACTATCAGTTTGTTCTTTAGCTGTTGAAAATGAACCGGAGCTAATCCTTTGGTGAATATGTCGGCAACTTGATCAAGAGTATGAATATACCGCACTTGAAGTTCTTTACGAACAACTTTCTCACGCACATAATGAAAATCAACTTCTAAATGTTTTGTGCAAGCATGAAAAACTGGATTGGAGGCTAAGGCAATGGAGCTAACGTTATCACACCAAATGAGTGGAGCTGAGGTGAGATAAACGTGCAAATCACAAAGCAACTGTCGTAGCCATGAAATTTCGGCAGTAGCGAGTGAAGTTGACGATATTCGGATTCCGTACTAGACCGAGAAACCGTTGATTGTTTCTTGGAGCTCCAATATGCCCAAGATATACACAATGGCCACCAGTAGAACGGCGGTCTATAGGACTCCCGGCATAGTCTGCATCTGAAAAAGCTTCAAGATGTAACTTTCCAGATTGAAAGATGAGTCCTTCATTGATAGAGCCTTTAATATTGGGAAGAATTCGCTTGGCAACAGTCCAATGCGTTGTGGTGGGACGATGCATATGTTGACACACTTATTCACCGCAAAGGCAAGATTAGGCGTGTAAGAGTAAGGCATTGAAGTGCATCGACAATGCTATGATACTCAGTGGGATCATCAAGAGGATCACCATCAAAATGTGCCATCTTTTGACCACTAGCAGCAGGAGTGGTATAAGGCTTGGTATGTTCCATGTGAAGCCGTTGGAGAAGATCAGTAGCATACTTTGTTTGAGTAAGATAGAGTCCCTCCTTGGTTAATTGAGCTTCTAGACCAAGAAAATAATGGATCCGACCCAAGTCCTTCATAGCAAACAACTTGTCTAGAGAGCTAATATGTTGGGAGATCTGAGCATTGTTGTTACCAGTAATCAAGATATCATTAACATAAATGAGAATAATGAGAAATATGTCATCATGATGATAAACAGATATACAAGAGTTAGATGTAGAGGCACGGAAGCCCAATTCCTCCAAATAATATGAGAATCACTGAAACCAAGCTCTAGGGGCTTGTTTGAGGTCATAGATAGAGCGTCGAAGTCGGCATATATAATCTGGAAAATTAGGGTCTTCAAACCCTTTTGGTTGGTGCATATATACTTCTTCATGCAGATTCCCATGAAGAAAAGCATTCTGGACATCAAGTTGATGAAGTGGCCAATTTTGATGAAGAGCTAAAGCAAGCATCGTGTGAATGGTCGTATGCTTTACCACTGGGCTAAATGTCTCAATGAAATCAAGCCCTTCTTGTTGGTGAAAACCATTTGCAACGAGTCAAGCTTTATAATGATCAATGGTCCCATTAGAGTTGCGCTTAAGCCGGAAAACCCACTTGTTTGGAAGCACATGCATATGTGGTGAAGAAGGAACAAGAGACCATGTTCCTACTTTTTGAAGAGCATTAAATTTGTCACACATGGCCATACGCCAATTTGAACTTTTGAGAGCTTGAACATGTTGGTTCAGACGGGTATGCAGTAGTATTGGCAAGTAAAGCATAACGAGGATTCGATTTGTGAGTACCAGTTTTAAAGCGAGTTTGCATTGGATGGACCGAAGTAGGTGTAGGGATGAGGGTAGAAGAGCTCAAGGGTACCTCGGTGAGAGGAGGATCCGCGGTGTGGGTGATGGGAGTAGGGTGGGGTAGAGTGGAAGAACAGGTAAGTGTAAATCAGATCGAGGGTTAAGTGTTGTAGGTTGAGTTGGAGGGGATAAAGCTAGAATTATTGGCGAAGGGGGGATTAACACTGGGGAATCCGTTTCCATGTGTAGAGATGATATGGGCAATACCTTCATGGACTTGAAAGGAAAATTAGACTCGTTGAATATCACATGATGATATACTCATCCAGTGTCCATGTCAAGACACCGATAACCTTGATGATGTAGAGAATAGCCTAGAAACAGACAATGCTTGGATTGAAGTTCAAGTTTATTTTTGTTGTAGGGCCAAAGATAGGGAAAACAAGAACAACCAAACACACAAAGGGTAGTATAGTTGTGGGGACGATGAAACAACTTTTCATAAGGGGAAAGGTGAGTTAGTTGTTTCATTGGAAGACGATTAATAAGATACACAAATGTATTAAACGCTTCCACCCAATAAATTTGTGGCATCCCAGCCTGAGCTAGTAAAGTTAGTCCCATGTCAACAACATGACGATTTTTGCGTTTTAAAACATCATTCTATTCAGGCGTGTGCGGACAAGACATACGATGAGAGATCCCATTTTGCGATAACAATGATTGAAATTGGTGACTTAGGTTTTCACCATCGTCATCTGTTTGAAGAGTTTTGATGGCACATGAGAGAAGTTTTTCAACTTGAGTTTTAAATTTCACAAAATAATCATAAACTTTGTTCTTAAACCGCATCGGAAAAACCCACATATATTTGGAGAAATCATCAACAAATAGCAAATAATATTTGGATCCTTTTAGTAAGACATGAGATGATGTCCAAACATTAGAATGAACTAATTCCAAAGGCATTGAAGCAACATAATTGGATAAAGAAAAAGCTAACTTAGTACTCTTTCCGAGATGACCTGACTCACGAAAATGCTTATTTTGCATAAAACCCTGTAAAGGGAGAGAGTGGCGAGCCACCAGATGCTGCAGAATTGAATAGGCAGGATGACCTAATCGTTGATGCCAAACAGAGGAGGTGACCCGATTACCAAAAAAGGCAAAAACCTGTTTATTTGAGAAGCCTAGAGGAAGACGAAGTGGATAAAGCCCATTATCACTCTTGCCGTGGAAAAGAGTCCTCCCCGTTTTGGTGTCCTTCACAAAAAAATCATTCGCACGAAAAATAAAATAACAGTCATTATCATGTGTGGATTGATTTACGGAAAGTAAATTATTGGAAATAGATGGACAATGTAAAATATTTTTCATATGAAAAAGAGATAAATTTTGGCAAAAGGAAGTGGAGCCAATGTGAGAAATTGGCAAACCTGCACCATTACCAACCCGCAACCTCGTCTGAACCACAATACTCATCATTTAAAGTCAAATTGGATAGATCTGAGGTGATATGAGTAGAAGCACCACTATCAGTGATCCAAATTTGATCACTCGGGAGAGCATGTGTTGAAGCAACCATAGTTGCAAGCGTCTTTGGGGGGACTTGTCCCTCATACGAGTGGTCCATGCGATGAAAGCAATTAATAGCGGAGTGGCCAGAGCGCCCACAGATCTGACATAGGGGTCGATTTGGATTGGACAAGGTTTGCAAAGAAGGACCAAATGAAGATCGATCCACCCCTTTGCCTTGATTCAAAGTACGAGCATTGGAATGTGACTGGAATGATCCACCATGCGATCTGGATCCACCAATCCTACCTCCGAAATTTGGTTTGGTGCGGTTTGTATAAAGAGCCGTGACAGTGGGTTCAAAGAGCATTCTGCTCCTCAAGGCGCATTTTAGCACTAATAAGTAAACCAATGAGATCTTCGAGAGAGATGGGGGGTCTCACGAGCTTGAGCGGAGTTCACTGTGGCTTCATAGGCTGAACCAACCCCATTGAGAAGTAGAGTGATGAAATCATCATCATCAATAAGTTTCCCAGCAAGAGCAAGACTATCTGCAATAGAGGTCATTTTGTCAACATAATCAGTGACGGAAAGAGTCCCTCACTTCATTGTTTGAAACTGATTTTTGAGTTGCATGAGGCGACTGCGAGTCTGAGATGCATATCGCTTTTCAAGTGATATCCAGACATCACGAGAAGTAGATAGACGAGCAACGGTGGCCAAAATGTTAGGAGTAAGCAAGGCATTAATCCAACTCAATAGTGTTTGATCCTGCTGATGGCAAGTTAAAAACTTGGGATCAGTCGTTGAAGTGGATTTCCCTGAATCATCAACTAGAAACTGAGATGGGCATGGCTTAGTTCCATCGACGAAGCCAAGCAAGTTGTGACTTTTGAGAACGGGTAGAAACTGTGCAATCCAACTTGATCGAAATCAAATGAGAAACATTGGAGATGACTGATGAACTTGCAAAGGCCATTGAGGAGAGGGAAAAAAAATTTAGAGTCGTTGTACGTTCTGCTCTGATACCATAAAAGAATATGATTTTCCTTATCTTCAACATGCTGTTACAGGCCTTTCTTATACACGTTTTTTGATGCAACTATTTTGGAAGGGTGAGAAGATCCCAATCCATTATACAAGGAAATAATTCAAATTCAAAACCAAAAGAGTAAATCAAGGAAAGCTTTGGAAATGAGATAATATCCAAATCCACTATACAAGGAAAAAATTCAAATGCAAAACCAAAGAGTAAATCAAGGAGAGAATTGATTGAGATTGTGCATGATCTATAGGATTGTGCACCATGATTTTAGCTTCAGTTATCACCGAGATCCATTGGATTTTGAATTTCCAGCTTAAATGCAATTATTTATTCAATATTCAAATCCAATAAGATTAATATTAATATATTAAAATAATAATATGTATTATTTAAAAATAATAATTATGGATAGAGTATAATATATTTAAAAAGTAGTACATATATATTATTATATATAATATAATCAAATTTTAATCAAACCAGAATGTTATAGATTCATATCCGATTATAAACGTATTCAAGATTTCAAATTTGTGTCCAATCTGACGGATCTACAATAAGTCTAGATTTGGCCTAATTAGATCTTGATCTGATTCATGGACATTAATCCTAATATTAAGATGCATTAGGTCAAGCTTGAGCCAAGCCAATCCTATTTGAGTCGAGCTTGAACTAAGCACGCGCTGAGCCTAGCTTGAACATGTTAAAGTTGAGCTCAAGCTTGAGTTTGTTCGGGCTGATCATTTAACACGTATCTCTTAAAGGGTGCACACTGTCATAATGTGTTTCCCAAAACTAAATATAACTTATAGTCATAATGTGTTTCCTCAAAACTAAATATAACTTATAGTCATAATGTGTTTCTCGAAACTAACTATAACTTATAGCAAGGGGCATATATATAGGTTTAACTCTAATTCCAATACTCTTTTTTTGTGTATTTTAGAGATTAACTTTTATTCCAAACACTTTTTTTTAGTTAGGGAGGTAATCTAAACACATACAATCGGACCTAAGGTAATCGCTAGTGTGTTGTAAATGTAAACCCACAATCACTCCAAAAGGGCTATACATAAGGAGGGTTTGTGGTCCCCTTATACATCCATGCGAAGACTAAAGTACCCAATCGATGTGAGAATATAAATGGGAAAGTAACACCCAATTCCTAAGCGAAATTATTTTTTGAGTTTTTTTGTTAGAGAGGTAATCTAAACAATCAAAACACACACATCAGACCTAAAGTAACTGCGAGAATATCTTCTTCTTTACATTTCATCATGAACTTTCAATTTATTTACGGATAAAAAGGCAAAAAAATGTTGTCCGTACAAAAAAAATAATTTGACACATTTTATGTACCCTGTTCAAAAAAAGAGGGAAGGAATGAAAAGAAAAGAAGGTGATTAGGAAGGAAAATTGATATTTCATTTTAACTTCCGTCGTCCTCCGGAAGGACTAAGAGAAGAGCACAAGTGTGTCCTACCCACTCGGACACGGATAACCGCCCACGCGAATGACGAAACACGGTTCACACGCGCTTGCGTATGCGTTCCGCAGTATTCCTTTGTTCTGGTTTTTTATTTTTTGTTTTTGCCCTTTTCGGGTTAGACGTTACGATACAATTTGCAGCGCTCTATTTTGCCGTATAGAAAAAAAAAAAAAACAGGAGCGAGAGGGAGAGGGGAAGCTCCATCATCTCAATCTCAGATCCCCAAACGCCATTAATGGAGGTCTCTCAGACGCAAACAGAGTTGAATCCCCGCAGACCAGATGCTCTCGGAGATTTGAGAGTGCTTCCGGACGAACTTATATGTGGTATCTTGGAGAATCTCGCTCCTCCAGATGTCGCTCGCCTTGCTTGCGTTAGCAGGTCCTTCATCTCTCTCTCTCTTACCCAATTTTCAAGCTCTCATGCTTTTAATTCTCTATAATCTCATAGTCTAAATTCCAGAAACCTAGTCCCAGATTTTGTTAGAATTATAGTTTTTTCCTTGCTTGTGTATTTGTAAATCGTTTGATGAAAGATGCTCGCAGTTCAAATCATCAATATTTTCTTGATTACGTTTTGGTTAATTGTTCATTTCATATAGAATTTTCGTTTTATCTTGTAGTCTAATTTCCCACTAACATTGTAATTGTCGCTCGAAAATCCTCTGTTCTAGTAAGCCTCATATGATCCAGGCGCTATGGTGGTTTGTTCATTTGGTCCCATTCGCGTGGATTCGAACTTATGTTGTCAAGACAGCCTTTTTGTACTTTAAATTGCTCTTAAAGGGAAAAAAATGAAACAGTTAAACTATTGCACTTTTGAAGTTAAGGTTTACATTATATGTCACATACTATCTTAAATCTGGTTGGCCTGGTTAGAGGTCAAATTTGTCCCATTGCACAGTAGCTCTAGGTCTCTCTCCATTAAAAATAAATAAAAAATCACTAGAGCCATAGCAACATTAGCCTCAGATCCGGTAATTGAATACCACGACTCAAGTGCGAGGGTGGACTGTGAAGGGTCAACAATTGCTTAGCTACGTACTTCATTTGCTGCCATCACGTGGGACTTTGGTTTCAAATTCAAATTACCCATTATAATTCCATTCCATATTTCATGTGCATTTGAAAATTATGGTTTGGGAAGTTTCACTTGTGCTGGGTTCTTTTCGTTTTTGAAGCACTTCTATGGGAGGTGCTCATGTAATCACATGATGCATGCACTCCCCTAATACGGAATGGTACTAAACGCCCGTACAATGCAGCTTATGTTTCTATTGGTGCTGCTTATCTTAAAATTTGTGCAGGCAGCTGTTAAGAAGTCGTTGTCTAATTAACGGAGTGCCACTTGTTTGATGTTTTGTAACTAGTCTATATTGTCTGCTCTTTCTCAGAAGCTTGAATGGAAGTTTAGGTGACCCTTTTGAATTCTTATGTCTTTGTTTTTATTTGTTCTCTTAAACATCCAGTGTGATGTATGTACTGTGCAATGAAGAACCATTGTGGATGAGTTTATGCCTTAACAACGCCAGTCAGCTCGAGTACAAAGGCTCCTGGAAGAAGACAGCACTTCACCAGTATGTATGATGGTTCATGTTGCAAGGTTTTGACCTTTTTTTCGGAATACAGAAACTGAGTTCATTTTTATTTATTTGATGTGTTCTTATTAAGGATTCAGCTCCCACGGGATCTCACAAACTGTATAGTTCATTCTCCTTATTCTTTTATTTTTCAGTTTATAATTTGCAATTTGTGCTTCTTTGTCAGACAACATCTACCTGTTGAATATGCAGAGCCTTTCAGGAAACCACTGCATTTTCATGGTAACCCCTCCCCCATCCCTTTTTGTTTGAATTATGCCAATCATTCTCTTCACGGTGATCTTTTATCAATACTTCACTATGTCAATATTTTCTTAAATCATGGTAAGAAAGTAATTATCTAAATTTCCTCTCTGCAGGTTTCAACTCTTTATTCCTATACAGAAGATTTTACAGGTGTTATACCACTCTGGATGCATTCTCGTTGGACAATGGAAATGTGGAAAGAAAGAATGATCTCTCT
This sequence comes from Tetracentron sinense, assembly GCA_015143295.1. Classification (NCBI taxonomy): domain Eukaryota; kingdom Viridiplantae; phylum Streptophyta; class Magnoliopsida; order Trochodendrales; family Trochodendraceae; genus Tetracentron; species Tetracentron sinense. The sequence goes on along the minus strand of CM026552.1, from coordinate 35,412,114 downwards.
CTAGAAGAATTTTATCACGAGTACGATGGACAGAAACCGGTAAAAGTCTTATGATTTGTTTTTGAATTTTAAATAAATAGTTTTGACTTGGAACAGTTTATTCACTCTCTACAGGATTGTTTCTTTTTTATGATTTGTTTTTGTTGTTGTAATTTGTAAGCATGCATTATTCTTTTAGCTCTTATCACTCTGTTCTTTCTATGATTATTATTATTTTTTCTTTTTGTGTTGTTGAAACCATTAAGCATGCATACTTCTTTCAGCTCTATCATCTATTTGTTTAGGGGTGTATTCGGGCCGGGCTTGGCCCTGCTTGGCTTGGCTTGGCTTGAAAGGGTTTATTCTAGGCTTGAAGCCCGGCTCGGCCCGAAATCAAGCTTGAAAAGTTGGCCCGAAGTTCGGCCCGAATTCATAAAGCCTAGCTCGAAGCTCGGTTCAGCCTGAATTGATTCAAGCTCGAGCCGGGCTTGGCTTGACTCGAGCTTGGCTTGAATATATTTTTTTAAAAAATAAAAAATAAAAAAATAATATTTTATATATAATAATGATATAATATATTTATTTTTTAAATAATATTCGAGCCGAGCCGAGCTCGGGCTGAATCGAGCCGGGCCGAATCAAACAGGGGTTGGCCCAAGCTTGGCTTGATTGACTTTTCAAGCTTTTTTTTAGGCTCGGCTCGGCTTGATCGAGCCTAAAAATCGGGCTTAAGCCCGGCTTGATCGGGCCAAGCCGAGCCAAACAATTGGGCTAGCTTGGCTTGTGTACAGCCCTATATTTGTTCTTTCTATCATTTCTCTTTCTTTGTCTTCTCTCTCTTTCTCTTTCGTAATGCATATGATGGATATGAATCTTACATATCTAACTGGAGAACAACCTCACATGTATTTTCTCGTTTTTAGATTTTTTGAGTAATCTTTATAAAAATATTGTAATAGCTGTTTTCTTAAAAATAAAATATTTCTCAAGGGATTCTTTTATGCGTCTTTCTTGTCTATAATAGGTGATAGTTCTTTATTTGGAATAGTTGTAGCCTTGTAGGTTTACCAACTGGAAGGTACCACTGGTCATGGTTTATTTAATTCACATGGAGGTATTTCTCATTTCTGAACTCTACTCCAGGTTTTGCTTACTGGATTGGCTGATACATGGCCAGCAAGAAGTGCTTGGACAACCGACCAATTATTGCTGAACTATGGAGATACAGCATTCAAGATTTCTCAAAGGATTTCAAGGAAAATTACTATGAAACTCAAGGATTATATCTCATACACGAGATTTCAACATGATGAGGATCCTCTCTATATTTTTGATGACAAGGTAGGTTGTTCTATGCTAGTAGAGATATTCCTCAAATGCAGAGCTTTTTAAAAATTTCTATATTACTTTCTTTCTTTTCTTACAGTTTGGAGAAGTTTCACCGGGGTTGTTGAAAGATTACAGTGTGCCTCATCTATTCAGAGAAGACCTTTTTGATGTCTTGGATAGAGATCAACGCCCACCTTTTAGGTGGCTAATTATTGGGCCAGAGAGGTCTGGTGCGTCCTGGCATGTTGATCCAGCTCTCACTAGTGCCTGGAATACGCTATTGTGTGGACGTAAAAGGTAACACTTATTCTGTACTGCATGGAATTAATTGTCTTCGTGTATTAGTTCTACCCTATTAGATGCAGTGTTGTTAATATATCAATAGACCATTACTGCAAATACCTGTTGGTAGCTAATAAATAGTGTGCATTCTTTCACTTACTTTCACTCTTGTAGTACGAGCCTACGAGGTACCAAGACCGAATCTATACTTAAAGTTAGTGGGTATTTTCCAAATATGGGGTTTGGTTTATGTGCTCTTTTTTTTCCCTGCCTTTTTTTTGTAAGGAGGGGGGGGGGGTAAGTTCTGGAAAAGCTGAGCACTTCAATGTCGGAATCAATAAAACTTGAACTTAATTTTCCCTCGAGAAACTGGAAGATCGTTTTTCACCGTGCACCTTGGTGTGTGTAAGTTGTACCTTTATGGTTATGTGGTTTATTTATGTTTATTATATACAGTGAAATTTTAACTATTTAGGATTTTCTTTTTGTAGGGATAGGCATTTATGCTTCTCTTGTCTTACAATTAGTATATGATAATGAAATACTAAAAGAACAGATTAATATGTAGGTGTTTAGAAGATTAATTTGAGGTAACAACTATAAACAAAGTATGCTTATTCAAATGGTGTAGAATAATATGGGTTCGTGAAAAAATCTCAAAATATTAGTGCCACCATAGATTGTACTTTGAAGTTTAGCCCTTGTGCACAATGATATAATGTATAACCATATTCTTAGAATTGCCTTTTTTTGGGTACAAGGTATCATTTATCTACTGTTAATAATTTGGATTAGGTTAGTAAATGGCGAGTGGACAAATCCCAGTTCCTCTCTCAAATGAGGGGCACTCCTCGCCATTTGAGCTAGAGGGATAGGTGTTAGAACTTAGAAGTGCCAATTCAGAGGTAGATTTTTTTGCCAGAGAAGGGGCTCCTAGACTCTTTGTGTGCATAAGGATCATTTCTGAATTTTCTTATTTTCCTTTGATAAACTTTATATATTAGCGATGAAAAATATACTTCATCGACCATAACCAAAAATGAATTTCTACTTTATGTATAACTGTTTAGAAATATTCGTGGTTCATCCAAAACTAATGAATTGGTGGTGGATATTTGAAAGTTGTAAAACCCAATAGCAATATAAAACAAAAGATATTATAATGTCAATAAATGATCCTCTGATCCTCTCGAACAAAATCAATGATATATTCCTCTTCCAGTCTCCTATCGGCTGTTACATCATCCATGACATCATCATTGCGGTCTTCCTCTTATGCATACCGCATACACCTCTTACTCAGTCACATCTGAGTTAGTGTCTTCCTATTCCTCTTCTTCTTGGAGTTGATTGCATGCTTTGCTTAAGCAACTTATTGTAACTTCTCTTATTCATTTTTGTATGAATTTTTGGAAGCTTATGAAGTTTCCATAGCAATTGTCAACTTCTTCTTAGGTAAGGTCACCGCTTGGGTACACCAGTTCCTCACCGGAATCAGCTTCTTGATTAAACTTGTTGCAAGTCTTTAACTAATCATGATAAATGATCACTGTAGGATAGTGACTTTTGGGAGGTCTCACATGTACTGACTCACAAGGATGTGGAAACAGGGTCTTTCCTATACTAACACTTGCATACTAACATGGGATTTTCGAATTGCCACCAACCATAAAACGAGATGTGGCTGGTCACCATGAACACTAAAAAAACAAGACTAGTTTGATCTACTAAAAAAAGAGATTTAGGTCCGGAGGTTTGATTATGGATCGGGGATGGTGTTAGGCACTCCGATCCTTAAGTCCATGAAAAAGACGGTTACCTAGATATCCCTCATTCCCTTTAAATATTAACTTTGACCAAACCGGCATTAAAAACAAGTCTTTGAAAGAAAGGAGAAATCTAAGAGATCAGAGATTTTTTGACTTATTCGAATGTGAGCATGAAAGTACCCTCTTTGAACCCGTTTGTGATAAAAAGGAGACGTCAATAAAGTGCCTCTTGTGGGACGGGACTTTCATTCTGGCAAAGGACTGAATGACACTTTTTTTTTGAATCAAACATAAGCATCCAAAGAAACATTATAACAATTTATGTGGGGCCCACCACTATTTTTTTGTCTTCATGCCTCAAAAAGGAGAAAGTGGATGGGGAAGAACTTGGACTTATCATTGCTCTAACAATAAAGCTCCTATTGGACCCCAAACCTGGCAAAAAAAAAAAAAAACTAGAAAAAAACGTTTATACATCCATCCGAGCTATATTCAAGAATTAAAAAGAAATCCCCTAATGGATCCCAAAGGTTTTTTCCCCCATAATTTTCATGAAGAGACCCCTTGATCCTCAAATTGTATCAAAAGGGGAATTTTCTCTACTTCAAATAGATAGCCCTGGGACAAAAGGGAAAAATATGCTATCTCAAATTTTTTTTAAAAAATAACTACTGGTGTCTGAATCCTAAGGGGGAGCCTCCCCAAATTTCCCCCTTCATCTAGGAATCCGTCCAATTATTTAGCAAACTGTGTCGAGAGGGGGATCCCAAACTACTATGGAAGAATGAAGAAGAGAGTTTTCTATATCACACCAAGTCTTGCATAAAAAAATCTAAATTATGAAGGAAATAAAGGAGGCATGAACTAATGACATACCTTTTGCAGAAGACAAGCTCCTCAAACCATTATTCAAGCTTTCTTTAAGCGCTTCTCCAAATTTTTTTGGATAGTTAATCATCATCATATAAATAAAAAGGAGAAGGAAGACACAAAGACATTGACAAAGAGTGAACTGAACAAAATAGTAATGAGATACTACAAGATTCGCGTAAAAAAACTGCATGTAAGATAACAAAGGCACAAAAGACAACTCCATTTAGGTTGGGAAATCTATCACCTCCCACCCTTTGGCTACCTCCCTGATCGAGGCCTCGTCCCCAAGGAGCTTACAAGCCCGCTTGGTAAAGAGCTGTCAAAAAATTATCTTGTTTTGCTATTTCCAAATGGTCATGGCGATGGCCACTGGAAGAAGCGCCCATAAGTGATCCAAACGAGGACCCATCAAACCTAATTTCCAGCAAGATAGAAATTCCAAAGGGCAATGCAAAAGGGCAGTGCAAGAGTAAGTGATCAATCGATTCCTCCGTTGCAAGATTTCAAAATCTACTTTGAAGATGATCAACTGACAAAATTTTATCCAAAAAAGTTGTCCATAAAAAAAGGATACATTTGATGGCATACCTGAATGCCACACCACTCTACTAGGGAAAACTAAATGAGGGTAATTACTCCAAGTCCGCAAGAAGGATCTAACAATAAACTGACCTTTGTTGTCACTAGACCACACTCGGGTATTCCTAGAATTAAAGTTTGACTTTACCGACTCTAGGAGACCCATTAGACTGATTAACGAACTCACTTCCTAATCCTGCAATGACCTCTTGAATCTAGGGACCCAAATTGCTGACTTGCCCCTACTCTCCAACAAGGACGCAACCGATCCTTGTTGATCTGGAGATAACAAAAAGAGTGAATTGAAATCCTATTTGAGAGTGTTAGGACCACACCATAAGTCAGACCAGAAATTAACCTCCTCTCCATTCCCAATGATGAATCTGGTACAACTATCAAAATCTTCCCTAGACTTGAGAATTGCTCTCCAAACTTTAAAAGGGGGTGTTCAAGGTGAGAACCCGAGGTTCTAGGATTTGAGTTTTCCTGGATCTCTTTGTGCTCTCAATTACTTAAGGGTTGTTTGATTTTGGATTATTGAAATCGATTAAATCACTTATGAGTTATAATTGCTTATGCCGGAATTATGATGGAATAATAGCATTTTTGACCCATCATAAGCGATTATGAGATAACCGATTATGTAAATAACCGGTGATTCTGTAATCTCACCAGAGGGTGATTATGGGGGAGCATAACCATTTATGTACCTATAGGATTATGTGGGAATTATTAGGCCCTGTTTGGTTCAGATTTTTTTATTATCCCGAATCAATTATTATGAGAATTGATTGTGCAGAAATCAATTGTTTGATAATCGTTGTCGCAAATAATCCTATTTGGTTCACATTCAGAATAAAATTGATTCTCTGTAGAAAAACGATTATGTGCAAATAATCTTGTTTGATACGGACAGAAGTCCAAAAATTGTTTCCCATTTGCATTTATCCAAAGAGATCTTTTCCTAGTTTGTAATGTTTATTACAAAGTCCTACTACAAAATAACTAGTTAGCGACTTAGCGCTACACTTACAAGGCACGTGTAAGAATGTATAACATTGGGATTAATACTTGCCGGCATATGAATTACAAAAAGAAAGAAACTATTTTGAATTTTAGGATTGTCTAAGTGTTTGTTCAACCATACGTTTGGCAACTTGAGGTTAATCAAGAGCTTATTCGATGAGGTGTGTTTTTGCATCCAAATGAATTACGGGGTGCACAAAATGCATAGAAAATAAAAGTTGTCTCTTCAAAACCATTCTCCAAAAAACTACCAAGTTACAAATTCTATTGCTGTCATATTATAGGTGAATTGTTATTTGTCCAACATTACATTTTCATCTCAAACACATCCCAACCAATCTCTAGTAATAGTATTTTGATAATTTTAAAAAGTAGGGGCATTTTAGCAATTTTAAAAAAAAGTTGGGAAATATTTGATTTTGGTTTTCATAAAGATAATTTGGCCAATATTGTAAAGAGAAATTAGCATTCTTCCAAGATAAACGACCGTTCAAAATTGGGTACTGACAAACTCCTTAAAAAAATCTATTTTGTGGCACCAAAATCACCACCAGGGGCGATTCAAAATATAACAGTTTTTTGAAAATTGATTCCCTTAGAATCAATATTTTCCATGCGAACCAAATGAGATTCTCACTTCACAATATCATTAGAATCGATTTTAGCTGATTAAATCAGCTAAAAAATCCAATCCAAATGGCACCTTAAACACCCAATTTTGCACTCCCTTTAAGCTTGAGAGAGATATAAGTTGGAGAAAGGGTTTGGAGGATTTAAGGTTTAGAGAAGAGAAAAGAGAGGAGAGGAAAAAGAGAGGTTATGGTAAATTGCTTAGTTAGGGATTAGAGAACCCTACTAACATATTATATAAAGAGAGAACATTGCATATATGTCCTTTTAAAAGTATACCCTCGATATTACATTTATCAACACTCCCTCTCAAGCTGGAGCATAAACATTAAGCATGCCCAGCTTGACAGTAATATCCTGAAGAATAGCAGGGCCAACTGGCTTGGTGAAGATATCAGTTAGTTGTTGAGAAGATGAAACATGTTGAAGAGATGAAGAACAATCCCGGGCTTTCTCAAGGAGAAAGTGAATATCAACCTCAATGTGCTTTGTCCGTTCATGAAGCACACAATCTGAGGCAATCTTTGCAGCAGTCTCGTTATCACAATATATGGACATAGGGCCTTTAATGAGAAACTCTAACTCAGAGAGGAGAGAACGAAGCCATAACAGTTCACAAGTGTCATGAGCAAGTGCACGATATTTTGCTTCGGCACTAGACTGAGAAATCACGGGTTGCTTTTTGCTCTTCTGCGCAACCAAGTTGCCTCCAAGGAAAGCACAATAGCCCGAGGTGGAACAACGGTCAATAGCAAATCCGGCCCAATCATCATCTGTATAGCCAGAGATATTGAGGTGACCATGTGAACAATATACAAATCCACAACCTTGTCTAGCCTTGATATATCGGAGAATACGATGAACAACAATAAAGTGTGAAGCACGGGGAGCATGCATGAATTGACTAACCATGTTGACAACAAATGTAATATCAGGTCGTGTGAGGGTGTGAGATATATCAAGAGACCAACAAGACGCTGATAAACATGAGGATCAGAAAGAAGATTACCCTCACTATCATGCAAAGAGAGCTTCGGATCCATGAGAGAAGTAGCGGGTTTACATCCATTCATACTAGTATCGATGAGTAGGTCAAGAGTATACTTCCGTTGTGATAGAAAAATTCTCTTCTTAGATCAAGCAATCTCCAGACCAAGAAAATACTTCAGATGACCTAGATCTTTGATATCAAAGGTACGCCCCAGCTCATGCTCAGCATAAGAGATGAATGAGGAGTCATCGTCAGTCAAGATGATATTATCAACATTTACCAGGAGAATAGTTCGGCCTGAGGTGCCAGAATGGATGAAAACAGTATGATCAGAGTGACATCGCTGGAAGCCCATGCTAAGGACCATTTCACTGAAGCGATAGAACCAAGCACAGGGTGACTGCTTCAAACCATGTATAGACTTCTGAAGTCTACAAACCTTTGCATACTCCCCCTGAAGCCGGAAACCAGGAGGGGGATCCATATACACCTCCTCAGTGAGATGCCCATTAAGAAAAACATTCTTGATGCCTAACTAATAGAGAGGCCAATTGCCAACTCTGATTTACCGTAATAGAGAGGAGAACACGAATAGAAGTCAGTTTGGCCACAGACGCAAAAGTAGCATCATAGTCAAAAACATAAGTTTGAGTAGCCGCGCGCGACAAGACGAGCCTTATACCGAGCAACACTACCATCAGAGTTATGTTTGACGGTGAAGACCCAACGACAACCCACAAATTTCTTCCCAGCTGGAAGGGGAACCATATCCCAAGTCTGATTAGATTGAAGAGCATTCATTTCATCAACCATAGTACTCTTCTACTTAGGATGAAGAAGAGCATCACGAACGGATCGAGGAATAGTGACAAAGTCAATTGCCGATAAGAAGGCCTGGTACGAGGGAGATACAGCCTAATAACAAACATATTTGGCAAGGGGGTAAGGAGTAACACAGGAGTGAACACCCTTGCGATGAGCAATAGGTATCTCAAGATCAGAAGCAGTAGGAGTAACAATAACAGGAGAATGTACAAGATTAACATAGGGTAAAGAAGTACCTCGAGGAGTGGCCTGCGGGAAAGACTGTGGTAGAAGCGCATCGGAGGAGGAACTAGGTGGCTGACAGCGAGAGTACGTGAGAAACTCCTTCTGCTGTGGGAGGTCCCCTGCAATAGGTAAAGGCATAGAGACAGGAGAAACAGTAGGTGAAGGCACAGAGATAGGTGACCGTAGGAGCAGGAGAGAAATAAAGGACTGTCTCGAAAAAAGTAACATCTAGAGAGACAAAGAAATGATGAGACTGAGGGTCATAACACCGATAGCCTTTAGAGATGCTAGAATAACCAACAAAGACACATTGAATGGCCTTATCATTCAATTTCTGGCGACTGGGGCGAAGATCTTGGACAAAGTAAGTACAACCAAACACCCGTGACTCAATGGAAAAAATAGGAACTTGAGGGCAAAGAAGCCCGATATGGTGAGAGGCCATAAAAATGCGAGGAGCTCGATTGATGAGAAAACATGCAGTGAGAAGAGCCATGGACCAATAAGGCTTAGGCACCTGCATGCCTCCACAAAGAACGAGTGACACCAACTAAATGACGATTCTTGCGCTCAGCATCGCCATTTTGTTGAGGTGTATAAGGTCAGGTAAGCTGATGGGCATTCCCATGAGTTTGAAGAAACTGGACAAAAGTTGCACAGAGATACACACTTCCATTATCAGAACGAAGGGCCTTAATAAGATCACCAAACTGAATAACAATTATAACATGAAATTTAGATAACACCTCATCCTTAGATTTAAGAAGGTACACCCAAGTAGCTCGAGTGTAATCGTCAATAAAAGTAACATAATAACAAAAGCCATCACTTGAGGGAACAAGAGATGGTCCCCAAACATCCGAGTGAACTAATTGAAAAATAGAACGACATCTATGCATCTGAGAAGGATAAACAGTACAAACATGTTTAGTAAGCTCACAAGTATCACATTGAAAAGTAGATGAAGAACAAAGTTTACTAAAATTAGGAATCAAAGAATATAAAGTCTTAGATCCAATATTCCCAAACTTGACATGCCATAAACGATAAGTATCAAGAGTAGCATAAATAGAAAAAGGGAAAATAGAAACAGTAGCAGCAGTAGAGGAGACTCGATCAGGAACATAATCAGTTTCAAGGTAGTAAAGTCCGCCTCTTTGCACTCTTCTACCAACAATTTTCTTCGTAGTTAGTTCCTGAAAGAGACAATGAGAAGGATAAAACATAGCACAACAGTTAAGTTTGGTAGTAAGACTACTCTCTGAAAAAAGGTTATAAGAAAAATGAGGAACATGTAATACATGAGATAAAGAGAGAGATGGAGACACAGGAATGTGTCCTTCTCCTGAGACCGGAGTAAAAGAACCATCAGTCAAGCGAACCTTGGCCGTAGGCAATGGTGGAATAACCCTGTGACTCACCAGTCATATGATCAATAGCTCCGGTATCAATAACCCAACTAGGAGAAGAAGACGATGTAGTGGCGGAATAAGGTGAGGGAGCATGGATACATGTGGCAAATAAAGTAGCAGTATAAGGAGAATCATTTTGCAAACGGAGCTCAGCCGAATCATCTCAGCAACTTGAGCTTTCATGTACTCTAGAGGATCACTGGCAACAACTGAGGATTGAGGATCAATAACATGAGTCGTAGTAAAATGAGCAGAAGGACGAGGCTGGTAACCCTCGGGATAGCCATGTAAACGGTAACAATGATCACGATCGTGTCCCACTATACCACAGTGAGTAGTGATTAGAAGGAGTAGTAGGTCTGCCACGACCACGACGGCCCCTATCAGTCCCCCTACCACAGCCAGCAGCAGGACGAAAATCAGTAGTAAAGGCGGTACGATCTTGAAGGGGCATAGGAGTGGTGCTCGAAGACATGACAGCCCGGCGACGTTCCTCACCAAACACAGTGCAGTACACAGATTGAAGAGATGACAAAAGAGATGTGGTAAGAATCTGAGTGCGCAACTGCTCGAATTCAGCTCAAAGACCTCCTAAGAAATCATAAATGTGGTGACGCTCAATTCACTTCGTCATAATCTTGGCAGAAGCAACAGATAATTCAGAAAGAGGCTCATAATGACTCAATTCTACCCAACGACGTTGAAGAGCCCTAAAATAATCTGAAATAGACATATCCCCTTACTGAAAATGAGCAATCTCACGAGTAAGTTGATATATTCGAGCATCATTCTCTAATAGAGCATAAGTTTGAATAAGAGCCTCCCAAAGTTCATGACAATCTTTATAAAAAAATATAATTCCCGGCAATCTGAGGCTCCATAGAATTGAACAACCAACCCAAAATAATGCAATTCTCTGCCTTCCACTTAGTAATTTCGGCAATACTTGTCTCCGGCTGTGGGGTCTTACCATCAAGATACCCCATTTTAGAGCGACCCCCAATATAAAGTTCAACTGAGCATTGCCACACAAGAAAATTATCACAATTGAATTTAATATTGGTGATGGAGTGGACAACGGAGTCAAGAAGAGCCGGCGATGCAAGAACTTTAGCATTCATAGAAGAAACTCAAGGAGCAAACAACCAATCAATCAAAAATATCAACAGCAAAAGATCTAATGGTATTACGAGTACCAAAGAGATGACTGAAGTTGCTGTTATAAGCAAATTAGGTGTAAAAAAAAGCCCTTTTTCAGCAAAAAAGGGTAGTGAAGTGGGGTTGTAAAATCATCACAACTTTTTCAAATCTCATCCAAACGAAGAAAAAACAAGTTCAAGATGTTCCTATAAAAAAAGGTCCAACCATGACCAATAAATAACGGAAGCAACAACTCATTCAAGCGGTAAAAAATCTGAACCAAAACAGTATTTTCTTCGAATGTTTTTGTATTTTTCTTGAAATCATCATAACTTCATCAATATTTAACCAAATCTCATGAAATAGGATTAAAAAATCCTCTAAAATCAAGATCTTTGAAAAATATATTTTTGAAGAACCCAAAACCCAAAAATAAGGCCTAGGCCATACGATTAGAGACAGCCGTATGACTAAAAACGTGGCAGCTAGCTCCTTTTTCATTTTGTTGTTGTTACGGCTTTAAACAACGATCCTCTTCCTTTGATATAGTTTTGATACCAAGTTGGAGAAAGGGTTTGGAGGATTTAGGGTTTAAAGAAGAGAAAAGAGAGGAAAAAGAGAGGTTAAGGTAACTTGCTTAGTTAGGGATTAGAGAACCCTACTAGCATATTATATAAAGAGAGAACATTACATATATGCCCTTTTACAAGTATACCTCCGATATTACATATATCAACAATATATTCCAAGATATATCTGTTTTTAAATGATTAAAATGCCATTTTTCCAAAATGACTAATCGCTTATTGACAGAGTGCTAAGGTATTCCCTGTGTCCAAAGGTGTTCAAGATTTGTTAAGGGGTGTGGTTTATAGAGGTGGAGAATGGATTTTTTGTTTGTTTTCTAACTGTTGTGGGACAAAAGGTTTAGGAAATAATCAATGGTCAAAGAATAATTTTGAAAGGACATTGATGGTTAAAAATGGTGGAATTTAGATTTGAGAAGATTCTAAAGGAGAATTTCGGGTGATAGACCTAGATTTATCCTTAAAAAGGAGGAGGTAAGATGTTGACCTTGGATGGACTTCATTGAGGATCTTTTTGAAAGATGCTCAATTTGAATTAACTCATCTTTCCTTCTAAGAGTGGTGAATCAACTTGATTGATTAATTGATTATTATGCAAATCTGTTACAGAGACTTAAATATTTTGAAAGGACCTTTTGGATCAACTCATTTCGTATATATTCCTGCAATGATATCAATTTGAAAGTCAAAAAACCTTTTTTGAAGATAGAAAACTAAGGTTCGACCAAGGTCAATCTTTGTAAGGACATTTTGGTCATTTTTTAAAAAGTCCAAATTGGGCAAGAGCACTACCATTGGAGAGACACTTACATTTACTTAATGATGGTGAGGATCTTGCCTCAATTGACAAATAAAAATATAAGGTGAAAGCATTGACTTTGAAATCCAACGGTCGGATTTTACAATGATGCACCAATTAAGACTAGATCTTGGTTGTCTGATGGAAAGAGTCCTAATTGAATGGCTTAATTTGAAGGGTGTGGGGTTATGAAGGATCTATATGGGTTTTCTAGTTGTTTCTAAGGGTTTTTGAAGGGTTTATGGATGTTGGGTCTCGCCTTGAAGTCTCTTGAAGAAGTCGAGGAAGCTGTTCCATCTGACCGGCCATGAGGAGCTTGATTGTGCAAAGTAGTGTCTACAGAACAAGTTGGAGTTTCTCGGTCAATGTGAAGAGATTCCTATAAATTTTGTTTTTGTTGCATGAGGATGAGATCTTTTCTGGCTGTTCTGCTTCTTTGTGTAAATCTACAAGAATAGATAAACATATAATAGAATTTAATCAGAAACAATTAAGAAATAAAAAGCTTATCAGCTTATATTTCTTGGTAGATAAGCTGCTTGCAAGTGGGTTTTTTACCCAAGCCTTGTTGGTCAAGGGTTTATACCCAAGTCAATTAGTATGTCACAATAGACCTTACCAACCGAGCAAGCACCAGTTGGTCAGATATCAGCATATTATAAGCTAGAAGTTGGAAAATACTTGCTCCAAATAACCCCTTATGCACTTGCAACCAGTTCAAACATAATGAAACCAAGAATCGTTAAACCTTACTTCACGACTTGGAACAGTACATCATATGTGTCAATTTTTTTGATTTTTCTTTGATCCGTGCTGAATTGTGTTGAAACACTACAACATGAAAGTATGATGTTACTAACTCAAAGTCAATGTACTGAAACCAACATCCCGTTAAAATGAAATGTTATTTGATAAAAAATGAGAATAATTTTTTCTTGGATCCTTTGGTAAGAATCTGATACTTTTCCAAATACTCTTGCACCTTGGCATTTGTATGTTACCACATTTATACATCCACCCACACAGACACTTTCTAGTCATCAATCATTCTGTCTCAACATTTATAAATGCCTAGAATACCACCATGATATGCTATCGTCTCTGTCACCTCTTGTAGAGGCTCAGTTTAGGAAGTTCACCTAGAAATTTACCAATTTTCTTGCTAAACCATTTAATCATCAGAAAGTGTGGCGTGTGCACCTGTAATTCTTCCACCGTGCATTGTATACATTCCATATAGATAAGTTGCTTGAATTTTCCCCTTCTTTTTTTTATATGGTAGATTTCTTATCTTTCTTAGTCGTCTTTCTCAATGTAGTTTTGCTTGCCATAGTTGTGAAGCTGATGTCTAAAGGTTTATCTCAATGATGTTTTAATAGGTGGGCATTGTACCCTCCGGGTAGAGTACCTTTAGGTGTTACAGTACATGTAAGTGATGAAGATGGCGATGTCAATGTTGAAACTCCATCATCTCTGCAGGTATTTATTCATTTCTTATCTAAACTAGATTTGCATATATTAGTCACTAAGTGTTCGGGTGCTTTCTTTTTCATGTACATAGTGGTGGCTGGATATTTATCCGCTTCTTGCAGACGAAGACAAGCCAATTGAGTGCACCCAACTACCTGGTGAGACAATATTTGTCCCAAGTGGCTGGTGGCATTGTGTGCTAAATCTCGAAACCACTGTTGCTGTTACTCAGAACTTCGTAAATTCCAAAAACTTCGAATTTGTATGTCTGGATATGGCTCCTGGTTATCGTCATAAAGGACTTTGCCGTGCTGGATTGCTTGCTATTGACGAAGACAAGTCTGGGGATGACAAAAGCAATACGTCCTGTGATAAAGATCAGTTTAGTTGCTCAGACATGACGAGGAAAGGGAAAAGACTCAGAATTTGTGAACCGAGGGAAGATAGACATTATGACAGTGATGAAAATGCTACAAATGGTGCCTCAAAATTTTTTATCTTGCGGAATCAAGATTTCTCATTTGACATAAACTTCCTATCACTGTACTTAGAGGAAGAGCGAGACCACTACAACTCTCCCTGGAGTGCAAGCAATTGCATAGGACAAAGAGAAATGAGATCATGGTTACACAAGCTTTGGGTTGGAAAACCAGGAATGAGAGAGTTAATATGGAAGGTATTTGTTTTTTAGCCGCTTCGTTATGTTCTGGCAGCCTGTGGTTTACTATTTTCATTACATTGAACAAAGACAGCGATATATATAAAGAGGTAAGGTGCTCACCTTGTATACCATAAGGGTGATCTACCAACAGCATCGTGATACATGAGGTGGGATCCACTTTTAGTGGCTACCTTGAAGATATCGGCCAATAGTTGACCCAGTCTGATGATCCCTAACCTTACATTCTTCTTGTTCCTTTGAATAGTCAACAACACGTGGCAGCTGTTTCAGAAATTAATCAGTAGATCGTGTTAATAGGATTTTCTTATTATGTAGATTCTTTGCCCAGGAGATCACCTCTGGTGGGAACCCTTGGTGTCCCTATCAGTATCCAGAAACTCCTCCCACCCAAGCACACCCACCCATACACACCCCACGACCATCATGTGTGTCAGGTGTACAACACAGTTGGTATGCCATTCTCATGGTCTACTTAATGAGTACGATAGATTTCCTCTCATGTAAAAGCTCTTTGAAATTTTCCATAGACTGCATTGGTTTTATGCTTTCACTCACTGAGCCACTGGTTTTTTTAAACATCTCATCGTATAATATTTATTTCATGTTTGGAAATGCACCAGGGAGCATGTCTAGCACTAAATGCGGACAAATGGTCAGCACGCATGGCAGAAATTTGTGCTTTCCATCATTTGCCTGCTCCATTGGATGATGAGAGGTTTCCTGTTGGCACAGGTAGCAATCCTGTAAGTGAATTCTTGGTTAACTATTTATTGGTCCTAGTATTCTTAAAGTTCATAATCTAACTGATGTTTCTATTTGTTCATAGCAGCCGCTGTTTCCTTTTTTGCAAAAGTATTAATTGCTAACCATGAGGGAGTATTATAATTAACCGGACTAGGGATCCCTAAATAATGTCAGTATACTTCTAGGACAAAGAAATATTAAAGCATGTTATAGGACCAATTTCACAAAACCTTGTCCTTTACAAATTTCAGCAAGGAAAATTCAGATAGATTTGTTAGAATTCCATTGATTTTTCAATGGGAAAATCTGTAAAATATCATTAGTTTATTGATGATACCATGTTCAGAATAGTGTTTTAAAAGGCAAAGGCATAGGCGATGCGTTAGGACCATATGCGCGAATCAAAGTTAATTAAAAATGTGAAAATTGCAAGTTTAAAATTTATTATATATAATACTATAGATGATTCATCCATCAGATTAAAGAATAAATTTAAGAGAGACGAGGAAAGTTGCAATTTAGATTTACTTTTTTGTTTCATAAGCTGGTAGAAAATAGATGATGTCCAGTCATCAATTCATATGGTGGGTTATGAATTCCTACAAACAGTTACCAAGGAGTCTAAAAAAAGTATATTAAAGTCTAAAGTTATATGGCTAGAACCCTATTTTGGTTAATGTATGTGGCATGCCTTACACATAAAGTGAGCCTCAAGGCATGAGGTGTGCGAGTCATGCGAGCCTCACACTTTAAGCCGTAAGTCTCAGTCTATTTAAGCTTGAAGGTTGAGCCTCGAGTCATTTGCCTTGAGCCTTGCCTCGAAGCAAGTCTTGAGGCGTAAGCCTCATATGTGTTTTAAAAACACTGGTTAATAATTGGGAGAAAAACAAGAAATACTTATTTTTAAAACGAACAAAAAAGTCGTGTGCAATCTGTAGGCAAAGATCCCAAGTGTGCGTAAACCACACTAACTGATGGGGTGTGTAGACTGATGACCAAAGCCCTCTTTATATGGAGATGACAATCTAAAGAGATCTTACGATTTACGAATAACTGATGTCGGAATAAAGTTACAATTTACACACTTATTTACCCTAGCACTCCCCTCAAGCTCACGGGGATAAAATATCTACAAGACATTGCCAAAAATACGGATCTTCGTAAAATCCAGAGTGGGTGAATGACTGAATTGATGCCGAATTGACTCTGTAGCACGGGTGAAATGGAAAAAAGATTTTAGGGATAATAATGAAAACCCAAGAGAAAATAGAGGTAGTGTAGTAAAAAAAAAAAACAATAAAGTAAAACAAAACTCTAAAATAAGATATAGGTAAATTCAATTACTGTATGTTTTAAAGATTAGGTTTTAGGAAGGTCTTTAGTGGGAAGAGAGGCCACTCTGCTCGGAATTTCCTTATCCTTGTAGGCTCGCATTTTCAAAAACCGTCTTTATCCACAATGTTGTTTCTTAGCTCATATTTATCCCAATTGGATTATTAGCTTTAGTAAAGATCTCAGATAAATTAAGGTGGTGGTCTCTCTTGTGGAATTTTTAGAGAAATTTTCTTCTCTTATTTTTTTTGTCGGTAAAGTAGATCTATGTATGAATAATAATCAAAGGTACCAAAACCGTTCACCGAGTGGTGAAATAGAGAAAAAATGCAGCTACATTGGAAAAACTCTAAGGAGGCACGGACACTACCCATAACCAAAGAAAGATGAAAACCCTAGCTCGTCAAAGTCCTTCCTAATCGAGCACGAGAGAACAAGTCTGAAACCTCTAATATGATTTCTCAACTGGGACAGATGTGTTGTCAAACACCTGTTTGTTCTTCTCCTCTCTCATTGAAGACGTAAGAGTTTGGTCTCTTGAGTCTCGAGTCTAACGGGGTCCAAACATTTCTTTTTAAATCCTTGTTGAGTCTAATCATTTGTCTTTCTAGGCCAATAACACTTGGAATCCGATTACTCCTGAATTCATATCATATACTTGGATGGTTGCTCTAAAAAGAATTCACACTTGTTACTTGCTTCAAAGGAGTAGAAACATATTTGCATGATGTGCAAGAAGAATAGACAACCAATTTTTGTGCATGCATTGTAAGGCTGCAAAAGAGATGTAAATCTATTATCTTAACCGTCGGGATTATCAATGGATTTCTTTCCGTCTGAAATCTTTATATGATTGAACAATGGTATGGAGTCCTTCTAGGAAGCGTGAGCATAATTTTTGGGGACATTCCCCTCTTGCAATCTTGTGGGGTATTCGGGAAGAGAGGAATAGAAGTATATCTAATGCAGGAGCCATCCATCCCCAAGAGGATTTCCCCCTATCTTGTGTGGCTTCACTGGTCTTGCAAATTAGCACACATATAACTATGTGGGGGTCGCACAGGCCTGACAACAATCCTAGTTTAGTCACTCATAGGTTTTTAGAGTGGTTTAGTTTCAATTTAGGTTCTAGTTAGTTTTTAGTAGGACTCTTGTTAGAAGAATTTAATTAGGAATTATTATGGAATTAGGAACTGTAATTTTTTTTTGCCAAAGGTTTATTTATTTATTTTTAAATAAAATTGTAAATGAAGAAGGAAGAGGTTGCCCCCACCCCCTAAATCTAGATACACATGTTTGAAGATAAAGTTTTTTTTGTCATGTTTTTTTTTTCATGGTGGTTTGTTCCATTTGTTCATGGTTGTACTTTCTATTATTCATATTGTTTGTCCCACTTTTTTGTGTTGGTGTGTTCCACTCAGATTCGTGTTCGCCATTGGCAAGATATCGCACTAATTTTGTCTTTTTCTTACTGACTGGATTAATTCTATGCTTTATTTTGTTCTATTCTGAATTCAATTAGCTTTTTAGTAGCCATACACTCATAGCCCTTTGTTTCCAAATTCAATCTTTAAGTTTAATCTAAGAAACCCTTTTATCCATAACCCTATTCTTGATCTCCTTATTATTTACTATAAAGCTAATGTTCCCCTATGTTGTATTAAATTTTTGAATAACTATTTATAGCTATTTTATTGTTTCCTTAAACTTTATCCCTTCCTTTTTTCCCTAACTCTACTCAACATTAATATTTTAAAAATCCTTTTGATTAGCCCCTCTCTCTTCCACACCTACAAATCCAAGTTTCTTGAAATCCTAACCCTGCATTCTAAAGCCTAAATATTCTTGGATACTTTTATAAACCATAACCCTAGCTTCCATTTATGGAAAGGCAACCCCAAACCCTAAAATTTCCAAGAAACTTTAGCCACCCTGCATCAATATCTAAAGACAAATATTCTAGCATGTCTAGCATCATTGAGAAGATCAAGGGTAGAGTTTCTTATTACGAACTTTAATTCATTTTAAAGGGATTTCCTATAACAACATTATGAGGAATTGCAAAATGGTTGCATCATGATCTCTTTCTCTCAAGTTTATGTGCTGCTTTGCTTCCCACAATGGTGATTATTATAAAGATTAATCTAGAAAGGTCTTCTGGTATTGGGGAATTATTTAGGATAATGAGGGGAGTGCTACTAAGTCGCGCTTATGAACGGTTCCGAAATGACAGGCTATTCCCAATCAATCAATTTAAGAAAGGATCAACTCCTTTCTTAAAGAAGAAATAGGTAAGCATAAAAAAGAAGACGGAATACCCACTGTTTTGAAGGTGCTCCTTCCTAAGAAGTACTTGCGGCCCTTAGAGAGGATCGTTTCCAACAAGGATGGGACGTCAATTCTTCCTCAAAGGTTTTTAATTAACTCTAGAAATTTCAACAGGTGTTTTTTTTTTAATCAATAACTCATTGTATTAGAAGAAAAAAGGAAGCAAACAACAAGGAAAAAACAAAAGGCCGCCGAGTTTACAAGCACGTAAACTCAGCCCCAACTAAACAATACAAACCAAATCCCCTCTCCCCCCCAGGGCCCATACAAGCTAATACAATATGCCCTGAATTTCCTTCCTTGTGTGATTTAAACCAACCCACTCCAAAACTGCCAAACGGATTCGGTCGCACATCCGGGGAACTGAAGATGAAACATCTTCAAATACTCTGTTATTTCTCTCTCTCCAAGGAAACTAAGAAATAGCCCCGGGAAGTACTCCCCAAATCTCCTCCCCCGCTCCCGCTCCCCTATCCCAAAACCAACATTCAAGAAGATGATGAAAAGATGAGGGAAACACCCAAGATATGAAGAAGCTCCACACCTCCGACGCTACTGGGCATTGCAAGAGAAGATGATCCACTATTTCTTCTGCTTGGAGACACATAAAACATCTGTTAGCCATGCTCCATCCTCTATGCTGCAAATGATCTCCGGTTAGAATTTTATCCAATGCAGCTGTCCACAGGAAGAAAACAACCTTAGAGGGTATTCCGGGATTCCACACCACTCTATGAGGAAATGTAACTCCCGGAGAAGGTGACAAAGACTAAAACATGAAGGCTAATAGAGAACCGCCCCTGGCTACTCCTAGACCACGTTCTGCAATCCCTTACCTCGGGACACAATCCCCGATGAAGAGATACACTCCAGAAGACGAGTGAAGTCGCTGATTTCCCAATCATTAAGATCCCTCCGCATCCTCGGACACCAAACCACTCCCTCAGTACTTCTCTCATAAGAATCTTCCACAAGGTCGTCCCTGTCGATAGAGAGAACATAAATATTTCCGAAATCATCCATAAGATGAGTGGATCCTGACCAAATGCCTTTCCAAAACCTTATCTCCAATCCTTTACCTGCCTGGAAACGAAAAAACAGGGTGTTACCAAATTTGCATTCGCCATAATCCCCTCCAAAAACCCCAAGCCATGGGAACCCTAACCTCCCAAGGAATCCAACAAGAAGTTTCTCCATACTTGGCCACGATCACCGCCCTCCACAAGCTATCCCGATCCTCCCCAAATCTCCACACCCACTTACCTAACAAAGCTTTGTTCATTTGAATGAGCGGCTTAAGATTTAACCCTCCATCTTTCTCAGGCCGACACACCTTAGACTAGTCCACTAAATGATACTTAACTTTGTCTTCTTTATCATTTCATAAGAACTCCCTCTGAATCCTCTCTATGGTATATGCTATTGAGCAAGGAATGGTTAGGGACGACATAAAGAAAGTTGGGAGGCTTTGCATCGTACTCCGGATCAACGTCAATTTTCCCCCTTTTGATAAGTAGGATGCCTTCCACCCTGACAATCTGTGAGCGATGCGGTCTAGAACGGGATTCCAAACTGATTTCGCCTTATAAGTCGCTCTCAGAGGCATTCCTAAGTACACTGAAGGAAGAGACCCAACTCCACATCCTAGGTAAATGGAAAGGTGGTCGAGAATGGGGACCTCCCCCACCCAAAGAATCTCAGATTTGGCTAGATTAACTCGAAGACCTGACATCGCTTCGAAACATCTAAGGAGACATCTGATATATAGCAGATCCCTTCTCGAAGCCAGGCAAAAAATCAAAGTATCATCCGCAAACTGTAAATGGGAGACCCTCAAGCCATGCTGACTAACTCGAAACCTTCAAAGAAAGTCCCTTCTGCTTTAGATATCATTTGACTCAAAGCTTCTGATACAATGACAAAAAGGAACGGGGATAGTGGTTCCCCTTGCCTCAATCCTTTGGAACTAGGAAAGTACCCCACAAAGCTTCCTTTTAGCAAAATAGAGAAAGATACGGAAGATATACAAGTCTGCATCCAAATCCTCCACTTCTGCCCGAAACCCATTCTACCTAAATTTTAATCGAGGAACTCCCAATTGACGTGGTCGTAGGCTTTCTCCGTATCCACCTTACAAAGGATGCCCGGAATCTTTGCCCTCACCCTGGAGTCTATACACTCATTTGCAACCAGAATCCCATCTAAAATTTGGCGTCCTCCAACAAACGCACTTTGTTGCGGGTATATTAGCGTAGCCATTACGGACTTGAGGCGATTTGCCAACACCTTAGACAGGATTTTGTACATGCTACTCGCAAGACTAATGGGCCTAAAGTCTTTGAGATCCGCCGCCCCTTCCTTTTTTGGTATTAACACAAGAAAAGTGTTATTCACAACTCTGTCAAACAAACCGCCCTGTATCGTAGAACTCTTGCATTACTTCCATGAAATCTCGCCCCACTATCTCCCAACTTCCCCTAAAAAATTCAATGGAGAACCCATCTGGCCTGAGAACCTTATCACTCGCCAACCCTTTAAGAGCAACAAGAACCTTTGCTTCCTCAAAAGGGAGCTCCAGGACATCCTTTGAGTCTGAGACAGACCTTCAAAAGGAAGCCCATCTGATTGAAAGGAACCTGAAAGGTATTTCAATTAACTCTAGAAATTAGGCTTGTGGAGTTAATAAGGGCGGGGACCTTGGATACTTCCCATATCGTCAAGCAATGTCTAGAACTGGCCTCGAGCATGAATGTATTGTTCTTTCTTATCCTGAGGTCGGCTGCCGATGGGGTGAATTCCTTGTGAAAGGAGATATTTGGCATTTAGTTTGTATTACGATGTAATGATGCCAATATAGTATTAGTCACTCTTCTTTTTCTTCTCTTTTTTTTTTCCTTCCTTTCATATTTGCCTTTCTTTTGGTAATGTTTTATTTTGTTTATCAATAAAAATATATCTTGGTAAATTCAAACTTAATTGTTTGTTGGGTGACCTGGATCTTGCGGGAGTTGTTGACCTACTTTGGGATTATGAGGGGAGAGTGATTCACACCTCTGTGGGGCTGTTAGGATGCAACTCAAACAAATCTGAGGCCTTTAAGGCTGTAAAATCTCTAAGTGATTGGAGAAAATCGTGGTAAATAGGCACAAAATTACTTTCTCATTGTACTAAAGAATTTCAAATGTGACCTCTTGCATGAGCATCTCTCTCCCTCTAATCCTAAACAAAGACACCAATTCTTTAGTTAAAAATTAAAATAGTATTAGTTCGGTAGCCCAGTACAGAGATGTGAGGTTGTCGATTGACTCTTGTATTGCTGTTTCTCTTGTAATTCTTCTTCCCGCTTGTATTTCTCTCTTTTTGTCCCCCCACTTGTATATCTTTCTTCCTTTTTTTCTAAGAGTGCTAGCCCCAGACACACTTATTCAAAAAATTTTCACAGATGCAAGGTGGATGCAACACGTCGTGTTGATACTCTATAAGAGGGAGATGTTTTGACACTTGTTGCCACCAACCCGCGTCTTTGGAAAACTGCGACTAGGGATAGTGTTTCTGTTTTTCTAATTATTATGTTTTTCTTCTTCAATGCCTCATCCCAAATATTTGGGGTCAGCAACCCAAATCTCGTTCCTTCATTTTAGTCTATTATGCGCTATATCTTTAGTTAGAGCACGTTTTACCATGTAATGTATCATGGTTTATTAGTAAAATTGGATGATAGCATTTACTCTAATCTAGGTTTCAGCTTGAGCTTTATAAGAGTCCGAAGATAGAAAGTCAACCGTTCTAATCTAATCCTAATTGATATTGGAATAGACTGAGATGACATATACCAAAGTGGTACAATGTATCTCATCTTATAAAAAAAATGAATAATTATATTTTTTACACTAAACTATAAACATCTAAAAAAGAGGAAACAAATTTTTTTTTTTTACGACAATCTAGCTACATTCTTGCAATCAAAGTCATAATTTATTTTAAGCTATGTAATTTATAGCATAACATTTGAAGTTTTATTTGTAAGTCTAGTATTATTTTGTTTAATCTCCCCCCTCCCCCCCCTCCCAAAAAACCAAAAAAAAAAAAGGGTCAAATAACAAGACCAGTCCCAAATCCTAACCTACATATATTGAAGGAATAAGAATAAATCGATAAAAATGGATGAAACTATATCGAGGTGAGTGGTAGATGAGCCTTGATAATCTAGGGAAAGGAGAGGACACAAGAGCCTGAAATTTGAATTCACTACTTTGTTCTGACATTCTTCACACAAGGGCAGTACTAACCATTTTTCTGAAACCTGGACTGGTGGTCGGACTGGTTAACCCACAGACCGAACCTCTCAGCGGTCAGTTTTACGATTAGGTTGAGTTGCTCTCAACATGGAGGGGACCAGAGATCAACCACTCGACCCTATCGGATTTTGTCGGACTGTTAAAGCCACTTTGTGGTGAGGAGAGTGAGTCGCTGTGGGAGCCATATCCGTCGTTCCCATCCCTGTTTGAGAGACTGAGAGAGTTGCACAATTGAAAGAGAAGGATCTGCCACTGTCGTAGAGGGCAATATGAAGGAAATAGAACAGAAGGGTTACTCTTTAATGAATGTGTTCCTTCACTTTTTAATATTTATATATGTTGAAGGCGACGTAATCAGTTCAACCCAGGTCAAACCAACTGGCCTCCCTGAGCTGTTTGATCTCCGGTCCTGGTTTTAAAACATTGGTCCCAGCTGAAGCATGTATCATGGATACGAGGAAAAGATACTTCACAACTTAATCTGCATGATAGAAGCTTCTAAACAGTATCTCCTTAAGAGAGCACTTGCTGAATAGTTTGATGTTGACTGTGTATCTCAGGCTAACGGCCAACCACTCAAATTTGATTGAGTCTGAAATTTTCATGTCTCAAGACTCAACTCGCAATAGCAAAAAATTAGCTGTGACTTGATGATGGAGATGGATTGAAAGGAGGGAAGGAAGGATTAGTGGGAAGTTGGAAATTGGAATAGAGTTTGCATATCATGGAAGAAGCTTGATGAGAAAGAAATCACAGCAGTTCTAAATCTGACATTGGTGACCATAAAGCGTGGATTGATCAAGGATACTGTAGTTCTGAAGCCAGCTACCACAGATTTAATCTTATATATTCAAAATATCAAAGAACGGTGTGATGACCAAAATGGTGACAGATGAAGCGGGAAAATACAGTTGGAGAAGCTTCAGGGAGCGCAGTGTGTGTGTGGGTTGGGGGGTGGGGTTATTTGCACCCTTTATGGGGCTTCCGGTAAGCATAGTTACCAAGTATGGGTATAATAGGGCAATGATCCGTTCGCGAAGTATGGGTGAATACACGGCAAAAGTACGAGAAAATTAAAAAATAAGTAATAATTATAAATAAAAAACATGATATTAACTTATAACAATCATTTAATACGAAATATACATTTAACACGGTAAAAGTATGGTAAAATACGCTTATTTATGCGTTTAATACGTAATTCATGTATTAAATGGGTATTATACAGCGATACACGTAAAATATGTAACACGGAAAAAGTATGCTGTTTCAAACGGTGACCCCCCCTAAAAGTATTATACAGGTAAAATATGGGTGTTTGGTAACTATGCCGGTAAAGGGAAGAACAATGCTGTGATGGGTTACCCCTAGAAATTGGGAACTTCTGGGTTTTTTTAAAGTGGAAGTGTCTAGAACGGAGCCTACATTTCTGTCTTTTTTCTCTCACATCATGGTGCATTGTGGGATCTGTAAAAAGAGGAAATAACTTTCATTTCAGATAAGGTTTTAGTATTGTTTTAGTATATTTTTCCCTCTACCCATCATCCAAACACACACTTAGGGATGAGAAGATTTACAAAAAGGACACCAGGCCCATTGTTGCATGGGATGCTAGCAGTACATGAGTCCCTTATTAATATGCGAGAAAAGTTCGTTCAGTAGTTTCCATTTGCTAGACATGAGCTACATACTAACTTAAAGAGACCAGCAACATGTAGCAGACTTGGTCAGGAGCCCTGTACCTCAGCATATCTGCACCACTGTGATATCACATTCAAATTTAAATATTGAATATAATTTAGCATTTTGAAATAGATGATGCATATATAAGTAGTAGATTGACACTGGGATCTGGGTATAAGCCTATAAGGTAAGCTAATGTGTTGACCTGATTCTGTGTTGCCACATGCATTCAAACACGAATGTTCTGATGCCAGTTTGGTAAACTTGGTGAATTTCCTGAAGGCTTGGATGGGTTCACAGTTCACACAGTTAGTCAAGAAGACAGTGTACTAGGGCCGAGTTTTCCTAGCTATTCCAGGATTCTGTCATTGAATTATCCAAGTGAAAGCAACTTTTATTGAGTTGTGGAATTTTAGTATATAGGCATACAACAGAAAAATTCTGCACTATCTTTAATAGCCACACTTCTCAAAACTTAAAAGAATGAAGCATTCGTTCTAAATAACTTTATGATGACCTATACATCTATCTCAACAGGTTTATCTTGTTGCTGACCATGTAATTAAGATCTACGTCGAAGGAGGGTTGGAGTCCTCTATCCATGGGTTGGGCACTGAGGTATAATTTTAATTTCGTTTAGTTCTTGTTTCATAGAGTAGTCTTTTCTCCATACACATGATATAATTTTTCTACTGCATGGTTGCAGCTTGAGTTCTACAGTTTACTTAATGAAGTCGACTCCCCTCTGAAAAATCACATTCCTGCTGTTTTGGTAAGTGGGATTCTTTCTCATGAAGATGGATTTTATACAATCATGCCCTGGGATGGAAAAGGAGTTCCAGATGTAATTGCTAAGTGCAATCTGATTTTGGGAAAGTTCACGACAGATGGTTTCCCTTTTGGTTTGTGGAGCAAGAAACAATTTGAATATAGACAAGCTGGGCTGCCAATAAAAGAATCAGTTAGTTCTGCTGGATGCACTAGGGTATGGCCGTACATAATTACTACACGATGCAAAGGGAATATATTTGCTCATTTGTAAGTTATCATAACTTTTTTTTTTTAAAGTTCGAATGGAGGGAAGCTATAACAAAGTAATTTAGATGCAGTTTTGTAACTGGGCCTTGACATTCTTTTGGTTCTGTTTGCAGAAGAGATACATTGTCATGGGATGATGCCCTAAATCTAGCTTCCTTTTTAGGAGATCAGCTGCGTAACCTTCATCTCTTGCCCCTGCCATCTTTGCATGATTCAATGTACTCTGATATTAAACAGAAGATGGGTTTGTCTTCGGCGAAGGCTTTTATGGAGGTTTCTCCTACTAGATTCAGTATTCCATTGGAATGGGAACTATTTATAAAAACGATGGCCTTGAAGAAGAAGAATGTCTCAAGCCGATTGACCAAATGGTATGCGTCCGTTTCTCACAGAAAAACTGAACTGGTCTTCAAGTGTAGTAGTAGAAGCTCATGGAGATATAACAAAAATGGTTGTTTAAAAGCGTAAATTATAGAATGTGTCTTAGTGATGGTAACTGTTACCCGTATCTCCTTGTAAATGATCAACTGATCTAAAAATTATAGTTATCAAATATGTTTAATTCTCTCAGTTGGCAAACTAATTCCGCAACCAGTCTAGGAAAAGGTCCCTAGTTTGGATGGTTTCCAGCATCTAGTTCGATATATATTTTGACCTTTGAGATGTATTGGGTCAAGATGGAAACCATTGACGGCGGGTTCTAAACCCCTGTACATGTGTTACATGCCCAGATACTCAGTTTATCGACAATATTACCATATGTAAGATTCAGAACAAAAGTTATGGGATCTTAAATATTTATCACAACCTTGAATTCCTTCAGAGTTAAATATACCTGAAAGCGTTTCTCGGATGAGATATTCTACTGCAACCATTATCCTTTTCTTTCTTAATGGGTAAGCTGGACTTGAACGCTTGACCTCATGTTTGCAATTCGGTACGTCAATCATTTGAGCTATGGGGTCGAGCCCCTGTTGCGACCAAACTACTGTAAAACAAACACCTTGTCAGTTCTTGATTATGGTTTTTTTGCATACTGTGTTTCTTATTTCAACCATGCATTAATCCACAATTGTCAGCATAGCACATGTCCTGTGGTGCCAGTACTTCAAGTTGGGTTTCTTTATTGAATTGAATCTTCTCTTTACTAAAATGATTATGTAAATATAGTAATATACTAATTGGCCATAAACTTGGTTTCTCAATTTACCCAACGTGGAACTTGAATTCCATCTTTGAGGTTTCTGCATGTCTCAATAGGGCATTAAAGGATTCAATATGCTACCTCAGACATTCTTCCCATGCAATTTGTAGGGGGGATCCGATACCGAGCATTCTGATAGGAAAGGTTGAAGAGTACATCCCAGATGATTTGGCAATGCTTCTCGATATTGTCAAGGTCCCTCCCATTGTCTTTATTTTATCCACTTCATAACTCTGTTGCCATTTAGTCTTCTATGTTTGTAATATCTGTTTTTCATGTGATTTTAGGATGAAAATGGTCTGTACAAGGTTCGTAAGTTTTCCACCTGGATACACTCGGATATTATGGATGACAACATTCACATGGAACCATGTTTTCCCAGTTCTTGCTTGGGTGTGAATGGGCAAGATCCTAGCCTGATAGTTAATGGTTCTGTGAATGGTTCTAATGGCACCGGAGAGCGGAGGAAATGGCGTCCTAGCCACATTCTTGACTTCAGTGATCTGTCTACAGGTGAATGCGCTTTACTTTAATTTGTTTTCCATTCATGCTATAGCAATATGTTATCCTTAAGTTGGTTAGCTATATGCTTTCATGAGCATTGAGCTAAATGAAGCTGCAATTGACATGATATGGAAGGATTATTTTATTTAAAGTATACAACCTGTATCAGGATGGGGGGATGACAAAGTTCCATTTTCTCTGACTATGCATACATGTGGCAGACATGCTGGTGGACTTAGGGTTCCCACCTAGGAGAGTTTCCATGCCGAAACAAACCTGATTGTATTACACTTTGATATATCATATTCTTTTGGAAGGTCTGAAAAAATTGGTGAATGGTCTATCTTTCCCAAGGATTTATCAAATATTATCATCCAATCAGGTTGATCTTTATTCTACAGATCTCCTTCCTAGGGACCCACAAAATTGTTCCCCTCCCATCTCTTGCACACATGCTTCATGTGCACAGCACACGTAGGCAAGGGTGTATCTTTCTTTTCCTCCCATTCTGATGCAAATAGTCTTCTTCAAAACATAAGAAATATAAATGCTATTGTTATGATACTAAATGTTAGAGAGAGAAATGTATGATATATTTGCAGAAATGAATGCAGAAATCACATAGGATAGCAGCCTTGCAACTCTTCTTTACCAGGGCTTCTATCCCCTCCTGAATGAACCTTTATCTTTTCAGTATGGAGCTGTGATTTGAAATGAACTTTTACAAAGGTTTGTATCTAACTGCTGTGCAAACGTCAAACAATAATCTTTAAAAGGGCTTGATATTTTCCCAACACATTCTGGATGTTGACTAAGGTTTTTCTAAACTCATAAACTAGATTTTAGAGTTGAGCATGCAGCATATTTGGTTAATGCACATATTATAGTGAAAATGAGATTTGCTGATTAGTTGGCTGGAGGTGGTGTACAAATATACTCTTTATATAGAGAGAATTCTCTTCACAGAGATTTTTCTGTTCTTTTAGTAAATTTTCAAAAGCACACCCCGCCTCTTGCGCCAATGGTGGAGTGTAGCTTCTCTCAATCGAGAGGTCTCGGGATCCGTTCCCTCGGATGATGAGTAGCAAGAACTCCAATCCCCAATGCTAACCACTGACCCTGTACTAACGTAGGTAAATGATATCCTCCAGCAAAAAGAAAGAGTAAATTTTCAAAATCCTTTCTAGTTAAGAATTAAGATACGTTTTTAAAATTGTTATTTGTTGGTTTTCATGGATTAATATCACCGATCAGATGGTACAAGCTTAAATTTATAGATTTTATCAATTTATGCATCCATTAGTAATGCTTCAAGTCTTAGATATTGAATTGAAAGACTAGGTAATGTTTCACTTAGCGAGGGAGCGAGGGATATTCATGAATATTTTAAGAAAAACAGCATGAATTTGTTAATTTCCAAGCATGAAAGTAAGACCATTAGCATGATTTGGCACAGATCTTGTTAGTCTTCTGTACATGGAGCCTCAAGGTTTTTCTTCCTATTCATGTCTTCACAAACCCTCCCTACCTATGACATGCTTGGTTTGCTTCCCCTTTCCATTTTCCTTCCTCACTTTTGCCCATCTCTTTTGAAAGTATCTATGTGTATACAGTGAGATACTAGTTGCCTCCCGTTGCATTCTTTTTGTCGACAGTTCATCTGCTATTGAAGTATCTTAAAAAGCTCCATCAGGTTTAGAAACCAGTACACAAGACCAAATAGGTCATCCCAAAGTTCTACACATTTGTGGTACTACATGGTCTGGTCATTGTGAATTATTTTGACTCAGGTAACAATGACCCAGATTGTTTTGGCCACTTACTCTTTATGCTTTTGCCTGATGCCAAATCATATAGGGCTCATTTGGTTCGGATTAAAATAAGTGCTTATTTGGGCCTTAAGTTAAATCGATTATGTCTGAATTATGTCCCAATTATAATGTTTAGGTCAACTCATTATAAGCGATTATGTAATAACCAATTTATGAAAATAACTGGTGATTTCATAATCTTGCCAGGAGGTGATTAGTGTGGAGCATAGCTGCATATGCACCTTTAACTCTTTAAGACTGAAAATTATTGTAAGCACCCAAATTTGCACCCAGTAAGGCCTACAAGATCCATTAAGCTTGAGAGAGATATTTTTTAAAATATTATTTTTATATGTCCCATAATGACCAAAATACCCTTTTTTAAAATGTTCAGATAATTGCTTATCGACAGTGCCAACCAAACAGCATTACAATTTACAACAATCAGCGTTTATTAACAATAATGCCTATTCATGACAGCGCTTATCAGCTTAATCTCTTATGACTGCAATAATCCAAACCAAAAAAGCCCATAATGACTTGTATGGTTGTATCATTATTCCTTAGTACCCTGTACAATGTGCACCCATGACATGGCTATTAGTTCAAAACCATAGTTTCCTTTTTTTAGTCTCCTAGAATGATTTATATGCTTCTTAGTTGTATTCTGATGTATTTCAAGATATCTGTATACAGTTCTGTTTATACTAATTTCTATGCAACAGTATCCTTAAAATGTAATCATATGCTTTTTTGGACAAGACACCTATTTGGCTTACTAATATCTCTGCTTCAGAGACAACTACTTACAAGCGTTTTGGTTTTGAAATGGATGTTTTCTAAATTTAGAGGAGAAAAAGATTTGAGTATTTCAATGAAGCTTTGCATATAAAACGGCCAGCATGCCTATCTATGCTAGATGTCCTCCTTCCTAGCCTAAACTGACTAACCTGTCTTCCCTGTGTTCGCCCAGTGATTGAAACCGTCATGCCTAAGCCGGAACTGTTGATTCAAGCAGTGTAAAGAATTTTAATATCTCATATTTTTAGTGTCTAAGTAACATAAACTGCCCTATGAAAGGCTAGTTGAAAGTTGAAACCAATGGTCAGTTTTACCTACTTAGCATTACAAGAAGGACCTAGGTCAATTCAGGTCAACCAAAACATAAATAAAGAAAGACAAGACAATACAACTGAAAATTGTTTAGTTTCATCTTTGGAAGAAAAATGGCTCCTTGTAACTTCATTATTTGCAATTGGTATCATATTTGATTTTTTATGACTGATTTTCTTTTGCAGGCGACCCTATATGTGACTTGATCCCCATACATTTGGATGTTTTTAGAGGAGATTTACGTCTCCTTAGGCGGTTTCTAGAAAGCTACAGACTTCCTCTGGTAAGAAAAAGATCACAGTTTGAATCAGTAGAGAGTGGGAATAAGTTTGGGCGACTCTCCTACCATGTCATGTAAGTCAGCAAAAATTTGATTTCTATATATTCATTCACCTATCGTCTTTTCTCTGGGGTAGAGGAGATATTGTTGGATACATATCTCAACTGAAGTGGTCCATGACATTGGTTGAAAAAAATCTTTTGAATATATTGGAATATTGATCTTGTTTTTGAATCTTCAAAATCAAACGAAATATCAACATTATATGAGAACATTACTTAGCTGGTTTGGTATTTTCAACAATCCAAACTCCTAATGTTCTAGAATAATGCTTTGTATCTTAGGAAAACAAAATAGCTCTGTCCATATCCCTTTGAATGAAACTAGTTTAATTTTTTTTTATTTAGGTTTCTTAGGCTTATGCAGAACTCATATGGACAATACCTAAGAAGCATAATATATGGGAAAAGAGGGAAGTCCTGGTTTGAGCATCTTGCCTTCTTTCTTGGGTGTGTTTGAAATTAAACCAGATACCACATGCAACTTTGTGAGGAGTATTGAGTGCACCAAAAACCTTCATGTATTATCTGTTGGAGAAAAACAAAGAGTATATGTAACACTTATCAGTAGTTTGAGTGTGTGTGTGTGAGTGTTGGGGGTTTGCACGCTGCTTGATTCTAGGAGAGAAGAATTTCAGAAGCATGGCAGTGAGTGATGGTATGGTTATAAATGAACCCTAAGTCCTAACAATATGATATAAGTGTTTATTCTCGGTGTTCCATGTGTTGCCATGGGAGGTTGCTAATGGTCCTAACAGTCTGATAACCTAACTGAAATGGATATGAGTGTATTTATGCTGGCCAATTCAATCAATTATGGTTTGCACTTTAAGGTCATCGTGTCCTTGGCTACATTCAACTTGTCAGTGTGGACAGTTGGTGCTTTCTTAGGAAAGATCAAATTTTGAAATGAATATTGTCCCAGGGAACACAAGCACATACATTAACTCGTCTTTTGTGGATTTCTTCCCCTTTATGAGTGCCTTATCCCAAGTATTTGGGGTTGGCAAGACGATTACCCGAATCCTGTTCCACCGCTCTAGCTACGGATAGGGATCCATGCTAATGAATCTAGCAAAGTTTTACACAGGCTGTTAATAATCGTTCATCCGGGCTTGTGACCGGCAATGCAGCACAGAGCACAGCACTAGTGGAGTTTCCCTCTTTTATGGCTAATACTATTATTTTCTTCTGATGTCAGTGTTATGACCATCATTATCATGATATTGTTTCATGTTGCAGTAGTCATTTGTGTGCAATCATAGCAAAAGCCGATTCATAGATTTCAATTGATTTCGGAGGATTCATCTTTTCAGGTGCTACTGTATCTTGCATGAGGAGAACATCTTGGGAGCTATCTTTAGTTTATGGAGGGAACTGAGGATGGCCAAATCATGGGAAGAAGTAGAAGAGACTGTATGGGGAGAGTTGAACAACTATGAGGGCTTCTGTTGATTACTCCCAAATTCTACTGTTGGTAGTGGAGCCTCAACTTATCCAATGGGGAGTCCCATTGTAATTTCTTAAACAAACAAATATTTTATGGGCAGATTGGTATTAATTTTGTCATTTATACCATTGTAACCTTAACTATAGATTATTGTTATACCCTCTGTATCTTGTAGAATTTTCAAGTTTTTGTCATTACCGAACCTTGACCAATCTCTGCTAATCAAGTTATTGTGGAATAAATTCGCATAAAAATGATCTGTTGGTTGGATACTTGGGATCATTTGCTCATTGTGACTATAGGACTATAGCCCATTCTTGCATTAGTTTTTAAGTGTCAGATGTATAATATATCTAAACAATAAACTTTATCCTTATTGATCCATCTAAATTTCAGGCCATTTACCAGATGATTCGGATTTTCATTATCCTTGGGCCATCTCACAACCAAGAGGAGCCCATCTCAGTGAAGGTCCATTTTAAGTTGCAGATGGGCCACTCCCATGAGAAATTGATTCAAACCGTTCATTGGTGGACTGCTCGGACATGTGTCGCCCAATGATGTTGGTCATAGAGAACGTCTCTGGCTATAGCCTGAGACGATCCTAAATCCTGATTGGGCCTATGGTCGGTCCAAGATGTGTCCCATTCATGTATAGACAAGAATAGTTTCACTCCAACTATTGGCTCATGTCTGACAGATGTGGTTTTTCAACAGCTTCTGGGTCACGAGTCACGACACAAGTAGTGAGGTCTTCCTCTTGCTCTTCTCTTGTTGGTGAAAGTCACAACCATATCTCATATCTGAGACGTATCATCGACGTAAATTGATAGATATTCGCCATCAAATTCAGGAAATTGGTGGTGTTTTGGGGAATCTTTCCTCCGCCATCAATCTCCCTATGAGGAGTGCTAGCCCTACTCTTAGCCTGAACAAACCACCTGACCATTTTTTAATGTTAAAGCCTTACAATCACTGAAAAAGTTCATTTTAACATTGAGTGGTAGTGTATCTCCCATTTGGGGAGGGAAGACTCGTGTTCGAGTCCTTGGTGTGGCTGTTGACGCCCACCATGTGTTGAGTTCTAACCCTGCTGACAGTCCTAACCCCTGACATAGTTAGTTAACAATTTAGTCCTACCAAAAAAAAAAAAAAACATTGAAAATGTTCAGGTGGTTGGCTTAGGCTTTGCACTCCTCATCTCCGTACGTCTTCTTATGAGCAGTGCTAGCCCTACTCAACTTTCCTACTTTCGGCCTGAGCAAATCACCTGGCTATTTTCAGTGTTAAAGCTTTACTATCATTGAAAAAAGTGTACATCGAAAATGACAAAAGGTTTACTCACCCTCGGGTGAGCAGTGGATCAGTGGACATGTGTTTAAGAAAAAAGGGAAAAAATTTAAATGGGAAGAAGTTAAAAAATTGGGGGGCGGGGGAAAGAATTATGGTGAGGTGGCCATTTTTTGTCCACTGATTCCGTGCTCTAGTGAGCAACAAAGTAAAACTTTTGCCATTGAAAATGGTCAAATAGTTGGCTCAAGCGGAAAGTAGGATAGCCCTGAAAGTAAGGTTAGCATTCCTCATCTCTTCAAAGTAGGAAAGCCCTGAGAGTAGGGTTAACACTTCTCATCTTCCCTATGCATGACTATCTCGCATTTCATTGGTTTCATGGTTTGGTCCCCAGCAACGAAACAAAAGAAAGTGATGGAAGGGGTACATTAAATGGACTACTTCTCTATTAACAAACTCAACTTAATAAATAGTAATAAATAGACTTATGATCTTGGAAAAACTACCTAATGACCCAGAGTCTTTCTAGATTACATATGTGGCCCTTGACAAGGATTTTGCTAGCCCCAGTCGCAAGTGCAACTTGGTGGCTACAAATATCATAAATTTTCTATTTTATATTTTTTTTAATGTGTTAAAATATCAAACACATCCACGTGATATGCCTCACCTTGCGTCTATGGAAACTTTTGGCGTAGAAGAGTGCTAGCACCGGTCGCAATAACTCCAGAAATTTCCACAGACGCAAGGCTAGGGGCAACACATTGGAGTTTTATGTTATTTTAACAGAATAAAAAAATATCAGGAATAAGTTCACATTTGTAGCCAGCACCTTGCATCTATGGAAGCATGTGATTGGGGCTAGCAAATCCTTTGGAGTAAATGCGAACGGGGATAACATTCCTCCCTTGACAATTTAACTTAACTTCTATGACTTTTCCATGTGAAAACAGTTACATATGTGGGGATCCTATTTTTTTTGGACCCATATACCCCTAAGCATTAAGTATTTCATTTAAGTCTTATATTGATTGAGATACCTTGTAGAGAAGTAGTGAGTTATATGTATCCATGGTTTTTATTATGTAACGGAATGACCGGTACTCATTAGTCCACGCCCCATTTTTAAACACTCAACAAATGTGGTTAAGATTCACTCACCCTAGGGTTAAGCAATCCAACCTTGATTTTTAGAAAATTAAAGAAACAAATCTTAATTTTAATTTAGTTAAGCTTAACCAGAGTTAAATAGAGGTTAAAAATGAACATAGGGACATGAGGTAAGATAAGTAGCGGACCCATGGGTCCGCTAATTACTGCTCTCTTTAGTTTGTGAGAAAGGATCAAACCGTATATAGCCAATCAAATGCATTTATTACCGAACATGATTAGACTAGGATGGTGTGCATTGTGCCGTTGGATATTTAGAGGGTAAGTACCAATGGGGATGATGAAGCTCAAGTTGAATTGTCCAAAAAAGATTATTTTTAATTTTAACTTAATACTTGGAATTATATGAGATAAAAAAACAAAAAAAATGATTTTCACACTTATGACTGTTATTCATATGCAATGGTCATGAAAGTTAAATTAAATTATCAAAGGTCACATATGTACCCGAGATCATTTAGGTAGTTTTTTTCTAGGATCTTCTCTAGTTGGTACCCGGCAGTGCTAATGGGAAAGCACCACACACCAACTTCCATGTTTTTCAAGGCCTGTGCATACAAGCCAATGGATTAATTGACGTGCATTACTTGACGTGAAAGGAGTGTGTGACGCCTTCCGATTGCCAACACCAGCCGGAGAAGATACTAATTCTCAAGCCCATATATTAAGTTGAGTTTGTTAATAGAGGTGGTCCATTTAATGTACCCCTTCCATCACTTTCTTTTGATTCGTTGCTGTTTGGCGCCTTCCTAAGTCATATAGATTGGAAAAGAATATAAACAGACAAATCGAGGGGTGTTGTCGTCAATTTCTTTAACAGTGCTTCTACCAAGGTAAATGATAAGTTCAGACCTATGGCTCAAATTACAGAAATGACCTTCGTGAAGTTGGAAAGGTAAGTCGGTCATCATACGGTTAGGATTGTCCGAGGGGAGTGAAGCTAGCATCTGGATGGTCCAGATTGATGGGTGCACTTTCCAGAGAAGTGGCCCACTAGTATGTTAGTTAATGAGAAGGGATAAATATGAGTACATGTGGGAATTATTCCCATAGTGGGTGTCGCAATGCATGACAAGTGATGCGGAGCCCACAAGATCAGTATTCTCAGAAGAGCAATAGTTGGCTCCACTGGCGAGGAGCGAACTTCATAGCCGACCCTTCAACTCTCATTAACTCGGGTTAGATTTTTTTAATTTTTTAGTTAATTTTTTTTCTTTCTAAAAATCAAGAATAGAGGGATGAATCCTAAGGGTGGATTACTCTTAACCACATTTAAATGAGATTAGAAGGGGGACACATGGCAAGAAATAGGAGCCGAGACACTCCTCGCGTCACTGGCCGAGGAGGTGATTATTTTCCTTTGAAATATTTCTAAATCCCGTTAATTGGTCGTAGCCTCCCGATGAAATAACAAAATGAGTTTTTCCCTGATTACCCCTCAAGAATGAGTTTGATATTAAGCTACCCAAGTGTTAAAAATCATTCCCACGAGAGGCTTACATCCCTTTATTACCATCAACACTTTAAAGAATAGTTTTGAAAGAAGAAGAGTAAAATAAAAATTTACATACATGCGCATGAGATTAGAGAAACTATTCACTCTCCTCATTTTCCCATCTCACGAAGCTCCTCACTATATTCAACGTTGGGTATCGATACATCCGCTCAATACCCTTATCAATACCCAACATAAAATTTGTTTTGGTGATAACTTTTGATCTGAAAGTTCGAATTGATTATAATATAAGAATTTTGGATAGCTTGACGAGACAGGTCCAGATTAAATGGCTAAAATAGTTCTCTGAAACTCAAATTTCCATTTTAAGGTTGTTTGAGTTTTTGAGGTAATTTTTAGTTTCATTGGACTTTTATAATGTTTGCTTTCATTATCGATACACATATCAATACATATTGATACACCACAAGTGGATACACCCTTATTGATACATGTCGGCTTCAACCTATTTGGTAACGATGTATTGACCCGACTTACGACTACACTATAAACCATAAAAAAAAAAAGTACTGAAAATACATGTAAAACTATCTGATGGATTACTCTCATGCCATGTGTGACCTGCTACATTCATACGTCATCCACAGTTCCACACCCACGTTGGAATGCATCCGTCTCTCTCATAGGTTTTCCAGGCCAATGGATAAAAAATGATACAAAGGAATGGTAAGCATACTCTCATTGATCTCAAAAAAGATACAAAGGAATGGTAAGCATACTCTCATTGATCTCAAAAAAGATACAAAGGAATGATAAGCATACTCTCATTGATCTCAAAGTGATAAAACAAAGGGTTTTTGTATATCAGCTACTAGATTTACCCTAATTTGCATTTGCAGATACACTATAATGGAAGACAGACTTGTCTTTAACTCATCATCTAGCAACTCTTAGCTGGACTTTCGTTTATTATCACTGTTAATTAAATGACTATCACGTTCTTGAAATATGATTAACAAGTTTTAACCTTTATAGTTAATTTTTTTCCT
Source organism: Tetracentron sinense (assembly GCA_015143295.1). Lineage (NCBI taxonomy): Eukaryota > Viridiplantae > Streptophyta > Magnoliopsida > Trochodendrales > Trochodendraceae > Tetracentron > Tetracentron sinense. The sequence continues at coordinate 35,374,707 of CM026552.1, read as the reverse complement.
TCTAAAGATCCAAGTTTAATGTTTTAGTGTTGGTAAATCTTAACCACAGTTACGCCACTTTGTAACCGTCTATTTGAGACGCCGGTTACAACGTGAGAGAATCTCAAGTTAAAAACAAGACTTGAAACTCTATTGTTATAATGTGACTCCTTTCAAGTCCTATTATAATCACAGGTCAACACGTGATTTTTTTAAAATTCTAACTGTAATAAAGATTTATTAACCCTATCAGTAGACAATCTAACCTTAATTTTTAAAAATAAAATATTATTTCTAAAGGTTAAAATTAACCAGAGTTAAAAAAAAAGAATACTTTGAAGAGGCTTTTGTGGGGGAGGAAAAACAATCATAGTGGGGGAGGAAAAACTTTCATACAGCATCCATTCATGCCTATCTATATGTGCCTCCCTCTTTAACAGTATATAATTCCCAAGCTCCCACCCAAAACATCTACTGTACTCCAAATGTCTCCATTACTTCTCTTACTCCTCTTCAAATTAACCATAGCTGCTGCTGCTCCGGCGCAATTGCGGCCTGGTTTTTACACAGAAACATGCTCCGAAGCCGAATCCACTGTAAGAAAAGTGATGATCAAAGCCATCATGAGAGAACCCAGAAGTGTCGCCTCCGTCATGCGCTTGCAGTTCCATGACTGCTTCGTCAATGTAAATCCAATATTTCTGTATTCTTCCTTCAATTTCTTTGATCGGTCATGGCGTTTTTTATGCTATTGTTCATGGCGTTTTTTTTTTGTTTTGTTTTTTTTACAGGGCTGCGATGCTTCTTTGTTGCTAGATGATACTCCGACTATGCTCGGTGAAAAGCTTGCTCTTTCAAATATAAACTCGCTAAGATCATTCGAAGTCGTCGACGAAATCAAGGAGGCCTTGGAGAAGCTCTGTCCAGGCGTCGTTTCTTGCGCAGATATCATAATCATGGCCGCTAGAGATGCCGTCGAATTAGTAAGAAGAAAAAAAATCCCCAAGAAACCCATTTTTGTAATTGATCTACTTAGCTCTGTAGCTGTAAAAATCATGATGGGGTTGATGATTTGATTTTGGTTCAGAGCGGAGGAAAGCGTTGGGAAGTCAAATTGGGAAGAAAAGATAGCTTAACAGCAAGCCAGGAAGATTCTAACAACATCATGCCTAGCCCGAGAGCGAACGCGAGCTATCTGATCGATCTTTTCAGCAAATTCAATCTGTCGATCCAAGACCTAGTGGCCCTTTCGGGCTCTCACTCGATCGGCAATGGCCGATGCTTCTCAATCGTATTTCGCCTCTACAACCAGTCAGGAACCGGTAGACCGGACCCGGCCATGGAGCCTCGCTATAGAGAGATGCTGAACCGGCTGTGCCCGGTTGACGGTGACGGGAACGTGACAGGGTATCTTGATGCTACCCCTCAGAAATTCGATAACCAGTATTTCAAGGACTTGGTCTCTGGGAGAGGCTTTTTGAATTCTGATCAGACGCTGTTCTCATCGGAGGCTCGGACTCGGGAGTTTGTGGAACGTTTCAGTAGAGATGAAGATGCGTTCTTCGCGGCCTTTATAGAGGGGATGGTGAAGATGGGTGACTTGCAGTCCGGCCGGCCGGGAGAGATCAGGCGGAATTGCAGGGTTGTCAATAGCCGGACTTTAGAGAGTCATTGGGGCCTAGAATATTTACAGAAGTTTGTGATTAGAGTCCCATTGGCATAAAAGAGAGAGACTGAGAGTTTTATTAAAACCACTCAGATTCTGTAATATGCCCCAAATATCTTCATAGTTATTGTTTGGATTTTGGAAGCTAAGCTTGCCCCCATAGATGTGGTGTGTGTGCTAGTGACCAATCATTTGTTCACAGAGTTTTCTAATCATTACTGAATGAACTGAATGAACACAGGTGTTTGGTGGAGGTTGAGAGTAAAGGTGGATTAAGAGTAGGGTTAGCACTCCTCTTTAATATATGATTTAACATGTTTGTTTTTTTAAGATTAATTTTGAGCCCGAGCTCTGCTTCATGGCGTTCAAGCGGAGCTCCCTTTTTTATACTACAAGTGTGACATGTTTGTAATTATTGATGGAGGCTTGGGTAATTTTGTAACACATCGTAATTACACATTTGTCACCGGATAGTGTAAAAAGGGGAGCTCCACACAATGTGGTGAAGCAGAGTTCCTCTTCATATTTAAATTATTTCTTTATTTTTTTTATCGTAATTGTCAGCCTGATGTAAAAGTTGAAACTCTCTTATTTTATCCGAGCTTGGGATGAACAATTAACACAGGATATCATAGAGGATAGAGAGAGAGAGATTCAATTAAAGTTAGGGTTAGGACTTTATTGAGATGGGGTGTTCATAAAAATTACCACCATACCTTAAAATCAAAACATTTTCAAGGATATATATATACAACGTAATTCTAAAAAATCTATAGCAGGCAGTGGAGAACCGGGCCAAGAAGGCATAGTAGGGCCTTGACCCGAACCCGACCATAAGGTAAGAGAGCCTTGCATTTTTTGGCCCAACCCAGCCCTCAGGTCTTACAAGGCCGCACCAAGCACACTTATTTAAGGGGCATTTTGATGGGCCAAACCACGAAGCGCATGTATCCTTATGTCTCTGATGCTTTTAATACTTTTGTTTTTTAATTTTATTTTTAAAGAGAATATATCATTTAACAAAACAAAGAACTACAAAGCAAGGTTGGGCCCCTATGGTGGCCTAGGATCTGGTTCAGAAATGCCTACATTCATGGGCTGACAGATGACGAACGTCGAAACATCCTTGAAAACTGAGGCCAAGGGCTTGAGTTGCCAAATTGTGAGCAAACTCATTGCTTCTCCGAGGAATATGATGCACTAGGCTTTGATGAAACATGGCTAGATTTGCTCTTATATCATCCACAATGGTTCCAATTTCAGCAAGAGGGTAAGAGTTTGGACATGAAATTTGGTCTACTAGAATGCTTGCATAGAAAAGAAACTGAACAAATGATCCATGTTGGGTCAAGGCCAACTCAGTGGTAGATCTGAGAGCAATCGTTTTTGCCACTAGTGAGGAACCCCCCATAAGTCCCTGTATCCGACCACACAAAATAGTTCCACCATGAGACCGAGCAACCACACCAATGCCCGCTTCGATCCTACTTAGGGAAGAGGCTCCATCTGACGCCACATCTATCCAAGGATGGGCCAAGGGTCTCAACATCCGACTACTAATTCCTGAGTTAGAGGAAATAACCTGAGTATGCCCTTTCCGAATCTCCACTAATTGAGCCACCGTCTCCAAAATACTTACAGCCTGAGAAACAATAGTAGAAGGGCAGGGGAGAGAATGCCCAAACTTGAGGGCATTACGAGCCTTCCAGAGCTGCCAAACCAAACAAGCAACCAACGATAATACCTTAATATTTTCCTCCTTTGCAAACGAGAAATCAACCCAAAAATTCCACCAATCGTTGAAAGAGTGGAAGCTTTTGAAATCAGTTCGCGTATAGGGAGAGGAGCACCACCATACTGCTCGAGCGAGGGTACAATTGACCAACAAATGGAACAAAGATTCAGAGTGGAGGGCGCAAAACAGACACAACGGATCTACCAGAATTCGCTTTCGAGCAATATTCTCATTGATTGCAATTGCATTGTGCAAACACCGCCATATAAACCAAGATATTTTGGGAGGAATTGGGAGTTTCCAAAGCATCTTCCAACCTTCCGAACAGAGCCCGGAATTGGAACACGAGGCTCCCATCCTTTCCAACTGATTTCGAGCAATAAACTGGTGATATGCTAATCTGACTGTGAACTTTCTCGTGCTAGTGAAATGTCATAATAGTTTGTCCTTACAATAGTTGTGAGGTAGAGGAATTTCGCGAATAGCCACGACTTCCGCTTCAAAGCAAACTTGGTTAAGTCGTGAAAGATTCCAAGTTTTGGTAGTCTGGTCAATAAAATTAGCCACCCTTAGTCAAATGCATCCTGACGGCCTAGGGGGAAAAGGCTTGCAACCATACAACTTTGGGATCCACTTATCATCCCAAGCAAGAAGGCTCTGGCCAGACCCAACACCCCACCTTAAACCCGAGTGCAACACAATCCTTCCCACTAAAGTACTTCTCCAAGCCCATGATTGGCGATGCCCCACTTTGGCTTTGAGAAAATCCGTCCTGAGAAAGTATATACTCTTTGCCAAGCGAGCCCAAACCGAATTGGGGTTGACTAATAGATTCCAACCCTACTTAGCTAGAAGCGCAAGGTTGAAAGATGCAAGATTACGGAAGCCTGCTCTCCCTATGTCCTTACTTTTACATATGGACTTCCAACTAATCCAATAAGCTCTTGGCCTTTGATCATCTTGATCCCACCAAAAGTGTGTTGCTTTGGCCTCAATTTCCGCACAAAGCGAGATTGGAAGCTTGAAACAGCTCATTGCATAAGAGGGAATGACCTGTACTACTGCTTTGATGAGAGTACCCCTACCGGCCTTGTTGACAAAGCGCCCATGCCAACTACTTAGCTTTGCCAAAACCCGATCTGGCCTGAATGTGCGCAAACAAGTGAGCTTTAGATCGGCCAAAAGATGAGGGCAATCCCAGATGGAGTCCCGAATTAGCCAAAATTTTCATGTGAAGAGCCCTCGAGATCATCTTTTGGAAACGCCAAGGAGTGTTTCTACTAAACATAAGGCCGGATTTGGAATAATTGATTAACTGTCCCGAGAGCTTTGAATATTTTGTAAGCAGATTGTTTAAAACTCTAACCTCCTCGAGATTAGCTCTAGTAAAGACCATGCAGTCATCAGCAAAAAGAACATTAGATATGGTGGGGCTACTATTCTTGATGCGGATACCGGAAAGAGACCCACTATTCTCTGCCTCATGCAAAAGATAAGAGAAGCAATTAGTAGCAAGAATAAATAAGGGAATAGTGGATCACCTTGCCTTAATCCCCGCGAGGGAGTAATAAAATCCTTGGTCTCCCCGTTAATTAAGACTGCATAGCGCACCGTGCTCACATATTGCATAAGTAAGGCTACCCACCTATCACAAAAACCCAAACACCGTAACACTTTCTCAAGAAAATTCTACTCAAGCCGGTCGCAGGCTTTATTCATATCTAGCTTTATAGCCATTAAGTAGTTAGATTGCCTCTTAATGACTTTCATATGATGGAGGACTTCATGCGTGATGAGGATGCTTTCCGAGATGCTTCGATGAGGAACGAAAGCAAATCGGTTCGGGTGAATCAAATCACGGAGAACTGCCTTCATTCGATTTACAAAAACTCTAGACATGATCTTGTAGGCCACATTACAAAGCTCAATAGGCCTATAGTCTCCCAAATGCTCCGGCATGGCTTTCTTTGGGATGAGAGTGATATGAGTAAAATTGACCTCGTGAAGAAGGAACCCGCTGTTAAAAAACACTCTTGGTAGCTGCAATGACATCATTCCCAACCACTTCCCAATAATGATGATAAAATAAACCAGGCATGCCATCAGGGCCCGAGGCTTTTGTAGCTCTAATTTCAAAGGCCGCATTACGGATTTCCGCATCTTCCAAAGGCCGAATGAGGTCTCGATTCATCTCAACTGTAACCTTCCGCAGAATGTAAGAGAAGTCATTTTCAGCAAAGGTCGGATTTGTAGAAGTATACAGATGACTGAAGTGGTCTATAATACATTGTTCCACAGCTGATGGGGTATCAAAGTTTATTCCTTGTTCAGAAAAAATACTATCTATTCGGTTGTAAGCTCTTCTCTGGAAAGTGGATAGATGGAAAAAATTTGTATTACGATCCCCCGCCCTAAGCCACTTGATCCAAGATCGTTGAGCCCATAACATCTCCTCCTGTTGAAGCACGGTGTCTAACTACCTTTGTAAAATGGACTCTTCCTCCAAAAGAGCCCGAGAGGGATGAAGACTTTGAATGTGGTCAATGTGACTTCGAAGTCTATCTTTCTTTTGAATCACCAGACCAAAGGTGTGGTAATTCCACTGTTTTAGGGCACTTCTGGCAGACCCAATCCTTTTACAAAGAGTATACATGAAAGATCCCTGATTCCAATAAGGCCAAACACTCGCAACTGTTTCTAAACACCCTGGATGAGTAGTCCACATAGCTTCAAATTTGAACGGTCTACGTTTTCTCAGCAATGGCTGATTTAAAGATAAAATGAGGGGACTATGATCCGAGGCAATCATCGGGTTTTGGTGGACCTTGGCAGTAGAGAAACGAAACTGCCAATCAGGAGAACAAAGAGCCCTATTAAGACTTTCTCAAATATTTGCTAGCCCTACTCGCTTGTTTGACCAAGAAAAAGGGTTGCCGTTGAAACCCAAGTCCAGAAGCCCATGGGCTCGAACAAATCTGGAAAAAACCTCAAGTTGAGTTGGACTCTTTTGCTCCTCACCAACCTTTTCAAAATTAAAAAGAATCTCATTAAAATCACTAATCCAGAGTTGGCTTCTGTCTTGAGGAAGTGAGAGTGCAAGATCCTCCCAAAAATGCTTGCGGTCTGCCTCCACAGGAGGCCCGTACACCAAGGAAAGAACCCAAGAGGCAACTCCAGCTTGTTCTTTCACTCGAAGATGGATCACATTGCCATGACAGTGGATAATTGCCACGGCTCCCGCCAGAAGACACAAAGAACCCCTGCTCTGCCTCGGGAGCTAACAACCACCATGTCATCAAACTTCAACTTGACTCGCCACCGGCACATAACTTTGTCACTAGCTTTTGTTTCCATCAGAAAAACCAACGTAGACTTATTTCGCCGAACCAGCTCATGGAGAGCTCTAACCGTCGCGGGGAGGGGGGGGGGGGGGGGAAATTCCCCGACAGTTCCAGCTGAGGATTGCACAACCTCTTCTTCGTAATGCAATGTTCAAAGTATGTGAGTAATTTTCAAACTTTATGACCTTAAGTGATAAAAGAGGATGACAATTAAAAGCAACTTTTGAACCCTTCACAAATTCTTGTGAGATTTTAGACGGCAAGAGAGAGAACAAATTCAAGTGTAGACGAAAAGTGGGTTTTTTAAATGGGGAAAATAGTCACCACCTCGGTCGGTGACGCGAGGAGGTGCGTCTAGGTCCCTTTTAATGCCATGTGTCCCTCTTTTAACTTCATTTAATCTATCCTTAGTTTTTAGAAAAATAACTAGAGTTCATGGAAGTTTGAGTTGGCTTTGTGAGAGCGTGGAGCAATAGTTTGCTCCTCGCCAGTGGAGCAAACTAATGCTCTTTTAAATGATGTTTGATTTCACAAATTGACGAGCAATAGGTAGGTAATTATTAATTAGGAAGGGGAGACGTATACACTTAGAAAGCTAGAAATTAGATTAGTTTTAGAAAATAATGACTTTGGGGAGAGGTAATTAGGTTAGTGAGCCTTTCAACCACCACACCTCATAACTGAGCCTATGTTGAGTTCGATTTGAACATACTCAAGCTCGGTTTGAACTTGAATTCGAGCAGGCATGAGTTTGGTTTAAACAAGCTGCTCGAGCACAAAAATGATTCAAGCCAAGCTGAGCTTGGGTTAGCTCAAGATTGATTCAAATTTGAAGGTTATTTTGACTAATTTTATATAATTTTAACAATGGAACTGATACTTTGCGCAGACACACACCCACAACCCGCCACATGTCCATTTCCTACCTTTTGAAATCATGATTAAGTTTAACAAACATGAGGTTAATATATTTTATTAAAAAAAAAAAAAAACCAAGGTTAGATGGATGAACCAACCACAATTAACGAGTGTTTATTCTCAGAACATAAAGGTTAATATATTCTCAGAACTTTGATATGATTCAAAAAAATGGAGATTTATTTAAAAGAAATGACCCTAATTTTCCATTTCAGAGTAAACGACAGCAATTAAAGCCACAACCAAGAACGAAAAAGCTATATACAGATTCAAGAAAACGAACTTTTTCCATTTTACAGTTTTTCTTACTCAAATCTGTAACGAACAAAAAATCACAGAAAAGAATGGAAAAATAACAAGCAATTGTTAAAGATTAAATAAGCTTCAAACAAGTTCTAATGGCGATTTTTCACGACATAGAAAGAACCTAATGGAAAATTCTGTAAATAGCTTCAGATTCAAAAAGGTCAAGCCTTTCCTTTCTAGAAGTTCCAAACAAGACCATAAACCGAGAGAGAATTTATAAAGGGAGAATCGATCGACGAGGGAGAGATGGAACCAGAGGATGAGGAAAGAATCACTGGAGAAAACAAGAGGAGAGGGAGAGCCATGAAAGAAGTTTCCTTATTTAAAGAGAGCTCGTGAGAGAATTTTTCTCATTTAATGGGTGGTTTTCACCTAAAAACCAGCCGTTTTGGATTCGATGGTTTGATTTAAAATACTGTAAGATCTAATGGTAATGATTTCATAGCTAGCTAAAGGCTTTAGTAAGTGTGGTTGTTAAGAACCCTTCTTTATATGTATATATTCCACACATAAAAGGATGTTGTTGTTGTGGCTGTTGGATCTCTCAATCGTATGATTGTTTGCATGTGAACATAAGTGTTCTTTTTCATACACGTCTCCTAATCCATTCTCTCTATATATATTAGCGGATATATATATATCTCCTATGAAAATAGCAAAAAAAAATTATGTTTAATACATAAAGTAAAAAAGATTAGTAAAGATTAATCACTAGTCTTAGAGAAGGATAACATTTTCCATACATGCATATATGATTTATTGGGAAAACCACCTAAATGACCCTATGGTCTTTCACTAGCACTAATGTGACCTTTGACAATTTAACTTAACTTTTTTAACCCCACATATGAAATTCTATTTTCTTTGGACTCATATGCCCCTAATTACTAGGTTAAAAATCAAAGTAAAAAAGTGAATCAAATTGCTCAGATTCTCAAAACATAATCAAGAATGTATAGGTAGGTTACCAATCAAAAAGCATGTAAGCTTAAAATAAACCACTGGGGCAGACTCGATTCCCCCACTTCCCTCTTCGTGAATTAGAAAAAATCATAATTTCATGCCAAGGAAAAAGAAAAATGAGAAATCAAACTATAATTTACAGTGCTAATCGGTCTTATTTCTGCTTATATTTTGGAAACTAGTTGCAGTTTGAGAAGATCGGAATCCTATTTGACCAAATTTTGAGAGAAGCTCGATTGACTAAAATGAAATTTATATGGAAATTGAGGAAGACAATAAACAACACCTGAAGGTCTATTCTCTCAAAGTTTACAAAGGATTAAACACTTTGTACGAGATCAGGAAGGAGAACGAGGCGAATACGACAACCAGCAGGATTTAGGGGCATATGGGTCCAAGGCAAATGAAGTTTCAACAATTGTAACAATTTTCATATGTAAGTTGAATTTTCAAAAGGTTACTTACGTACTCGGGAAAGACCATAACGTCATTTAGGTAGTTTTCTCAAATTTATTTACTTCCATTACATATCGAGAGGCTAGTGATTGAATTGACTTCTACATCTCTATATTTTTTTCTCTTTCCGGTTTGTCACGCAACCACAACCAAGTAGTTAGTGGTGCTATCTAATCCTATCCATCCACTCGTATTTATCTTTCGATGAGAGTAGATGCGTGTGCGTAGGGGCTTAATGGATAAGACCGATTAGCACTGTAAATTATAGTTTGATTTCTGCTTATTTCTGCTTATATTTTGGAAACTAGTTACAGTGCTAATACCCATTAACTATGATTAAGATTTACTCACCCCTAGGGTTTATCCATCTAAACTTAGTTTTAGGAAAAAAAAACCTTAAGGTTGGTTATGCTTAACCGGAATTAAAGAGGGCTCTACAAGCCGCCATGTGTCCCTTTTAACACCCACTAATTGTGGTTAAGATTCACTCATCCCTAGGATTCATTAATCTAACCTTGGTTATAAGAAAATAATATAAAAATATTAATCTTAGGTTAATTATGTTTAACCCCAGTTAAAAGATCTCTATAAGCCGCCACGTGTCCTTTTTGACACCAACTAACTATGGTTAAAACTCACTCATCCCTAGGGTTCATCCATCAAACCTTGGTTTTTAGAAAAAAAATCTTAGGTTGCATATGCTTAACCACAATTAAAGGGAGCTCTACAAGCCGCCACGTGTCTCCTTTAACGCCCACTAACTGTGGTTAAAATTCGTTCACCCCTACAATTCATCCATTTAATCTTGATTTTTTAGAAAAAAAAAACCTTCGGTTGATTATGTTAAATAACAATTAAAGGGGGCTCTACAAGCCGCCACATGTCCCCTTTAACACCCATTAATTATGCTTAAGATTCACTCACCCCTACGATTAATCCATCTAACCTTGCTTTTAAGAAAAAAATAATAATATTAACCTTAGGTTAATTATGTTTAACCACAATTAAAAGATCTCTATAAGTCATCATGTGTCCCTTTTAATATCCACTAACTACGGTTAAGATTCACTCATCCCTAGAGTTCATCTATCTAACATTGGTTTTTAGAAAAAAAAATATATGTACTTGATTTTAGAAATATATATTAACCTTGGTTAGAAACCAATTATTATTTATTTTATTGAATTAACTAACCTTGTGTTGAAAAAGAGTAATTTAGACATTTTAAAATATTTAAATGATGACATCATCAAAGTCCATGGAGAAAGTAACGGTAAACATAGGGGAATGGGGTATTTGTTACAGACAACCAAAGTTGAGAGAAGGGCAGTGTAATTTTAGAAACTAGAAGAGAGGTTTATGAAATTTCACCAAACCTAAGGGAGGTGAGTGTAATTTAACCTAAAAAAAAACAAAGGGAGGGTTCGGACAAAATAGATAAAATGAAATAGACTCAAGTAGAGGCCACAAGCATGCATATCGAGCACCCTTTTCATGCCTTTCCGTTGCTTGGTTTTTGCTTGCACAATTACCCCGGCAGTTTTTTGCTGCAAAACTTGAAACACTGCAAAACAGCCCCTAAAAGGGAGAGGGGTTTCTTCAAATGAGCCTTCGAAAGAGAAAACACAAAGATGTAAATTGATCTGTATTGCATTTCCCAAGCATAGAAAATTTGGGCCAATAACAATAGGAACACATTCAAAATCACATTTAAAATTTCTCTATTCGTAATCAAGATGCGATTAATTTTGTTAAGTCTCAAAAGGGAACCTTTAGTTACATTTCTGGATGCAACTCCTTTTGGGTTTGTTACAGAAACCCACCTCAACCTCTAAACTCTATCGTCCTCTACCGTGGTCTACAAAAAGATCCGAAACAAGAACTGTAAGCGTAACCAAAGTGAAGGGGTTCAATACCGTGGTTTTATCTGCAATTTAGCCTTCAGGGCCAAGTTCTGTAACATATGCGTGTCCTGAAAAGATGAAGGCTGTAAGCTGTCATAACAATTAGGAAAAAGTTTATATACATGACACACAGAGGTCTGCTGAAACATAAAAACAAAGAATGCCATAATGGATGTTACGTAAAAAATCGAGTGCCATCTTTAACTGTAAATAATTACATGTTTGTTAGGGAATAAGTAAAATTAAAATCTCAAATTTAATCATGCTTAAAAGGAGAATGTATGCCTTAATACAGTACTTAGTACTTACGTCCTAATTAAGTAAAGATGCTGACTTGAAAACCTCTAGGAACTTGAACAGAAATAAATGAGAAAGTAGATAACTGCTCACGATAACCCTGCATTTGGAGAAGCTCAGCTATACTGGCATGTTGTGACAATTTATGTTCTTAATACTGCTAATTTTGGTAGACTTGGTAAGTAATTTTATGCAATCTCCTAGGCTTTCCTGTAGTGAGGTACTGAAGTGTTCCTGGATGCACATAAGGAACAGTCAGTCGCGGCTTCAGGTTCTTCAAATTTCCATGTTTACTCTAATACAGAGTGCTTGTTAGGAGATTGGTTACAGGTTATTGTGATTTTCTGGAGTGATCCATTAGGGTTTAGGAGGCATAAAGAGTGATTTCTTCTCCAATGAATCTAAGAGCATTACAAAACCTAACTCTGCCTGCAAAGGAAACTAATAAGTAAATCCATACTGAAAAAACAAGGGGTTCAATCATATATCATAAATGTGCCTGGAACTGGCCATGAAAAGAGACAATGAGATACCTTTTTTTTTGGTAATAAGATAAATGATATACCTTGCTTTCACTTTCAGTGGGTACAATCATATGTGTGCCTGGAACTGGCCATGACGTTGTTGGTTCATGAATTCCATAGTCCATAAGACGTTTAGCAACATCTCCGGGCTCTATCCCAGCAGTATTCTGCAATGTAAATGTAACGACCCCAAAATCCTACAAGGCTAAAATAGGACTTTGGAATCGCCACATTACTTAAACCTGCTTAAAAACCATGTATACAAGGCATACTACACGAGTCTCCAAAAATGAGGATAATAAAATTCCGATCATAAAAAGTCAAACCATCCTATACAATAATAGCCCACACACCATAGCTCCTCATAACGAAAATAGTCTAAAACATCCACCCGGTAAATAACTAAGGCAACATCAACTAGAAGTCAAAAGTCTAATACAACCTTCTCTTCCAAAAAAAAATGCTAAAATTACTCAATAGGGACAACTGTCAAAATCCTTAGCCTCCCCCTCAGGAAGCCCACCTTCTCCCTCTTCTTCGGCGTACACCTCTTCGGTTCACGGCTCTTCTCCTAAACCTGAAGACAATGACAGGTCGACTGAGTTTGAAATACTCAGTGGATAAACAAACTAACAACAACATAAGATAGCATGAGCAATAACAATATCATAACTCAGTTTATCTAAGCTTACTCATAATAATTTCGCGTAAAATAGGCATAATCAGAGTGCGTGACATATAACATGTCATAACATCATCTTAACTCGTGTACTTGTGCAATTCTTATCCATGAACTTAACTTAACATATGCATAGACTCACACATGCATGATTCAGAGTGTGTTTGTCCCGGCAACGCATAATTCATAGTGTTCAACAATGCGTAGAGTAGATGTTCGTCATGGGGGATCATTCTTTCATAGCATAACATGAGTGCGACAACGCGTAAAGTGGATGTTCGTAGTGGGGGATCATTCTTTCATGGCATAATTCATGACATATTCGTATCCAATGTATGCATGCTTGTGAGACAAGTGGACTCATGAGACTTGAATACTTACCATGCGAGTGCACGTGTGCTTGAGTGTCGTGATTGGAATTCAAATGAGTCATCCTTTAGATTTCAATCTTCCGCTAGGAAACTCCGCTACGTTACATCTCCCTAGTTAAAGAATTCCCAACGTGGAGGATTTTCCTCTAAGGTTTGGCCTACCCGAATACCGATCACCATACAAGTAAATAGAGCATAATTTATCATAACAACACAATATTCATTTAACTTAATTTCTTCATAATCAAAAGCATCATACTAATATTTAGCATTCTTAGACATTTCAACAAACATGTAGAGTGCATTAATTATGGATACTTTGCCCTTTCTCATTCTTAACATTCCATCACACAATAATCTATCCACACAACCCAAACATACTCCATATCCATACATTCATCCCAATCCTCCATAGTATTTCCCTTCCTCCGTTCAATCCATCCATGGTATAAATCCATTTTCATCTCTAGTAAGCTTAATCCATACATAATTAGGGAAAACAAGTCAAATTATCATTCATATTAAACTAATATTCATCAAACTTCATTAATAGAGTTGAGTTAGGGAGTTTATCGACCTTAGGGATCCTTCCATTGGATCCAAATCGCTCACAAGATGATTTGGGGAAGCTTTGAGGACGATCTCCAAGCTTTCCTCTAAATCTTCTAGCAATCTCCTTCTTCTCCAAGCAACCCATCTCTCAAAACCCTAGGTTTTCTCCCCCTTTTTGCCAAATTAGGTTAGAAATAGGTAGAGTATTTTAATATCTCGAGTAGGACCCTCTATTTATAGCCCCAAGGGTTGAGGACCCAAAAGACCAAAAAGTCCTTACAAAATTCTGTCAAAAACACGAAAGACCGATCGATCGGTGATTATGACCGAGCAATCGGTCGCCTACTGATCGATCGGTGTTTATGACCATGCGATCGGTCAAAAACACTCTCTGGAAAATTTCCCCATACAAAATTTTAGACCAGTCGATAGCTACCGATCGATCGCTACTTCTGACCGAGCGATCGGTGTTCTGCAGATTTTTTACCTACTCTACTATTTTGGCCATAACTTTTGACTCGTTCGTCGGATTTCGACGATTCAACTTGCGTTGGATTCTTCTTTCGAAAACGAACATTTCTGCCATTTTAGAATTTCCAAATTATACTTTATTTATGGACCAAAAACTTCCCAAAGTTGACTGATCTGCAATTCCATCAGACAAAACCTCAGAAAATTCATTTTTGACTTAGCTTAGACTAAAAATAAGGAAAAACATTAAACATGAACCTCGAAGAGGGTTCCAATACCTTTCTGATGGTTCAAGACTCACTCAATTCTGATAAACAGTGCCAAAAGTAGAGCTTCCTAAGGTTCAAGGTGTGTTATGACATCCTTCTGATTACAAGTTTAAATAAGTCTTAATCACACTATACCAATTAGATATAAATTACATAAACATTAAAACATCACAACGACTATAATACCCCTAATGCAATGCAATAAAAACATGAAAAAGATTCGGGTCTCTACATCCTCCTCCCCTTAAAAGAATTTCGTTCTCGAAATTACGTACCTTAGGTGAACAAGTGCGGGTACTTTTCGTGGACTTCGGCTTCTCTCTCCCAAGTAGCCTCTTCTCTAGAGTGATGATCCCATTGCAAGAGTACAAGAGGAATGACCTTAGAACGCAAAACTTGCTCCTTCCGGTCCAAAATTCGAGCCGGTTGCTCCACTAGAGTCAAATCTTCCCGAATTTCCAACGGCTCCAAATCAATGACGTGCGACAGATCTGCAATGTACTTCCTCAACATAGAGATGTAAAAGACATTATGTACACTGACATTATGTACACCTTCCATGTAAGGTGGCAAGGCGACCCGATAGGCAACTTCCTCGACTCGGGTGATGATCTCAAAAGGACCCACATATCTCGGACTAAGCTTGCCCCGCTTGCCGAATCTCATCACCCCCTTCGTAGGTGAGATCTTTACAAACACAAAATCTCCAACTTGAAACTCAAGATCTCTCTTGCGAGTATCGGCATAACTCTTTTGCCTACTCTGAGCTGCTTTCAACCTCTCCCTGATCAACTGAACTCTATCCACAGTCTGACCAACGAGCTCGGAACCTAAAAGCTTCCTCTCGCCAACTTCGTCCCAACACAAAGGTGAACGACAACTCTTCCCATAAAGTGCCTCAAACGGTGCCATCTAAATGCTAGCTTGAAAACTATTGTTGTAGGCAAACTCAACCAATGGCAAGTGATCAACCCAACTACCTTGAAAGTCTAACATGCAAGCCCGTAGCATGTCCTCTATGATCTGGTTCACCCTCTCAGTTTGCCCATCTGTTTGCGGATGAAATGCCGTACTAAAATCCAAATGGGAACTCATAGCATACTGAAAACTCTTCCAAAACTTGGAAGTAAATCTCGGGTCTCGATCAGAAACAATACTAACTGGCACTCCATGCAAACGGACTATCTCCTTGATATAAAGGTTAGCCAACTGGTTGGAATTAAATGTGGTCCGATATGGAAGAAAATGAGCTGATTTAGTCAATCGGTCAACCACAACCCAAATGGCATCAAAGTTCTTGGCCCTTTTTGGCAAACCAACAATGAAATCCATGTAGATATTTTCCCACTTCCACTCGGGAATAGGAAGAGACTGAAGAAGTCCTGCCGGTCTCCTGTGTTCGGCCTTCACTTGCTGACACACCAAACACTTGGATACAAATGTAGCCACATCTTTCTTCATACCTTTCCACCAGAAATACTTCTGAGGTTCTGGTACATCTTAGTACCTTACGGATGGACAGTGTATTTGGACTTGTGTGCTTCATCCAGAATCTCACTTCTCAATTCTTCATTATCCGGAACACAAAATCTACCCTTGAAACAAACTTCACCATCTCTCCAAGAGAAATCCTCAAACTCGTTGCTAAGCGACTTATTCATAGCAGCGTGCAGTTCTCCATCATTCCACTGCAGGTCTTTAATCCTGTCCAATAAGGTTGGCCTGACCATAATGTTAACCAACAAGGCTCCAGACGCTCCCACACTGAAACCCGCATCAAGGCTAGACACCTCTTCAAGTAATCTCCATTCTTGGACCATCAAGTGTGCCAAGAACCCAGTAGGTCTCCTACTTAGCGCATCTGCCACTACATTCGCTTTCCCCGGGTGGTACTAGATAGAGCAATCATAATCCTTGAGGAATTCTACCCAACGACGCTGCCTCAAATTCAACTCTTTCTACGAGAACAAATACTTTCGACTTTTGTGGTCGGTGAAAACTTCAAACTGCGCACCGGACAAGTAGTGTCTCCAGATCTTAAGAGCAAAAACCAAGGCTGCTAACTCCAAATCATGGGTAGGATAGTTCTTCTCGTGGTCTTTCAACTGTCGAGAAGCATAGGCAATCACCTTCCCGTGTTGCATAAGAACACAACCTAACCCAACGAGTGAGGCGTCACTATACACCACAAAACCTTCACTACCTGATGGAACAGTTAAGATCGGAGCGGTGGTGAGACGCTTCTTCAACTCAAGAAAACTCTTCTCACATTTCTCATTCCACTCGAATCTAGCATTCTTTCGAGTTAGGTGAGTAAGTGGAACTGCCAAATTAGAGAAACCTTCCACAAATCTTCTGTAATAACCAGCTAGGCCCAAAAAGCTTCGAACCTCTGTAACACTCTTTGGCCTTCCTCATCCTTCCACTGCTTCTATCTTGGAAGGATCAACTGAAATCCCCTCTTCTGACACCACATGACCTAGAAATGTTACTTTTTCTAACCAAAACTCGCACTTGCTAAGCTTAGCATATAGCTTATGCTCACGAAGTGTCTTCAGTGTGATCTGGAGATGCATCTCATGCTCCTTCTATGTCCTGGAGTACACTAGAATGTCATCCACAAACACGATCACAAAGCGGTCCAGAGTCGGCTTGAGGATCCTGTTCATGAGATCCATGAATGCTGCCGGAGCATTTGTCAAACCGAATGGCATGACTAAGAATTCAAAATGCCCATATCTGGTCCTGAAAGCAGACTTAGGCACATCTTCTGCCTTTATCTTCAGTTGATGGTAGCCTGACCTTAAGTCGATCTTGGAGAAATACTTAGCTCCTTGCAACTGATCAAACAAGTCGTCGATCCTAGGCAAAGGATATTTGTTCTTGATGGTGACCTTGTTCAGTTGCCGATAGTCGATGCACATCCTTCTTCTTCACAAAAAAAACAGGAGCTCCCCAAGGTGATACACTTGGGCGGATAAATCCAAGACCAAACAATTCATCAATCTGCTTCTTAAGCTCTTTCAACTCTGCTGGAGCCATCCTATATGGAGCTTTAGAGATGGGTGCCGTACCCGGGGCCAACTCAATTGCAAACTCTACTTCTCTATCTGGCGGTAAACCCGGTAAGTCTTTGGGAAAGACATCCATGAATTCCTCTACAACAGGGATACTTGAGGAATCTGGTGCTTCCGAGGTAGCAAGACTCAATGCCGCAAAACGAGCTAAGTCTTTCTTCTTCAACCCTTGGAAACGAAAAGGAGGTTCACTGATTGGTCGAAAGTTGACTACCTTCCTAAAACAGTCAACATGCCCATGGTATTTGGAAAGCCAATCCATGCCTAGTATGACGTCGAAGTCTTAGAACTCAAGGACAATCAGATCAGCTGGCATCTCTCTCTGACCTACTCGAATATCACAATCTCGATAAACCTTATCAGTGATGACTGAACTACCAACAGGAGTAGCAATACACAATTCACGATCTAACAGACTTGGCTCCATCGGAAACTCTCGTGCAAAACTAGGTGTGACGAAGGAGTCAGTAGATCCAGTATCGATCAAAACATGAGTGAGGAAATCATTTATCAACAATGAGCCTGAATTAATACACGAAGCTTAATTTGTCAAATCATGAATGCATACATACATCATACTGCATAATATTTAATATCATACACATAGCATCAGAACAATATTTTAATTAACTAGAAACACAAATAGACGTACCTTGCACAACGTCGTCGGACGCCTGTGCATCCCGCTCCAAGGTAGCAAACACTCGACCCTGAACTGGCTGGCGAGGCTGTTGGGGCCTCTGACCCTAAGATGGTCTCTGCTGTACTGGCTGCCTAACTGGGGGTCTAGTTTCCTGAGGCTGACTCTGTGGTGGCATCTGCATACCCCGAACTGGGCAATCACGAATCCGATGCTCAATACTACCACAATGAAAGCATCCCCCTGTGACTGCTCGACACTCACCCGGCACATGCCTCTTACTACAATAACGACATACCTCATACGTAGTCGCCTATGGAGCAGGTGGGGCGGCTCGTGGTGCCTGAGTAGCACGGCGAACAGTGGGTGCAACTACTGGCCTCTGATACGGGGTTGGCTTAGCCACTGGAGCTGGACCTGCCATCCTTGGCCTCTTATCCTGCGGGCCATACTTGCCTTCCTGCAGTCCCTTCTTCCTCAAAAACTCAGCCGACCTTCTCTCGGCAATCAAAGCTCGTTCGCTTACCTCTCGACATGATCCAAGACGTAGGATCTCTACCTTGTCTCGGATATGATCCCTCAGACCTCCTTCAAATCTCCTCGCCTTCATACTATCCGTCGTGATCAGATGAGGCGCAAACCGGGATAACTCTATAAACTTGGCCTCATACTCGGCCACTGATATGCTCCCCTGCCTAAAAGTAGAGAACTCGATCTCTTTCTGCTCCCTCACAGATGTCGGAAAATACTGCTCATAGAAGACATCGAGGAACTCTCCCCATGTCCACTCCTGTCCGAACCGTACCTCATTTCTCTTCCTGGATGCCGCCCTCCACCAATGTTCTGCCTCTCTTTATGCCTACAGTCCTGAGAAGAAGAAAACAATTAATTGAGGGACACACTCACATAAATGCTTAGGCCTACGCTTAATCAAAACTCAATCCTAAACAATTTTAAAATCCTAAACTTTGATGTTGCTTCCATAAGGTTGACATCTTCCTACATTCTATACTTAATACCTTAGCCCTAAGGACTCTAATGCCTTGTGCTCTGATACCACCTTTGTAGTGACCCCAAAATCCTACAAGGCTAAAATAGGACTTTGGAATCGCCACATTACTTAAACCTGCTTAAAAACCATGCATACAAGGCATATTACACGAGTCTCCAAAAATAAGGATAGTAAAATTCCGATTATAAAAAGTCAAACCATCCTATACAATAATAGTCCACACACCACAGCTCCTTATAACGAAAATAGTCTAAAACATCCACCCGGTAAATAACTAAGGCAACATCAACTAGAAGTCAAAAGTCTAATACAACCTTCTCTTCCAAAAAAAAATGCTAAAACTACTCAATAGGGACAACTGTCAAAATCCCTAGCCTCCCCCTCAGGAAGCTCACCTTCTCCCTCTTCTTCGGCATACACCTCCTCGGTCCACGGCTCTTCTCCTAAACCTAAAGACAATGACAGGTCGATTGAGTTTGGAATACTCAGTGGATAAACAAACTAATAACAACAGAAGATAGCATGAGCAATAACAATATCATAACTCAGTTTATCTAAGCTTACTCATAATAATTTCGCGTAAAATAGGCATAATCAGAGTGCGTGACATATAACATGTCATAACATCATCTTAACTCGTGTACTTGTGCAATTCTTATCCATGAACTTAACTTAACATATGCATAGACTCATACATGCATGATTCATAGTGTGTTTGTCCCGACAACGCATAATTCATAGTGTTCGACAACGCGTAGAGTGGATGTTCGTCATGGGGGATCATTCTTTCATAGCATAACATGAGTACGACAACGCGTAGAGTGGATGTTCGTAGTGGGGGATCATTCTTTCATAGCATAATTCGTGACATATTTGTATCCAATGCATGCATGCTTGTGAGACAAGTGGACTCATGAGACTTGAATACTTACCATGCGAGTGCACGTGTGCTTGAGTGTCGTGATTGGAATTCAAATGAGTCATCCCTTAGATTTCAATCTTCCGCTAGGAAACTCCGCTAGGTTACATCTCCCTAGTTAAAGAATTCCCAATGTGGAGGATTTTCCTCTAAGGTTTGGCCTACTCGAATACCGATCACCATACAAGTAAATAGAGCATAATTTATCATAACAACACAATATTCATTTAACTTAATTTCTTCATAATCAAAAGCATCATACTAATATTTAGCATTCTTAGACATTTCAACAAACATGTAGAGTGCATTAATTATGGATACTTTGCCTTTTCCCATTCTTAATATTCTATCACACAATAATCTATCCACACAACCCAAACATACTCCATATCCATACATTCATCCCAATCCTCCATAGTATTTTCCTTCCTCCGTTCAATCCATCCATGGTATAAATCCATTTTCATCTCTAATAAGCTTAATCCATACATAATTAGGGAAAACAAGTCAAATTATCATTCATATTAAACTAATATTCATCAAACTTCATTAATAGAGTTGAGTTAGGGAGTTTATCGACCTTAGAGATCCTTCCCTTGGATCCAAATCGCTCACAAGATGATTTGGGGAAGCTTTGAGGAAGATCTCCAAGCTTTCCTCTAAATCTTCTAGCAATCTCCTTCTTTTCTAAGCAACCCCTCTCTCAAAACCCTAGGTTTTCTCCCCATTTTTGCCAAATTAGGTTAGAAATAGGTAGAGTATTTTAATATCTCGAGTAGGACCCTCTATTTATAGCCCCAAGGGTTGAGGACCCAAAAGACCAAAAAGTCCTTACTAAAATTCTGTCAAAAACACGAAAGACCGATCGATCGGTGGTTATGACCGAGCGATCGGTCGCCTACTGATCGATCGGTAATTATGACCGTGCGATCGGTCAAAAACACTCTCTAGAAAATTTCCCATACAAAATTTTGGACTAGTCGATAGCTACCGATCGATTGGTTTTAGACCGATCGATCGCTACTTCTGACCGAGCGATCGGTGTTATGTAGATTTTTGATCTACTCTACTATTTTGGCCCTAACTTTTGACTCGTTCGTCGGATTTCGACGATTCAACTTGCGTTGGATTCGTCTTTCGAAAACGAACATTTCTGTCATTTTAGAATTTCCAAATTCTACTTTATTTATGGACCAAAAACTCCCCAAAGTTAACTGATCTGCAATTCCATCAAACAAAACCTCGGAAAACTCATTTTTGGCTTAGCTTAGACTAAAAATAAGGAAAAACATTAAACATGAACCTAGAAGAGGGTTCCAATACCTTTCTAATGGTTCAAGACTCACTCAATTCTGACAAACGGTGCCAAAACTAAAGCTTCCTAAGGTTCAAGGTGTGTTATGACATCCTTCTGATTACAAGTTTAAATAAGCCTTAATCACACTATACCAATTAGATATAAATTACATAAACATTAAATCATCACAAGGACTATAATACCCCTAATGCACTGCAATAAAAACATGAAAAAGATTCGGGTCTCTACAGTAAAGCACTTACAATTAGTCCACAGGAAGAAAACACTTACTGAGAAAGGAATAAATAGCATAAAATGTTTAGTTTGAACTTTGAAGTACCTTGAAGCCTCTTAAGTCAACAATGAATTCATGTGCAACTCGCAATTGACACTGCAGAAAACAATTGGTTAGTGGTTCTGTGAAACCAAGAACAAAATTAACGACAACAATCAAAATAAGACTGGAAGAATCTACAACTCAATTCCAAAATAAGTCTGCTGATCTTCAAATGGGTCTCCATTCGGTGTGATGGGGTAGACCTGAGAGCCATTTTGGGATTCATCTAGCTTAGCCCTCTGTCTCCAATTCGGGGGGCCTTTCATGTTTTTTGTTTCCTCCTGTTTCGAGTTTACGATCTTGTAAACTCCTTATCTGTTGTTGCTCTCTTTTCATTTATAAATACTTTTGATTACCAATCAAAAAAAAAGGGTGAGCAAAATCACACAATCTAAACTTCAAATTTAGTTGGTAAACCGTGTATATAATTTCAAGATGGATGCCAAGCACAGGTTGTACATCTAGTTAAAGGTCTAAGTTGCATCTCACCTTCCCCCAGGGTAATATGTTTTGCTAAGATGGTAAATGAGCACTACCCTTGTATTCTTTTCAAAGAGAAAGGGGCACAACCTATGAGAAGGCACCCATCTATTTTAAAGTTCAAAGTGTACTTGAATGCAAAAGGCAGCCCAGGAAGATTCAAGGACCTCCAAATGTTTTGCCATGTAGGGTGAATGCCATTGACGCTTCTATAAGTCCCTTAGACCCCATCATGGCTATGCATGTGTAGGAAATTGGCAAAATAAGTGCAGATCCCCAAGGTGCAGCAGAAATTGTACCAAGTGGCTGAGCCTTGTCAGGGGCTGGTATACCACCCGTAGGTACCTTCCCCTAAAATGACAACAAAGAAATTATATCCTGGACCGTGCAAATGTTGAGCAGCAGTTGCATCCATAAGCATAACGATTAAAGATATTTTATGAAACTTCAAGCCCTGAAAGAACACTTTGCCTGTGACTAATATATAAGTCCAATTATAACCTCAAATATTCGTGCAAGAAATGAATATCTTCCAGCTTTACCTTCGCCACTTGAATATCTCCCTGCTCTTTAAGGCTTACTATCAACGGACAAATAATTCTTCACTGCCTCTATTTCGGTGAACATGGGAATTCCAAAATAATTCATTTTATTGACCAGTAACTTATATTCAATATCAATTAGACATCTTAATAAGTTTCAACTTATGCTTTTACAGTATGTTTGTCATTTACTGGTGTTATCCAACAATACAGATTCATCAATGATGTAAAACTTTAGAATTAAGGGGCACTGATATGCTCGTTATGTGCCTATTTAAAAATGATTCATGAAGTAATGTAAAAACAAAAGAGAAACTCTCCAAAAAATCAAAATTCTACATCCGAAACAGGGAATAACATTGCAACCTTCATTGACGAATAATTTTCTAAGCGCTTGGTACATGTTCAAGAAATAAACCAACAAATATAAGTCTAATAACACGAGTCACCAAAATCAATTCAGTCAATAATCTAGGAGGTTACTTTTGTGCACAATACGTACTATGTTAATCTGCATTCCTCATCCTTAGATAAATACCACTAAATATAAGTCTAATATCACAAATCACCAAATCAGTTCTGAGTCAAATATCTAGGAGGTTACTTTTGAGCAACAGATATACGTACTATGGTAATCTGCATTCTCTTCCTTAAAATGGTAATATTTAGTTTAAATTTTACTGCAGTAATAGTTGGCATTAGAAGATTGTCTTACCACAGGATGTGATGGCAGAAACAGTGCCAAGTGTTTCTTCACTACAATGGGACCCATGCCAGGAAGTTCAGATGTAGTCAACCCCTCGTTACATTGCATTCCCATCATCCTCTCTTCAGATATTCCAGGTCATCTCAACACATGCAGGAGAAACTTGTTTAACAATTATCATGCAGGTGGCCTGACTATCTAGAACATGGAATGATATAGCGGAGCTATACATTGAATGGATGATTAGAAATTTTGTAGCAATACACAAAACCTAAAGATACTGCATATGCATTAACCAAATGGGAAACTTTTGATCAAAGGGAACATAGCAGATGCTTCAATCCAAATTTATCCAGTAAGTCTTGGCCACCACAAACCAATCTCAAAGCTCCAGAGCACATGTTTACCAAGAAAAACATCATCAATGCCTTATCTCAAAATAATTGGGTAGCACTACGAATACTGTTCCACCGTTAGTGTGGCCCCAACAAACAAATCCAACTGACCCCTCAACCTGAGAAAAAATCCATGCTTAGGCAAACATCCCAAATCTGCGGATTTTGGGGATCTCTCTCTCAAATTCTTGGGATTACTCTATGCCCATGGGGGTGCAAAAATGCACTGCTTACAAGATGCACGAAGCAATAACACCATAACTTAAAATATGTAACATCTACTTTGATAAAGACCATCTAGGCAACAGAGGTTCCATTATCGAAATGAATAGCGGCATCATGATATTGCTTCTCTGGTTGGATCCATACACTGGTAAATTCCAACCCCCACACAATACAGTGAAGGAGAAGTAGATTTATCTGAATTAAATAGCCATGTGAGACTGTGAGAGTTAAAATTAAAATTTGCAATGGAGAAACTAAGCATTTGAGATAATAGCATCTACACAAAGAAATAGAATACATAACATCTAATTAATGTACCCTAAATAAAGGATAATAGCATGAAATATATAATAGCAGTATAGCCAACAAAAGGAATAGCAATTGGACGAAGTCGAACCAGGATATCCCAAATGAAGTTTTTATAACCTCAACGAGAAAAGGAAATAAAACAGACATCATTGTCTAGACAATTGAAGCAAAGATACAGTGGAACTCATATATAAGTTCAGATTACAATGACTAACAACTTTCAGTTAAAAGATTACTGACGTGTCAAGCACACATTGATGGATCTATAACTTCTACTCTTTGACTATTGAATAGCAGGCAACAAAAAAAGTAAGGGTTGCGCTTTTTGCATTCAAACAGCAAACCGTCCAGATCTCAGCGTCGAGCATTGCGAGGCTTCTCAAGTCCTCCCCATGAACCGGAACCTGCGCCATACAAAGGACCCTTATCCGCGATACCCTGAGAAGCAACATAGGGAGCATGATAAGCTAACAATTTCAATTACTTGCTTCCGAGTGGGAGATTAATGTCCACAAAATGAGCAGTTCAAAAGCAAATACTAATTTCCAATTATGTAAGCATCCCTACCAGATGAACCCCAAATCCATCCCCATAAGAAGCAGGAAAACCCCCTTCATGGCTGCCGTGTTTAATTCCATATGATCCACCTTGAGCCACACACATCAACAGAGAGATAAGAAGAAAAAACAGAACACTGAAACCCCAAAACATAAAAGAAATTATATGTTGTTTCTAATTTTCTGAATGACATGCGATAGCCAGAAAATGTATGTAACGTAGTTTCTAGGCAAAGAAACAATAAAATTTCTATTCTTACATCATTTCTAATTGCAAAAGGTTGGTGAAAGAAACGGATGCAGAAAAAAGTAGGAAACAGGGGTATTTGGACGGTCTCTAAACTCTACCTATTACCAATATTAAAAATCTTGTTCTCGGGTTTTTATTGGCCGAAGTTTCTTTCGGGAGATTTTCAAATCAGATTTTTTTTCCAGGTATTTCTCACCTATATCTCGACAATGATTAAAAAAATATATTAAAATTACAGAAAATAGTAATAAATATCACTAAGTTATAAATTCATAAAAGCAACAACACTATGTTTTTCTCACTATATTTAAAAAATCCCAGTTAAATCTCGCGATATTTACAGGATAAAAAGAGAAAATTATATTTCTCATGAGATTTTTAAATATCACGATAAAAATGAAGTTTTAAACTTTAGATGATTTTTTCGGTTTTTCTCGGGAGAAATTGGGTATTTCTCGGGAGATTTGTAACAGTGCCTACTACACGCGTCATTTATAAAGTAAGGAGATGGAGACGTCCTCACATAAGGTGAAATACATGCAAATGCTTGTACAAATATGAACATACAGTGGAGTTAGAGGTTTCAACTATATTCAATTATTATCAATTGTTAGCACCAGTGTTTTAAAAGGAGTGTGAGGCTTATGCCTTTAGGCTCGCCTCGAGGCGAGGCTTAAGGAAAACGCCTTGAAACTTAGCCACGAGACTTAAATCCCATAAAGCTTACGCTTCAAAGTGTGAAGCTCACATGAGGAACACGCCTCACGCTTTGAGGCTCGCTTTATGTCAATAATGTGTGCCTCATATAGGGTTCTAGCCACAAAACTGAGACTTAAATGTTATTTTTATATTAAATTTGTTAATTTTTCTATTAATAACAAATGATACTTGATTTATTTCAGATAAAACATTAAAAATGACGATGATGATATTAGTTTCAACTAACACTTAATCTATTATGTTTAATGTGCCACGAGACTTAAATCCCATAAGGCTTATGCCTCAAAGTGTGAAGATCACATCAGTGCAGTTAATTCGTCGCCTAGGCGGTCGACTAGACGTTTTTAGGGGTGTGGTGCCCAACTAGGTGATTTGGCAGGTGTTTTTAGTAAGTATCTGGGCGGTCGCCTAGGCGTTTACCTTAAAACTGTTTTTTTTTTTTTTAAGTAAGTGGTTAGTTTAATTAAATTTATTTGTTATTTTAATTAACTTTGTATAAATTTTTTGTTTTGTTATTTCTAGGATTTACACGGTTTGGGAGAGGAGAAGAGAAGAGATGAAGAAGAAGAAGAAGCCTCTGATCCGATCAAAGGTACCTCTCTCTCCACAGCATAGTGTGTAACGCACTATGTTTTTTTTATTTATTCCTCACGCAGACTCTCTCTCTCCAGCATGGTGCGTTACAACATTGTGTTTTTTTTTCTTCCATGTTCGTCACGCAGCCTCTCTCGTTCTCCACAACAATGGTTTTCCTATATCGACTTACAGGGAAGTCTCATTCTCCACAACACTTATTTTGTCCAGCCCTGTTTTTCCTCCCTTGTTTTGTCCCTTTCTCCGTCTTTGAAATTTGTTAAAATAAAAATTAAAAATAGAAGTTTCTCTATTAAGATATCTGAGTTGTTCCTCATGTTTTCTTGAATCATGGAGAGCAAAATCATGCTCTAATTCGAGCATAATTTTGAACTTCAATTCTATTAATAATGTATGGGGTTCTTTTTTTTCTGTTTTTGTGGTGCAGCAGGAAGTGTCGCTCCTTACATCAGGGAGGGTCTCTCACAATAGCGGTCCTACAGAAGTTAACACTTAACCGATGTACTAATTAGCTGTTAAGGTCTGGTTTTGAAATTTGTTAAGGTCTGGTTTTTCTGCTCTTCTTTAAGGGGAATGCTATTGATGCTGTTTTTTTTAAAACCCCTCCATTTGATCTTTATTGCTATCAATGGGCTGCTCTTATTTGCTATCAATGAGTTGCCAGAATATAAGAGCAGCCATTGATCTTTATTTTTCTCAAAAAAGCCATTCATGGTCTCCCCCCTCCCCTTTTTTTTCCCGGGGAAGGGGGGGGAGGGTTCAATTAGATCTCAATATCTCTCTCTATCTTCCACTCTTCCCCCACTTAGATTAATGATTCATGTTCCCAAATGTAACTTTTGGTTTGATTCTTTTAAATGAGAACCTAAAACATTAATCTGAGAGGGGAAATAATATTGTGAGTTTATTTGAGAGAAACATGATGGTCAATTGGTGCTTGGTTTGCAGATTCATGTTCCCATATATGTTTTTGTGGAATGTGGGTGTGGAGTTTTGGTCATTTGGATGTTATATATATATATAAAATTTATCACCTAGGCAACGCCTCGCCTAGCCGGAGCTAATCGCCTAGACACCTTGACTACACTGGCTCACATGAGGAACACGCCTCATGCATTGAAGCTCGCTTTATGTCTATAGCGTGCGCCTCATACATTAACTAAAATTAAGGTTCTAGCAACATAACTGAGACTTAAACGTTATTTTTTATATTAAATTTTTTATTTTTCAATTAATAACAAATAATATTTTATTTATTTCAGATAAGACATTGAAAATGATGATGATGATATTAGTTTCAACTAACATTTAATTTATTATGTTTAATGTATTTAGGCTTTTAAAACCCTTTGTCTAGTTCGCAATAATTTCCCTACTAGACATTGCAAAAATTTGGAGTCACTGGCCTACAATGTAGTTTATGACTTCTTTGCAAGTTATTACTAAAATTCTAAATCCACCACATGAATTGATGATTGAACATCGTCTTCAATAGGTATATGAACAAGAAAGTAAATTTAAATTTCAGAATTTGCTTGCTTTTCTAATATTTATTTTTTTGATAGTTAAATAATTTATATGGTATGTTCTTTCTTGTGAGGCTTAAGCCTCACGCCTTGAGGCTTACACCTTATGCATCTTGAGGTCCTAATACCTCGCCTCATGCCTTCACGTTTTAAAACATTGGTTAGCACTAAACAATTTTCGATTATTCTACCACAAATATGGATGATCCAATAATGAAACCAAATGCTAACAAACAGCTGACTGGTTCTACGGTTCTACTTGTATTGCTGGTGGGGGAATCAGATATTCACTGTTGAAGCATCAGCAGAATGTGTAAAGAGTTTCAACAACCATAATCAATAGTAAGAAATTTATACATCAGATAAAGGATGAAGGTCATGACATAGATCACATAACTTCATAGAACTACCCACAAAATGTTTCTCCATTGAATCAAACCACGAAAAGATGCCCAAAGGTACCCTTGAAACCCTCTTGCCCTCCACATACTTCACATGCCATTGCTTGTGAAAATTTGCACATGAGAACTTATATTATTCATAATGGTTCTTAATTTTCTTAATTATATCTCTACTGATGATGAATGTTCATGCAGATGGTTCACATTTTAGATTGCTTCGATTATTTTCAGGAGCTCTTATTTGTGATTTTTTTCTCGATTGACCCTGCCACTCAAGCATTACATTAGCTCCATCTGCTGCCTAACTTACAATTTTGAATTAACTTTATTGAGTTTTGAGTGATGGACCCTATAACTGAGAATGGTGATTCATACATTTTGTCTGTGTAGTCTAAAGATATCGAATTTTCTTTAAATGAGATACGTACAATACAGAACAGGACATACCAGCACTCCATGGTCTACTGTCAGCACTTGCAAGGTCTACTCGTAGCATTTCAACTTCACGTGCCATGGAAACCAAGTTCTTCTCCATACCCTGTCTCTGTTCCATCAGCTCAATATTTGCCTTCTTCTCGTATTCAAGAGCGGTTCTACAAAAGAAGTTATTATGTTAGCATTTGCAAATCAATCTATAATGCTTGCTACCCCAAAACAAGTTAATGCAAAATTGCTTATTTAGCAAAGTACAGCAATAAAAATACATAAGGAGAACAAACCTAGCACGCACGAGCTCCTCCTGCAGGCCATTAATCTCTACCCTTAAAAGGGGAATCTGTTGATTATCAACTCGTGACCTGGCTAACTCTTGTGTGAGGTTCTGAACTTGACCTGTCAGTTCTTGCTTTAAGGTATTCAGTTTCTGAACTTCGGAGCGCAGTTGTATAGCCTCATTTCTCAAAGGTTCAGTAGCTCGGAGATCAGCTTCAAGCTTCAAGCCTTTCTCAATTAACTCCCTAGAACGCATTTCTTGCTCTGCACGAATATCTGTAATTGCAAGATTCATGCGATGGATTTCCTCCTTTGCGGCACCAAGCTCCCGCTGCAGGGCAATACGATCTTCAGCTAGCCTCCGATTGTCGTCCAAAAGCCTCCGCATTTCAACATGCTGCATTTCAAGTTCTTCCTCCAATAAAGCAGGATGAGGTTGCCGAAGCATAGGGCCCCGAACATATGGACCTTCAGGGGGGAAACCACGGCGAGGTATTCGATTTCTCATTGCCATTACGACTTAACCTGCAAAAAGCAAAAAACACAAGTAATTAAATTATTGATACAGTGCCGCCATTACAGCTTGGGATTGATTGCTATTCATTCTCATCCTTCTCCCACATGTTATGGAATTCATCTATCCAAATTTCGCCGAAGCTGATTTGAATTGTTTTTAGGGCATTTCTACAAACAGATGGAGAGTTCTTTAAACTACTTTTCATACCACCATCATCGATATGAGAAGAAGTAATTAAAGAGCATGAATCCAGCTGATGTACCAGATCAGCAAAACAGATCTCACAAATAATTAGGCGAAATACCCTAATCTCCTCAAACAATCGAGAAGAAATGCAATCCCCAACTCCCCTGAGGTTTGGTAAAATTTCAGTAACCTCCCCTCGTAGGTTTCTGAAATTATTCTGCCCTCCCATACTCTTAATATTAAGGGTAAATTACACTCTTTCAGTAACCTTCCCTCTAGTTTCTTGAATTACACTCCCCTCTTCTGTCATATTCTTAATATCAACACTTTTAATTAAACTTATCATTTTTTCATTTAACTCTCAAGCCACCACTTGTCCCTTTTAATACCTGCTAACTATGATTAAGATTTACTCACCCCCAAAGCTTATCTATCTAAAATTGGTTTTTAGAAATATATATATATATACATGATTTTGGAAATATATATTAACCTTAAGTTGATATTATTAACTTTGGTTAGAAATCAATTATAATTTATTTTATTGAATTAACTAACCTTGTGTTGAAAAAAGATAATTTAGATATTTTAAAATGTTTAAATAATGACATCATCAAAGTCCATCCATAAAGTAATGACAAACTTAAGGGAATGAAAGTTGAGGAGAGGGCAGTGTAATTTCAGAAACTAAAGGGGACGTTTCTGAAATTTCACCAAACCTCAAGAGAGGTGAGTGTAATTTACCCTAATATTAACACTGTTAACTAAAGTTACCATTTTTTCTATTTTACCCTTATTACTTGATTGAGGAAACACGTCTTTACCATTTGAAAGCTCAACCAAAGGAAAACATAAACTCTCAAGCCGCCACGTGTCCATTTTAATACCTGATTGATGCTAATTGTTATACATTTAAACATCTCAAACTAAACTTGTTAGTTTCTTAGAGTTCTATTTTTAACCGTTTTACGGTACTTTGTTATTTTTATCATTTACAGGTTCATGCGAGGAAAAAAAGATAAAATGGAATATTAGATGTTTCAAAGACTTATAAGAATCTCATAAAGGAGAAGAGCAAAAGAAAGAAGAATAAAAGAGAACAAAATATCTATCTTTGTATATAAATACTAGATATTTTTTTATGTACTAGTGTACTTCTTTGATTGGCCAAAACCGTCTTTCTATCGATAGATGAGTATTTTGATCATTTTCCTTCATCCAAAATTTATGAAACTTTTAGAGAATATTCTAAATAACCTAAAGTAGATATGTGTCAAATTTCAGGTCAATCCGATAAGAATTGAATTCTCTAGAATTATTCAAAGTTCAGTGGCAAAATTGTAAATAGGGTGAATAGTGTTGCTTAAATAGTATTTCGTGAATAGTG
Organism: Tetracentron sinense; assembly: GCA_015143295.1. NCBI lineage: Eukaryota > Viridiplantae > Streptophyta > Magnoliopsida > Trochodendrales > Trochodendraceae > Tetracentron > Tetracentron sinense. The sequence continues at coordinate 35,343,488 of CM026552.1, read as the reverse complement.
TTTTTAACACATCTAAACATTTTCGAACTCTATTTTTGCCTACGTAAGTGCAAGTTTGATCCTCATTCAACCCTAAGAGAGTTTAGAGAGAGAAAAAGAAGAGTTTGACCTCAATTAAAAATTTTAAATTATTAAGGATTCTCTCTCTCTATAAATAAAAGAGTCTTTGGCCATAATCATTATGTAAAGATTTTGAGATTTGAAGAATAGAAGCTCTGGAGATCAAGGAAGTCAAAATGATGAGTTCTTCGTTTTTGTCTATGAAGACGGCGTACTTCTCCTTCATGATGAACTAACTTTTCATTATAGAGTTTCGATGAAATCCTAGCCAAGTAACTGTGTTGTTCTTTGTTTTTATTTGTATGACATTGATTGCATAATAAGATAGTTGTTTTAACAATCAGATTTATTAGATTTAAATTTGATTTCAATGGAATTTATATCATTGTCTTAGGTGTTAGAAAATTGGAATTGAATCCACTTGTATTAATTTTCGGTAGAATTTTAATTTAAGTTTTATGCAATGATTTTAATAGTTCAAGAGAATAAATCTAGAGATATTTTATGTTAAGGGAAGACGAGTGATCATACTACCCTAGTTTAATGTATATTACTCGTGACAACCGAAGATGTGACATGTCTACGATTTAATCTCTTGCATCTTTCTTGATCAGTTGAGAGGGGATGTGTCGTCACTCTCACTATTTGTAAATCGAGAGGTCTTAATAAAATCAAAGTAAGATTAGTTACGAAGCTAGTGGTGGATTCGAACACCCTAGATTTTCTCAATCGAAATATAACCGAGAGATCTTAGTAATTAGGTTAAATAAAATATGATAGTTTAATTAGGTTAAAATCAATTAAATCAATTAATCTTGTTACATATTAGTTTAAAATTAATCTCGATAAAAAGCAATGAAACCAGCGTAGTCATCAGAGGTTCAACACCCTTACTAGTACTATTCTACGGAATTATTACCGTAAGGAATACTTAAATTGCGTAACAACCAATAACCACTAACTATGATTAAGATTTACTCACCCCTAAGGTTTATCTATCTAACCTTAGTTTTAGGAAAAAAATAACTTTAGGTTGGTTATGCTTAACCACAATTACAGAGGGCTCTACAAGCCGCCATGTGTCCCTTTTAACACCCATTAACTGTGGTTAAGATTCACTAATCCCTAGGATTCATTAATCTAACCTTGGTTATAAGAAAATAAAATAAAAAATATTAATCTTAGGTTAATTATGTTTAACCACAGGGATCTCTATAAGCCACCACGTGTCCCTTTTAACACCCACTAACTATGGTTAAAACTCACTCACCCCTAGGGTTCATCCATCAAACCTTGGTTTTTAGAAAAAAAAAAAAAACCTTAGGTTGCTTATGCTTAACCACAATTAAAGGGAGCTCTACAAGCCACCACGTGTCCCCTTTAACGCCCACTAACTATGGTTAAAATTCACTCACCCCTAGGATTCATCCATTTAACCTTGATTTTTAGAAAAAAAAAAAAAAACCCTTAGGTTCATTATGCTTAACCACAATTAAAGGGGGATCTACAAGCTGCCATGTTTCCCCCTTTAACACCTACTAATTGTGCTTAAGATTCACTCACCCCTAGGATTAATCCATCTAACCTTGCTTTTAAGAAAAAAAATAAAATATTAACCTTAGGCTAATTATGTTTAACCACAGTTAAAGGACCTCTATAAGTTGTCATGTGTCCCTTTTCATACCCACTAACTATGGTTAAGATTCACTCACCCCTAGAGCTCATCTATCTAACATTGGTTTTTAGAATATATATATATACCTGATTTTGGAAATATATATTAACCTTAAGTTGATATTATTAACCTTGGTTAGAAACCAATTATCATTTATTTAAATTTATTGAATTAACTAACTTTGTGTTGAAAAAGGGTAATTTAGACATTTTAAAATGTTTAAATAATGACATCATCAAAGTCCATCCATAAAGTAACGGTAAACTTAAGGGAATGGGGTATCTGTTACATACAACCAAAGTTGAGGGGAGGGCATTGTAATTTCAGAAACTAGAGGAGAGGTTTATGAAATTTCACCAAACCTCAAGGGAGTTGAGTGTAATTTACCCTACTTTTTAAGATGGCGAAACTTTCTGTAAAGTACCTCGGGCTCCCTCTTACGTCAAGCAATCTATTGGCCTCTTCTAGATAACTTCTCAAGGAAAGTCCAAGCTTGGAAGAAAAAATTACTATTTTATGTAGGGCGGCCGGAGTTGATAAAATATGTTCTATTGAGCTCTCAATTATTCTGGACCCGCTGCTTCATGTCTTGAAGAAGGTTATGAAAAACTTAGCTTTGCTGCTTCCCCTTGAATGTTCCTTGGCGTAGCATGATTGCTTGGTTAATTTGGTCAGAAGCCCTCCAAACACAAGACACTTTGGTTCATCATCATATTCTGTCTTTCTCTATATGTGTGTTTGTCTGGTCTGCATCTGAAGGGATTGATCGCTTGTTTTTTACTTGCCAATTTTCTTGTGAAGTTTGGTAATGTATTCTAATTTGGTGTGGATTGAGTAATCGAGATACTTTGGGAAGATCGAGGAAAAGAACTGGATTCTTGAAGCATTCTATAGATCAGATATAATTTCCTCTGTTCGTAAAGTGGCTATTAATACTACTCTATACCATATATGGATGGAAAGGAATAGAAGAGTTTTCAAAAACCAATTCATAGACTCAGCTTCATTGTTCATGATCATTAGGAAAGATACTAGAGATCGATTTTCTTGCGTTAAAGAGAGTGTCCAGGATTCGGCGAGGAACAGGTCCTTCATGACAGGCTGGGGCATTTAGACAAAATTTTTCTTTCCTAAGGTGAAGTATTGCTTTTGGTGTCCCCCTCTGGATGGTTGATGGGTTTTAAATACGGATAGATCTCTTTGCGCTAATGGAGCGGGAATGGGTGAGATTCTTCGTGATTGTAGCGGTGATCTTTGAGTTGTATTTGCAGAAGGATCGATGCACTCGGATGAACATTGATGACTTGGAATTGCGAGCTTTAATTAAAGGTCTCAAAATGGCACATGATTTTGGAGTCTCTAAACTTTTTGTTTATGCTGATTCCAAATGGGTAGTGGATTGCTTAAATGGCATCCTTGTTCCTCATTGGCGATGGAGAGCTGAGCTTCGGATTGCTAATAACCTCATGCATGAGTTTGAAGATTGCATTATCAACCACATCTGACGTGAATCTAACCAAACAGTTGACTCCCTTGCTAGATTGTGCGTGAATATTTCTAGTGTTGTCTTTCCTCCTTTGTGAAAACAGGGTTGGGAAGGTGTATACTAGAATTTCCTTTTATATATATATGGTTGGGGTCTGTCTAACCCCAACTTACCATCCAAAAAAAAAAAACTAATAATACTTTTTCCAATTTTACCCTTATTACTTGGAGGAAACATGCATTAAAAGCTTAGTTTGAAAGCTCAACAAAAAAAAATATAAATGTCCCAAGCCGTTACGTGTCTCTTTTATCACCCACTAACTATGATTAAGATTTACTCACCCATAGGGTTTATCCATCTAGCCTTAGTTCTTAGAGAAAAAAATAACCTTAGGTTGATTATGCTTAACCACAATTAAAGCGGCTCTACAAGCCGCCACGTGTCCCTTTTAATACCCACTAATTGTGGTTAAAATTCACTCACCCTTAGGATTCATCAATCTAACCTTAATTTTAAGAAAAAAATAAAAAATATTAATCTTAGGTTAATTATGTTTAACCACAGTTAAAAGATTTCTATAAGCCACCACTTGTCTCTTTTAACACTTACTAATTGTGGTTAAGATTCACTCACCCCTAAGGTTCATCCATCTAACATTGGTTTTTAGAAGGAAAAAAAACTTAGGTTGATTATGTTTAACCACAATTAAAGGAGGCTCTACAAGCCGCCACGTGTCCCCTTTAACACCCACTAATTGTGGTTAAGATTCACTCACCCCTAAGATTCATCTATCTAACCTTTGTTTTTAGAAAAAAAAAACCTTAGCTTGATTATGCTTAACCACAATTAAAGGGGGCTATACAAGCTGCCACGTGTTCCCTTTAACACACTATGGATATATATATATATATAATAACGGAAGGTTCAGTTTCAAGATGATTTATGGTATTAATATTATTTCTAAGTTGTTGAATATTTGCTTTTAACTGGTTAATAGCATGTTGTAAATCTGGTATATGGACTTGATTTGTTATAGATTGTTGAGTTATTATAGAATTATTCTGTTTGGATTGAGTATTAGCTGTAGTTAAGACATTTATGGTTGGATACCAAAAAGTGACTTACATCGGCTAACGGCTCACACCACGGCCTTGCGCCTGCTGCACTGCACCATGCCTATCTACGCTTAACAACCACCAACTCCGGTCAATGCTACAGAGGTCAGACTCACCACCACCACACACCCCCTTTCAAAAATGGTATATTAATATCACCTTAACTATAAAACATTCGTTTACTAAAAATATGAATGCCTTAGTTGACTCAGGTGCAGATTTAAATTGTGTTCAAGAAGGGCTTATCCCTACTCAATATTTTGAAAAAACTAAAGAAATATTATCTAGTGCTAATGGAGTCAATATGCACATTAATTATAAACTTTCTCAAGCTTCCATTTGTAATGAAGGAATTTGTATTCAACAACCTTTTATTTTAGTTCAAGATTTAAAACAAGAATTGATATTAGGACTTCCATTTTTACATGCTATACAACCCATTTTAAAAATTGATACTACTGGTATATTTACTAGAATATTAGATAAAGAAATAATATTTAGATTTATCACCTATCCAGAAACAAGACAATTAAATTTGATAGACGAGATAATTCAAAGAAAAACCAATCATTTAGGATTTTTACAACAAGAAAAAGAATTCAGAAATATTGAGATTCAATTAAGTAAATCTAAATCATTACAACAAAAGATTATGAATTTTAAAAATAGATTAGAAACAGAAGTGTGTTCTGATCTTCCTAATGCTTTCTGGCATAGGAATAAATATATAGTTAGTTTACCTTACACTCCAGAATTTGATGAAAGTAAAATACCCACAAAAGCAAGACCAATACAAATGAATCAAGAACTTTTAGAATATTGTAAAAAGGAAATTCAAGAATTACTTACTAAAAATTTAATTCGCAAAAGTCAATCTCCATGGAGTTGTTCCGTTTTTTATATTCAGAAAAATGCAGAATTAGAAAGAGGTACTCCCAGATTAGTTATTAATAAAAACCATTAAATGAAGCTCTTCAATGGATTCGATATCCACTTCCAAATAAAAAAGATTTATTACAACGAATTTATAAAGCAAATATCTTTTCTAATTTTGATATGAAATAAGGATTTTGGCAAATACAAATTAATGAACAAGATAGGTATAAAACTGCTTTTACTGTTCCTTTTGGACATTATGAATGGAATGTTATGCCATTTGGCCTTAAAAATGCCCCATCTGAATTCCAGAATATTATGAATGAAATATTTACTCCATATACTGAATTCTCTATTGTATATATAGATGATGTCTTAATTTTTTCCAATTCCATTGAACAACATTGGAAACATTTACATATCTTTCTCCAAATTATCAAAACTCATGGATTAGTTTTATCTTCTTCTAAAATTCATTTATTCCAAACTAAAATAAGATTTTTAGGACACAATATTAATCAAGGTACTATAATACCCATTGATCGTTCAATTCAATTTGCAGATAAATTTCCAGAAGAAATTAAAGACAAAAAACAATTGCAAAGATTCTTAGGCAGTCTTAATTATGTTGCAGAATTTTACAAAGACCTTAGCTAGATCAGTGCTCCTTTAAGACAAAGACTCAAAAAAGATCCTCCTCCTTGGTCTCCAGAACATACAAAGATAGTCCAATTAATCAAAGCTAGAGTAAAAGATCTCCTATGTTTAGTCTTAGCAAATCCCAATGCTTTTAAAATAGTAGAAACTGATGCGTCTGAATTATGGTTTGGACGAATTTTCAAACAAATAGTCCAGGGATGTGAGAAAATTGTTAGGTATACATCTGGTACCTGGAATCATGCTCAACAAAATTATTCCACTATAAAAAAGGAGATTTTATCGATTGTTTTATGTATTTCCAAATTTCAAAGTGATTTGCTTAATCAAGAATTTTTAGTCCGAGTTGATTGTCAAGCTGCTAAAAGTGTTTTACAAAAAGATGTAAAAAATATAGCTTCTAAACAAATATTTGCTCGATAGCAAGCCATTTTATTAAGTTTTGATTTCAAGATTGAATATATTAAAGGAGAAGCTAACACCATTCCAGATTTTCTTACTCGTGAATTCTTACAGGATAATTATGGCTCTAAAGAAAGCATCAAAGCAAAAAGTTATTCTTAATCAATCAGAAATTTCTTCCCACACTAGTTCTATCCAACATACTACAGCAGATTCATATTGCCAGCCTACCTCTTCAATTCCTTCTTCAGACATTATTATCAAACCATCTCCTAATCCTTTTCAAGTTCTCCAGCTTAATGAATCTGAATTTCCTTCCATTCCAGTTAAATCTTATGCTACTATTACATCTTCTTCTAGTCAACAACCCATTGTTTCTTCTAATTTTGAAAAGAAAAAAGCTGTACAAGTTCTTCCTGTTGAAAAACCTCCAGTTTTAAATCCATCTCAATGTATCCAGAAAACTCATATTTTTCCTCTTTTTTCCATAGAACAAGAGTTTTATAATGCTTCTCCAGTTCAAGTCATTAAAACCTGTTTTCCCCCTCAATGGCATTATATTGAATCAGGTTTCAATAAATCCCAGAAATACTATGAATATATTTTGTATGATACAGGTTCTTGTAAATTCAAACATTATCCAGATAGTCAAGATTCCAGTATGATTTCATATTCTACTTGTCAATTAATCCAGGTTCTCACCCTTTCTGCTTGGGGACCATCTCCATCTGTTTCCAAAAGATTTTCTACAGTTCCTTCTCATAATGAATTTCCATCTTCGTTCAATTATTGGGATTACCAGCGTGCATGGTTTAATTGCTTTTATTTCAAAAATAAAAAACTCCCACATTCATGGACATTCTATTTTAAACCAGGTTTTTGTCCAGATGTTCCCAATTGGTTTCTTGATTGGTGGAACATGTTTGGCCCCATTCCAGATATTTTCCCTCCATCTGTTGCAGAAGGTTTTCATCTTTTCAGCCAAAGATTTTCTATTCCTAACATATCCAAGTTTCCCCTCTTTTACTTTTTCAATGTCCTATTTTCATTAGCATGGATTTCCCTTTGGGATTATACTATTTTTCCTGGACCTATCTTTCCTACTTTAGGTAGACGATTTTTTGTTAAATGGTGGGACAAATGGGACATTTCTTCATCTTCTTCCCAAGCTGTGTTGCAGTTTTTTACGTGTAAATATTCTCCAAGGCCCATTGCGGAATCTAAAGCTAAGTTAGCAATCCAGAAAAGTCAGAGCCAGTCTTCTTTGGCTTCTGCCCAATCCAAGAAGGAACTTCGTCTGAAACTTCAAGAACAATTAGCTAATCTATCTTCTGACAGTGACAGTGATAATGGTTCCGTTAATTATGCTCAAGCGAATGAGGATGACTGTTATGGCATTAATTTATCACAAGTCTAGCCTTTTATGCCATTCAAAATTCCTCTCCAGAATTTCCTTCAGTATTATTTGGTCTTCTACTGTTAAAGCCACCGAAAGGAATCTCCTTTCTCCAGACAGCCAGTACTCTCCAGATATCAAGACGACAACTTTAATTATTCGTTCAAGATTTCAAAGATCAAGATTTGCTACAGTGTTCAAGATTACTGTTTACTTTTTGACAAAGCTCCAGACAGTCTACTGTTCAAGATTCGGTTCCAAGGTTCAACACTGCTGTTCAAGATTTACTTTTCAACGTTCAAGACAGATCACTATTTACTTTTTCAAAGTTGAAGACTATTTTCAAGATTTGTTTAAAGATGTAATAATTAGTTTACTTTTCTTTTTTTTTTATTTAAGGCTTATGCCTAGTCCATTGTAAGGCATCGGTAGTTACACTGAGCCTCCTAAGTTGTAATCTTCTTCTCTTCCTCCTCTCTCTCTCTCTCTCTCAGTCCAGTCCTCAGTCCACTGTAACTCCTCAGTCCTGAGTTCCTTCTGAGTTCTTCTCCAGTTGTAAGTTTTTATTTTATAGTTATATGTTCACTGCACTCCAGTTTAACTGAGTAGACTCGTGTAAGACTCGGGTATCCACACTGGATATTTAGAGCGGTCCGTCTACCATCTCAGTTTAAGGAACTGGTAGTTCACGTTTAATCGTACTGTATATGCTTTCAAGTTTTCAATAAATATATCATTTGATGTTTTGTTTTACCATGTGCAACTAAACACTTGATAGTTTAAATGTATCCTAGTAGGTAGCTCTTTCACTCATGCTGTTATGTTAGTGTATCTTTCAAGTTCATTTAGCTATAGATTCACTAGGCGGTAACCTGTGTGCTTATGTTAATTGATTGTGTCTCATCCTGGGTGTGAATGGTATCAGAGCTTGTGAAAGGGGTGTGTGGTGGTGGTGAGTCTGACCTCTGTAGCATTGACCGGAGTTGGTGGTTGTTAAGCGTAGATAGGCGTGGTGCAGTGCAGCAGGCGCAAGGCCGTGGTGTGAGCCATTAGCTGATATAAGTCACTTTTTGGTCACGCTGATTTTCTACAAGCTGTCGGAAACTTAGTCCACCTAGAAGTCTTCAGTGTGTTACAGAATAAGATGAATCATCGTCTCTTCCCTCGGAGCATGTCTTCTCGAGAAGTTGACAGTCAAGATGACACGATGAATAGCGAAGAACACATGTTTGTGAATAGTGAATCCGAGCTAAATAATTGGAATATACCTAAGGTAGCAGTAGATGAAATCTACAGACTAGGTACATTTAAACTATTCTCTTCTCATTCAATAAAAACAGTTGAGCGCACATTACCTCTTAGGAATCATACTTATAAGTTATTAAATAAACATACTATACATAATCTTAGTAAAAAATACAACTTTATACACTTTGGCATGATCCAGGTGGCGGCCAAGCCACTTACCAGATTAGGGATTAATAGTTCCATTTTACTATGCCTTAGAGACTGTAGGTTCTTAGAGTTTTCAGATAGCCTCTTAGGAGCAATCCAGACTAGTACAGCCCAAGGTCCAGTTTATTTTAACTGTTATCCAGATTTCTCTTTAGATTTACGGGATCCCCATATCATAGATAGTTTAACCTTAGATGTCCATACTAAAGGTATCAACATGAAACCAGGATCCAGACCCTTAGTTCTAGTTTACAGAATTAGTTACAAGGTTATGAATACTACGTTAAATCCTAAAGCAATTCATCATTTTAATAAAAATAACAAGTTCAATGAAATCATTTATGGTCATCCAAATAATGAGATCCAGCCTAGGATAATTAATTGGGAAGATATTGAGTTTCCAGAAAGTTGGAAGTTGGTCCATGTGACTGAACCTCCTCCTATGCCAGTCCAGGAGCCTAACCAGATCATTGATCATGGTAAGGGTAATGTAGAGATAAGATTTTCTAGAATAATTCGAAATCCTTCTTTTAGGATGACTTCCAGAGAACCTCATTTTCATTCAGGTATTATACCTCCCAGATCTTCTTGTTCGAGTATTCCTACTACAATACATTTAGAAGATAATTCAAGACTTCCGCGCAATACTCCATTTCTCCATACTTCAGAAAATATAGAAACTTCTCACAATATTATTCTTGAATACGTCCATATACAACCAGTCAGGTCTACACCTGAACAAGTTCCGCTCCATACTAATCTAGAAGGAGTAAGAAATTCTCCTATTCCAGAACCATACTATACGGAACACAATGATAACCAGAATAAGAGTAGTCCAGAAAATACTCCAGCTAGTTGTCCATCTCCTACATATTCAGATATGAATCCCCCTAAAGTTTCATATTGTAACATGATATCTATTGTTCAGCCGTTTCAGATAGATTATAACAGATTAGAAAAAGATATAAATTCTCCAGAAAATAGGAATCAACGATTATGGTTTCTAGATTTCTATAGTCAAAACAGTCAAGACTTATTTATTAAATTCTATTTAAAGGATGTAGAAAAGACAAGAAGGCATCTTGCTTTCTTTCCATGGTTAATTGATTATTGTAAAAGAAGCAACATTAATATGTTTATGTTTCCGTCTCAGTCAGTTATAGAATCACATGTTTCTCAGCCAGATTATTATAATCCTCATTGTAAAGATTGTTATTCTGCAGGTATTTATGATAGGTGTTATATTTGTAAAGAAAAAATGGAAGAAATTAGGATAATCCATAAACCTTTTGTTTATATTCCAGATAAAAATATAGAAAGTGATTATATTAGTATTAATGCTACTACAACTAGAAAAAGTACTTGGATCTTAGATAATGAACAAAAAACAAAAGTACAATCTGTCCATCCTCCATTTGATAAAATACAAATTCCTTTAGATAATAATAGTTATTTATCCTATAGCCCCTTAAAAACTAAAGATATTACTAAACCCATGGATTCTACAGATATTAAAAGATTAATGGAACAAAATAATTTTACTAATTTTCATCTTAAAACCATAGGAGAACAGTTAACCAGAGTAGAACAAATAATAGCTACAGAACCTGCAGCAACTCAAGTTCCAGAAAGTTCCACTAAAGTTTATGATATTCCAGCTACTTTCTCAAAACAAGATGATACTCCATTATTTAGTCAATTTGAGATTCCTGTACAACATTGCAAGGAATTAGCCAAATCACATCTTATTTCCAGAATATATAGTCGATTAAAAGAATTAGAAACTGATTTCAGTTCCATCATTAGTAAAGAAATTCCTAATACTCCTCAAGTTGAAGATAGAGCATCTGCTTGTCCTTTAGAAATAATTCCCAAATCCATTTGTCCTTTAGAATTAAATAATTCAGATAGTGATGATAAAGTAGATAGAATAGAGCAAGTATTCCATCCTTTAGAAGCCAGTAATAAGATTTCTAGTTTAAACAAGATAGAATGGGATCAACCTTCGTCCTCCCATAATAGAAATTATTATTCCAGACCCATTTTTCCAGATATGCAATTTGAAGAATTACATCCGTACATCCAGAATTCGTATAAGATTGGTACCATCTACGAATGGAATATTGATGGTATATATATATATATATATATATATTTACCTTAAGTTAATACTATTAACCTTAGTTAATTTTGAAAATATATATTAACCTTAAGTTGATACTATTAACCCTGGTTACCAAACTCAATTATCATTTATTTTATTGTATTAGTTGATTTTGTCTTTCTTAGAAAGGTAATTTAGACATTTTAAAATGAATGATAACATCATCAAAGTCCATCCATGTAACTAATGACAAACTAATGGAAGTGGTATCTGTTTTAGACAACCAAAGTTGACGTGAGGTGAGTGTAATTTCAAAAACAAGAGGTGAGGTTTTTCAAATTTCACCGAACCCTAGGGAGGTGAGTGTAATTTACCCTTAAATTTTCTTACATCTTTAGGCTTGGTGGCGTAGAGTGTTGGACCATCGCTCATGGTTCTTCCAGTCTCCAGTCCCACCACGTCTTCCTTTCTTGGCTTCCTCCTCTCTCTCTTCATAAGTATTTTCATTGACCTTCAAGACCACCAATAAGGAACCAAATCCTGTACGGTTATAACCAGAGGTGAGTCCAGTTACTCCCCTGGATCACCATGTGTCCCTTTTGACATCCTTAATTGTGATTACGATACACCTGTTCCTAGGGTTCACCCCACGGTTTTAAGAGAAAAAAACAATAAACATAGTTGTGTTGAACGACAAATCCGAGTAATCTTATGATAGGGTAGTTGGGAAATTTTTCTATCTTTTTTTTATTTTTTTTTGGGGGGGGAGGTGAAAATTTTATCATATAACACACATGAGGTGAAAATGATATCATATAACACACAATGAGGTGAAATTTTTATCATATAACACACTCTAAACTCACACACACACAGTCTGACCAGTAGCCGCTATAGTACCATAAGGGTAAGTCCAAGCAACCACTCCGAAAGGGCCTGTCTTAAGGAGGGTTGATGACCCCTTATACACCCATGCAAAGTCCAACTAAAAACTTTTTTATATAATTTCCAAACTACCTACTAGGAATAATTTTAGTTTCTCGGGTTTGCCCTTGACCCCCTAGTCATAGTTATATGGATAATGCTAGTCACTTTCTTTTAAGACTTGTTATCTTTTTTATTGGAGAGAGTGTTAGTGAAAAACATGTGTCATTCTCTTAATTGAAGTCAACAACACATGTTTGGTCCATGAAGAAAGTAAGTTTGAAAGAAAGTGATGCTAGCATTGCCTAGTTAGTGCCCTAGTTATATATAGTTTGAGATTGACTATGGACAAGGGTTCCTATTGCCAAAAATTATCTTTGATAGGGACAATTATTTATTTTATTTTTTGCACTTTACTTGTCAGTTGGGGTTAGTGTCTGTTCCAAGTAGGGCTGTAAACTGATGCACATATTATCCGAATCTGTTTAGTCGGATAATTATCCGAATAGGTATCCGGCGGAGCAAATTCGGATGGTAAAATTACTATCCGTTTATAATCGGATACGAATTCAGATAATGGCATCTCTGATCCAATAAATATATGTCCGATTATGTAATATATACAAATAATATATTTAAAATTTAAAATTAATATAACCTTTAAAATATACATTTAAATAAAAATTATATATTTTTTAAATATTATTTACATTTTTTAAAAAGGAATCGAATAATTCGGATACTATCTGAATTCAAGTATTTTAATCGGAGTCCGATGCAGATATCATATTTCACTATATGCCGGATATTTGTTCGGATTCAGATATTCGAATATAAAATTAGGCACGAATCCGGATATACCACTATCTGCTCTGAATCCGCTCCGTTTACGGTCCTAGTTCCAGGTGAGGAAATATCACGCTCACCTCTCTCCCACGGGTTGATCAACCCGGGACCTCCCTCCTAGTGAGGGGGTACATCACCACTGGGCTATCCCAGTGGGTGTAACAGGGATATTTTAGAATCGAGGAAAAAAAGTTTAGTGGACAAATACTATTCTTTTATCTTTGTAATTAGAAAACTATCTTTCACATAAAGATTTTTTTTTTGATTTGCTTCAATTATCTTTTGAACGTCCTTGTGACCATGCGCAAGTGAAAAACAAATGAGTGGGTGGCATGCAACGGGGTGCATGGTGTAAAGGCTGTAAAAGGGATTGGATCAGGGTCCGGATATCCGGTACTGGGTCGATCCAGCCATGCATGTTGATCGGGAAACTGAGGTACTGGGTGCAAAACATGATTCTGAGTTTAAATTGTATGGTTTTAACCGGTACCAACTTGATTATGTATAGGGCAGATAATGTTTGACTTGAATTACACTCTGCTCATAATTCAACCTGTCCATACGACACACTTATGATTACTTGGTCTCCTTCTTAGGAGGGTTAGATGAAGTGCAATTTTGAGGCATAGACTGTGGAAATCCACGTTAATTAAGGCACGAAATGAGAGTTATTATGATTTATGTGGCTGTTGAGGCTTTCCTTTTGGGTTCGAAGATAATATGACAAACAAATTAATTTAAAAAGATTAAGCATACAACATAAGATATACGTAGTTCATCCCAATATGACTATATCCACGGTTGAAGACAATAAAAAATTTCTACTATATATGCTGAGATTACATGGTACAATGATATCCAGGGGCGGGCGGAGCCTTGTGGGGGCACATGCCCCCACAGAACTTTTTTTAAAAAGAATTTTTAAAAAATTATTTTAGGCATAGCCATGGGTATGGGGACATACTAGTGAGATGGGATCTCAATTGCGATTGATCTTGGGGAGAATTCAATCACACCCATAGGTCAACAAATGTCCCTCCTAACCTCTTAACTATGGTTAAGATTCACCAACCCTTAGGGTTTAACAATATAACCTTATTTTAAAATAAAATATTTTTTATTCTAAAAACCAAGGTTATATTGTTGAACCTTAAAAGTTAGTAAATCTTGACCACAACTAACAAAGGTTTATAGGGATACGTGTTGACTAGTGGGTGCAACTGAACTCTCCCCGAGTTCAATCGTAGTTGACTGTGATCCGATTTCCATGCAGGTGCAACTAAAAGAAATATTTCTGTTTGTTTAATTATTTTATTGGGCATAATTATTGTAAAACACTTTTTATTTGGTAACTCAGGGTGTCCCCAACCCTTCGGGTCAAGACTAGATCCTTGGTGTCGCAATCCAAAATCCCACCTAGGAGTTTACGAGATTTCGAGTGCGACTTAATTGACAAACTATCATATAAAGAGCATATCAGGCATTCTAAGATGGTGAACTGAAAATTCCTTTAATAACTTAACTGTATTCCAAGTATTTACAAGTGTGAACAAGATACAAAATGTAACAATCATAGTTTCATAACCTCATACTTCAACCATATGATCCAGTCTGACAAAATCCCAATTTGAAAACCCAAAATACATGTCTCTCCCTCTCATCAACTCATCAATAGGATCAACTGTCAAGGACCCTATCATCTGCATGATGATCCCAAGCAAGCTCATGCCCTCCATAGTCCTCCTCGACCAATGGTTTCAGAGCACAATTACCCAACCTGGAATCTACCGAAATAACAATTCGACTGACATTGAACACTCAGCATATACAAACTACTAACTAATCATGTTACAAAACATTAGCATTTAATACAGGATACAGTTCATCAGAACACAAACATAATCAGAATGTGGAAGCTACATTTTCTAAAACAAGCTAACAAGTGCATATTCTCAAAAATCATAATTTAATTCATGCTTGAGTTCGAGCTTTAACAAAATGTATTTCGAATATCTTATGAGTTCTTGTGAGTTTGTTATGCGTCATATGAGTCTTGAGAGTTACCGATGCGTATCTTATGAGATTCTTAACTTGTGAGCACTTATGAGGCTTATGAGATCATACTTCTCACTTACTTGGAGACAAACGTTAGTACCCGTACCTGGTCTTAGTATAAAGAGCATATAGTTCTTTGAAACAGATGATTAGTGTTCGTACCTGGTCTTAGTGCCCTAAAATATCATTTCTTAATTCTTGGAAATAGATACCAGTGCCCATACCTGGTCTTAGTACACTAGTACCCTTTCATGCTTACTTCATTTTACTTTGAGACAGACACTAGTATCTGTCCCTGGTCTTAGTGTACTAGTGTCCTCTCATACTTAGAAACAAATGTTAATGCTCGTACCTAGTCTTAGTACATTAACATCATTTCTTACTTATCTTGGAAACATATACTAGTGCCCATACCTGGTCTTAGTAAACTAGCATACTTTCATATTCTTCATGTCTTTGAAACAGATATTAGTGTCCGTACCTGAGCTTAGTACACTAGCATACTTTCATATTCTTCATGTATTTAAAATAGATACTAGTGCCCGTACCTGATCTTAGTACACTAGTATCCTTTCATGCTTTTCATTTTACTTTGAGACAGATGCTAGTACCCGTACCTGGTCTTAGTATACCAGCATCCTCTCATACTTACTCGGAAACAAATGTTAGTGCCCGTACCTGGTCTTAGTACACTAACATCCTTCCATATTCTTGTGAGCTTCCTCTTGTGAGCATTTTATTCTTATCTTATGAACTTTCTTATAATTCTTCGGATACCCGTATATATGAGAAACCTCAATCATACATGTGCATAGTGTGCTTGTGAGCATCATGGTAATCAAAATCCTAGAAAGCTTTTAACATTGAGTAACATCATAAAGTACTTAGGAGCATCATAGTAATCTTAGAGAGTAGTTAAAACATCGAAACAAAACTTGGAATTTCATGTATGAAGATGGCATAACATATATACATGACTACTTAGCCTATTTCGTCAAACCATAATTTCAAGCTTACTTTAAGGTAAAACTATCATTTTTCCATATTCTTATAAAATCTTGATTATGCTTTCATGGTAGGTGATGAAACCATCATACATAATTGAAACCCAATTTCATTTCATTTCATTCAATAACATACACCTATACGACTATATACCTCAGTTTTCTAAAAAATATGTATCATATACATGGTTTACTTAGCATAACATATACATGGGTTACCTAGTTTTTTTTTTTTTCATCATCACATACCCATAGAAATTCAGTCATAGTGAATTCATACATGTGCTTAGAATATTGGTGAGCATTAAAAAGTACTTGTGAATCAAATCATAAGAGTATAGTTTTCATTTCAAACATTCATATCATGGTGAACCATCAAGTTAAAGGAAATACTTATTTTAATTCATTCATAACAATAGCATGTATCATAGTCGATAAAACCCAATTTCATTGAAAAACCGTTTTGCTAGTATACACATATAAGGTAATAACCCTTATTTACTCCAAAGACTAAGCACTTCATTATACTATCAAGTAATGGTTCATAATAAAAGTAGTTTATCAAAATCATGCTTTACATCTTACTTGAAGTATAGGATTTATAAAAATAGCTAAATCAATTAAAGTTTCATCTCAACATTTATTAAACCCCTTACAACACAATTATGAGTTATAGCAAAGTAGGTTAGTAGATTGTATCTACCTTGAAAATTTAGGGAAGAGCTTTAGAAGACTTGAGAACATGAGATCCAATCTTCAATGGTGAAATCCGTGCTTGAGGAAGAAGATGATCAAAGCTTGAGGAAGCTTTGGAAGCAAGGCTTGAGCTCCACTTTGATCCCACAAGAAAACCTCTTTAGGAACCCTAGGTTTTCTCCATTTTCCTCTCAAAATATGTTTCTCATAGTTTTAAAACCCTTAATCCTACGAAAATTGGGTATTTATAGGGTTAGGGTTGTCAAAATCACGTTTGTACCCTTTAAAATCCAATTTTTCGCGATCCCCGCAAGTAGATGTCGATGTCTGGGTTCCAGACGTCGACGTTTGGCTTACAAACGTCGACGTTTGGGTTATAGACGTCGAATTTTGGGATTTTCGAACATTCTATTCATCCCCAAACGTCGACATTTTCATGGCCCTCTGATGCAGACGTCGATGTTTGGGTGTTCTAACTGGGTTGAGTTTTTCCCACTTTGGTATTTCGACCATAACTTTTGACTCAATTATTGGATTTTGATTATTCAACTTGCATTGGACTTATCATTTAAAGGGGAACAATTTGTGTCTGATGGACAAATCCTAATTTTGAGTTTTTAATGGTATAAATGGGCTCTAAAGGTGACTGATCTGAGATAGATTACAACAGACCAGAATTTAGCAGACCATTCTTTGGAAGTCCAATATTTAACCTAACTTTGACTAAAAATCTAGAAAAATGATAAACATGAACATCGAAGAGGGTTTCGATATCTTTCTAATAGCTCTAGAATTACTCGATTCCAATGATAGGTGACAAAACTAGAGCTCCTTAAAGTTGAGAGTATGGTAACCTTTTGCTCTTCTTTGTGTTTTGTGATCCCCAAACACCCACACGCATCCACACTGACCCACTAAAAACTTATGGTGTTATTAAACTCTTGTTACCACTGAAAATCATCTAAGACAATACATATAGGCATTGACCTCCAAATACACCATTCATCGCACTATTTACCTAAGTTTTCGGGTTCAACATACACACTTAGGGTGTTCTATACTCTATGTTTTTAGACACTTAAAGTATTATTATACTCTTGTTTTGAGATTCAACATACCCACATAAAACCCTCACTTCACTTTCCTCAAACCAAAGACACATGGAAGGCCTTAGGCCTTAACAAGAATGGTGTCAAGCACCATTCACAATACTATTCACTGCACTATTCATCGTACAGTGAACTCGGATTCCGGGGTTCTACACATGGGGATGTGACAAAGGCCCTCAAATCCGCCCCACAGTTGTCCCTAAAAAAGTATACTATATTATTTAATTATTTAATAAGTATTGCCATGAGGCAAGGGGGCAACACTCCCTGAACTAGTGCAAACAAATATATCTTTTATATCATGTTATTTATTTATTTAACGCGGCATAGCTATGGGGTAAGGGGACAGCTGTCCAATAGACAAGATATAAAAATACCCGTAAGATATGCACCATGTGTATTGACGAAATGACCCAAAAACTTATTCATAAATTTTTTTTTGGGGGACTAAGCCCCCGAACCCCCATCCCCCTAGACTCAAAATATTTCATGCCAACCTAATAATTATCCAAAAATACATCAACCATCGTATGCCCCCATTACTAGAAATTCTGGGCTCCGCCCCTGATGATATTCACTCTCATATACCGAGAGTTCACTCTCTATGAGAGCTACTAGGATTTTCTGTGAACCTGCTCTTCTCATGAGCTTTTCGTTCTCTCAAGAGCTACCACTTTCCTTCTCAAGAGGCACCACTTTTCATCATGAGAACTACCTGCATGGCTCCCCTGAGAGCAACCCGGTCCTCCTGAAAGCGCTAAACACTCACATCCTTAGCTTATAGCTTATCTAATGAGTCTACACCTTATGCTTATTTATAAACATAAAATCAAATCATAAACCAACTATGATTTCTCAAAATTCTAATCTTAATAGATAACCATAATAATAGAGTTTTACACAAAATAGAATTCTAAGCAAATCCCAACACATTCCACCATTTTTGTCACAAAATTTGTGAGACCTTTGTACAGCTAAATCCCTCCCTCTGAGGCATCTCATACATAGATAAAATGGTTTCTCAAAAAGAAATGTAATAGTGTGGCACACTGAGCGCGACTTGAAACTCATTTCCAAACACTCCATATCGATAGCTCAAAATCTGTAATTCCTAAGTCTTAAAGTTAGGCTTAAATGAATCATACAGAAGAAATTCAGTTTTTCCAAGCAGCTTTTGGCATTTGAAATACTTAAATTCACAAATGGAGTTGGCACTTATAAGATTATTACACTAAGGGATAACTAATCAGAGAGTCTGCCTGGCCTGGTTTGAATTAAAACCGGTTGCAGTAATGTATTGCTTGGACGCAGTTTCACCCTGCCATATTGCTTTTCATGTAAAAGGTGGATGCCCCTTGACCCAGTAGATGATTAATTAATCCGAGCAAGGGCTAAGGTACAAGTATCCCCTGCATCCAAACACGCCCTTTTAAGTTTGGCTCAGTACCGATCTTAAGTTCAACTAGAACATGTTCCTTCAGTTGCAAATTCTAGAGACTAACTAGACATGTACTACAATAATGAGCAAATCGAATAACAAAGTACATCATCATCACTCTCTCTATCCCTCCCTCTATTTCTCTTAAGGCCAGTTGATGAAATATATGTTAATCTTTAATTTAGGTTATAGCTCTTCTCCTTGTCGTAGTTGTTCTTCTTCTCTATCTACATTCCAAATAAGAGATCCAATTCTCACACCTGGGCTACAGTTTCAACAAGCTTATCTTATTTATCAAACTTCTCACCATCAAACTTAAATTTGATTTCCCAGGAATTTGTCTCTTTGAATTTCACACCATCATCAAATTAGGTTTGGTTATTAGTACTAGTTCAGAACCTCCAGTTCAAGTCTGAATTCCGACAATGTCGTGTAAAGGAGTACTTCCCTATAGGAGTTTTTCTTTTGGAAATCAAAGGCTGTTTTCAAGTATAAACCATCAATTATCTGCCCTGACAATGGAGATTAGTTTTTCTAATAACCCAAGTCCAGACTTTGTTGAACCAGTTAGGTTACAGAAACAGAAAAATGGTGTTGCTTTTCTTTGGTACCACTTCCTCTAAGCCTGGAACCCTTATTTGTTCATTACTGTAACCCTAATGATAAATGATCGACACTTGATTTTCATTATGTGTCGGCACTGCTCGGTAATATACTACTATCATCATGCAACTTCAACCTCATGACTTGGCTGGCTGGTGCAGCTTGTCTTCCAAAAACTAGCTAGGATGTTCTAGTAATTGTAATTTGTAGTACTTATCTTTCTTTATAGGAATATCATCACAAATAAATTTAATTTTGCTTAAAATTCCTTGAAATGGACAACCCTAATCCTTCTTTCAAAGCAAAACTACAGAAAAGCTGATAAACTGAAAGGGAAAAAGAGAAGTGTACAAAGCATGAAAGGTTCAAATGACAGAACTTTAGGTCTTTTATTAGTTTTTCTATCATCAGAATTAGCTAATTGTTGCATAAAATCCTTATTCTGTTACCAATTACCTGCAAATCTACCACAAACTCAAAGCTAAACAGAATTTATTTCTATTTTTATTGATTTTTGGTATCTCACCTAATTTAAATGCCTCCTCGCTCTCACTCAATGTTCCCTCCACTAACAAGCCAAGTTCCTAAAGATCAAGGAAAAAAATGGAGGAATTCAACCGTGAACAAGGCCACAAGATAGAGCCATTAGTAGGATCGCGGCTTCCTTCTCATCTTGTGGGAACACCCGGTGAAAAGCCGAATTCTTACTCAAATTAACAGTGAAGTCCTCGAAACAAAGCTTTTTTCCGCTACTAGGAGGGGCAGTGAGTTTGCATCGTTTCTTGTATTGTGCAACACAGCCTCCATTAGCTGATTTTTTATCTTTTTTATGCACCTTACTCCGCATAGATGATGGGGTTGTAACATGAATTGTGCTATTTGCTGCTGCAGCAGCTGCCGCCATGGCTCGCCTCGCCTTCCTTTGCCGAATCCCACAAGCGTTGCATAGTGACTGCACCTCGCCGTTGGAGGAGTAGATGAGTAAGTACTTGCTCTTTAATTAGATAGATCAATATGGAGATTTAGAGAAAGAGAAAGAGAGAGAGTGAATTACCTTGGGACCGTGATGGCCGCTTCTCCAAAGAGGGGTCTTGGTTGTTTTACAATCTGAACAGACTCTAATGGTGTTGTTGCTGTTGTTAGAGGAATTGTTGCTGCTATTATCTGTATCCAAAGCTGAGGATGATTGGTGCTGATCTTGAAACTTCTGTGTAGTCGTCCTCACAGTCTTATCAGTACCCGATCGATCCGAGTTAATCATCTTCCTCATCTTTGAAGACATCCATCTCACTGACTGATCATTATCACTTTGATTCTGATCTTGACCCTCTTGTTTACAAACTGATAATTTGAGGTCATTTTTACTGTCATTCTCCACAGTAGGAAGTGAAGCAGATGGGAATAATTGATGATCACTCGACCCGCCATCTGAAACATATTTATCGGCCTAAGATCAAGAAAGAGATCAGATCACAAGGTAATTAAGTCAAAAAAAATACTGAATTCAATTGCAAATACCCATTTTGTTTTTACCTCTTGTTGGTGGTGTTGTGAATCTTTATAGTAGTTTTCTCCTTGATCTTGAGTTGGGTTGAAGAAGAGAGGATATGAGAGAGAAGAAGAAGCTTGAGAGATTGGACTAAGGACTAGTTGAAGGTGTGGATATTCATTATCGACCTCTAAAGAAGGAAAAGGTGGTGGATTCAGATAAATTGGAGTCATGGATCTAGAGAGAGAGAGATGAAGCAATGAACAGTCTCTTTGTTGTCCAGCAAAGATAGGACGAGACGTGAGCTAGGAGGGTGAAAAGAAGGCTGAAAAGGCCTAATCAATAGAATGGTAAAACTCTTTAAAGGTGAAAGCAAGGGAGAGACCTAGAAGACATTCACGTGATTTCATGGCACCCAAACAAACAAGTTAAAAGGACAAACCAAAGGAGAAGTGTAGATTGCTACTACTCGACCCAAAAATGACAAAACCCTATCTGCGTAAGAAATTTCATCCCCTCACACACTAGTTGTAAGTACAATACAAATATAGAGCATATTAGATGATGATCTCTTAGAGCATTGATTATGATATACCCGTCCCCCTACACATCATATACTGTTCATTTTGCCATGATCGGGCTGCCGCGACCATCCATTCGGTAATGGGTCTGCCTAACTTTTGGATTACACCCCATCAAACCTTCAAGAGGTCGCTGATCCAGTCACCTTGGATCAAACCCATGATTTCATGGGTGCTGATCAAGTTGGTGGGCCAGTTAAAGGGAGTGCCACAATGTGATGTTCCTATGGAGAATTGTATGGTTTCTCAAAGATAAATTTTGTTTGGAGGTTTGAAGAGGAATTTTTGGGGACTGTGCTGCTGAGAAGAGATGGGTTAGATTTGCATGGGAGCATCTTCTGGAGAAGATCACCAGTCTTGCCAAAAGGTATTGAATGAGTGTGCAGGCAAGGGACAGGGACAGCTCCCTGCCCCTCCTCACAACTTTGCCATCAACCCTTCTTTTCATTTTTTCATCTTTTCCTTTTATCACCTTTTTTAATTGCAGGAGCTGCTCAGTTTTTTTTTCCCTCTCGTCCCTTTAATTTATTCTCCTTGTTTCTTAGTAAGAGAAAATCAAAATAAAAGAAAGAAAACAAAAAAAGTTTTCTCCGAAGGAACATATGTGCCAAACTAGTTATACTTTCCTCATGTTATTTGGAAAAGACACCAAAAGAAGTTTAAGAACTAGGATATTTACTGTTAGGAAATTTGAAACCCCACTTGGATTTTTTGGAGTTTACTTCTCTTATACAGCTGTGTGACTAGCTCACAGAGCAAGCAATGATTACTTAATATGTAGATAATTTATTTCACTCCCAGTAGATACATTTCTTCCTGTCCCTTTTTTTTTTTTACATGTTCTTGTGCTTTCATTCATTTCCTTTTTACCATGATTAGGATGTTGGGATTCAAGAATAATAATGTTAAAACAAAACAAGATTATTCAAATCCTGAATCTAGACCATGCAATCAACTTTTCTAGATTTCATAATCAAAATGGGACACAGATTAAAAGAGATGATCTCATACCTTTCGCTGGAATTTCCCTATTCCCTTCACGGTGTGATGTTGTGTTACTTGGCGCTTGAGAGGGATGAGAGAGTCTTCTCTTTTCTCCTTAGGTCTGATTCAATGGGGCTTCCAATTGACGTAAGAGAAAAGAGGGACCCCCTCTTTGCTTTATATACCCTTGGAACCTTACCCATCATAAGATCCAAAGGTTAAGAGGGATCACACCAAAGATCTAACGGTCGCCAACCCTGACCATGTTGTTAGCTTTAATAACACTTAAAGAGTCCCTGTTTGATCACATCTCTTTAGTGGGACCCATTATCCTTAACATTCTCTATTAACAGCAATACATTCCGAGTTTTGAAAACTAAGGATTGCGCCAGACCACATGGGTTTTTATTTAATAAGAAAAACCCTAACAATCTCTCACTTGGTCCAAGCAATCCTTAAATAAAATAAAATGACTCTTCGGATTGAACAACCTTAAAAACATGAGTGGCCACTCTTTTAATTTTGAAAAACATTGCTGTCGAGAATTAAGTGTTCTTTAACTGTCACTTTGATTCAAAAGCACCACTAACGGTGATCATAGAAGCATTTAGCATCTACTAGTGTTCATTTACTATGATACAAGCCACTCCATGGTCAAACAGCTAGTAATACTAATGTTTCAGAGCGGTTCTTTATGGTGGCAAGGTATGGTGTGATATGGACTATACACAACCTTATGTGATCAAAATGTATACGTCCAAAAATTGTCCACGCTACATGCATTTAAGCATATGCATGTCATTCCGATACTTTACGGCAACCGCCATGTGAAGTCCATCACCTTGTATCCAGAATGAAGGCCTCAAACATGGTGCCCAACCATGTTCAGCCCAAGCAACTTGAGAGCTTTGTGCGAGGCTCTCGGGCAAACCTGACATCAATGACATCCGTCATGTGAAGTCCATCACTTGATGTCTTTACCTTTTGCACGTGCATTCAAATACATAACTATAATCAAATGATGCATCAATTTTAATTTGCATAACCATAACATATCAATATCTGAGAGTGTAAAACAATGACATGTATATCATATAAATGTCTGAAATATAAAACAATGAACAATACTCTCACTAAATAAAAGAATCAAACGATTCTAAAAGGTTCTATAATAGTGACAAGTTCTTTAAAAAAAAAATTTTGTGGAGAGTTCTTTACTTAATGGGTTCACAATCCAAACATGCAACAACACAAAATCTGATGAGGATTTCAAACTATCTTGAAATCAAGCAAAATCAGAGTCTGAATAATTTTTAAATTTCTAGTTCGATATATCTCTTGTAAACCAAACTGAAATCCTATGAGATAACTCCAAACGTCTAGAAATATGATCTCTGGTAATCTTGATATCCAAAATATAACTTACAAACCTGCTCCCACTGACCTTAACATATGTCTGATGTTAACAAACATACAACAAAAATGATATAAAATACGAGTCCAAGTTTAGCTAATAAAGATTATCTACTAATATATTACTACCAACTGTCTGAAAAATATGTCTGATGGAGAGTGTACTCCCCTCAATGATAAAATTAAACTGTATCCAATCCAATAATATATCACCTAAACAACGGCACAATGAAAATAACATCTAATAGTAAAAACCAGAAACAAAGTCTAATACTAATCAGCAAGTTCCAACAGCCTCTAATACTGTTGGTGTAGAGTTCTTCAAAAATTAGCAGCTTATCAGCCTTGGCGCTTCGCCGATGAATGAACTCCTTTGTTCTTCCTGCACCAATCCTTATATTTGAAACAGTTTCTTTTCATGTGACCTTTCCCCTTGCAGAAGAAACACTCAATCTCCTCTAGTTCCTCAGTATTATCATTTCCCTGAAATTGATGTCCCGAACTCTGTCCTAAATTATGACCTGAACTCTGTCCTGAATTTTGTCCTTGCCAGAAATTTTGTGAATTAGATTTCTTGAACCCTTTATTCTTAAAATTCTTCTTACTACCAGAATTCACAGCCAAGTTCGCATACTCAGCTTTCCCACGCTTCAAGCGCTCTTCCTCACTAACACACACAGCTATCAGTTCATGCAGATCCCACTTCCTATCTTGTGCACTGTAATTAACCTTAAAAGCATCAAATGATTCTGGAAGTGAGGCTACAGCCAAATGCACCATGAGGTCATCCTCAATTGTCAACCCAAGCTCTCTGAGAGAGATAATTAACTTAGATATCTTCAAGATGTGCTCCCGAACATTTCCAGCACCATCATACTTCAATGAAATCAGTTGAGTCAAACAACTATACTGACGAGACCTAACAGATCCCATAAATTGTTTCTTGATAGTCTCAAGAAGAACCTTAGCTGTATCAGCAGCAGGAATACCACCTCTGATGGCTTCTTGAACAGAAGCCCTAATGATCATCATGGCCATCCTATTGGCCTTCTCCCATTTCGAATACAAAGACTTATCTGAATCTGAAGACTCAGTAGTGGGAGTAATCGGCTTTTCCTCCAATAGGACAAAGTCGTAATCAAGGCAACCAAGAACTATATCTAGCTGCATCTTCCAAGAACTATAGTTTGAACCATTCAGAGGCTCAATCCCAGTCAAATGTTTCTGAACAACAGACCCATCCATATCTGAAAATGTCAATGTTTTACTATGTTATGGTATGTCTAACAAATTATTGCACAAATTATAGTAATTTACTTTATACTTGTCCTTGCATGACTTTATTTAAGCTTTATGATTCTAATCCGGTCTTGGGGTTAAGCCGGATAGCTAAAGTGGTTTACTTTAAGATTGCTTACTTCCACTTTACGGGACAAGTGGGCGCATCATCTAATCACACCTTTGGGCAAGAGATTTCGACATGCAATTCACCCCCAATTGGCGACAATAGTCGCGCACAGAACTGATCTATCACGTATTGGATTGATTAGGACACTTCCACACCTTTGGGCAAAAGGGTTATCCTTCTCTCACCGCCACGCACAAATCATTCTGCCCCACTCAGTCTACAAGAAGTCCCTAGACACCTTTGGGCAAGACTAGTTATTCAATGTAGGTGAGTGCAAACTCGCGATCTTAAAGAGATTGAAATCCCTAAATTCGAATAATCATAACCTCTATAGGACGGTCACCTTTGGGCAAGACAATCTAACCTACTTTGGTTATGACCATTCGAACGAACGCCTTACAGATCAAACCTAAACCCCATAGGATGATCTAACTTTAATTCTTGATATTAATTTTGGGTAAAAGCATCAAGTTTTTCCTTTATTTAATGTTAAAACCATAGGAAAATCATATTCATGCACTAAAACAGCTTTTTACAGTGCTCAGAAGTCAAAATGGACCCCAAAAACGGAATCAGAACATCTAAAAACTTCAGGGAAGGTCGGACACTTGTCATGGACGTGTCCTGGGGACGTGTCACGCGCAGGGGACACTCCCTGCAAGTGTCACGCGCAGCGCACGTGCGTCTCGCGCGCTGGAAGTGCGTCTCACGCGCGGGTGGTCTGCTGCACGCGCACGGAATTGGCTCACACGCGTTCTGCGCGTCACGCGCGCGCGGTCTGATGCTTTTACGCGGTCCGGTCCAGGTTCCACTCGGTTCGGTCTGGTTCAGCCATCGGTCCGGTTCAGGCCTTGATCCGGTTGAACCGGTTCGGTCCATCTAAACCGGATCGGATCTCATTCGGTTCGGGTCATACCCATATGGATCGGGTCGGGTCAAAACTATTCGGATCTATGTTCGGGTTTCAGGGGCGGTATCTGTATATGGGTCGGATCGGCCCAAAGCATTCGGTTCCGGATCAATTGATTCGGTTCGGTTTATGGATCGGGTCACAGGGTCGGGTGACCCTCGTGACTCTATCTTCCTCACCCGAAAACAGTTTATTTATTTATTTATTTTTTTTTTTGTTTTTATTTCCAAACCCTAAACTGTTTACTGTTTCCCTCATATTGGGGGCTCTACCAGCCACCTCTCCGGCTGCCGCCGGTGCCAAACTGACGGCCACCCTCCGGCGAGAAAAACCTCACCGCCGGTGAACCCTTCCGGCGACGGACGGCGGCGGAATCGCCGTCCAACCGAAAACGGCCAAAAAACCCCTTTTTATTTTTTATTTTTATTTTTTATTTTTAAATATCTTTACTGTTAACCTTTAATCCGATTCACTCGGATCCTAGATACGATTATTCAAAATCCGAAATAATCCAATAAAAGATTATGATTTGATTTTAATAAATCTGAAACACCTTAATCATTAAAAATAATAATTTTCAAGCCCGAAAATTAATCCATTCTATTTATTTGATTTACCTTACATCCAAATCACAAGGTCAACCCTGGGCTCTGATACCAATTGTTGGGATTCAAGAATAATAATGTTAAAACAAAACAAGATTATTCAAATCCTGAATCTAGACCATGCAATCAACTTTTCTAGATTTCATAATCAAAAGGGGACACAGATTAAAAGAGATGATCTCATACCTTTCGCTGGAATTTCCCTATTCCCTTCACGGTGTGATGTTGTGTTACTCGGCGCTTGAGAGGGATGAGAGAGTCTTCTCTTTTCTCCTTAGGTCTGATTCAATGGGGCTTCCAATTGACGTAAGAGAAAAGAGGGACCCCCTCTTTGCTTTATATACCCTTGGAACCTTACCCATCATAAGATCCAAAGGTTAAGAGGGATCACACCAAAGATCTAACGGTCGCCAACCCTGACCATGTTGTTAGCTTTAATAACACTTAAAGAGTCCCTGTTTGATCACATCTCTTTAGTGGGACCCATTATCCTTAACATTCTCTATTAACAGCAATACAATCCGAGTTTTGAAAACTAAGGATTGCGCCAGACTACATGAGTTTTTATTTAATAAGAAAAACCCTAACATAGGAAGCTAAGATCCCAATGACTTACCTTTAGCAGTTCCATTAAGAACTGAAATTCTATGAAGTATAAGTTGTCTAATTCAATTATGTGATTCGCGAACAATGTCATCGATGATTATTTATTAGGTTAATTGTGCGTGTTTCGTTCCTAGCTAGCTAGTTGAGGTTACCGGGATTTTAGGCACACTGATTTGCTGGATGAAAAAGAAATGGCCTTGATTGTCTCTGGCGAAGCCAGGAAGGGCTTGTCTCGGTGTTCCATAGAATAGGTGACAAGTGGTGGAGAAGTCAAAATCATGGACCCATGATTTTGACTTCTCCACACATATTAAGACAAGTGGGGATAAGTGTATGAGAATAAGGGGGAGAGATATCATATGGGGAGAAGTCAAAATTATGTGGAGAAAATGGAATGACTTCTCCTCACTTTCTTGTTGCCAACTATCGCACAATGTATGGAAACCGAGAGGGTTTTCTGGCTTCGCTAGAGACAATCCGAGGCCAAAAAAAATTCACTATTGGAATAGCAAAGAGAACCTCTCTTTTGCTTAATTGCAACACTCAAGCAAAATATCTGTAAAGCTGTTCATACATTAGCTATAAATTTGTTGTAAATCCATATTGGTGTAGTATGAATAGTGAGCCTTCAATTAATTTTTTTTTTTTACTATACTTGGCTCCCCCAACTTTTCCCTATATAATATAGTGGCCCTCTCAATTTTTTGTCATATATATAGTGGGCCCCTAATGGAGTCCCCTTATGCCCTTGAGGTTGCCACTTGTCCCTATTGGCATCCTTTAACTATGGTTAAAGTTCACCCAATCTCAGGGTTCACCTACTTATCCTTGCTTTTTAGAAAAAAAATATTTAAATAATTTTAACCTTAGGAGTTAGTGAATTTTAAACTTGGGTTCAAAAAGAAATTTGATATATTTTTTTAAAACCAAGGATAGGTGGGTGAATCTTAACCACAATTAAGGGGTATTAATAAGGACACGTAGCAACCTCAAAGGCATTACCGGGAAAAAAAAATTCTCAAAAAAAAAAACTACCCCCAAATTCCGTATCCTCAAATCAAAATTTTTTTATACATGTCTTTTGGCCCCGGCTCTTGGCTATAAGGGATTGCCAACCCACCATATATATAATATATGGTCCTTTTTTAAGTATTTAAAAGGGGTGTTTTGTCAGTTGATGTAGGGTCACCTTGTGTTGGTTCCTTTGTTCACAATAGATAGTTTAGTCATCCATAGATCTTTCCCATATTTCATAGCTTCAAGGGGATTTCAAGTAATTAAAATTCAAGGGGAACCTGTAAATAATATTCATACCTAGCATCTTAGACTATCCATGGTTTTGTGCACCAGTTGGTAGACATGCCTATTTAGTAAGATACGGGAGTCTTTAACTCTCTTTTTTGGTATCATATACGGTTAGGCTGCAACCCCGGTTAACTGTGTTAGTATATATTCATGGTTAGTAGGTTCCAGAGCTTAGCATTTGAAGTTGGGCAAGCGATGGGCATATCAACTACCTTAACTTATCACCCCAGTGAAGACCTTTTAGGGCCTCCCCATTATTACTTTAGAGAGAATTATGGAAGGCTGGAACAGCTAATTTAACTAACAAAGTAACCAAGGGGGGTTGGTGTGCTGGCCAAGATCACGCCTCAAGAACTGGAGGTCTTGAGTACGATTCTCGTCCCCATATTGGTCACCCTTAGGGATTTATCCCTACTTACTTGGTGTGTGTGGTTGTGGAGTCTGTACGTGCCCGGGGATTAGTCGTGTACTCTAAGAAGCCCAGACACCCTCGTCACCCAAAAAAAAGTTAAGAAAATAGGTATCCTAAAAAACAAAAAGATACTCATTTGTGTGGTAGCTTAGTTTGAGCTAAATCCTTAATTATAAAAATAAGATCTTAGGAACTTCTTTTCATTTCATTGGATAATTATAATATCAATCAACTGAATAATTGCGCATAATTTTTACGATCACGAGGTAGGCTACGTATGCAGTTTATGAATCACTCCTATGCATGTTGAAGCTAGAGATGTGATAGAGACAATGTCACAATTTATCATGTATGCTGTCAAAAATACAGTGTCCAAACACAGGTAGTTTTCAAAATGGTGATTGCAAATTTAAGGGGTCATGGCATTTGAGCTAGATGACATTATCCTCGATGGCAGATGGTCCCATATGCTTTTTCTCCTGAGGAGATGTTATATTCGCAGTAAAAAAAAATTTATTGGCGACGAAGCTAGGGATGTAGAGAGAAAATATGGCATAATGCAGCACCTCATTAGGTATGACGGGATTGACCTCCCGTTTCCTAGTTATGAACTATGCAGGGCCTTGAGGAATACTCTCCAAAAGCGACTAATTGGAGGCGTACGATCAAATCTCTTATCTCATAGCCTAGGTAATCCAGTCGAGACCTCCCAATGAATACTATCCTATGGGTCACCCTACCTTAGTGGGTCCCACTTCGTAGGCCACCCCACCTTGATGTAGAGACTTAACTAATACTACCCAAAAGCTATGAATTTTGGATAGTATTGGTTAAGTCCCTACATCATGACCTTATGACCACCATTAGGTGGTCGATCAGTCTCTAGATCAATGGATGTGCTCAACAGTTGGTGCTATGGAACCAGATGTTGAAGGGCTGCATCTGGTATTCTGGTGCTATCTATTTACTGAAGGGATAAACGAAACAATTAAAAAAATTGTGAAAGGGGAAGGGGAATAACATATGGTAGTCCCTTCACTTATGGTAATGAAAAATAACCCGCTCCTCGGTCAGTGGAGCAAGGAGCAGCATCTCTCCTCCGTCTAATCGACATCTGTCTCCTTTTAACTCCCTTTAACCGTGGTTAATATTCTCTGATTTTTAGGATTAATATATTTAACCTTTGTTTTTAGAAAACAACCAAGGTTAAAAATATTAACCATAGTTAAAGAAAGTTAACCACAGTTAAAGGAGTTAAAAAGGGACACGTGTTGGGTTAATGGGGGTTGCTGTTCCTCGAGCGAATTATCCCCCTCTATGGTACTACGTATGCAGTCTACTGTGTAAATGTGCGCCACTGCAACTTAAACTTGGTAAGCGAATAACCTATGCGGATCCTCCTGCACAAGGGTGATAACATCCTCCCTTAAAGCTAGCTGTGCTAGGGATCCGGGTTGGGTACATTGGATCCGGGTTCCAACACTGTGGCATAGTTTAAACTTAAAAGTGTTGGAACTATGGATATTCATATCCAAACGTGTATTTGATCCACATGCCTGATCTGTTCAGATCTTTGGGTGAAATATGGATCAGGACCATGGATTTGAGTCTGACCCAGGTTCACCTTAAGCAGGAGTGGGATATAATTCAAACTACATCGATCTGAGCCCAAGCCCAATCCATTTCAACTTCTTGTATTACTAGATGATTTTTACTTTTTATCTTTTTGAGTAATGCTAGCTCCACTCTCTTTATAATCACTTTCTTCGTGGGATGACATGTGTTAGTACAAAACATGTGTTTTTCTCTTAGCGGAAGAGAATAACACGTGTCAAAATGACTTTAAAAGAAAATAAAGCTAGCATGTCTTTTTTTAGTGTATATATAAGGTAATCCAAAATCCCTGTTTTATTTTTACAAATTAGAATAGCAATTGTGCATACATATGGATGTAGAAAACTTTTTTCTTTCTTTTATTTATTTATTGAGAGATTATTGAATGAGAATTAGGCACCCATGTGTTGCACGTGGGCTAAGTTGGAGTCAGCCCAGGCTTGCTCTATATGGGCTGAAATAAATTAGGATCAAGCCCAAATGATAGTAGCATTTGGTACTACAGCTGCCCCTTTAGCTAAGATGGCCAAGGTTTACTTGTGGGGGAAATTCTTCGGATCGTCCATGCGTCAATAGCTCAGGTTGACTGGTAGAAGGAAGCAAATATGATCTTAGCTCGCCTTTGTTGGTACAGGTGGGGGCCCCTCCTGACAAAGTCCTCCGACAATCAAGTCAGTATAAGTTGAAGATGAAATATCAAGAACAAGCTTTTAGTGAGAGAATGTCTTAAGGCATTTGTTCTTCATGCATGATCATTTCATTGATCAAGGCTTTCAAATGATGAAGATTCAATAGTGTTTGGATAATTCTTGTGTGATTGTTTAGCTGTTTTTCCAGTCGTCCCTCTTTTTTCCCTTGGGGAGGTCTGGAGTATTTACAGGCTTGAGTTAGGATGCTTCATGATGCCCATCTATGCCCATGCATGATCATGCAACTTGCTTTATGATCATTACCAAATATGTCAAACAAATCTTCCTTCATACGTGCTGCACGTGTAAGCCTATTTTCTTCAAATCGGTTTTGGACTGTTTGTGAGCTGAGATGACCATCATTAACTCCTATATGTCAGGGTATAGAGATCGCCTCCTGATTACTTTGTTCTGAAAGTCGGTTTCGTCCTCTATGCTGGTCTCATCCTTCATGTTGATATCGTCCTCTACGTTAATATCGTCCTTCAACTATGAATACTGATATCATGCCTTGACTACGAACCACAACATCGTCCTGATGACGACGAATTTTGACATCGTCCTTCGGAGCACGAGCTTACGTTGTAGACGGAGCACAGAAACTTCAATCATCTTCTATGAGAATGAATATTCTACTCGCCCTTACAATACTTGTTCTTTTTACGAATTTTATCTGTTACAATTTACCCCTTTATGATGCTTTAAACGTCTGTTCGGAGTATTGTAAATTAATTGAAGACGGTCGTTGGAGAATACCTGCTGACTAGCGGAAGGCTAAACGTTGCATGTATTTATGAGGATAGGGACTGCTATGACAGTTGTACACAATTGTTCCACATGCATGATGAATAGTCGTGTCTCATTTAATGTTGCCAGATCATCATCATCATTACTGTTTGCAGGACTCGATGCACGCAAAAACTTGTGACGGTTAGCCTAGCATAGAGAAAGATTATCATACCCCTGATCTTTCATTTGTGTGTGGCGGAGATGAGGGTCGATCTCGTCCTTTTGATATGCCAACTTAGATTCAGCACATGACCATCGTGTCCTTGTGCATATACTCGTGTATGGTGGAGATTGAGGGTATTCCTGTCCTGACACTTTGTTGATTCTTATATAAATAAGATGAGACAATCCTCATTTTCTTCATTTCGAATTTCAGTAATACTGATACCTTGCCAACTCAAAAAACTTTTCTGTGACCACGCATCAGTGCAGTCTTGTCTTCTTCAATTTCCAGACTTTTCTTAAGATTTTTGATAAGTTCTTGCTTTGGCAATTTTCCTTGATCTCTTCTTCATAAACTAGCCTATATTTACTGCCCGTGCAGTCCTTGAAGATTTGGAGAAGGAGATGGCAGATGACTGTGACGAGCAACTGGATTTTTTCCGAGTTTCAAAGCATCGATTGAGGATTCCTTTGATAAAGCCATCTGGGACGGTTGTACTTTCGATATCATCATCATCATCTCAGAGAGGGATGAACTTCAAACCGTGGATAATCCCTCTCACTGTCGAGCATGCACCATGACGGTTTGAGCCATCTGCTGAGCCTAATGCCCTTTTCGTTGAGCTTGTGTCTGGACCTAAAGAGCTTCTTAAGGCACGTCCTTCCGTCGGTCTGGGAAGCAGACTTGATTGTCGCTTTAAATTCCCAATCCTTTCTTTTTGATGTAATGGCCGCATTCGGCTAGCATGATCCTTTGCATTTTTTTTTCTTTTGTAATCGCCTCGTCCGTCCTTTAGATTTTCTATGAATATAATGTCTCTTTGCACTTCTTTACATTGACTTTTGTGCATTATCATTACATTAAATTTTGCAGATTACCTTTACATTGTCTTTACATTTGATCACATCCTCGTCCTTAACTGAGCATGACCCCGTCCTCAATTGAGCACGTACCCGTCCTGAGAGTAACATGTCTCGACCCGACCTACCCGAGTATGCTCTTGTATGAATACACTCATGATTTAATGCACTTCTGGGTTGGCACGCACACAATGAATTCACATCACATGTACGTTCCCGTCCCCGCTCCCGAATGAGCACGTACCCAACATGATCACCTGCTTAATGCTCGAATCGGACATCCACTCGTCCACCCGACCTATCATCCTACCATGCCATACTCTTGGATGAATGCACTCCTAAATGGATACCCACACGATGTACTCGACCTATACACTTGCACAATGATTTCACCTGTATACTTGCATAGTATGTCCACAGGTCATGTTCGACTTCTGCCCTGGTCACCCGCCTATGCAATGCTCTTGACCTATATAGACCTCCGACATCCAATTACGCTCAATCAAACGATCGACAACCACATGATATGCATCTCTATACTCGAATGCTCATATATCTATGCCCTATACTGACTTATTGGTTAGAGTGTTTATGATAGCGATGACAAACCCAAGCTGAATCGAGGACAAACCCAAGCTGAACCTCAAACGATTCCATGCAAAACGACTACTCCTTCGAAGGGCGTGTCATATGATAATGGTACGGATGACGCATACTTACAGACAAGTGTACATGACATGAACCATGCAGCCTAAGATAGGTACCGTTAACCCGGAAAATTCCCTTTACATATACATATAAAATAATTCAAATAATTTAACTTCAATCTTATGACTATTGCAACTACTAAATAATCTTTTAGTTTTTAAAAAACTTTAATTCTTAATATAGTTTTATTAGAGGTTACTCTCCATATATATATTAATTAATAATAAATTAGTATATTTTATTAGAGGTGTAGTAACTATAAGTATTTGAGGACTTTTAATAGAGTCCTCATTAATAAGAACAACACAATATAGAGTATTTATCCATAAAAATAGCACAATTGATATTTAATAAGTAGAAGTGGGTCTCATGGGTCCCACATAATGCTACATATTATAATTATAGACTACTAGCGGGTGGCACGTGCGATGCACATGAGAGCGAGGGGAAGGAGTTAACCACAGTTAATAGGAGTTAAAAGGGACACGTGTTAACCCGCGGGTGCGATTGAACTCGCTAGTGGCACGTGCGATGCACTTGATAGCGAGGGGAAGGAGTTAACCATAGTTAATAGGAGTTAAAAGGGACACGTGTTAACCCACTGGTGCGATTGAACTCTCCCCAAGTTCACTCGTGATTGGCTGTGATTCTAAATAGATAGATGAGCAAGGGGTAGTTTGGAAATTAAATCAAAGGCAAGGGGTAGTTTGGGTTTTAAAGCAAAACATTCAATTAAAGTTTTGTTTTTATATGAGGGCAGTATGGGAATTTCAGAAAAATCATCTAGGCCAGCCTCTCCCATTATAATAGTAAAGATATATTATAACTTTTTTTTTTTTTAATAAATGGTGTAGGGTAATTACGTCAAGTAAAGTTTTGCATGCTCCTTGGACTTTTATTATATATACTAGTAAAGGTGCATGTGCCTTGCACATATAATTTTTTTATTATTAAAATTTAATTTAGAAAAAATATATAATTTTTAATATATTTTCATTAGACGTCACGCTACTCTCTTTATATTAATTTTTTTTTAATATAATATTATATTTATTTAAATATAATTGAGTAATTAAATTTAATATTTCTTATATTAATTTAAATTTAATATTAGAAAAATTATTTATCTTTTCTTGGTTGCTCCTCGGGTGCCAATCTGGAATTTCTACAGTCCTTCTCATAAGGATCGATCAATCGGGGTATGGAGATTATAGAAAGATAATATTCATAGTTGTCTTCCCTAAAATATGGTAGAGTCCTAAACCAACTCTCCTTTCAAAGAGACACGCTTTTTCTATAAAAATAGAATTCTTCCCTAACATATGGTAAGAGTCCTAAACCAACTCTCATTTAAGATTCTTCCCTAATATGGTAGAGTCCTAAATCAACTTTCTTTTAATAATGGGTCTCACATAATACTAAGCAATGACTTAATTAAAGTTTGGTTATATTATAAGTCATATATTAAATAAATGAAGTTAAAGCATATTTACGCCCCAAGTAAAGTTTTGCATACTCCTTATACTTTTATTAGTAGAATATATATATATATATATATATATATAAAGCCAAACTGAACCCTAAACAAATTGAGTTCGAACCAAACTAAAGATGCTCGTTCCAGCCTGAAATGCCAGCTTTAGCTTGGCTCAAACGAGCCGAACAAAGTTTACATACAATTCCTTATAGGGGAGGTGTAAGAAGTAATGACTTGGAGGTTGCAATTCCGGCATCTTGCAAACCGTTGGTTCTTAATTAATTACTAAAAAAAAAAGTCAATTGAAGTGGATTAAACTGATTATTTGCAAAATAAAGTTGTTAGGGAGAATAGATTGAACTCTAATATTTTGGTTCCCAAGTCCCAAAAAGGTGAGCTTAGTAAGCGACCGCATAAAATGGTTGCATGATGATGTTTGCAACTTTTTGACGCCATAGAAAGATAAATCACTTAATTGCCTGTTCCTGCTTTGATACTGATTTTCCATAGAATAGAATAAATTACATTATGGTTTATCCACAAACCCCATTAAGCGGTACACCACTTCTTTTGACCCATAATTTAGATACTTATCCAGTCAAAGAAAGGGCAACCTGATCACAAATAGTACAGGTCTCATCACAAACTCATCCCTGCGGTTGGCTTAGTGCTTGGTCACTGCTAGAATAGACTCCTCTTGAAAATAAAACATGCTGATTGGTATGAAACTTTCGTTGGATAAAAGGAGCTTCAAGATGGGGAGACCATTTTTCTGGAGAAAGCTGTCAATCCAATCAAGTTTATACCCTTTAGGATTGTAAAAAATCTCGCAAATTGTTGCCTAATAACTATTATGAAAAGGTTTTGATAATACCTGAACGATATGAGAAACTATGATTTATTAATTATACTTAATAAATTATTATTTTCATCCATAATATGCATTTAATGTGAACAGTTTGTTTATCAACTTTATATATGCTAAGTGAACTTTATTTAAGTATACTCGTGGGCCCCTGCGCCTGCGGTTTAATTTCAATTATAAGTAAATCAAGGCGTGAAACAGGGTAGAGTGAAACGTTGTAATGGAGAAAACAAATTTGTTGGATGTTAAATGAGGGCGGGGATCAAAGAGTTAACCAATCTGCCTTTGACTTGGCCTTTGATTCGTGACACAAGGATAGATTAAAAAAAAGGGCAATCTCCAAGCAGGTGTTTGCCTCTTTCTATATGGCCTCGGATTCTTTCTGGCAAGCGCCACAAAAGTTGTCTCGGGCTACCCCCAATGTGTGCGACACTTGGCATAAGAAAGGAGAGAAGTCATTTCATTTTCTCCCCATGATTTTGACTTTCCCTACTTGATATCTCTCCCCCTTTATCTCACCATTTTATCGCCATATGTCTCATAATGACTGGAGAAGTCAAAATCATGGAAAAATTTTTTTTTTATCAATATCTCATCTTATTAAAAAAAAAACAATCGGCGGGAAAGCTACAAAAGCTGTTGAGCTTACAAGAAAATAAACTCAACACTAACCGAATACAAAAGAAAACCCCAACCTACATCAGGAGCGACAGAGACTACACGACACCTTCAATATCCTCCCTTGGGAAATGCACACCTACCCACTCCAAGACTATCATCCTTATATGTTACAAAGGTGGGGGACTGGACTCGAAACATCTTCAAAAGCATGGTTGTTAAATCCTTGCGATTTACGATTCAAATCTTACGATTCGATTTGAATCTCAAACAAAACAATCCAAATCGGAGGTGAAAATCTTAATTGGGTAAATCTCATTTGATTTGCGATTCATATTACGATTTGCGATTTAAATCGTACGATTTATGCGATTCATACGATTCGAGCATGAAACCCTTTTTACGAACCAATACTTAAAAAATATTTTTTATTCTTTTGATTTTCTAAATGTACTTTATGATTTTTAAGAAGAGAGAAGAAACAGGAAAACCCCTGTTATGGACATGTCAAAATCCTTATTTGGGTTGTCTCTCTGTTACTGTGAAACGAGAAGAAAAAAAGAGATGAAAGAAGGAATGAGAAAAATGATGAAGTTGGATTTTGGCAAAACCTGATAGTTTATTTTATTAGTCTTTTTAATTGTACAAGTCTTTTAATACTTGATCTCATACAACATGATTATATGTGTTTACTTTTGTTGATTTATCTTTAATGATATATTTTTTTTTTTTCCATTTTAGGGAGATCATTTGCGTTTTTTATAGTGTATGCAATGAAATATTCATTACTTTATTTTATTAATAGATATGAATGAAATCTTTTGGATAATAGATTATTCTATTTTTCTGATTTATTAAGTAATTTTTTGTATTTTTAAACAATTTTTTTTTAAATGGATTGAATCTTACGATTTACGATTTGAATCCCGATTTAAATCGAATCGGTCCAAAAACGATTTTACGATTCAATTACGATTTAACAACCTTGTTCAAAAGTACGTTGATTTCTCTCTTTCTATAAAGACCAAGAGATAGCCCCAGGAAGAACTCCCCAAACCGTCTCCCACACTCCCTCCCTATTGCCCCACCACCAACAGTCTAGAAGATGTCGAAAAGATGAAGGGAACACCCAGGCCACCCCCATACAAGATAAGAAGAAGCTCAACACCTCCTTTGCAACTGGATAGTGCACAAGAAGATGATTCACAGTCTCTTCTGCTTGGAGACACATAATACATCTATTGGCCAAGTTCCATCCTCTATGTTGTAAATGATCCGCCGTCAAGATTTTATTCAAGGTTGCAGTCCAAACGAAAAAGAAAAACTTAAGAGGGAAAAGGTTTACTCTTGTGCTCACAAGAGTATCCCTCTTGTGACCACAAGATCAGTGGACCAAAAAAGGCCACCTCACTATAAGTCATTTTTTCCCCCACTATTTTTTGACTTTTTCCCATTCAATTTTTTTTTTGTATTTTTTTGTCCATTGATCTTGTGCTCACAAGAGGGATACTCTTGTGAACACAAGAGAACCTTTTTCCGTCGCACACATTGTGGTAGCATGAGACTTTTTTGGCATTTGCCAAAGAGAATCAGAGGCCTTTTTATATAGGTTACTAGCAGAGACCCATCCAAGAATCAGTCCAGTAGTGAGAATGACGACCGGAGGAGGTTTGTTTTTAGCTTGTTGAAGGCACACGGATGTGAATTAAAAAAAAAAACTCTACAACTCTCTTTATCCCACTTTTCATAATCTCCTAAAAACTCTCCCATGGGTTAATACATCTATACATTCTTTATCCCTCTTATCACACTCTTATCACAATCGCCTAAAAACTTTCTCATGGGTTAATACGTCTCTATCATTCTTGTCTTTATCCCTCTTATCACAATCTCTTAAAATTCCTCCAATAGATTTCACAATCTCCAAAAATCCCTTATCATAATCTTCTAAAATCCCTTCAATAGCTTAAATCATCTTTATATTCTCCCTCTATTATATTACAATCACCTATCATCGATCCATAGATGTGTCACATTAGCAACTCTAGAATTCCACGGATTGGAGTGTAGAGATCAAACAGGAGTCTCTTATTATAAAAGATTAGATTAACTCATTTCTATTTTCTTTAATTTTGGATGTTTTTATATAAAAATAATGTTACTGGTTTTGGCAGAAACATTATTTAAAATTTTGACCTAAAGTATCACATAGTTGAGACTTGAGAGGGATGGTTGGGTTCTCAGAACTATTAAAACAATGTTATGAAACAGATGACAAACTTGACAGATCACTAGGCCGGTCCTTAATACCATTCTTGAATGTTCTAGCTAGACATCCAATAAATCTTCTAATTTTCTGCTTGAATTAACACAATTAGATTCTGCGGGTCCTATCCAAATTAGAATACTGGAACAAATGTTTAGATTTGTTATTTATAAATGAGTCAATACATGGTAGTTAAAGACTTGGTAATTTGAAGGCAAAATCAGGGCAGAAAAACCTACCTACCATAGATTCAATATGAATATCATAACCAGAACCGAGCAATCAGCCAAACCTAAAGAAACAAGTCCACATCCACATACACCAATTAAAAATAAAATAAAAACCAAATGGTCATAAATAGAATGTCAGCACATACCATGCATCAAACGCCCAAGCAATGCTTGGCATCGAGATAAGAGAAAGGCAGTCAATTACCTAAAACATATGTAAAATGGTTCACTCTACCAAAAACCCAGTGATGACATTCATCTCTAATCAAAGTTCTACGTTTTGGACGGCACTGACCTAAGCTGCAACAGATGGCTTAGAAGCGGCAGAGAGCCTGGATCTCTTCTTTGCCAAGCTCTCACTACGGCGTTCACGCTGCTCCTTCAGCCTGGAGGCAAGGAGCTTCTGGTACTCGGCTGCCTCTGATTTGGCCTTTGCAATCCTCTTCTTCTTCTCTGCGATCCTTCCTCGTTTCCTTTGCAAAGTCAAGGGAGTAACCAGCCTCTGTATCTTGGGAGCTTTACTGCACTTCTTTCCTGCCAACCACACATGATACCAATTTTATTCAAGTACCCATCATTCTTCATGAATATAATATTTTTCTCTTCCCTATTCTCAAGCTATATATATGATGAGCAAAACAAACCTACCAGCTTTGGTTGTAAAGGTTCGGCGATATGTGTTGACATACTTCCGGACATCGTCCTCCTTGGAGAGGTTGAAGAGTTTTCTGATTTTAGATGCCCTCTTTGGACCTCTCATTCTTGGCTTCTCTGTGTCAGTCAATCCAGGTAGATCATTCTCACCCTTCTTCACAATCACCAGGTTCAAAACTGACAGGTCCTGGCTGACAATGCATCCACGAACGGACTTCCTCCTCCGCTCTCCACTGCGCCTTCCATATCCACGGAAGCAAGGGGTACCTATTCAAACAAACACGTGTTCAGATCAGAACCATTTGAGCAAAAGCGGTATCCAGGACAAGTTTACCTACAAGTCAACTACCAGAAGATTGTGCAAGGACTTCTAAATTGCCATATAGAACTACAACAGTTGGCAACAATTGCTGTCAGTTCACTTTTACAAAATCGAAATGGCCTCAGTACACCAACCTCTATGAAGCAAGAGACGAACACGGCCAGGAGTAAGCACTCCCTGCTTCATTGGAAATCCTTGCTTGTCACAGCCTCCCATTATCTTGAAAACATAGCCCTTGAACTCCTGCCAGAGACACGAACATGTTCTAAAGTAAATAGATCACGCTTCATGAGATTTGGCAAGTGTTAGAAAGATGTAGCAAAAGCATACCTCGCCCAGAGCATCTCCGTTTACCTCCTGTGAGATCCTCTTGTCGTAAAATGCTCGACTGTATATTTAATTAAAAATGAGAATTACTTGATAATAGGAAAATGCTACATATAATGCATGACTACAAGAACTGTTGAAAGCAGCTAAAGTCAACTTTGTGCACGTGTCTGCTACATAGGCTGTAAAAAAATATATGAATACAACTTACAGCCAAAATACTGAAAGGCAATACAAATGCAATGTCATGGGAGATCAAAATAGTAGCACTAAATACATTTACTAAGCAATACTAATAGTGACAATGCATTTGATCTTTGATAGGTAGAAATAAAAGGACAAGTAAACAACTTCACAATAGTCTCATCACCTATCTGTTAAAGGTGCATCTTATTTTGCACACACATTATTATAGATAACAAGATACCTTTCAACAGATGTGAGTCCAAAAAAATAAAATAAAATGAAACATGAAAACAACACCAACATAAATAGTAGCAATGGAATGAATCATGAGATCTAATGAAAACACCAATTCCATGTCCTGGTAACTGACAAAGCCATGTGCAGAAACTCCGAATATTGACAAACAAGCCATCTAAGGAAGTTGAACATCATAGCCATCACTGAAAAATCCAGACCGTATAAGTCAATGTCCTAATAAAGTGCTTGCAAGAGTCCAAAATTATACGTCGCAATAAAAGACAAATTTCGAAATAACCCTGAGTCTTTCAGCTCCAAAGTGGGTGCCCAAAAGTCATACCATGACAGTATTAGGG
Source organism: Tetracentron sinense (assembly GCA_015143295.1). Lineage (NCBI taxonomy): Eukaryota > Viridiplantae > Streptophyta > Magnoliopsida > Trochodendrales > Trochodendraceae > Tetracentron > Tetracentron sinense. Next base: position 35,301,513 of record CM026552.1, on the reverse strand, counting down.
AATATCAAAAATTTGCGAACATGAATACATACATACATATATATATATATGTATATATATTACAAAATTAGAAGGTAGCAATACTTTTTTTTTCATTGGTAACAATATTTACTTTTATTAAGAGATATATATTGCAATCAGCCACACCTAAATATTATATTTGGGGTAGTAAATGACAATGTGCAAGTTTATCATCTGCTTTTGAAAATTATTGTCACTCTAAATGATACAAAGCATTTGTTTCTTTTCTTTCTTAAAAATAGAATGGGCTAAAATGCATTCGCTTGATCTCAGTGAAACTTAATACAGGAAACACTTCACAAAATCACCTATTTGACCATTTTAGTTATAACAAAGTCAAATTAAACTATTTAAGAACTGTTGTGTTGATTCACCCAAGAATCATCTACGCTTATACTACGACAATGATCCGATCAGGAAATACGGGTATTATAAGGCAAAAACACGATAAAAGCAAATGATAATTTAAAAATAATTAATAATCATAAATAAATAAAAATTAAGATATTAACTAATAACAATTATTTAATATAGAATATACTTTTAACACGAGAAAAATAAGCGTATTGTATGCGTTTAATACATAATTCATGTATTAAATGAGTATTATACACGATAAGCATATAATACGTAACACAGCAAAAGTATGCCGTTTTAAACAACGACCCCCTAAAAGAATTATACGGTATTGACGTATTGTACGGGTGTTTGGTAACTATGATTCCAAGTAGCCTATGCAAAATAAAATATAATAATAATAATCTTAAAGTTGGTATCAGGTAAAACTGTGCCTATTATCTATGCGAATTACAATCCAGGAAAAAAAATCTTAAAAAATAACCCACGGCAACAATATAATGCCATGAATTCAACTTTGATCAAGAGTATAATGAAAACTTGATTTATCAAAACACTATACAAGGAAGTGTTCTTTCTGTTTGCACATTTAACAGCCATGCATATTAAACCAGCATTCACCTAAGGTAACATAGTAAGGAATTACTTGCATGCAACTACGCAAGTCACAACGTAGAACCTCAAAATAGCAGCAATGTGATAAATCTTTTCCTTCAATCATTAAATCATGACAAACAAAACAATGTCAACCCAAATTTTATGTAAAGGCTAATGGGTGAAAATCTTGACACCGTCATTGACTGGGAGAACTCTTTACAAAAGGAATGTTACTTGCATGTACCAACTAATTCCATCCACTCAGATTCCATGGCCACGGTCACCACATAGAGACCAGAAACTAGCACTAATCAATATAAACAAATCAAAAGATGGCCCCTCCTTGCCATTAGACTAATGCCATGTAATGAAGCATGACAACTCAAGATTATTGTAAGCAATATGTGCTGCATCCTCCAACAGAGACAAGCAGTTTATTCTACATTTTCTTAATCCACTCAATTGAAAATAGAAGAGAGCTTATCCTAACCAATTTTCCCATACAAGACTCCAAAATGTTACTCCTACATTCATTGGCAGCAAAAAAAGACCATACTATTAGAGGATGCAATAGATTGGAGTAATATGGTGAGATACACTGTGTCTCATTTCTAAGTAGATTTGATTAGGATAGGATTAGATTTGATCATAGTGTCATAAATCTATTCCGCCGAAGTTAACAGAATTGAGTCGACTTCCATAGTGTCCGAAGCGAAATGCACTAGTATTTTTAAAATACTGGTCTTCCTGGTAAACTTCAATTGAAATAGAAAAAAAAAATAGTGTTGGGAAAATAGATAACTTTGGTGGAAGTTAACCGGAGTATACAGAAAGCCTATAAATTGAAGGGCTTTTAAGTTTTAACTTAAAAGGGTAATGCTAGTTCCACTCGCTTTAAACTTATTTTCTTCATAAGAAAAGACATGTCCCTAACATTAACCTTATTATAATTATAATTAATTTTACAAGAGAGTGTTGCTAGCATTACCCTTATTATAAATTATAATTTTATTATTAGAGCTCATCAATTGTAGATTGAAATAAGTTTAATAACTAAATTAAATTTAAATTATTTATCAACTTTAATGTACATTCATAAGTTTCTCTGGTTTCTAAAACAATTACCATGGATAATCATTGAAAAAATAAAGAAAACAAAATTGTCTTACATATTCCCTTCACTTAATAAAGAAGATATAATATAGTTTAAAAAATCTGACAATATAAAGAATTAATTAAGAAATTACAGCCCAGACAAGCAGACAATGCAGGTCACTTAACATGATTATCACATTTGAGTATTATATGTTTGTATTAGTAATATAATGAATTCTATGTGTACAAGTATTGAATCTCTAAAGTTTCATCTCAAATTTTCAATATTTTCTTAAAGTTTTCAAGACTTCTTTAATTTTTTTCATAACTTCCTTAGACTTGTTTAAACTTCTTCGAAACGTGCCAACTTCCTTAGCGACCAAAGTTCATATCGAAACCGAAGTTTAATACCTTGGATTTGATTGCTGATAGTTTTTATCTCATCTTTATATATATATATATATCCTATGGGGTCATCATTGTAAAGATTATTCAAGTTATTCGATAAACTCATTTTCTCTACATGGTATCTAAGCCACTGATCCTTTGGTGATCTCTTAGTTTATTTTTCATGATGCCACTGCCTAGGCCACCTGTTGTGAAATCTCTATTTTTTTTTTGCTTAAGTCATGTTGTTGTCTTCCTTCTTTCTTACTGTTCTAGTTGAAATCTCTCTATACATTGATACTAAGATTTTTTTTAATTCAAACGACCGACTTCTTTTTGTGCTATTGGAAGAGATTATGACAGTCTAATCTAGTGGGACAATAGTTCTAACAGACTCTCAGAAGAGATAGTAATGAACTTCATAATAGATGGTGACCACCAAGGCACCAACATGCATGATTGGATATTCCGGCGACTTATCAATAAAGTTAAAATGCAATTGTTGGGGGTATTAGATAATCTTAAGAGAATACAATAGAGAGGAGTAATAAGATGAGATCATCTCTATATAGATTTGAATTATGAATTGATTAGACTAGGATAAGGGTTAGATTAGATTTGATTGTGGTTAGTTTTTATCTTTAAATTATCACATCTTCATATCTATTGTATGGGATCATTGTAAAGATTATCCAAGTTTATTCAATAAACTCAATATTTTTTATGAAGAAATTTGATTTATAGAATTACTTGGATGATCTTGACAATTACCCATAGGTATGTATAAATATGTGATAATCTAGAGAAAAAAAACTAACCACAATCAAATATCATAACCTAATCATATTTCAAATTCAAATCTACCTAGAGATGAGATACAATATATCTCATCTTACCTTATGACACAACTCATTTGCATTCTCTAAGATTATTTAATACCCACATGCAATTGCATGGTCCTTTGAAAAATGGTGTAATTGGATGCAAAAACCAACTAATGATCATTATAACTTTGTCGATAAATCGCCAAAACATCTAATCATGCATGTCATGCATGTTGAAGGTCACTGCATGTCGTTGAAGTCCATATCACTATCGCAGTATGCTCATATTAGAGTCTGTCAGAACCCGTGACTAACTGAATTAAACCATCATGATCTCTCTCAATAGCACATAAAGAGACGTTGATTGTTCAAGGAAAAAAAAAACTCAAAGGTATCAATGTATTGAGAGATTTCAACTAGAGCAATTAGGAAGAAAAACAAAGATTACGACCACTTGACAAAAAAAAAAATAGAGGTTCTCTTCCAGAGGGGTTAACAATGAGGGTATGGGGCCGTAGCCCCCAATTTTTCTTTTTGTTAAGGGCCAAGTTCATGGGCCGTCATGTCTGCTTGTGTTCCTTTGTACAGAATAATAAATTTTTTCTCAAAAGTTTAGAAGGGCTAGAACCTTCGTCCCCCCTATCACATGCTATTAATACTATAGATACTATAGTAAAAAAAAAAATCCAAAATTTCAGCCCCCTGAGACCCATGTGGCTCCGCTCCTGCCCCATAGGGTCCGTTCGTTTCTCAAGAAATTGGCTTTAAGTTTTTAAAAAAAAAACAGAGAATAATTTTTGTTTCTTGTGTGTTTGGTTCGGGAGAAGAAAGTAAGGAGAAATATGTTTTTCCTTACCTTCAGTTGTTAACTAACCATATTTATATGTTGACATAATTTTTAATATAAAATTTGATAAGGATGATTTGGAAATTGAAATTTAACCTTTCATTTTCTCTCCCAATAACCCTTTTTGTGAAAAAATGTTTTAAGAAAAGTGATGAAAAAGTGGCTCTCTTGAGAAAGGCTTTTCTCAAATAAAGTTAGGCCTTGATTGGTTAAACTTCTCTCAAAAGTGACTTTTTAACTCCATTCTTTGTAAAATGTGAGCCAATGAGTATGGTGACTTTCCTCAAAAGTTGAAACCTTCCCTTTCAATGGAAGTCACCCCTGACTACCAGTGCCAGCTTCCCTTAAAAATCAAATTTTGGATTCTATGCATTTTTTATTTCTGCAAAATATAAAAATGAACAACAAACTAAATGCAATTTTTTACAACTCCTAACTTTCATAAAGAAAGAAGTCAAGTCAGTCCAGAAATTTATCCAAACACAATGTTAGTTTTCTTGCAAACTGAACACACGAAAAGTAACATTTTTCTCTCTTTTATTTTACTCATTTTCTCTTGAATCGAAACACCCATATAGGGTATATATAAAGATGATATGATCTAAAATAGAAACTAACCACAATCAAATATAATCTAACCTTATCATAATCTAATAAAATCAATTTCAAATTCCAAACCAACCACTCTATTGTATCCTCTAAGACCACTCCATTCTATTTCTCTGATGCGTACCCAACGCAACCACTAATCCCAAAAGCCCCGGACTGATGGAAAGGGCATAATTTAAATATATATTATATGACACATAACAGACCACCACGCTTCCGCAACCGCCGTCCACGGCGGCTTTCACTCTAGGGCGGGACACTTCTCCAACCTTTTTTCCATAGCCCTCTCCAAGTAGCCCTTTCTGTGACTCGAACCCAAGACGTGGTGTCTGGCTCTGATACCATTGATGCGTACCCAACGCAGCCACTAAGAGCATCTCCAACCGTCCTCTATAACTCTAAATATAAAGGACTAGTTGGAAAAGAGCACTCCAACCGTCCTCTATATTTAGAAGTGGTCCTCTATAACGTTATAGTGATCCTCTATATCAATGTTTTAAAACGTAAAGGCGTGAGACGAGACGTTAGGACTTCAAGATGCGTGAGGCGTAAGCCTCACAAGAAAGCTCCATGCTCACTCATTTTAACAAATAAAAAGTTGCTTTCCATTTTGAGTTATGAACTAGGCCAGTGACTCTAAATTTTTGCAATGTCTATTAGGAAAATATTGTAAATTAGACTCAAAAGGGTTTTAAAAGCCTAATTAAATTAAGTTGGTTGAAACCAATATCACAATCATCATTTTCAATGTCTTATCTGAAATCAATAAAATGTTATTTGTTATTAGTTGAAACAAATAACAAAAAAAATCGTAGTTTAAGTCTATGTTGTGGCTAGAAGCCTAGAACCCTAATTTTAGTTAATGTATGAGGTGTACGTCATAAACATAAGGCGAGCTTCAAGGTGTGAGGTGTGTGCCTTATGTGAGCCTCACACTTTGAGGCGTGAGCCTCATGGGGTTTAAACCTCTTGGTTGAGCCTCAAGGTGTTTTCCTTACGCCTTGCCCCGAGGCGAGCCTCGAGGCGTAAGCCTCACACGCTTTTTAAAACATTGCTCTACATATAGAGGAGGGGAGAGAAAATAGAGGATGCCTCTATAACACAATTCATTCCCTTACAATGCCATTTGTATCCTTTTTTTTGTATCTCAATCTTTTTCAAAATGCCAATTGTATCTTTTTAATTTATTTTAATAATTATTATTTCATATTAAAATTATTTTTATATTTTTAAAAAAAAAATTTAATTTTTAAATTTAATTCATCAATAAAAGATGCAAAAAAAAAAGAAAGCCAAATCCTCTATGGTAACCCTTGAGGTCGCCATGTGTCCCTTTTGACACCCCTTAACCGTGGTTAAGATTCATCCACCCATCCTTGGTTTTTTTTTATAAAAATTAATTCTTTTTTTAAAATGAAAAAAAGATGCAAATTTAAATAGTCTTATTTCTAAAATATTCATTTCGTACAATGAATTATTTATTTTTAATCATCAGTGGTAATTTTGTGGGCCAATTATTTAGTTTTAGAGGCAAAAGTGGTGAATTATTGAGTTTGAGAGGAAAAATGGGGAAGAAAACATATGAAAACTATTTTTTTAAAATAATAAATGAATAGTGTTATAGAGTAGGAATAGTGATTTAGAGTTCCACACCATTAGAGAAAATAAGTTTAAAGTGGGGCCCATCTCCTCTATGTTTAGAGGAGATACCGAAATAGAGGAGAGATATAGAGTATTGCGTTGGAGATGCTCTAATCCCAAAAGCCTGGACTGATGGGAAGGGCGTAATTTAAGTATATATCATATGACACATAACATTTTCTAAGACTATCTCTAATACATACGTCATATTAAAACCCTAATATAAACAAGAGACTGAAAGAAGCCCTTTCTTTCGCTAGGTTGATTTTTCGAAATTTTGCTCTTAGGGTGGGAAAAAGAAATAAATAACTACTAACATTACACCGAATCCTTCATCAGATCTACAAGTCCGCTTCTAATTCAAAATTAAGATTCAAAAGGGAAAAAAAAATAAAGAACAAAAAGAAAGTTTTAAGCAGCAAAATCTACTTCAAATACAACGAAAAATAGCAAATCGCAGTCAATCTTACAAAAAGAAACTATATTTGATTCTCATGCATGATTAAAAAACAAAGAACATTTGCAATTAGATAGAGAGCCTTACAGTTTCTGATCATCGTCGATTTCAAGCTTTTTCTGGCATCCCGTAGTAGGATTTGCGATGTTAAACTGCAAAAAAACAAAAAAAAAAAGAGAGTTAGTGAAAAAATACGAATCAGGGTTCGAAAGACACGAAAATACTTTTGTAATTTAGGTTCAAGTTCAGCGTTTTCAGATCAAACCTTCATCTCGGATAGGGTCTCGCTTCCGTCCTGATGAACAGAGTAGTGTGAGAGCTGCTCCTGCTTGGGGTTCCCCGAAACGAATTAGGGTTTTCTACGCGACTCTCACTCGGTTTATATAGGAGCCAACAGGAAGCCTTGTGTGTTCCCACTTCACTACAACAAGACCACTCCGTAGTATAACAGAAGGTGTACGCCGTACACGTGGACTTTCGAGTTTGATCGTATTACATGATGAATTTTGGTCGGGCCCTCAGGCTGGGCCAGGTTGGTCTGGACCAAGTTTATACTTATTTTCATGTCAACAGTTAAGCCCGAACACAGCCCAAGACGCCTTTAACTCGGGCTGAAATGACGGGCTGAAATCCGGCCTAGTGAGACGTACAGCCCTAATGTTAGCCTTCTTCTAAAATTCTAGCCCATTGCTATTGCTAACAAACATATCCTTTGTGTTCTTTCTTGTATCTTTCTTGTATTCTTCCATGTGGTCAGAGGAATTGAAGGCCAGGATCTATGCAACAAGTGGTTACAACCGCTAAATCTATACACATAAATGAATCCTAGCCTTCTATCACTCATGGCCACTGGGAATAACCCAAGGAAAAACCCAGACGATTTGTTCCCATTGCTAACCAAGGTTAAATGGGATTGCGGGCTAACGAGATAGTTTACATAAAATCAAACAGTAGACAAGGAATGAGATTCTCGGGCGAGCGGACTTTTTTTTTTTTGAATGGTAAGATTCGGTTGGGCAGACCCCAACTAGATAAATTAGAACAAAAAAACTATTACGACCTACGATATTTATAATCCGTAGCATCTTCTTTGGTAATAACGAGAAGATGATTGGGGAAATCCAGAGGAGTCAAAAAAATCTAATGCGTAGAATTACAAAAAAGAAGCTAGATAATCAACAACCCGATTTGTTTCCTGCCACACATGGTTGATATAACGAACCCAAATCCCACCTTGACCAAAATGGGACCTTAGGTCGCCACATTTCTTAAATCTGCTTAAATCCCATGACATACAAGGCACAACAACACGAGTCTCCAAAAATGACAAAATAAAATTTTCGATATATAAAATCAAAACATTTTGCACAAGTTTGCAACCAATATAAACATGACCCACCATAAACCAAAGTAATCAGATACTCAAGTATAAAGTAATCAACTAAGTAACATCAAACTGAGTAACATAAGTCTATTACAATTCTCTTAAAGCGAATATGAAATCTAATAATAAGAAGACCGGTCGAGATCTCTCACTTGCTTAATGAAGAGGTCACCTTCTTTTTCTACTTCATACGCCTCCTCTATCCAAGGCTCTGCTATCAACTTCGGTTCTAAACCTGCCGACAATAGCAAGTCGATTGAGTATTGAAAATACTTAGCAGATAAGGAGTCTAACCAAGAACATGATATTATTTGAACTTAATCATTTTATAAACATATAATCAAAGTGCGTAAGAACATATGAGACATATTATGTTATCATCTTGACTCGTGTTGACTTCTTAGCGTGAGAGACTCTTAGACTTGATCATACATGATGCATGTTCTTGTGCGTTGCATGCCCATGTGAGGGCGAATACTTGAGAGCTTGCGAGATATTTCTTATGAGATACCATGTCCATGCGCGAACGAATACTTGTGAGCTTGTGAGATATTTTTTATGAGATATCATATCCATTCGTGGACTCATACTTCCTTGTGCCATGCATGTATGCTTGTGAGGCGTGTGAACTCATGAGACTCATAGACTTATCATATAAGTGAATGTGTGCTCGAGTGTCGTAATTGATATTCGAGACGGTCGTCCCTTAGATTCTAAACTTCCGCCAAGAAACTCCGACAGGTTACATCTCTTTACTTAGAGAATTCTTGACGTTGAAGACTTTCCTCTAAGTTTTGGCTTACTCGAATATCAATCATCATTCAATATAAATAGGGCATAGTTTCACACGAGAAGCATAATTAACATTTTAACATAATTTATTCATTTTTATAACACATTTCATAACATTAAACTCATTTCATTTTCAATTATCCATAAAGAAACACCTTTCCTCCATTTCGTATAACACATCCTTCATTCAAAGCATACCTCCACATATACATACATCCAAATCTCATCATCATTCATTCAAACCAATCCATCATCATTTCCCTTCTACCATTTTCAACAATTCATCAATTAACAAACCAATCAGCTTACTACCATTGCCCAACGTTTCTAAACACATGTTAAATCCTCATATCATGAGTAAAAACCTCCATTCACAATTATATATTTATTTCCATGAAAATCATAAAAGAAAGCTCTTAATCAAACATACTTAAGCATAGAGATTATATAGTAGAGTTAAATTATAAAGCATATCGACCTTTGGGATCGTTCCCTTCAATCCAAAACACTCCAAGAAGACTTGAGGAGTGATCTTCAAGCTTTCTTCTTCTCACTTGAGTAAATTCTTCCTTCACAAACAAGTCAACACTTAAAAACTATAGATTTCTTATCTACTTTACCAAATTAAGGTTTGAGAAACTTAGGGATCTCAAACTCCCGAAATAGAAGGCTATTTATAGATTTATGGTGATGAAAAACCCAAAATGCCCTTAAAATCCCGTAAAATGGGTTTAAAACTCAAATTTTGTGATGGGCGGTCGACCAACTGACTTAGGGGAGCTACTGTTCCCCTTATTTTGCAAAACTCCATACAGTCGGTTGACCGGGGTTTAGTGGTTGGTCAACCGGCTGGCTTAAGGCCCCACTATTTTGCCTATTTTTATACAGTCAGTTGAATGAGGTGATGGTGTGGTCAACCGGCTTGCTTAGGGAGGCCCCTGTTTCCCCTTTTTTATACAGTCGGTCGACCGGGTAGGATGGTCGGTTGACCGACTGTGTTATTTTTCCTCTGTTTTCTTCTTTTTCTTTTCTGTCCTTCCATTCTAACATTGGTTAATTGTTTTAAACATCTTAAACCTACCATAGCATTAATTTAACATTTGAACACACACATAATCAACTTCATTTGACTACAATACCCTTGATGAGTGGGGTGATTACACGGAAAGAAATCCAGGTCTACAGTTAATCTCAATCTCACCAACATAAGGAATGATTGATAAATATCTTACACTAATCCTCTCGCCTGCCAAGGAATCATTGTTCTATAATTAAGGATATTGATTGCACTTTTCACATATGAGCTAAGCTTAATTTTCTAGAGATTCCATAAATCTCACAGGCCTTCTTAATAGCTTGCAACTCGGTGATAAGCATTGAGTAAGCACTATTTTCCGAATTTATGGAATGACATGAAGTAAAAGTACAATCCAGAACTCCCAAATGATATCTAATAATAATACCATCCAACCCTGCCTTATAAGACCTCAAAGAACCATTTATGTTAATAATCCAATAACTCTCATGTGAAGGAGTTTAAGTAAACCAACGAGTTGATTCATGCTGACAATTGAGATTTACATTCCAAAGATCGAAGAAATTACGATTGTTAAAAGTATTTGGGATACTAACTGTATAGCACCCAGAACGAAGGGTGGTGTCTTTGATAATCCGCTTACAAATATCTTCTAGAGGAGAGAAGATATTTGTGAAGAAACAAGCATTTCTTTCCTTCCAAATGTGATAGACTGTACTATTGAGGCAAAGTTTCTTCACCCAAAAGATCGGATCTCCGCTAGAAGTTACTAAACTTAGCTAAGCCACTTCATCACCCTGAGGAAGATTTGGTGTGCACTATACCGAATCTTACTAAGAATGTGTTTTCAAATAGCCTGAGAAAATCTGCAAGTGATGAAAAGATGATTAACATTCTCATTGAAGTCCCAACAGAAACAACACCTAGAGCGAGTTGAAATTTTATGCTTAACCAGCCTATCTTGGGTTTGAAGATTCCCAGAAACTCCAAGTCAAGTGATCAAGTTGTGTCTTGGAATACAAGAGGAAACCAAATGAGTTTAGTTCAAGCAAAACTAGGGAAAGAGTTGCGCAAGACACTCCACTGCAATCCAAACTTGAGAGATTTCCCAAGAACAGGGAGGTGAAAATAAAAGCAAGTGAAAAAAAAAAGACATACACAAAAGAAAATAAGAGATATACGTAGTTCGGCAATAACTTGCCATGTCCACAGGTCAAGATCCGATTACTTCTTTTTTATTTAGATAAACCCTTAAGAAAATCAGTACAAGAACACTCTCCTCTCAAATTAAATATCAACCCAAGCCCAGAGCCCTTTATACATACACCTCACTCAAGTCACTTTTTCAATGAACCAGCAAAATAATCTCTATCTATCTTCTCTTCAACCTTTCTCAAAACCTAGTATCCTTAAATCCTTTTTATTATCTCTCACTCTCACTGTCTTGCGTTACTTGTTTAAAATCCTAAACCTATAACTACGTCTTTATAGGCCTATACAGGAGTCATAAACTCAATAGAAACAACTCCTCTCAAAATAGGAGTTTCAAAGCAAAATACGGACTCAAACTCGCGTAAGACCGCTCGAGCGGCATCTAGCACCGATCGAGCATAATGCTCTAGGGACTCTCTACAATTTCAGCCATGAAAACTGCACAAATGGCGCCCAGCTCTGCCTGAGCAATGCCTCCAGGATTTTGAACTCCAGCCGAAACTCCACATGGTCGACCTTTTTTTTTATTTTCGTACTCGGGGGAGAGTTACCCTAGCATTCCCAAGAATTCCCAAATTCCATCCTATTAAAGAACTATCAATCTTATTGGTGCTAACTAATTTAAAATAAATAATCAAACTAATTTTTTTCCCAAGTTACAATTCACATTCAAACTAATTTTTTTTTTGTTTTTTGTTAAGAGGTAAACACACACACTCCGTAGGCCGACACACATGGACCCAATTGGCCGAACCCAACTCTTTCTACAAAATGGCCGAACTTCGGTAGAGAGAAAGAAATCTAATGAGCCAAGGGAGGTCTACATTGACTTCCGATGTGGGACTAAGGTGGATACAACCCAACCAACTTAAAATTAGTTGGTATCATATATTAAGTAACGTATTATGATCATTGGGGTTGAGGATCCAAACCCGACTCCAACCCTGTGTCGAAAATCTCAACCTAACATGTGAAAACTTGAGCAGTTTGGCGGTTGAGGGGTCAGGCCACCCCTAATGTAGTCCCCACAACACATCTCTAACCCTAAGTAACTAGAGCAGAGCAGGACGGGAGCATCAAATTTAAATTTAAAAGAGGCGAGAGTGCCTCCAGACATTCTTAAAAATTATTTATAAATATATTATTTTAACTTTCTAAACTATAAGAAATTATTAATAAAATCAGTCATCATTCAAATTTGTAGTCACAATAAACAGGTTGGCAATTGATCTATCAAATAGAGCAATAGTCTGATCCTCAGGGGTGCCTTAAGGAGCGGCGTCTCATCCTCGCCTTAAGGAGCGGCGTCTCATCCTCACCAAGTGTCCTTTTTTAACTGTATTTAGCTCCCTTTAACTGTGGTTAAATATTTAACCCTAATCTTTTTAAAAAACCAAGGATCAAAATATGAACCACAATGGTTAGTAACACAATTAAAATGAATTTAAAGGGGACATGTGGCGGGAAATTAAGGGATGAGACGCCCCCATTGAAAGAAAAAAGAAAAACACACCCCACTTAACATGAAAAATTGGAGTAAAAATGGAAATTTACACTAAAATCACGCCATAAGCAGGTGAAACTGCAATCTCCTTCACTTTAAACTCCGCTCTAAGTAGATGAAATTGCGCTGTGAAATCGTGCTATCCATAAATTAAAACTGCGCTCTCGAGTCGATCGATTTCCTTCTCAAACTGTGAGGGCCAATTTTGAGATCGGGAGCGAGTAGGATGTTGGGCGGTATGGGTTACTAAGGTGTAAACATCTGATTATTAGACTCTTGGGACTGTCATTCAAATTATAGAGAAAAGTCCACACATCATAGGCTTAAAATCATTGTTTGACGATATCAGATGCACTCCGTGAATTCGATTGGCCTATTGTTGCATGTGCACCATTTAATATTGTAGCTGAAGGAGCCATGTCAACAGTCAATAATAATTCTTTAGTAGAGATCACTGTAGGCCAAGTACTACATGATACCAGTCTTGGCCACAGTAAGAATGCAGTTATTGATCGTAGGAAGCCTGTGTTTGGTAAATTGGTATTCTGTTCCACATCTCTCTTGAGAGGTTTTGAGGTTATTTTCTTGTGCTACATGCAGTTATAGAATGTAGCCGGGGTTGGGCTACACCCTAAATAAGACAGGTAAGTTGGTTGGCCACCTATAATTAGTCTGCAACATAAATGATCCAAGGCCTTCTATTTCTTCTGTAAACAGATAAAACATCAAATGAAACATATAAAACGAGCAGCATAAGGTCAGAAGAAACTTGCAATATCGCGACTGCCATGATACTAAAGAAGACTGCCATTTTCATAGATGTCTCTTTGGGGTCCAAGGATGTGATGTTTTCATGTAAGGTCTCTTTAGAGAGGACCCTTCCATCTAATGATGCAATGTTTGAATCAAATTTCTTAATAGTAAACAATGATTAGGATTTAGAACAAAGATCGTGATAGAACACTTGTAAATTTGAACAAGACTATGTAAATCTGTACTGACGATAAAATATTAAATGGTGTCAATATCTCTACAGCATCGATGTGAAGCAGATAAAAAATTTCTCAAATTGATATAATTCTGGGTCATGCTGCATCAAAAAAGTGGTCACTAATTGAAGTCTAGATTGAAGCTTAGACATGCATGAATAGGGTGAATGGACAATAATAAGTAATCCTCTGTGCAAGAAATTTATTTAGTGGGATCTGTTACAACATCTACTAAGAAGATGTCTTATTTGATATATAATCGCTGTGAATCCCTCAATTAACTGTGTTTGAACTATGCCAATATATAGTTTTTGGTTTAATACATCAAACACAGTTTGGACAACGTGGATTGTGGGATCCATACTAATATCACTAGGGAGATAACTGAATATAATATCCCACATTATTCTAAATTTTCCTTTCTAAGAAAAGATTTACTTTAATTTAATTGTTACATGAAACATAATGATGACAGAATTTTACAAATCACAAAACTAAGATACAGTGATACATATGATCCACAAAGGCCACTTTATCTACTCGAAAGGAGTTGGGTCCAGCATATTTGTGGAAAGAATAGCTCATTTTGACTAATCTTCAGTCAAGTTTGCATGGCGCAGTTAGCTCATAACTGGCAGACAAAATCACCACTCGTTTCTATATCTTCTAGGTCTGCATCTGTATCTATGTCATCAAGATCCATGTTGTCTCCAATTAAATCCCCACCAAGCTTGGGCCCCTCGGCAGGTTTCCGCGCCTCTTGTATTATGTACAATATCTCTTCAATACTTTGAGATGTTTCATTTACATCACTGCTCTGCAAGCTACCTTCTTCTCCTTCCATCAGTTCTATTGGCAAGTTCTTTAAGAACCAGGGGTGGTTTTTAATTTCTGGAATTGTAATCCTCTGCAAAGAAACCAATGGAGGCCAATCCAGAAAGACTTAAAATTAAGAACAAAAAGTAAAACAATGCAGAACAATATTTCGACATAAGATCATAAGCTAGAATACCTTTTCGGGGTTAGCCACGAATATCCGAGATAAAAGATGCCTACAGTCCATGGACACTCGCACATAGTTTGGAATTGAGTAGTGGACATTAAGTATCCGCTGTCATAAGCCATATAATATTTAAATTGAAGTCCACAACAAATCAGAAAACCAGTGGATAACTTTAAATTAACACCACTCACTACAATTGTCTTTCTGAAATTCCTCGGATCATCAGGATCTTCGAAGGGATAAGCCCCAACTAGCATCACGTATAAGGTAACCCCACAAGACCAAACATCTGATATCTATAGTTCCCAAGGAGTACATATTGATGAATGATGATGAGCTATAAAATGACTCAACCAAGTTGTAAAGTGAATAAAGTAAAAAGAAGGGAATAAATATCACCTTTCCATCATATTCCTTCTTGGATAGGACCTCTGGTGCAATGTAAGCAGGAGTTCCTACTGTAGATTTGGGTTGAGAATGCAACACAGACGACTAGAAATTCAAGAAAAGTTAATAATCAGAATCTCAGCAAACTGAGTTGGGTCCTGCATCTTAGTAAATTATTAACCTTGGAATATCCAAAGTCGCATATCTTGAGTCCGGGTGCCAGGCTCCCATCTAAGAGTGTGTTTTCCAGCTTGAGATCTCTATGACATATTTGCTGAAACATTTAGATCACAGTAAAAAAGATTGAACTATATATAGGAATGTGCCAGTTGTTTAACCAAGAAGGATCAAATATATTACCATTGCATGACAGTAACTGACTCCCGATATCAGTTGTTGAAAGAAAAACCTTGCCTGATACAAATGAACAGAAACAGCACAAAGTAAATAAATAATACTGACTATAGATTAATCTGTATTTTCAGTTTTGAGGAAGAATCGGGTAAGGGTTATACTGTTTTAAAAATTGTATAATCCACTATGTGCTTTAAAATAGATACAGATGCTGCAATCTATCTGCACGGTCCAATGGACAGGTCATCTTTTGAATGGGGACTAGCCCTAGTCCTAAAAACATACCGTTCCAACAATCATAATAACCCACTTAGTGTGAATCGATGGCCATAGCTCTTATGACTTTTAAGATCAAGATAAAATAAGGTGGCCAGAACTACTTTGAGTATGCTCCATCTAAGAACTTTTTAATCTATTATAGATTGACAGCACATATACCAGTGGAATGGTGAAAAGAATACTATACCATTTACTAAATGATACAAGATAACACCATATCCTTTTGAAAGAAGACGACACCAAGACTTATCCCTGTAGTTTACCTCGTCCTCGCTAAATCTACCAGCACTGCATATCCTTTCAAAAAGTTCGCCTCCAGCAGCATACTCCATCACTATAGCTAGATGAGTAGGCGTTAGCAGGACCTGCAAGGAGTTTCCCATCTAGTTCTTAATTTCAAGAAATATAACCCACCAAAAAGCATTAATTTCTAACAAAAGCAAGACCAAATTGGTAAAAAGGCCCTGTTTTTCCCTTCTGTATTGAGAGGCCAACCTCAAAAAATAGAAACTCAATTGATGGAGGAATCTGAGATTACTTTCTATTAGCTACAGAAATTGCAGCAAAATCCTACTAAACCCACTTCATTATGCATTCTAATGAGTATAATTTGGTGAACCCATATCATATTTTGCTTCTCTGAAGCTAACAACGAAGCTACCACATATTAGGTTCCTGTGTCAAGTTATTAAGCTTGAGACTGAAAGGGAAAACAAAAAAATCTTTAAAAGACTGAGATTACCACAACTATATGTCGTGGGTTCGAGTCCAGCTTACCCGTTTAAAAAAAAAAAAATTAAATAAAATAGAATGCTCATTAACCTAACACAGGATGAAGCAAACTGAACTTGGAATAGTTCATTCCAAAATGTTAGGTATTTGAAAACTGGCCGACTCTTTAAAGAAATAAATTTCTGTTTCGAGCTTAATGAGCTCATAGACTAATTATATATATATATATATATATATATATATATAGATATATATATATTTTTATTTTTTTTTAAATTTGGGAATTAATGTACAGGTCAGAGAAAATTGTTGCACCTGCTCTTCTTTACACAAGTTACAAGTTACAACAGATATGTATCTCAAGAGTACCTAAAGTTCAATACAGAATTACAGACTCAAAAGGTAAAAAATGGGATTAAATAGAAGAAATGATGAAACAGCAGAAAACAGAGAAGGAAAATGAAAACAAGTAGAAGCATCTTAAATTATTAATGAGAAATACTCTTCCCCTCTAAGGCTCTATCAGACCTTATTAGTTAAAATTGAATAACAAAACCCCAATAGAGCCTCTCTTAGCTCTTAAGTTCAAACATAGGCTAATCAGCAGAGAAAAAAGAAAACAGCATCTGTAAATTAGGCTAAATTTAACTACATACCTCCTTGAATCTAACAATATTGGGATGCTTCAAAGATCTATGGTTCATGATCTCCCTCTGCACATGTTCATCAATCTGTAACACAAAAGAATCTCTCAATCATTCCATGAAACAAAAACCCAGATGGAAAAAACAGAACCAGGTGAAAATATAAAGAAATCAAACACAACCCAGGTGACTAAATGAGAAAACAAACAAACAAACCATTAGTGGAATGAAAAAAATAATAATTAAACCAGGAAAAATGAGAAGAGTTATATGAGGCCGACCTTCTGCCCTCTCTCAATATACTTCACAGCAAAAAGCTCACTGGTCCATCTATCTCTAACAAGCTTGGCAACTCCAAATTTCCCAGACCCGATTTTTTTTAGTATCTCATACCGCTCCATAGTTTCAAGATCATGAGGAACAAAAAAAAAGAGAAGAAACAGAGCAATCTATCTTATCTTTCTACTTCTCTGTTCTTCTCTCCTCCATTATTTATAATTTATAGAAGGTACAAAAACTATAAGGAAGAGATGAAAGCTGAATAACTTTTTTTGTTTAGGCCAGATTGCAGAATAATGTCTGATCAAGTCTAATAAGTACACCTGTTTCTGAGAGAGAGAAAGAAAGAGAGAGAAACACGTGGTAGAAAGCTAAAGGGTTAGGAATACGAGCATCAGTCGGTGAAAGATAGGAGAATTTTCTTCCGAGGAAGAGAGGGTGCAGTGAAAGAGCTCATTGACGTGGACGTAGGGGTTGGCCCAACGGGCCTCGGATTCATTTCATGAAACAAAGTGGCTGGAGAAGTCATTTGATGGGCTTTGACTTCTCCACGTATTATTTGACATACGACAATAAAGTGAGATAAATGCGGAGAGATAAAGTGGGGAGATGTCGGGATGACTTTTCCCTTTTTTTAACGCTACATTTCCCTTATTTTGTAGTGCGCCAAAGACAACCCGAGGCCTGGCCAACGTAGCAGGTTCGGATTCGTGGATGTCCCAGTGTGATAACGGATTTGGTCTGGCCCTCGCCAGACCAATACCCTGTAGCCTCACTCACAGAGTCCTTTGCCTTTTTAACCCTCGTTAAATTTTTAACTCTTATGGTTAAATTTTCTTTCTAATTTTTTTTTCACTAAAAACTATGACTACATGGTTGAACCTACAAGGGTTAGTGAATTTTAACGACATTTACAAAGTATCAAAATGGACATGTGTCAGCCTTGTGGGATGAGGGCCAGACAGATTTAGTCTGGCGAGGGCCAGGCTAAATCCCATCCCTCTCAATGTGGATCGTGAAATAAATCAAATAATAACCTCAACCTGAGCCGGATCCGATTAAACATTATAAGTAAAATCTAACATAAACCATTTAAGAGTAAGAGTTTCATTCTGTCCATTTTTCTTCCCCAAGTCATAGGGCGCTCTAACTATAAAGTCTATACCATAATCTAACCTTCTAAACAAGGGCGAAGCCACGATTTTCTTGTAGTGGGGCTCACCATTTTTAATTAAAAATAGTAGTAATTATTGATAGATTTGTGAAAAATTATTAGATAGGTATGGAATATTGTGTCTAGGGGTTTGAGGGCATAGCCCATGACTTTTTTTTTTATGACTAAATTGTTGAGCCATTTCGTCCATACTTTTTGTACATATTTCTTTGTTTACGAGACAACTATCCCTTTGCCATTTAGCTATGCCTTATTAAATAATTAAATAATATGATATAAAAATATATTTTGTTTTTAAAAGCTTAGGAACTGTTGTCCCCAAGCCTCATGGCTATGTCATACTAAATAATTAAATAATATAATATAATTTTTATGGCAACTGCCCCTTGTTCATAAATATGCTCAATTAAATAATTAATCAACTTAGTATAATTTTTTCATATCAATTGCGATTAAACTTGGGAGAGTTCAATTGCATCCATAAATCAACATGCGTCTCTTCGTGTTCGGCTATAGCGAAAACCCCCAAATCTACAGCCGCTTGGCGTTTCAACCCATTTCCAACATTTTAATCCTGGTTAACTATAAGTAAGATTCACTAACCCTTAGGTTCAACAATCTAACCTTGGTTTTTAGAAAAAAATATTAACCCCCCCTCCCACTTTGATTCCTACCCATAGTGAGTGCAATCTCAAGTTCAATCGCAATTGGAACGATTCAGACTCAAAGCTCTGGGTGCACCAACTCCATTCCCAATGAGCTCAAATCACATCCAATTGCAATTGAACTCAGGGAGAGTTTAATAGCACCCACAGCCCAACACGTGTCCCTTTTAACTTTTATTAACTGTGGTTAAGATTTACTAACCCTTGGGTTCAACAAAATAACCTTGGTTTTAGAAGAAAAATACTGAACTCTAGTTAAAAAAATTTAACCCTTAAGGTTAATTTTTTTCAAAACTAAAGTTATATTATTGAACCCCAAGGGGTGATAGATCTTAACCACAATTAATAGGGGATTAAAAGGGACATGTGTTGGCCTATGGGTGCAATTGAACTCTATTCAATCACAATTGGCTATGCAGATTCCCTCTTATCTATCCCATGGTTATAATATTAAAAAACAAAATATGTTTTTACACAATTTAAGTGGGGGCACGTGCCCCCACAAGAAAAAAAAACTGTGCCTCCACAGGCCCCCACCTGGCTCCGCCCCTACTTCCAAATGAAATAGCCCCACCTGGCTCCGCCCCTGCTTCTAAATGAAATAGCCAATCATATCTCTTGTTAAATGTGGGGCTAATACCTACAAGAAGTTCCACGTTGTTTTGGTTGAAAGGCAAAAGACACTCCAAAATTAAGCTAGAATTGATGTTTCAAAGGTTCCAGAAAGATTTAAATCTCAAAATCCTAAAGGCTGTTGCCCATGGTGATTGCTCAGCCTTCCGAAGGTTCAACCATGTTATCTTTTTGACTACTCTGATCCCTATAGGCAGAAATTTTGTCCAGGGGAAGTTTCATTGTCCTAGTGTCCAGGGAAAGTTTCATTGACCTACTGCTATACCTGAGATATTATGTCCCCATTGATTGGTTGTCATATCTGAGATACTTTATAAACTGATTATTACAGTCATAATTCACACGTCAATCATTAATGTCAAGTAGACAGATTTAACTTAGATCATCCGGATGTAATTTCTTCAGTTAGGTGTTAACAATTTAAAAGGTTTATATATACTCCGTAA
Organism: Tetracentron sinense; assembly: GCA_015143295.1. NCBI lineage: Eukaryota > Viridiplantae > Streptophyta > Magnoliopsida > Trochodendrales > Trochodendraceae > Tetracentron > Tetracentron sinense. Next base: position 35,281,165 of record CM026552.1, on the reverse strand, counting down.
TTCTAACAGTTTATCTCAATTATTAAAAGGACAGCTGATGTGGCAATAGAAAAGATAAAATATGCTTAACTGAAATCTTGACCCTTAACGATAGGTTATAAACGGTTAGAATTAAAAAGTATATTTAGGAGTACCTATACACTAACTCTTCCTAATAGGTTTGGATGATTGCGGGATTTGTCTCATTCTTTATTTATCGTTTACGGAGAAAAACACGGATATACGTGCCATCCGAACTCTCTAAGTTGAGGCCTAAAGGTGTGGACGAGAAAGAGTTAATGTACTGATGTCTGGACGAGAGAAAGTTGATGTACTAGAGTGCAAGTTGGCATGCTAATTAGAATGACACTTGGCATGTTGATTTTTTATCCTGACATTGAGGAACGTTATTTTGTTCCTGTTCGTCAATGATGACAATTTTTACTATACAGGTTCTTCTTCCTACAGTTATGTATGTTACTGGACCATTTATTCCAATGCTACAGAACAAAAGCTTCTAACGTGCTTCATTTGATTAGGGATCATCTCGGCTCATAACCGGTCTCAAAAGAGACCGTTATGACATGGGATGACACCAGTCTATTTTCATTAAGGGTACTTCTTTTGCTAAGACATAAAGTCTGACATTTTATAAGTTTTGATATGGGATAATATTCATTTTCATTTGGGTAATAGATATGTTGTATTTTTCATCTCTTGGATTACATTTCTTGTAAAAACTTTAAATGCAGCAAAATGAATGATTTCAACTCTCATAAAGATCATAAAACTTAAAATCTTATGATGGTTGAAAATAATCTTGTTAGAAATTATGATAAATCATTCAAATTTCTAAACAACAATCATACACAAAATAAAAAGTGTCGAGTTTTATAAGTCTCAGCAACTCTAACTACCATTATTGTTGACTAGCAGATGGCCCGTGCGATGCATTTGAGAGCGAGGGGAAGGAGTTAACCATAGTTAATTAGAGTTAAAAGGGACATGTGTTAACCCATGAGTACGATTGAACTCGCTAGTGGCATGTGCGATGCACGTGAGAGCAAGGGGAAGAAGTTAACCACAGTTAATAGGCACATGTTAACCTGTGGGTATGATTAAACTCTCATTGAGTTCAATCACAATTGGGTGTGATTCTAAATAGATAGATGAGCAAGAGTTAGTTTAGGAATTAAAGTAAAACATTAAATCAAAGGTAAGGGATAGTTTGGGAATTAAAGTAAAACATTAAACCAATGTTTTGTTTTTATATAAAGGTAGTTTGGAAATTTCAGGAAAATCATCTATGCATGCCTCTCTCATTATCATAGTAAAGAAAGATGTTAAAAGTTGAAATAAATGGACAGATTTCACCTGCATGTTAATTATAACCGGTCAGAAAAATCGAAGTTGCTTCATATATAACTTCAGGTATTTTTTTTCTTTGGTACAACTCACATGGTTAGGTCATAACCCCGGTTACTAGTGATAGTGTATATCCTAGGTTAGTGAGTTAATGGCTAGCATTTGAAGCTTGACAAAAGGGTAGATATAACAACCATCGCACCCTATGGTACTCCTAAAGAGGAGACACACTACTACTTGTACAAGCTCATGGTGTGTCTTACTCAACCCATGCGAATATGCATGAGAAATGCTTAAATTATTGCCTCATTGGTTCATCCCTCATTTTTTACCACACATCAACTTTAGTTAAGATTCGCTCCGTCTTAGGTCTAAACAATCTGACTTTTGTTTTTAAAAAGAAAGAAAAAAATCAAAAATATTAACTTTAATTTTCTAAAGTTTAACCATAGTCAAATGAGTGTTAAAAGTGACACGTGGCTAATGACATTAGACTACATAGTCTAATGCGCGGTGTGATAATCACTACCCAATATACATCTCTCAAGAAATTGACTTTCTGAAGAGACTCAATTCTGGAGAAATTTAATTTCTCATGACAGGAGTGTTCTATGTTTGGTCGAGCACACAGGAATTCAAAAGTAATTCTCTCAATTTTCTAGTTCCTATGTTTGGTCAAGTAAGAGAAATTAACAAAAAAAATCGATTGTCATTTTGTGAAAATTTTTTCAAAAATAAATATAAAAATGTCAAATAATAATAATAAAATCGTCAAGAGGGAGAGTTTTATGATTTTTTTATAAAATTTAACAAGAAATTCAAGTCTCACGGGTTGAGGTTGAGATATGAATTCCTGGATGATAAATTTGTTTGTTTTTTTTAGGGTGGGATTCTTGAAAATTAATTTGGTGCATCAAATACACGAACATTAGTTAATTCTTAGAAATTGATAATTACCACGCTAATATCTTGCGAAATGAACATACCCTAAAAAAACATATGTAAGATAAATCTTATTATGCCTGGTAATGGCAATAGGCCAGCAAAGAAGACGGATAAAATATTAAAAGTTGGGTATAGGAGAGTTAGGATCTTGTCCAAATGCTAATCGCACTCAAGTAGTCCTTTAATTGGTATTTTAACTCTGATTAACAAGTTTTAACTCTTGAAATTAATTTTACTAAAATAAAGATTTTATTATGTAACCTTTAAGAGTTAGTGAATCTTAACCACCGCCAATAGTGATTTTAAAAAGAACACGTGTTGACCTTTGAGTATCCGTGAACTATCCTGAGCTCAATCACGATTCACATTGGAATATGATCCCAACTCGCCTGAGTCAGTTAACGATTCCGAAGAATCAAACCAGACACTATCCACATGTCAGTCGGATTAATGATCACGCCGGAGGACGTTAGGTATGGAAGGCACCTTACTAGTGGGGACCACGTGATGGGGGCTCTTCTTAGTGAAAGAAAAATAATCACCTCCTCGGTCAGTGACGTGAGGAGGTGCATTTGGACTCCCCTTATCTTGCCACCTGTTCTCTTTTTAATTAAATTATCATGGTTCACACATCTACCCTTGGTTTTTAGAAAAATAAAATAAACAAATATAACCACAGGATTAAAAAACTTTAACCCGAGTTCATGTTGAGTTGAAGGGTAGCTTTGTGAGAGCGAGGAACGATTGTTCCCTCCTCGCTCGTGGAGAGAACTATTGCTCTGAGTGGAGAAAGCGAGAAGAGAGTACACTACACGCCATGTCATGTATTACAGTCCACGTAAGGATTTGATTTTTGTCTTATTGACTTTAATTTGACGGCTTAGATTGATTTAGCATGATAAAGCCAGACAATACAAGATAGTTTTTGGAATTATCTTCCTTTTGTTTTTTCCAACCTAAAAGACATCCAATAATGGCCTCGGATTGTCGGGCTCTCGGGTTTCTTACATTGTGCGACAGTTGGCATAAAAATGGGGATAAATGGGGATAAGTCATTTCATTTTTTCCCATGATTTTGACTTCTCAACACAGGATATCTCTCCCTCTTATTCTCACACACTTATAGCCTCATGTCTTATTATGTGTGGAGAAGTCAAAATCATGGCCTCATGATTTTGACTTCTCCACCACTTGTCCACTATTCTATGGAACCCCGAGACAAGCCCTTTCTGGCTTTGCTGGAGACAATCCAAGGCCTCCAATAATGCAATCACCGTATTTGTTCGGCAGCACTACCTAATTGCAAAGCAAGTTAAGCAACCGGCTTCGGATTCTCTCTGGCAGATGCAGGGGCAGCCAGCATTCTCTTATAGGGGGGCTAACAATGGGGGTTCGGGGGCTTAGCCCCAAAATTTTTTTTGAGGGCTAAGTTCATAGGTCATTACGTCCATTTGTAAGGAATATACATTTTCTCCGAAGTTTAGGGGGGACTAAGCCTCTCATTTCTTGGTTCTGCCCTTTCCCAGAGTACACCCCTAATAGCATTATATTAGAAAATATATATCCAAAATTTGGGGGGAGGGGGGGGGGGGGGGCAGATGCCTGACAAGTGGTCTCGGGCTTCCACACATTATGCGACATGTGGCAAGAAAGAAGGGGAGAGATATTAAGTGGGGAGAAGTCAAAATCATGAGAGAAAATAAAATGACTTCTTTTTTTGTCGCCACATGTTGCATAATGTGTGGTAGTCCGAGACCACTTTTCAGGCATCTGCCAGAGAGAATCCGAGGCCCAAGCAACCATTCTTCCTCTGCTTCAGATGACAAGTGTATCTCCCCTCACGGTGGAGGTTCCGGGTTCAATCCTCTAATTGCTAGGCACTAACCCACTAACCTTTAGAATTGTAGACCCCAGAGATTGATATTACATAAAAAAAAAAAGGCCCTATAAGGAAGGGTGGCTTGGGTTGAAATTATATGTATTTTTAAAGACAGTGCTAGATCCATACGCACACTTCGAAGCTCTAAATATTCATTGCTTGAAATGCTATTCTTAGACCAAGACTTTCAAATTCTCACTTTGATTGCGACAAGTGTCAGAACATCTCCTTGTTACCTTGAGTACCAAGAGCGCAAATCCTCTAGTCGACCTTTAATACTAGGGTTGTCAATGGATCAGATCTGTTTAGTTGGATTCTGGACCCAAGTAGTGATCCGTCGAATTGGATACCGATCATAAAGGAAGAATCCAATTCAATTCTGATATTCTCTGTTAGGGAATATATATAAACGTAAAAGTTATATATGCAATTTTACATTACATTAAAACCCTAACCAACTTGTAACAAAACCCTTTCTCTTCTACATCCTTACGGCTTCAAAGTTGTTACCCTCTCTTCTACATCTTTACGGCTTCAAAGTTCAGACTACATAGGTGTTTTTCTTTCTTCATCTTTGACCTCCGGCAAGTCGCATTTTTGATCGACAGCAAGTCACCAACCAAGAGGTATGAGTTAGATTAGTCTCTCCCTCTTCTCCTTCACTGTCTTCTCCGTTTCCCGGTATATTCAACTTATATAAAACTTCTGGTTCTCGATCTTCTAAGGTTTTGTTGGTGGTAGAAGGATTTGAGGGTTTTGTTGGGGTTTGATTTCCAGGGGGCTTTGGGTTCAGGGGGAGGTGGAGGGTTTAAGGTTGCGGGGGTTTCGGTTTTTAGGGTTTCAAAATCAAGAGAAGACATTTTGATCTTCTGGCGAGTTCTAGAGATTCGTGAGGTTTGAAACACATGGCCAACACCTTTCTCTTTAAACCCTGAACCCTCATAACAATTACAAATTTAAGAAATGAGATTTATGGATGCTTGCATGACTTCTCCTAACTTCTTCATCAATAGCAACTGAAGAGGATGACTCCCCAGATGTCGATTTGGTGATGGTTTTCAACATGACATAATGGATTTGGAGGACCTCCTCTCAAAGTTGAATCTCATGGTGTGAGGGCTGAACCATGGATTGGATTCAGATCATAAATAAATAATCGGATTCGAACTTGGATTGGGTAATTTAGAATCCGATAGATCTCGGATCAAATTCAGATCTACCGGATTTGTAATTGGATCCGATTCAGATATTGCCAGATCCGGTCCAAATCCAACCGGTTAACAAGCCTACCTAATACCAATTCTGGTATTGGGGGGGCCCACATGCCCAATTCTATTTTGACACCTCAAACATTGCATTTAATGAACAAACTTTCTTACATTCTCATTCCCAATTCAAAGAATAGGTGTATGAGTACTTTAACATTCTACTTTTGTCTTCTTTTTGAGTTCGCAATTGAAAACCCCTTTGGGCTGCTTTGTCCTAACTCTTTAACACGATTTTTTTTTAAGCTTGGAAGGGTATCAAGTAACACAAGTAACATACACGCTCTAAACACACTACACAAACCATAGCCTTCACACGAGTTTTTATTTATTTTTGGTAACGAGATGATGTCTTCACACAAGTTCGGTAATGCATCTCCAATTTTTTTTTAAAAGAAGATTATATTTAAATTATGACTTGTAGCTCTCTAAGGTAACCAGACTCCCCCAACCTATGACTTGGTTTTAGAACCTTAGTTAAAATCTTAACCCTAGTTAAAATTTACTAAATTTTTGGTTTTTAGAAAAATATTAACCCTAGTTAAAATTCAGTAACTACCTGGTTTTTAGAAAAAATATTAATTTTTTTTAATCCTATGGGGTAGTGAATTTTAACCCTAGGAGTTAGTAAAAAAGGTTAATTTTTTTTAACCCTAATTAAAATTCACTAATTCCTAGGTTTTAACGTCAAGTGAGTGAACCCTAAGGGCAGATAAATCTTAACCAAATTTAAGTGGTGTCAAAAGGAATACGTGGCGACCTTAGGGGCGTAACCGGGCTCGAGAAGTCTGGTTACAGCAGTAGAGAATTAGAAGTCATAATTTAAATTTTACTCTTCTTAAAAAGAAAACACGGAGATTACTGAACTCGTGTGAAGACTGTGGTCTTTGTGCGTGTGTTTAGAGTATCTGTTACTTGTTACTTGTGTTACTTGATACCCTTCCAACCCCAAAGAAATTGGAAAATAGTAAACGTACCCGTGGATCCCATTTTGTAATGGAATGGCCGGTTCTCATTGGTCCACACCCCAATTTTAAATACTCACCTACCGTGGCTAAGATTCAGTCACCCCTAAGGTTAAGCAATCAAATCATGGTTTTATAGAAAAAAAACCAAAACCTTAGTTTTAATTTAGTTAAGCTTAACCAAGATTAAATGGGTGTTAAAAGGGACACGAGGACAATGGGTAAGATATGAAACGGACCGAGGGACTGCTTATCACTGCTCAAAAATTCGTGTCACGAGTAAAGAGGTTTTCAATTAGGAACTCAAAGATAAGACAAAAGTAAAATGCTAAAGTAGTGATATACCCATTTTTTTAAATTGGGAATGAAATCGCAAGGAAGCTTGATCATTCAATGCAATATTTGAGGTGTCAAAATAAAATTGGGCATATGAGCCCCTTATGGCCTTATACCAATTTTGGTATTAGGGCCGACTAGAGGATTTGTGCTAGAGTACCAATACAATTTTCAGTACCAATACAAGCACTTCATTTACTTTTCAACATTTTGAAGGTATAGAAATGCCAAGTGTTGTGCTTATAATGAAAGTATGAAAATATTTTGAATTTTTCTTGGGATTAGCACTCCCCGTTGTTCATTTGAAAATTTTATTTTCTCTAGGGTAGCAAGGTTAAGGATTACTCCCACTGTGAGAGTTTGAAAAAAATTTGAATTCTACCTCCGGGGTTACTACTCCTTAGTTTTTAAATGGCAAAAATATTTCTTATTGCATTTGAAAATTATGAATATATATTTCTAATTTTTCATTGTATATATTTTTTGGATTAAAAAAAAATAATTCTCATCACATATATATTTTGTTAAATAATAAAATATCCCACTTTGTATGTAAGTATTAAAATAAGAAATACCCTTCTTTTATATATTTTTAAAATAAAACAAAACCTATGTTCAAAATGAAAATAATACACATCTTTACATATATTTTTTTAATGTCAAAAATACTACCTTTACATTTATTTTCTACAATAATAAAAATATCCATTTTCACATATATTATCTAAAGTGAAAAGTGACAAATATACATCAATTTATACATTTTTCAAAAATGTCAAAACACTGTCTTCAGGGATGGAGTTAGGAATGGGGCAAAATACATGTATAAAAAAAAAATTTGAATTGAGATTTTTTTTCCCCGGTAATGCCTTTGAGGTTGCCATGTGTCCCTATTAATACCCCTTAATTGTGGTTAAGATTCACCCACCTATCCTTGGTTTTAAAAAAATATCAAATTTCTTTTCGAACCCTAGTTTAAATTACACTAACTCCTAAGGTTAAAATTATTTAAATATTTTTTTCTAAAAACCAAGGATAAGTAAGTGAACCTTGAGATTGGGTGAATTTTAACCATAGTTAAGGGGTGCCAATAGGGACATGTGGCAACCTCAAGGGCATAAGGGGACTCCATTGGGGGCCCACTATATATATGACAAAAAAAATTGGGGGGGCCATGTATACTAGAAAAAAAAATTGAGGGGCCCACTATAATACATCAGTGCCCCCCCCCCCCCCCCCCCCCCCGGCTCCGCCCCTAACAGTCTTCACATTTAATTTTTTTAAATGAAAAAAAAATTCATCTTCACATATATAATATATTTTTACTAGACGGGGCATGCACGTGCATAGATCCTTTGTTTTATGATAGTAAAATAATATATTTATTCAAATAGTAAAATAAAAATAATAGTATACAAATTTTAGAAATATTTTGGGAAAAAAACTTGAGGGACAATTTGAATATAGAATCTTGAGGGGTATTTTGACAACAAAATGAACTTGAGGAGCAATTAGGGTATAAAGATTCTAGGAGTATTTCAAAAAAAAAAAACAACTTATGGGCATTGTAGGAAATAAAGTTTGAGAGACATGTTAGGAACAAAAAAAAGACTTACGGGCATTTAAAAAAATACTTTAGGGATTGAGTATAGAAACTTTGGGGCATTTTTGAAAAAGAAAACTTAAGAGACAATTTGGGCATAGAATCTTGACTTGAGGGGCATTTTAAAATAAAAATAATTGAAAGACATTTTAGGTAAAGAAACTAACTTGAGGGGTATTTTGTGAACAAAAAAAAAAATGAGCGGCATTTATTTTGAGTATAGGAAAAAATTGAAGGTCATTTTGGGTATAATATTTACGGACATTTCATAAAACCATAAAACTTACGGGTACGTAGTAAAAAACTCGGGGTTAATTTGAAAAAATAAAAACTTGAGGGATAGGCCTAAAAACTGGGGGGGGGGGTTGGGTATAGAAATTTGACTTAAGAGACATTTTGGGAATAAAAAATATGAACAGTATATTTGGATATAGAAACAAACTTAGGGACGTTTTGGGTGTAAAAACTTTAAGGGCATTTTGAAAATAAAGAAAAATAATTTGATGACATTTTAGGAAATAAAACTTGAAATATATGAAGAGAACCAAAAAAAAAGGATTTAAGAGTATTTAAGGTATAAAATCTTGGATTCTGAATATTTAAAAAAAGGTATAAAATATTGATTGAAAGGTTTTGTCATTACGCGATTTCTCTCTTCTATAATATCAGTATAAAAGAGAAATTAATTTTTTTAAAACTATTTTTACATATATTATAAATAACGATAATTTTTCAATTAAGGAGTTAACAAAAATATCATATTTTGGATTTTTTTTTTTATAGGAATGATAAAAACACCACATTTTACCATTGAATTTTAAATTTATTTTACTCCGAAAACAAATAAATTAAAAATCACATTATTTCAAAGGTGCAACCAGATAATACAAAAATAAGTAAATTTTTTTTATTTTTTTATAAAAGCTTTTATATATGCCACAAATGATTAAAACCATTTACATGTGAACATACGAAGCCTTAGCAACGTATCTCAATCCTCCACCTAGTAACAAAAAAAAAAATGCATTTCTTGGCCCTAAAACGCATAAAATCATATTTTTTTAAAAAAATTGTGCCTTTGAGAACTGTCTATTTGTTCTTGTTTATTGAGATATTATTCATTTATGTTGGTTAATGTGGTGTTTGTACTTAGGGGGGATGGACCCAGGGAGAACTGTTGCCAATCCTTTGGGAGTAATCCCCCCCCGAGACTTGATTCTAGGACATCCCTTAATAAAGAGCTCACCTTCACCATGTGAGCTGAGGGCAGGTGCCATTAAAAAATGTTTATTTTTTGCAGGTTTCAATAGTTGCTTAGGCTTGAGCTTGGCTTAATCCAGCTTGATTGAGTTTGAGCTTGCCCTACTAATCTCGGTTGACAAAACCGGCAAGTTTGCTGAATCCTGTCGTCCGTGTCCATCTAACCATATTGACAAAATGACCTGTCATGGGCCATGAAAACCATTGTCCTCCCTGGCCACTATCTATGTCTCTAATCAAAGCAACTCTTTGTACTCAAAAAAATCATATCAAAATAACTTGATTAATTAAAAGGATTTTCCTTAGTCCACTCTCTTATACTCTTTACGGGACCGTGGGGGGTAATGATACAAAAATATTCTCGTGATGTTCCCCGCTAACTCTGCAAAAGCTTGACTAGGGGTAGCAATCTGGTCGAGTTCAGATTTCAAAGCCTTTCTAAATGTGTTAGGCTTCCGTCAGACCTATTCAAAATTTACTAAAATTCAAGTCCAAACTCAACCCATTGCCACCCCTAAGCCAGATGCATATTTCTTTATTTTTTGCCCCAAAAAGAGGACAGCACAAAAAGGGGTTCAGCAACATACCATGGGCTTGTCCCGGTTGTTGTGTATCTCCCTTTGAGGAGGTGTGACTTGTGTTCGAGTCTTGGTGTGGCTGTTGATCTCAGCATGAGTGCTATCCCCCTAACCTAGGTAGCTAAAATTAGGACCAAGTTAAAAAACAAAACAAAAAACAAGGGTTGAGCAATACCAAATTTTCTGGTGGGCCCCACAAGGACCCGACACATAATTCTTCATCTCCTTGCCAGAAAAAAACGAAAAAAAAGTGCGACAGGAGGTAGAGCAAAACCATTATCATGTATGTGAGCAAAAAATAAAAAACCATTATCATGTAATAACAACGGTTGGTCTAACAATAATCACAACTGTTAGTTTTCCTTGGTATTTGTTGTACAGGCATGTTGGTTAAAGACAATCATATTAGAGGTAAAAACAATAATCGGCTGCAAGGCCTTGCGGCCAGTGGCTCAAAGGCCTCACACAGCCACCTATGATATTTTTTGTTAAATAATATTTAACCCAAACTCTCTGTAACTGTGTTCTAGTCTTCTAGATTCAACTCTTAGGGTTAAAGAATGTAACTTTGATTTTTGGGAAAAAAATATTTCATAAAATACTCCATCCGAATGCCTGAGGGAATTTTTTTAATGATTTTTCTAAAAATCAAGGGTTAGATTCTTTTACTCTAAAGATAAATAAATTTTAACCACAGTTAAATTTTTTTAAAAAAAAATCATAAGTGGCACTGGTACTGTGAGGAGCCGATAATTAGGATACTATGACTGTTTTGAGGCAATTTGTTATAATTGGACCATTTTCGTCTGATAAAAGATTCGAGTAGGTGGCATACCGTTTAATGGTAACTGTTTACATCAATAAGGCGTCATAAACTAGTAAAGGTGTATATATGAGTATATTTTGTGTGCAACTCAACACAATTTTGAGGACTGTCTGGTGTGGCGGGTTGCGGGCTCTCATCGTACCCTTGGGGATTTGTCTAGACCCAAAGGTTTGCGGACATCCCGAGTCTCCAAAAAAAAACTCTTAGCACAAAGAGCAGTGCTTAGTGGACCCATGGGTCCGTATCTTACTCATGTGTCCTTGTATCCTTTTTAATACCCCTTTAACCCTAATTAAGCTTAACTAAATTAAAACTAAGATTTTGATTTTTTTTTTTAAAACTATGATTGGATTTCTTAAACCTAGGAGTGAGTGAATCTTAATTACAGTAGATGAGAATTTAAAATTAGTGCAGGGACTAATGAGGACCGGTCATTCCGTTATAAAATGGGAACCACAGTACGTTAACTATTTCTTGACACAAATCTTGTGTGCCCCTACTATTAGGGCGCCATATATAAGAATTGTAGGTGTAATGAGTGCTACGAGCATATCAATATTCTTGACTATACATCAATAGTTAAAATTACTACTACACATCTGCACATCATTTTTTAAACACAATTTTGCCCACTCTTGTCTGCCAAAGAGCCCGACCATTATCTTCTCCGGCCAAAGGTTCCCGCCACCATCTTTTTTTTATCTCATACCCTTCAACTCCTCTCTTGAAACCTTTTAAATCCAGTAATTTTTTATTTTTAAAAAGGTTTCCCGTTTAGTTACAATGACTTACATTCAAACACAATAATCAAAATAAATCATGACTCCCTTGTATACACACAGAAACATTGCAATATGATATTGCGACAAGCCAAACCCCAACATTAGAAATATTGAAAAACAAGCAAAAAGCCCCCACTTAAATGGTCTCGTATTGGCTCATGCATTGGTTCTCAATTCTCAAGGTATTTCCACACTACACAGTTGTCTACCTGAGAATGTTGGCGTCTTATTTCTGAAAAAGGTCCGCGTCTGCGGCCTCTCTTTGTAGTTCTTTTTGTTAAATGATATCTCAACTTCAAAAAAAAAAAGGCCTCGGATTCTCTGTGGCGCTAGAAAGGCTCCCCTCGGGCAACCATAGAATAGGGGACATGTGGTGGAAAAGTTATCATGATGTCTCCCATGATTTTGACTTCACACATTAGTGGACATATAGCGATATAATGGTGAGATAAAAAGAGAGAGATATCAAGTGGGGAGAAATCGAAATTGAGAAAATGAAATGACTTCTCCCTTTTTTCAAGCCACATGTCGCATGATGTATGGTAGCCCAAGATCACCTTTCTGGCTTCGCCAGAGACAATCCTGAACCCACATAAATACATAATAGCAGCCAAAGGAAGTCCCATCTAACCGTTCTTTCTTTCTTAGGCTTCCTGAAGTTCCTCCTCATCTTTATAGTCATCTGCAGTTGCATCATGGTATTGTTCGTACCCTGAGGCTAGATCGTTCATGCTGCTCTCTACCTCTGTAAATTCCATCTCATCCATCCCCTCTCCTTTACCAATGTAAGAAAGCCTTCCCTCCGGAAAAATCTCCAGATCGAAGTAGAGTTTCAAACAATGTCTATGCCAATTTCAGACCCGTTTGTAGGATGTCACAAATATTCGGAGCACACAAGATATGTGTGCGGAGTTGCACACGCACAAAAGAGACTCGTGTATACATTTACAAGTATTTAGTTTTGAGACCGTCTCTGCCAACACAGAATTCAGAAGTGCTTAAAAATGAAGAAGCAAAGACTTTTGAATTTCGTGTTGGCCGAGACTGTTGTTCTCATAGGGGTAAATTACCTGGAATCGCTATCCAACACAAATTGCAGTCTTTGAAGAACTCGAACAAATAACAACTTTTATTCCAGGAATTCCTGCACTTGTAAAACTGTTAGAACATTGGTAGTTCATGTGAAGTGAGGCGCGGATCACGTCGTTTTCTTTAAGACATTTCGCGCCCCCCACAGATGCACTGGGTTGCTAGACACGATGCCTCCAGGATACAACAGCTTCACACAAATCTAACCCTGACTATAGGCGTGCATAACCTATAGTCGCACACCTTACTATGTTTCTTACCCAGCAATCTCTCAAAAGAAAAATTCTCAAACATAAGAAAATATTATAGTTGAGAAAACCCTTTTCTAATATTTTTTTTTTCTTTTTGGAGGAGACATTACATAATATATATATAGAAAACCAAATAGGTTTTTGGAATTCTAAAACTGTCACATTAGTGACTAATAATTATGATAATAAACTTTTAAAACGTTTCCTACCATTAAAGCCCACATTAGTGACTAATTATGATAATAAACTTTTAAAACGTTTCCTACCATTAAAGCCTTTAATGGCTATAGTAAAATTAAATAAATTAATATTTAATTCTTTTATTTAATTAATTTTGAATCAATCATCAAAGGTACAACAATCCCCCACTTGATTCAAAAATAATAAAATCGCGAAGAAAAAATAAAATTGCTGGGTAAAATTAGATTTAATGCATAAGCAAAAGGTGTCACATAGATTTGAACCTTTGCATAGTTTAAAGTAAAATTCTCACCAGATACTCAGTTACCATAGATCATAGATCTTGGTATTCAAAACTGAGCTCTTTTAGTGATGAGTCTTTATACCTTAAACACATTAACTCTTACAGAGTCTACAGGTGTCTAAGCCAGCACTTTTCGGCCATGTGCTTTATCCCGGTTTAATAAGTGCTCTAGAGAAATAGCCAATTTCTCATAGGAAGCGGCCCCACTTCCACACTTATATAGGTGAGTCTATCAAGGATGCCTATGTGACTCTACATCCCACTCAATAAAGCTATAGATCTCATTAAGAGGAAACCCTCAACCTCTAATCGTCACATACTTTATGCACTATTCACACCATAAGAAGAGACTTGGAGGGTAATAATATTATTACTATTATTCTCCTATTATAGTGTTTCACCTCAAACCACTCTGTAACTTGTTCTTCCCATTAAACCTGTTCTTGGGATCTCCAGTCTTCAGGTTGGGTTACCATTACAGTTGGTTTATTTTCAATTAGCTTAAGTCTCATTTCCCTTGATGTATTCTTCCCTTACTAGGCCTTTAGTAAAGGGAATTGCCAAATTTTCTGGCCATCTGATTTCATTTTCAGATATAACTCCATCTCATAGGAGTTCTCAAATATAATCCATCTCTTATGAATTCTCTTAGATATAATTCCATTTTATAGGAATTCTCTTAATTATAATTCCATCTCGTAGGAATTCTCTTGAATATAATTTTGAAATTTTTTCTCAAATATAATTCGAGATTACCATTATACCGAGTGTTATTAGCTCTACTTATTGCAACATTGCAATCACAATTAATTTTAATTGTAGGGATAATTTTATTCCAAAAGGAATATCGAACAAAAAGTTCTGAAGCTACTCAGCTTCTTCTCTTGCTAAGCTAGAGCAATTTTTGTTGATTTCATAGTAAAAATAGACCAAATTGTTTCTTACATTATTAAGAAACATCACCACTACCAATAATGAATATATAACCACTTGTTATTTTATATTCATTAGAAATATAATTCCAATTAGCGTTACTATACCTTTCAATTTAAGAAGGGTATCTTCCATAATAAAAATCAGAATTTATGATTTTCTTTAAATATATTTAAATATTTAATTACTTTGCTAATTGCATCCCAATGCTCCCTATTGGGATTACGGGATTACTAGTGTATCTGCTTAATTTTTCGACTGCATATGAGTACAATTCATAGCATATATCAAACTTCCAAATTACACTAGCATATTCATTTTAGTTTATACTATCTCCTTCATTAGGTGAAGGATAAATACTAGGATCAATTGGAGTACAAATATTACTATAATCGTAATAATTGTATTTTAATAATAATTTTAATGCAATGATATTGAAATAAACTTATCTCATCATCCATTCTAATTATTTTAATTCCAATAATTAAATTTGTTTCTCCAATATCCTTTATGTCAAATTGGGATGACACGAATTCTTTTCTCTCATTTATGAATTTTTTTTTTATTTGTTCCAAAAATCAGTAAATCATCTACATATAAACAAATGATTACTCCACAATCACCATTATATTTGTAATATATACATATTACTTTCATTTGTTCTATATTCATGAGTTATTATCAATCCATATAAATTTCTTCATCTAAATCACCATTTAAGAATTTAGTGAATTATTAAATTATAGGGATAAAAGTCAGACCCAAAATCTTTAATCTTTTTAGCTCTTTTACTCTTTCATTGTTTAATTTCATTCTCATCTGAATTAATTAATGTAAGAGTTTTAGAGCTAAGATCATTAGTTTTAAACCCCACTATTTTCAGAATAAAAAGATTAGCTTCACTTGATTCAAATATAACATTATTTTCAATGCCTAAGAATCTATAAGTTTTACTGTTAATCACATAACCAGTAAAAACACATTTCCTAGTGTAGGTCATAATTTAATTATTTTAGGATAATTAAATTTAACCATTACTTAATATCTCCAAGTTCTGAAATAATTTAAATTTGGATCTTTCCAAATTTCATATTCTGTCTTGCACCCTTTCTTTCATTTGGAGATAAGAGCACACTAGTATTAAAAATATTAGTTCCAATTAGATTTTGAATTTTGAATTTATCTTAACCCCCACTATTTTTAGAATTTAAAATGAAAAGGATTTTCAAAAAATCTTTTCTTAATTCTAACTCACTTTATAGATCAAGATCTAAATTCTATCTACCTCATTATAAAGGCACATCTCATTCAGTCATATCCTAATAATATTATTTTAAAATTATTTAGTCTTTACAATAACTAAACAATTACACATCTTAAAATAATTTAACTTAGGATTTCATCTCTCTAATTTCCATATATTCAGTTAATTTATCCTCTTACTTGTGTCCAACCATTTACAGTCATTGCAATTTATCAAGTCATGTAATTATATATGACAATAAAATATAGCATGTAGTTTCACAAGTAATTCTATCAACAATCATCTGAAAATATAAAAATTGAGTTTAAGAGATCTGACCGTTCATTGGGAGTGTTACTCATGCGTGTGTGCAACTCCAGATTTTTCTGAACTGCAACTTTTGTGCTACTGTGTTCTCCACAACTCCAAGAGCAATTACAGGAATTTTGAACGAATTTTCTTAAAATTGTTGTTCCCATAGGGGTAAATTACCTGGAATCGCTATCCAACACAAATTGCAGTCTTTGAAGAACTCGAACAAAATAACAACTTTTATTCCAGAAATTCCTGCACTTGTAAAACTGTTAGAACATTGGTAGTTCATGTGAAGTGAGGCGCGGATCACGTCGCTTTCTTTAAGACATTTCGCGCCCCCCACAGATGCACTGGGTTGCTAGACACGATGCCTCCAGGATACAACAGCTTCACGCAAATCTAACCCTGACTATAGGCGTGCATAACCTATAGTCGCACACCTTACTATGTTTCTTACCCAGCAATCTCTCAAAAGAAAAATTCTCAAACATAAGAAAATATTATAGTTGAGAAAACCCTTTTCTAATATTTTTTTTTCTTACTTTTGAGGAGACATTACATAGTATATATATAGAAAACTAAATAGGTTTTTGGAATTCTAAAACTGTCACATTAGTGACTAATAATTATGATAATAAACTTTTAAAACGTTTCCTACCATTAAAGCCCACATTAGTGACTAATTATGATAATAAACTTTTAAAACGTTTCCTACCATTAAAGCCTTTAATGGCTATAGTAAAATTAAATAAATTAATATTTAATTCTTTTATTTAATTAATTTTGAATCAATCACCAAAGGTACAACAGAGACTCCCGAGATGGTCTCGCCCCTAAACAGTCTCATAAGCAAAATCATTTTCATAAGTCATCCTTTTATCATTCCCATGTTGGGATTCAAGAATAATAATATGTTAAACCTAAACTAGATTACTCAAATCTTAGATCTAGGCCATGTAATTAATTTTCTAAAATTCATAGTCAAAGGAGACAGAGATAATCTCATACATTTCGTTGGAATTTGCCTATTCCCTTCACAGTGTGATGCTGGGTTTCTGGGCACTTGAGAGGATGAGATGAATCTTCTCTTTTCTCTTTAGGTCTAATTCAATGGGGATTCTAAATGATGAAAGAGAAAAAAAGGACTTCCAATTTCTTTATATATGCTTGGAACCCTACCCATCATAAGATTCAAGGGTTGAGAGAAATCACACCAAAGATCTAACGGTCGCCAACCCTGACCATCTTGTTAGCTTTAATAACATTTAAGGGTCTTTGTTTGATTACTTTTCTTTAGTGAGGCCCCTTAACCTTATTATTCTCTATTGACAGTAATACAATCCGAGTTTTAAGAAGCTAAGGATTGCGCCAGACCACATGGGTTTTTATTTAATAATAAAAACCCTAACATGCCATCTATATACAAGAAATCAAATCAACCTTAAATTCTTAAGGTTCTCGAGACCTTACACTTTCATCCCCTCAAGCACAGCCACTACTAGGGGTGTATTTGAGCCAGGTTGAGCTGTGCTTGGCTCAGCTTGAAGGGGGTTTACTCTAATCTCGAGCTCGACTTGGCTTGAAATTGTGCTAAAAAAATTGGCTCAAAGTTAAAAGGCTTGGCTCAAGCTCCGCTTGATTTATTTTAAAAAAATGATAATTTTTATATTATTTATATATAATAATAATTTATATAAATAGTATTTTTTATTTTTCACATAACATTCAAACCGAGTTGAGCTCGATCCGAATCAAGCCTCAATTGAGCTGAGCTTCTAGTCGAATCAAACAGGCCTTGACCCAAGCTCAACTTGAATACATTTCAAGCTTGAAAACTCAGCTCGGCTCAGCCCAATTGAGCCACATATTTGAGCTTGAGCTCGGCTCCTCAGTCCGATTGAGCCACATATTTAGCTTGAGCTCAGCTCAATTGAGCTGAGCAATCAAGCTAGCCCGGCTTGTGTACACCCCTAGCCACTATGATAGGGCAACAATATCCCACAGGCCACAGTTGAGGAAAAGGTCAAACATCAAACAGCTAAACAAAATAGTTTGGAGTCAAACCACGATGGAAGGAACTAATGCACGGAGAGCAGAAATTTTATCAGAAACCCCTACATACATTCAAATACATTCAGATACAAATTTGTACCTACAGGGCAGAACTCTCTCCCTAGAGAGCACGTGTATATACAAGTCAGCATTACAAGATTTGAATTTCACAAGGATAGTAAAACTCCCTCCACTTTACTTAAAGCTCAAACCCAGGAAAGCTGGAGTTCTTTGGGGAGACAACGTCGAACCATAAGCAAGCTGTTCCTGCAAGACCTTGGAAGAGGGAGTAAGCATGGTCTGCACCACGAGCATGACCAATGGTGACGAGCTTTGTTGAGTTGTGATGCAAGAAGCATGCAAATGCCTTGCCTCTCTCCTCATATATGCTCTCTCCTGTCAGCCGATAAAGTGAAAGGAAGGCATAAGCGTTCCCGCTCACACCATCGGCAAGACCCACCTTCTTCACCAACCCATTCTTCCACACAACTTCCCCTGCTTCTATAGCTGCATCACGGAACTCCCTATCACTAGAAAACACCTGCAGAGACATATTCAAATCTTCATTTGTGTTGCACAGAATCACTGAATTAATAGTGAGTTTAACCATACATATGCCAAGCAACAACAGTGCCAAGATTTTGTTGTAGTGAGGGCGAGTTTTATGGATTGAAAATATATGTAATTGTTGATGGATTTGTGAAAAATGGTTCTCTCCAATTGAAGAAGATATAAGCTGAGCATCCCAAAATATGGCGTGGCAGGGGCATTTTGTGTGTTACATAAGAATATTTTAGTTGACAGAAATACCCTTCTTTTATTTTTGTAATTCCCAAACTACCCCTACCATAGGATGCTCCGCTTATCTGGAGCTCCTGTTATCCCTATGAGATATTAGGGGTCTAGGGGGTAAAGGTTTCCAATCCCTTTTAGGGGTTCAGGGGTATTTGGTGGGTCATATTGTCTATGTGTCTTGCACAGAACCTACGAGTTTTGTTTCTCCTTGTTTGAGAGATAGCTGCCTTTGCCCCGTGACTATACTTGTTAAATAATTTAACAGCATAATATAAATTTTTTTTTTTTTTTTCAAAAGTTCATGAAAGGCCGCTATCCCCCTGGTCTCTCATGTCTATGCCCTATTAAATAACATCTTTTTTTTTTTTTTTTTTTTAGTTCAGGAGGCAGCTGCACCCTTGGCTCCACCCCTATATGGCACACCAATTTAAAAATTAGTTAAATTGTGCCAGATCCACTAACCTGTGCTGCCTTGCACAGGGTGATGGCCATGCCGGTGGCGCCATGAGACCACTGCACCAACTTGTCCCTTGGATTCCCTTCACTAGAAGGATAGTTGCCACTGTGGGGGAACCTGTTCCTCATCATATATTTTAGAGTCCCCGTAACGTCCTCGGCGGCTTCTGCAGAGAGAGGAAAATGGAGTAGCACATGCAGAATCCCAGCAAGGCCATGAGCTGCACCCCAGTACCTCGTTCCATGCCATCTATACATCAACGGGCAGGCTGTGTTGTCGGATGCCCCTGCCCTACCCCCTGCCAATACAGCTTCGACTACCGGCATGAGAAGCTCGTTGGGCAGTGTCTCTTGCCCAAGATGCTTGTTTATGAACAAGGCTGCCCATAGAAACCCTGCTCGACCGTATAGAAGTTCATACGGCATGCCAAAACCTCCATCCTCAGGTCCGATTGGGAGTGCTCCTTCTTGTGCCATCTGAAAATTGGTGAATCCAATTCTATTATCAATGAGCATTCCACGGTTGTCAACAATCTAGCTGGTCAGGCCGGCCAGTTCGAGCACCAAAAATTCAGCAATTTTAATAGTGATAATTATTATTATACTAATAATTATTACATAATTCAAGAACTAAAGTCCGGTTATGAGGGGTAGCCCTCCCTCTCCCCTAACCCCCAACCCTGATGGAGGTAATTCGATCATATGTCTTTGGTACGACGTTAAAAGACTTTACCAATTAAACTATGACTAACCTAAATAAATGATGGCTTAATTTTTTTATTTAAAAAGAAAAACAAAAACAAAAAAAATCCAAAGAAACTAAGCACTTGAAAGGTGGGGTGGGGGTGGGGTGGGGTGGGAATGTGGGATGAGTAAGGAAGGGTAAAAAGACAATATGGTCCTCTGCTAAAGCAAGATACTTGGTGAGCATCAAGTTCCGGTCACCATACTTGTTGGTTAGTTAAACCACATTGTACAAAAAATGTGGATTACCACTCATTTTCGTAAAAGGAACAATATAGGGTTCGGGACCATAAGAGCTATGCATCAAAAAAATCAGAATGGTATTGGTATGGAATGAAAATATACTAAGCAGAATAGACCATAGCATCTCTTAGGATAACTAGCAAAATATCTAGATTTTTCTACACTCCGGAAGAGAGATTTTTGCATACAAATGATCAAAGGAACCATTATTTGATGAGAAAGGAAATTTTAACGTAAAAGTCACGATCACGATCATGATAGTGATTACTGGTTCCAATAACCCTTACCTCAAGGAAGAGGCCCAAGAACAAGTCTCGCCTCTGATTATCCCCTCTGTAATTAGCAACAACAGCTCCAAGTGCGTAAACCCCTCCTCTACCACTCAAAAACGTAACATGCCTGCATTTGTTACCAAACAACAAAACTTACACTCTTTCCCATTTTAAGATGTTTGGCTGCTAGAAATAGAATAGCTCTACTCCAATAGAGTTAATGCTACCGTGGCTGAATGCTAAACACATAAATAAGTAAGGCCTCAGGATTGTCTCTGGCCAAGCCAAAAAGGGCTCTCGGGGTTCCATACATTGTGCGACACTTGACGTAAAATGGGGAGAAGTCATTCCATTTTCTCCCCCATAATTTTGACTTCTCCCCATTTCATATCTCATACCCTTATTCTGACACACTTATTGCCACATGTCTTATTATAACTTATAAGTGGAGAAGTCAAAATCATGGATCCCATGATTTTGACTTCTCCACCACATGTCACTTATTCTATGGAACCCTGAGAAAAGCCCTTTCTGGCTTCGTCAGAGGCAAGCCAAGGCCAATAAGTAAAGCCTTGGATTGTCTCTGGCACTCTTGGGGTCCATACATTGTACGACACTGGCGTAAAAATAAGGAGAAGTCATTCCATTTTCTCCCCATAATTTTGACTTCTCCCCATTTGATATCTCATACTCTTATTCTTACACACTTATCGCCACATGTCTTATCATAGGTACCCGTTTGTGTTTTAAAAAAAGTGGGCCCCACCTTTGCTATTGTGGCAGAGATGTACAACGGCTCCAATAAATCATTGCAAGCCAAACGACAAAAATGGAAAGTGACTAGTGTACTTTATATCTCCTATTGCTCCATCAATAATTCTCAGAATTAAAAACCATCGATCAGATGGTTAGGATCAAAATACGGGATTTAATTGTTAGAATGACAGCTGGGTTATATAAAGAAGGATCCACTGCAAGAGGGATTCTGCTGCAATCTGCATGCCGCTGCAAAACAACCTTACGGATACCACACGTAGGATTTTGGGTTAGCCTTACATCCGTCAGGTTGCAGAATCACTCTTGCAGCGGATCCTCATTCTGATCCTGATCCTGAAACACAGGACATAAGAGCATTCCTAGTGGCCTCACCAAAATAGCCAAAACCCACAAAAAGTGGTTTTGGTGAGCCACTTTTTTAAAACACTCCCAATAGCCTCACCATTTTAATCAAAAAAAAAAAAAAAAAAAGGAGAAAAAAATAATATTTTATCATTTGTGTGGGAAAATGAAAAAGAAAGAGAGAGAAAAATATTATTTTATTGTTTGTGTGAGACTAAAAAAAGAAAAGGAGAGAGAGAAACCTTATTTTATTTTTTGTGTGGGCCTAAGGATGAGAAGATTTAACTTTGGTGAGTCTACAGTATTCACCAAGTTTGGTGAGTACTGTAGACTCACCAAATGTAACACTTTTTTAGTTTTTGGCTCATCAAAATAACCAAAAAATTATTTTGGTGAGGCTGTTAGGAATGCTCAAAGAAGTAAGAACCTTTTGGAGGTACAGGCGAGCATGGCGCAACTATCAACAATCTCGGCGCACAATAGCAAGTCCTGCTGGCAAGCAGTCGCCTCGTACGACCGTAAGCAGGTGAAAGCTGTCCCAAGCACACCCGTGTATACGGTTGGGTCTATGCTCTTTCCACCGCCTTCTCTCCTCCACGTGGCTTCCACCACCTGTAAACAGTAAACACCAACAGAAAGCTCTATTAACGTGTTTGTACCTTAACTTACTGTACACATGCACCCTTCACCTGGTAAATGACCAAATTGCCTCTCACCCCCTACATCGTAGGACACCACAAGCAACAGAAGGGATTCAGGCGTACCTGGTTTTTGAGAGAGATGGCCGCTCTGAAAAAGGTGTCCGTTGGAAGGGAGAGGCTAATAATAGTAGGATCTGCCTTGTGGAACGAATCAAGCCGTTCGTCTCCGTCTTCTTGTATTTCCTGCGACGCCAACTCCACCACCGAAGACATTTTCTCTCTCTCTCTCTCTACACTCGCGCGGTTACAGATCTTTCTATCTCTTTGAATGGTTTTGCAATGGGAGAGATGGCTGGCACAGGCACAGGCACATATAGGGGGGGGGGGGGGGGGGGGGGGGAAAGGAACAAAATGGCGGTGGGACAACAGTGTTCTAGTCATGTTATTAGCGTGCGCCATGTTTTCTGGATTATACGAATATATTAAGACTGGTGATCTTCTCCAGTTGTAACCGGTTTTTGATAAAACCGGTTACTCCCATGTGGTCACCACATGTCCCTTTTTATACCTCTTAACTATGGTTAAGATTCACTTACTCCTAGGGTTCACCCACCTATATTTGGTTTTTAGAAAAAATATTTAAAATAAATTAACCTTAGGAGTTGGTAAATTTTAACCACGGTTAACAAATGTTTTTAATATTTTTTCTAAAAACCAAGGATAGGTGGATGAACCTTAGGGGTGAGTGAATCTTAACCATAGTTAAGAGGTATCAAAAGGGACATGTGGCCACTTCAAGGGTGTAACCGGTTTTGGCAAAACCGGTTACAACTGGAGAGGAATAGGTGCCATATATTAATACAACGAGTCTCCCACAGTCAGACGTGTTTGTTGAATGGGTTTTGATATGGAGTTGGATTCATATTCAATCGCTATTACATCTAGAGAATTTAATTACCCCCAAAGGTCAACACGTGTCCCATTTAGTACCAATTAACTGTGGTTAAGATTAGCAGATTCTTTGGTTTCAACAAATTATTTAACTTTGTTTTTTTTAAAGAAATATTAACCCAAGGTTACAACGTGTTAACTAGAGTTAAAGAGTTATTTAAATGGGCTTTGAAACAGCCATCGTCCATGGAATGACCCTCCAAGTTCAATTGAAATCGGACAGGATCCGAACTCTTTGATATGATCATATGGTGCGGAAATGCGAATATGAAATGGCACAGGATTCTCTCAAGTTGCAATTTGAGAGAATCTCTCAAGTTGGAACCCCTAGAGGTCGCCACGTGTCTCTTTTGACACCCCTTAACCATGGGTAAGGTTCACCCACCCCTAGGGTTCACTCACTCATCCTTGG
Organism: Tetracentron sinense; assembly: GCA_015143295.1. Classification (NCBI taxonomy): domain Eukaryota; kingdom Viridiplantae; phylum Streptophyta; class Magnoliopsida; order Trochodendrales; family Trochodendraceae; genus Tetracentron; species Tetracentron sinense. The sequence continues at coordinate 35,257,382 of CM026552.1, read as the reverse complement.
TTTTTTTTTTTTTTTTTTATATATTAACTATTATTTTCTAAATTAAAAAACTGTTTTTAATATTAAAAAACTCTAAAAACAGTTTTTTTAATTTAAAAAATAATAATTAATATATATAAAAAAAACCAAGGATGGGTGAGTGAACCTTAGGGGTGGGTGAACCTTACCAGTGGTTAAGGGGTGTCAAAGGAGACACGTGGCG